>CP136054.1:38158262-39358262 GCA_032464435.1 Aegilops umbellulata
TAGAGGACGGTGCGTGGGAGGCCTCTACCCACTCATATCATCATCATCATCTTCATGGTCCAACAAAGAAGCCAACATTGTCACCAAGCCATCATCATCAAGGTGGCATAGTCGTTTAGGTCATCCATCTTCAGTCATAGTTAAATACGTTCTTAGCAAAAATAAACTCTCTTATGAGAATAGTGTTGAGTCAGTTTGTGATCCGTGTCAACAAGCAAAAAGTCATCAATTACCTTATCCCATCTCAACTAGTGTGTCTACTGCTCCCCTACAACTTATATTTTCCGATGTATGGGGGCCAGCCCCTACTTCAGTTGGGAGATTTTCCTATTATGTAAGCTTTATTGATGACTATAGTAAATTTATTTGGATTTATTTGTTAAAGAAACGGTCTGATGTCTTCCAAGTCTTTATCAATTTTCAAAATTTTGTTGAACGCAAACTGAACTCTAAAATCATTGCTATGCAAAGTGACTGGGGTGGTGAGTATGAAAAACTGAATTCTTTCTTCCAAAAACTTGGCATATCACATCATGTTTCTTGTCCTCATGCTCACCAACAAAACGGGTCTGCTGAAAGAAAGCATCGTCACATAGTTGATATGGGGCTTGCATTGCTCGCAAATGCATGCATGCCACTTAAATTTTGGGACGAAGCATTCTTAACTGCTACATATCTTATCAATTTGCTTCCAAGCAAAGTTATCAAATTTGAAACTCCTATTACACGGCTCCTTGGTGTCACACCAAACTACACATCTCTTCGTGTTTTCGGTTGTGCATGTTGGCCCAATCTTAGACCCTACAATACACGCAAACTTGCTTTCCGCTCAAAAAAGTGTGTCTTTTTAGGCTATAGTCCCATGCATAAAGGGGTCAAATGCCTTGATGTTCCTACTGGTAGGGTCTACATATCCTGAGATGTTGTTTTTGACGAGTCCGTGTTTCCGTTTGCATCACTTCATCCAAATGCCGGTGCACTTCTTCGCAAGGAGATTCTTCTTCTTCCTTCACATCTTCGGTCTTTTGATCATGGGGGCGACAATTGTACTAATCAAAGTGATGATATTTCTACTGGTACTTGCTCTTCTCTGTTGCCTGTGCAGATCTCTGGAGAAAACAGGGCTCAAAACGATCAAAATCCTGAAAATATAGCTCAAATTGACCCTATATTGCATGCTGAGGAAGAAGACGAACCTGGCACGGACAACGAAGGTGATCCGGCGGCGCCTGGAACTCCTGTGCGCGTGCAGACCTCAGATCGCGCGAGCAGATCCGCCTCGGATCGCGCCTCTGTCAGTTGCGGCAACGAATCAAGGGAGGGCCACTCCCGCGCCACCACCTCAGCAACAGGTGGGACCAGCAGCGGGGCCGGATCCCCCTCGCCCCGCGTGCGCCTGGAACCGCGGTCGGGCAGCGGCTCTGCTGTGCCGACCCGGGCGGTTGGCCCCCGTGTGCGTACCGGGGAGGCGGCCACACCAGCGGCTGCAGGATCATCTGCGCAGGAGGCGCCAGATTCCCCTGTGTCAGCGGATGCAGACTCGTCAGGATCTTCTGTGGCCAGTATTCCTGAGGTCCAGCCAGCAGCTTCTTCATGGGTTATGACACGTCTACAGAAAGGTATACGGAATCCTAAAATACGAAAAGATGGAACTATACCATATGGAATGTTGTGTATTTCAGGAGAACCAACAACGTTGAGTAGTGCACTTGACGATCCTAAGTGGAAGAAGGCAATGGATGAGGAATATTCTGCACTTATGAGGAACAAAACCTGGCATCTTGTACCAAACCAAAAAGGCAAAAATATCATTGATTGCAAATGGGTGTACAGAATTAAAAAGAAGGCAGATGGCTCCATTGACAGGTATAAGGCACGTCTAGTTGCAAAGGGCTTTAAGCAACGTTATGGTATTGATTATGAAGACACTTTTAGTCCCGTTGTGAAAGCTGCAACTATCAGACTTGTGCTAGCCATTGCTGTATCTAAGGGTTGGAGCCTAAGACAGCTAGATGTACAGAACGCGTTTTTGCATGGTGTTCTGGAAGAGGAAGTGTTTATGAGACAACCACCTGGATATGAGGATAAGAAGTCACCACAGTATGTTTGCAAGCTTGACAAGGCACTCTATGGTCTAAAACAAGCACCCAGAGCATGGTACTCCAGATTAAGCTTACAATTGAAATATCTTGGTTTCATTGCCTCTAAAGCTGACATGTCTTTGTTTATTTATAACAAGGCTGGAGTAGTCATCTTTGTGCTTATATATGTTGACGATATCATAGTTGCAAGTTCTTCACAAAATGCTACTAATGCACTTCTGCATGACTTGAGCTCAGAGTTTGCCTTGAAGGATCTAGGTGACTTGCATTTCTTCCTTGGGATTGAAGTCAGAAAGACTCAAGATGGTATTGTGTTAAATCAGGAGAAATATATCATTGAGCTTTTGTCTCGCATGGGAATGAAGAATTGCAAGCCAGTACCTACACCTTTATCCTCCTCAGAAAAACTCTCAGCATATGAAGGTGAGCCACTTGAAGAAGAAGAGAGCACAAGGTATAGAAGTACTGTGGGAGCATTACAATATCTAACTCTCACACGTCCAGATATCTCATTTGCTGTTAATAAGGTTTGTCAATATCTGCATGCTCCCACTTCTGCACATTGGTCAGCTGTCAAGAGAATTGTAAGATATGTAAAGCATACTATGGGAACAGGACTTCATTTCAAACGTTCTGGCTCCTCTCTTGTGAGTGCATTCTCTGATGATGACTGAGCAGGATGCAGTGATGATAGAAGATCAACTGGAGGCTTTGCAGTGTTCTTCGGGTCCAATCTTATTTCTTGGAGTGCTAGAAAGCAAGCAACTGTGTCACGATCAAGCACAGAAGCTGAATACAAGTCCTTGGCGAATGCAACTGCTGAAATCATCTGGGTCGAATCACTTCTTGAGGAATTGGGGATCAAGAAAAATCGTATCTCATGTTTATGGTGTGATAACTTGGGGGCAACATACTTGTCTGCAAACCCTGTGTTTCATGCAAGGACGAAGCACATAGAAATTGATTTTCACTTCGTGCGAGAAAGGGTTGCAGCAAAGAAACTTGAAATACGGTTTATTTCCTCTAAGGATCAAGTGGCAGACGGTTTTACAAAGGCTTTACCAGCAAGACCATTTGAGGAGTTCAAGAGTAATCTTAATCTAGGATAGTTAAGATTAAGGGAGGGTGTTAGAGAATATTCCTCCGTGTAATCTCCAACTCCTTTCCCTCACGTATTCTACTCAAACTCCTTGTAATCTTCCTTGTACGCCAAGGCTACATCAATATAAATGCAGACCGCGGCTCCCCTCGAGGGAGTAGGAACGCTTATCATCTTACAGTAACTCGATATTTGCTAAAGCCTGTAATTGAAAACATGTAATGTGAACAGAGGGACAGCAGGTGACTGTAAGTCCAGCACAAGCAGAAGTACCCGAGCACCTATATATAGCTTGGACATTTGCTAAAGCTGGGATTTTTTGTTTGAGGACGGATGTAACAATCACCAAGAGAATGAATCAAAGCATCAGTCCTCAAAACAGGGGAACACTTTCACAGCCAGTGATTTGTCACACGTACGCGCGACAGATAGTGTACAAAGTAGGCCCTTTCGGAGAGGGATGCATCGCTGAAGCAACGGGGGCGCAATCGCAGTGACAGCAAACCTGCTAAAACCCCAACCCCCAGCAGGCGCGTCGACTTGGACGGGGACTTCCGCCCTCGACCCCCCGCCCCTACGCCGGCCGGCTGCAGCGCGTCCGTGGCCGCGCGCGACGGCCTGGCCCCAGCAGCCGGGGCGCCGCACCCGCTGATGCGGCTTGGCCCGTGGCGCTGCACCAAGAAGTGGCACGGCGCCACGGCCTCCGCCTCAACGCCGATGAACTCCCCCATCTAGCAACAACCGGACGGTGCTCCAAGGCAGCTCGAAAAAACAGGGTCCTTTCCTTGCCGTCGCCTGCGTACGACTCCATTTGCAGAACACAGACGGGGGGTTGAGGGGGAGGTTGAGGTCGAGCTTACGTCGATGCTGCGCTGCTGGGGCCGCAGATGGGGCCCGTCTGCGTGTGTAGATTCTTCGGATTCATCGCCGCAGGCGGCGGCGGCGGCGCTCCAATGCCGTCGCAGCGAAGGGTGGAGGAGGGAGGGTTTGCAGCAGAGGGGCGCTTCTTTCCCCTCCCTCCCTCTCTCTCTCGCTGGTGAGAAAATCTTATACGACCTGGTCGTACGCACTGTCTCGTGAGACCTCATCGATGCGCGTGGCTTCGCAAATCTCAAAGCAACAAAGAAGCGTCGTCTTCTTCCTTACCTGTTGGGCTGTTCCCACCAGCTCGTGATGTCCAGAAGACCAGCCGCCGGTGCGCTGTCCCGGGCTGCAGCGGCAAGAGAGCGCTGCAGGCAGCTACTAGGGGTGGAGTAGTTCAACTTGAGGCCTGTGGGATGCAGCAGCAACAAAACTTGGAGTGCACGCGAGCTCGCGGTGACGCTGTACAAGTCATCTCCGGCAACCTCGCAACTTCAGGAACGGACGAACCTCGTTTTTGGGAGAGAAACTTCAGCTTTTGCCCATCTCCGGTGAGCTCCGCGGGCCGTCGACCCTCTACACCATCGGAGATCAGCTAGTGTGGAAAGCCCACCGCGCCTCGCCGTGCCAGCGGCCGGCGGAATCCCGCCACCGTGCCCAGCAGACCAAAAATGGGGAATTTCAATCGAGATCTGATTTGCTAATGAAGATGACGATGCCTTCTTTGGCTGCTGCTTTGAGATTTGCGAAGCCATGTGTCATCTCATCGATGTGGTCTCATCAGATAAGCAGATCTAGCGGAGAAGGAGAAGGAAAAAAAATACACAATGAAACATTTTATTTATTAATGGAAGAAAAAAGACATTAATAAATAAAAGAAAAAGAGAAAAAAGGAAAAGAAAAACAAACAAAAAAAGCAGAAAAATAGGGAGCGCTACGCGTCTACCGGCCACGTTGCAAAAGCAATTACTGAAATAATGGCTTCGTTGCAGAAACAACTACCATGTTGCAAAAATTTAAAGATTGCAAAAACAATTCCTGAAACAACGGCCGCGTTGCAGAAACAATTCCTGAAACAACGTTGTTGCAGAAACAACTACCATGTTGCTTTCGTCGAATGGTGGTGAGAGAGGAGCGACGACAAGCTCACCTCACCCGCGAGGTGGCGCACCGCACGCGGCCGACCGTCATGCTGGAAGCGGGTGACAATGGCGACGACGGTGCGAGGCCTAGCTGCAACGGCGCACCGCCGCGGCGACTGGTGACGACAGCAAAGGCCTACCTATCCGGTGAGGATGGCTGCCAGCATGTGGCGGTGGCGAGCAAGGGCAGAGTCATGGTGCAGACGACCATCTCGCTTGGCACCGCTGATTCAGGAAGGAGATTGAGGAGATGAAGATAAGGTACGAGCCATGGCTGTTGCAAAGAATGTGCTGGTGCGGTCCACAGGGGACGCGTGGCAAGCAACTGAGGGGGCGGACGCAAACGTGATTATTCGCCGGGTGATGTGTAACGTTTTCCATAATGAAAGAACGAGAAATAACACCCAAAAAGTCAAATTAAATTAAATAATAAATGAAAGAAAACAAAAAAAAGCAACCTGTATATAAGAAACGAACGAAAAGAACGAAAGAGGGAACGCGGAGAACGCACTTGGGCTATCGGATCCGAATCGACCTCACCTCAGGCAGCAAGCACGGCCTTGTTTCCTGCTTGGCTTCCTCAAGTTTCTTTATACTACCCCGGTATCCCCACCAAATCCCCCGCCGGCCCGGAGAAGAGAAGGCGAGAGTGGATCTACGGTTAGGGTTCTCTCGCTCTTCTCTCTAGCAGAGCGGCGATGGAGTTCACGCGGAAGGAGCAGTTTGATGCGTACGTCGATTTGATATTGGCGGTACGGCAGGAGGGGACGGTGAAGGCGGCGGAGGAGGCGGAGAGGAGGAAGACAACCCACGCCCCCCAAAACAAGAAGAAGAGCGCGCGGAAGGCGGCGGCTCTGGAGTGGGCGAGGAAGAGCTTGGAGGCAGAGCGGGCCAAGGACAGGAGCAGCTTCAAGCCCAAGACGATGACCGAGGAAGACGTCGCGGCGGCGGCCGTGTACAGAGCCAAGGGGGAGGAGGCGCACAGGAACCAGGACCGGAAGGGGGAGCTGGACGCCGTCATCAAGTGGATCGGGACGGGAGACCCCGAGGCAATCAGGATCTCGAACCAGTGGGTCGAGGAAACCATGGAGGCCATGAAGCTGCAGGCGCTCGATCCCACCGAGTACTGGGAGGCCGTCGATGCCAGGAGGCACCGGGAATCCGGCGAATCTCTGCGGGTCGACTCCTTCGGTCCCTGTAAGCAGACCCGAGCCCCCTTCTCCCCTTCTCCCTCCTCATCAATTGCTTGCTCTAGGAATAATAATCGCCGCTAACCGTCTTGATTGGTTCACATTGATCTGCAGCACCTACCCAGCCCATGTGTTACACGGACGACAAGCCTCCGCGTGGACGTGGTACAGCCTACCCCATGCGAACTCTGCAGGTCTTTTCGGTCAGGGTTGGAGCCATCACAGGTGGATTGGACTGGCCTCTGGATGTCTATGGTGTCGTTGCCGCACGTGACTCATTTGATCAGAATCACAACATCATCTTCGACCGCACCAGGGATAACTGCCAAACCATTGACAGGAAGGTTCGTAGTCTCGTTGCTCACGTGCCATATTATTGTTACCTCCATAATGTTATTTATATACTGGGACATATATATGTATGGTTACATTAGAGATTTAAAACATGAAGTAAAATGAGAAAATAATTACTTTCTCTTCCAATTGTTATGGGCAAATATATACCAAATTATCAATCCATGAAGTATGAATAAATCTGCAAATGTAAGTGGGAAGCATGCTATTTGTCTGCAAAATGTTCTGACTTCTAAATAAAAGTATGCCAACATTAGTGTAGATTATTTCCAGGTATAGTCGAATCCTATGGAATAGCGCGTGCAACTTTTACCCTCTCTTGACCAGTTTGTTTGAGGCCACTACTTCATTTTCAATGTACTCGATAATTTCTTGAGCTCCCATGTGAAATTCTGCTTGAAAATCCTCTAGTGTTGTTTGCAATCTGATCTCTTAGATAATAAGTTTTTAGAGTATATATGCACACCTCAGAAATACCTCTTTTTGTTTGCCTCTAAAGCGTTTCCATACTGTGCATAGTTTTGAAGTGTATGCTTCAGTTGTGATGTTCAATGTTTGCCTCTTCTTTTTCTTCAATCTACATATTATTTGTTTAAAATGCAAGAGTTTTAGACATTTGAAATGCTTGCTGACCCAACTCAAATTCATGGGCTCACCTCTGGAAAATTCTGCCTTTCCTGTGCTTTCTACCAACATATATTTAATTCAAGCACTTGTTATTAAGTTTAGCGTAATAAATGGATTACTTGTCAATGGACGCATTCTTTCTTGACATCAGCATAGATTGGTTATATTTGCTCCAGTCCCTACTCGAGATAAATGATACATAACTTACGTTTTAAATTTTGCATGCAGAATCCATGTCTGAGACTGACAGGTCCTACCCGCGCTGTTGTTGTTGTGGATCCTGCATCCTTTGAGGTTAACTTGCGAGTTAAGGGCAGAACTGAATCCGAGGACAGAGAATTGAGTAATCTAGTTTTTTATTATCATGATTCTGGTTCTAGTGAATCATACGCGATTAAACGTGTCAGCACCAGCAAGCTTAGCACAGTGGCATTGATGCTGGGTGATATTGTTAATTCAGTGGAGGCCACCATCAGTGTGAGAGTTGTTGGTGGGGAATGGCCAGAAGGTTTTCAAGGTTTAATTTCTGCCAATACGGCCAGTATTGATGCCAAGAAAATCGAGTTGCTTGCGTTCGGAGATAAGTTGCCTCTTGCAGCTGATGGCATGATACAGCTTTCACGACATGTTGTATCTGTTGAAGCTAATGGAGAGTTGATAGTCTCCGTCATGGCAAGTAGCCTGGAGGATCAAACTGTTGAGAGAGATTCAGAAGCATTCAGAGCCAAGAAAGCCTCCAGGAGCATGCGGATGCTTGAAGTTCACCGTTGTAAGTTTGAAGTCACCGTCGCATGGTCTCTTGTCCAGAACCTACCTCATTTCCACAAACTTACAAATGATGTCTGAGTTCAGTTGCTGTATGATTGTTATTGGTTTATCTCAAGTGGTAGTTGGATGTTGGTATCTTGGTTAAATTTGTCTTGACTAGTATGCAATGCGGGCAAGTTAAGATATACTCCCTCTGTCCCGTAATATAAGAGCATTTTTGACAATGGGATGGAGGGAGTATTTGACTATGTAATGTAATGTGGAAAACTTGAGGGATATATATTTGACAAGTAATGAGGGCAAGTTATTAGATTTAATTTACTCTTTTCTTGTGTATTTTTCTCATACTAGCTTATGCTGGTACATTTAGTTTGTCTCGATGAGCGTTTTAGTTTGACTGGAAAGAAGCAATGTCAACTACTAGTTCCTGGTATCATTTGCTTAGAGATACAATACATTCTCCTGCTATCCAAATCCAAGAATAGACGAGACCAGCTCTCTCCTCCCAAGGGTCTCCGCTGCTTACATTGTCAACCATGATAAAATCGATGGTACATGCATGCCAAAAAAGAAAAAAACAGAGCAGGGGCTAAAACAAATTCCTAAAACCTCCAAAGTGCACGTGCACTAAATGGAGAGAATGAGCGGACGGCTCTCCACCGCACAATCGCGTCGCGATTGAACCGCGCAAGCGCCAGGTGCCTCCTGGTCCGTTTCCTCCCACTGTGTGGTCGTGGGCGGTTTATCCTTTATTCGAATGAGCGTGGGACCCACATGTAAGTGGCTAGAGGGAGATCGTGGGCAGCGGTTTCGAAACGTGAGCCATTCTCTCCCCCATTTCCTCCGCTGGGTGTGGCACTCTCCTCCCTTTCAGCTCTCGCTCTCGCCTCGCAACTGTGGCGGAATCGTGCTGCGGCTCTCAAATCGCCGGCGGATTCGTTGCTTCACCGCGAGGGGGTGGGGGGGATTTGCTGCTGGCTGTCGCCGGCGTTGCAGGTACCTACTACTGTCCTTCCTTACTCTGTCTCATCGCCGGGGGTTCTAGGTCGTGTCGAGGTCCTCGTTGGCGGAAATGGCGGGCTGGGATTCCTAGGGTTCATATGGCATCAACTGCCTCGTATGGTCGATTTGGTGTAGACGTGTCGTGTGTGCTTCCGTTCGACTCTCCTGTCCTTGGATTTGTGCAGCATGAAGGATAGTGGTGGTGGGGATTCATGGCGGGAGGGTGCGTTGGTGTTGGTGGGTGTGGTTGTTCGGTTTTGTGGTCGACGCAGAAGTCCGCGCGGCCTTCTGTTGTCCTCTCTCTCTCTCTCTCTCTCTCTCTCTCTCTCTCTCTCTCTCTCTCTCTCTCTCTCTCTCTCTCTCTCTCTCTCTCTCTCTCTCTCTCTCTCTCTCTCTCTCTCTCTCTCTCTCTCTCTCTCTCTCTCTCTCTCTCTCTCTCTCTCTCTCTCTCTCTCTCTCTCTCTCTCTCTCTCTCTCTCTCTCTCTCTCTCTCTCTCTCTCCGGGGGTGAGGCCGTGTCCAGGTTGACGGTGGCGGATGTGGCGGGCTGCATAGGGTCCCTTGCTGTGTTTGCTTTGATTCGACCTTCGTATACTTTGATTTTGTGCAAATTAGGAGCAGTTGTAGACAATTTTTGAGATAATATAGCCAATCTGCCAGCCTTTGTGGTGGATCTCCTGGTTAATGTGTCTTCCCCTGTTGTATGCAACTAGGGACCATTACTTGTGCAAATTAGTACCTATCCTTGCCAATATACTTCTATCCAATATACTATATCCAAGCTGCCAGCCTTTGTGATGGATCTGGTGGTTTGTTTGTTTTCCCCCTTCTGTGTGCAACCAGGCACCCTTGTTTGTGCAATTTAGCACCAATGCTTGCTAGTTTTCCAATATGGTCTATCCAATCTGTCAGTCTTGTTGTGTATGTGGTTGTTCATGTGTGTTTCCCCTGCTGTGTGCAACTAGGGACCATTATTTGTGCAAATTAGTTTCAATGCTTGCCAATTTTCCAACATGGTCTACCCAATCTCTCAGTCTTGTTGTGTATCTGGTTGTTCATGTGTGTTTCCCTTGCTGTGTGCAACTAGGGAAAATTATTTGTGCAAATTAGTTCCAATGCTTGCCAATTTTCCAACATGGTTTACCCAATCTGTCAGTCTTGTTGTGGATGTGGTTGTTCATGTGTTTCCCCTGCTGTGTGCAACTAGGGACCATTATTTATGCAAATTAATTTCAATGCTTGCCAATTTTCCAATATAGTATATTATTGTTGCACAAGTTCTGTTTGTCCCAGTTGCACAAATTATCATAATGAGCTTGTTTCCTTTAGTTAACTATTTTATGCCTAGTTATTACTTGCCACAGTTTGCACAAGATTGACTGCCCAGTTGGATGCACCATTGTAGTAGTTGGTTGTCCACATGTTCTATAGTTTTTTGCAATATGTGTCCTGCTTATGTGTAGAGGTCTGCAGATCAAAGCAACCTTTTATGATTTCTCTAGTTTATTTGCGCATCTTCTAACTATGTTTTCTTTTGTTGTATTTCCCCCCGCAGGGCAAAAATGGTTATAATAGGAGGAGATGCGGATGGTGTCGGTGTCAAAACCGACGGATCTCGGGTAGGAGGTCCCGAACTGTGCGTCTAAGGTCGATGGTAACAGGAGACAGGGGACACAATGTTTACCCAGGCTCGGGCCCTCTCTATGGAGGTAATACCCTACTTCCTGCTTGATTGATCTTGATGAATATGAGTATTACAAGAGTTGATCTACCACGAGATCGCAATGGCTAAAACCCTAGAAGTCTAGCCTATATGACTATGGTTATCAGTATTCGCCTCTACAGACATAGCCCTCCGGTTTATATAGACACCGGAGGGATCTAGGGTTACATAAGGTTGGTTACAGAGAAAGGAAATATTTGGTCGCCAATCTTGCCTTCCACGCCAAGGAGAGTCCCATCGGGACACGGGTAGAGTCTTCAATCTTTGTATCTTCACAGCCCATCAGTCCGGCCCATGGCAAACAGGCCGGGCGCCCGAGGACCCCTTAGTCCAGGACTCCCTCAGTAGCCCCCGAACCAGACTTCAATGACGAGGTGTCCGACATTGCAAGGCGGGTTCCTCCTCCGATGACTTCAAAGTGATGTATTCAGCCTTCTATTTAATGTCGTACCCCTCGGCTTCTGTGTATCAACGACTTCAGCTTCCACGTGTTAAGCGAATGCGAGAGGTCAGGGTATTTTTGCAGATAGCCCCCCGGCCAGGCGAGGAAGAGTGTCTATTTAAAGAGATTAGATCTCAGATTCATTCGGCACCACGCGGAAAAATCCTCAGAGATTGCTAGGAAAGACCACTCCAACATAGCTAGCGCTCCCAGCTCCTCCTCCCGTCCCTGCGGCCTAGAAAAAGTCGAGTTGGAGAGGTGCTCCGTATCCCATGGTCAGCTGGAGAAGCTGCAAACACATGGATTTCTTCCTCCTGCAGATTTGGTTCCTGTTCGGGCAGGGTTTGAAGGAAATATGCCCTAGAGGCAATAATAAAGTTATTATTTATTTCCTTACATATCATGATAAATGTTTATTATTCATGCTAGAATTGTATTAACCGGAAACATAATACATGTGTGGATACATAGACAAACAGAGTGTCACTAGTATGCCTCTACTTGACTAGCTTGTTAATCAAAGATGGTTAAGTTTCCTAACCATAGACAAAGGAGTTGTCATTTGATTAACAAGGTCACATCATTAGTTGAATGATCTGATTGACATGACCCATTCCATTAGCTTAGCACCCGATCGTTTAGTATGCTGCTATTGCTTTTATCCATGACTTATACATGTTCCTATGACTATGAGATTATGCAACTCCCGTTTACCGTAGGAACACTTTGTGTGCTACCAAACGTCACAACGTAACTGGGTGATTATAAAGGTGCTCTACAGGTGTCTCCGAAAGTATTTGTTGGGTTGGCGTATTTCAAGATTAGGATTTGTCACTCCGAATGTCGGAGAGGTATCTCAGGGCCTTCTCGGTGATGCACATCACATAAGCCTTGCAAGCATTGCAACTAATGAGTTAGTTGCGGAATGATGTATTATGGAACGAGTAAAGAGACTTACCGGTAACGAGATTGAACTAGGTATTGGATATCGACGATCGAATCTCGGGCAAGTAACATACCGATGACAAAAGGAACGACGTATGTTGTTATGCGGTCTGACCGATAAAGATCTTCGTAGAATATGTAGGAGCCAATATGGGCATCCAGGTCCCGCAATTGGTTATTGACCGGAGATGTGTCTCGGTCATGTCTACATTGTTCTCGAACCGTAGGGTCCGCACGCTTAAGGTTACGATGACAGTTATTATGAGTTTATGCATTTTGATGTATCAAAGTTAGTTCGGAGTCCCGGATGTGATCATGGACATGACGAGGAGTCTCGAAATGGTCGAGACGTAAAGATTGATATATTGGACGACTATATTCGGACACCGGAATGGTTCCGAGTGGTTTCGGAGAAAACCAGAGTGCCGGAGGGTTACTGGAACCCCCCCGGGAGAAGTATTGGGCCACATGGGCCTTAGTGGAGAGAGAGAGGGGCGGCCAGGGTGGGCCGCGCGCCCCCTCCCCCTCTGGTCTGAATTGGACTAGGAGAAGGGGGGCGGCGCCCCCCTTTCCCTCTCCCTCTCCCCCTTCCTTTCCCCCTCCTAGTAGGAGTAGGAAAGAGGGGAGTCCTACTCCTACCAGGAGGAGGACTCCTCCTCCTGGCGCGCCCAACCAGGGCCGGCCGGCCTCCCCCCTTGCTCCTTTATATACAGGGGCAGGGGGCACCCTAGGACACACAAGTTGATCCTTGAGATCGTTCCTTAGCCGTGTGCGGTGCCCCCCTCCACCATATTCCACCTCGGTCATATTGTCGCAGTGTTTAGGCGAAGCCCTGCGTCGGTAGTTCATCAAGATCGTCACCACGCCGTCGTGCTGACGGAACTCATCCCCGGAGGTTTTGCTGGATCGAGACCCGGGGACGTCATCGAGCTGTACGTGTGTCAAGAACTCGGAGGCGCCGGAGTAACGGCGCTTGGATCGGTCGGATCGGGAGGAGGACGTACGACTACTTCCTCTACGTTGTGTCAACACTTCCACTTCGGTCTACGAGGGTACGTAGACAACACTCTCCCTTCTCGTTGCTATGCATCACCATGATCTTGCGTGTGCGTAGGAATTTTTTTGAAATTACTACGTTACCCAACAGTGGCATCCGAGCCTGGTTTTTATGGTTTGATGTTTTGCACGAGTAGAACACAAGTGAGTTGTGGACGATACAAGTCATACTGCCTACCAGCATGTCATACTTTGGTTCGGCGGTATTGTTGGATGAAGCGGCCCGGACCGACATTACGCGTACGCTTACGCGAGACTGGTTCTACCGCCGTGCTTTGCACACAGGTGGCTGGAGGGTGTCAGTTTCTCCAACTTTAGTTGAACCGAGTATGGCTGCGCCCGGTCCTTGAGAAGGTTAAAACGGAGTCTATTTGACAAACTATCGTTGTGGTTTTGATGCGTAGGTGAGATTGGTTCTTGCTTAAGTCCGTAGCAGCCACGTAAAACTTGCAACAAACAAAGTAGAGGACGTCTAACTTGTTTTTGCAGGGCATGTTGTGATGTGATATGGTCAAGACATGATGCTATATTTTATTGTATGAGATGATCATGTTTTGTAACCGAGTTATCGGCAACCGGCAGGAGCCGTATGGTTGTCGCTTTATTGTATGCAATGCAATCGCCCTGTAATGCTTTACTTTATCACTAAGCGGTAGCGATAGTCGTAGAAGCATAAGATTGGCGAGACGACAATGATGCTACGATGGAGATCAAGGTGTCGCGCCGGCGACGATGGTGATCATGACGGTGCTGCGGAGATGGAGATCACAAGCACAAGATGATGATGACCATATCATATCACTTATATTGATTGCATGTGATGTTTATCTTTTTATGCATCTTATCTTGCTTTGATTGACGGTAGCATTATAAGATGATCTCTCACTAAAATTATCAAGAAGTGTTCTCCCCGAGTATGCACCGTTGCCAAAGTTCGTCGTGCCCAGACACCACGTGATGATCGGGTGTGATAAGCTCTACGTCCATCTACAACGGGTGCAAGCCAGTTTTGCACACGCAGAATACTCGGGTTATACTTGACGAGCCTAGCATATGCAGATATGGCCTCGGAACACGGAGACCGAAAGGTCGAGCGTGAATCATATAGTAGATATGATCAACATGATGATGTTCACCATTGAGAAATAATCCATTTCACGTGATGATCGGTTATGGTTTAGTTTTGATTTGGATCACGTGATCACTTAGAAGATTAGAGGGATATCTATCTAAGTGGGAGTTCTTAAGTAAAATGATTAATTGAACTTAAATTTATCATGAACATAGTCCCTGATAGTATCTTGCTTGTTTATGTTGATTGTAGATAGATGGCTCGTGTTGTTGTTCCGTTGAATTTTAATGCGTTCCTTGAGAAAGCAAAGTTGAGAGATGATGGTAGCAATTACACGGACTGGGTCCGCAACTTGAGGATTATCCTCATTGCTGCTCAGAAGAGTTACGTCCTGGAAGCACCGCTGGGTGCCAGGCCTGCTGCTGGAGCAATGCCAGATGTTATGAACGTCTGGCAGAGCAAAGCTGATGACTACTCGATAGTTCAGTGTGCCATGCTTTACGGCTTAGAACCGGGACTTCAACGTCGGTTTGAAAACCATGGAGCATATGAGATGTTCCAGGAGTTGAAGTTGATATTCAAACAGAATGCCCGGATTGAGAGATATGAGGTCTCCAATAAGTTCTATAGCTGCAGGATGGAAGAGAATGGTTCTGTCAGTGAGCATATACTCAAGATGTCTGGGTATTATAATCACTTGAATCAGCTGGGAGTCAATCTTCCGGATGATTGCGTCATTGACAGAATTCTCCAATCACTGCCACCAAGCTACAAAGGCTTCGTGATGAACTATAATATGCAAGGGATAGATAAGTCTATCACCGAGCTCTTCGCAATGCTAAAGGCTGCGGAGGTAGAAATCAAGAAGGAGCATCAAGTGTTGATGGTCAATAAGACCACTAGTTTCAAGAAAAAGGGCAAAAGGAAGAAGAAGGGGAACTTCAAGAAGAACAGCAAACAAGTTGCTACTCAAGAGAAGAAACCCAAGTCTGGACCTAAGCCTGAAACTGAGTGCTTCTACGGCAAGTAGACTGGTCACTGGAAGCGGAACTGCCCCAAGTATTTGGCTGACAAGAAGGATGGCAAGGTGAACAAAGGTATATGTGATATACATGTTATTGATGTGTACCTTACTAGAGCTCGCAGTAGCACCTGGGTATTTGATACTGGTTCTGTTGCTAATATTTGCAACTCGAAACAGGGACTACGGATTAAGCGAACACTGGCAAAGGACGAGGTGACGATGCGCGTGGGAAACGGTTCCAAAGTCGATGTGATCGCAGTCGGCACGCTACCTCTACTCCTAGATCATTATTGTACTCCCTTGCCAAAATCAGTGTAGGGTATACAATAGATCTGGTACATAGCATGGCATACTTTATAGAACCTATGGCCAAGGCATAGGGAATAACTTTCATTCTCTTTCTATCTTCTGCCGTGGTTGGGTTTTGAGTCTTACTCAATTTCACACCTTGTAACACAGGCAAGAACTCTTTCTTTGACTGTTCCATTTTGAACTACTTCAAAATCTTGTCAAGGTATGTACTCATTGAAAACTTATCAAGCGTCTTGATCTATCTCTATAGATCTTGATGCTTAATATGTAAGCAGCTTCACCGAGGTCCTTCTTCGAAAAACTCCTTTCAAATACTCCTTTATGCTTCGCAGAATAATTCTACATTATTTCCGATCAACAATATGTCATTTACATATATTTATCAGAAATGTTGTAGTGCTCCCACTCACTTTCTTGTAAATACAGGCTTCACCGCAAGTCTGTATAAAACCATATGCTTTGATCTATTTATCAAAGCGTATATTCCAACTCCGAGATGCTTGCACCAGTCCATAGATGGATCGCTGGAGCTTGCATATTTTGTTAACACCTTCAGGATCGACAAAACCTTCTAGTTGCATCGTATACAACTCTTCTTTAATAAATCCGTTAAGGAATGCAGTTTTGTTTATCCATTTGCCGGATTTCATAAAATGCGGCAATTGCTAACATGATTCGGACAGACTTAAGCATAGCTACGAGTGGGAAACCCTCATCGTAGTCAACACCTTGAACTTGTCGAAAACCTTTTGCGACAATTCTAGCTTTGTAGATAGTAACACTACTATCAGCGTCCGTCTTCCTCTTGAAGATCCATTTATTTTCTATGGCTTGCCGATCATCGGGCAAATCCATCGAAGTCCATACTTTGTTCTCATACATGGATCATATCTCAGATTTCATGGCCTCAAACCATTTCGCGGAATCTGGGCTCATCATCGCTTCCTCATAGTTCGCAAGTTCGTCATGGTCTAGTAACATGACTTCCAGAACAGGATTACCGTACCACTCTGGTGCGGATCTCACTCTGGTTTACCAACGAGATTCGGTAGTAACTTGATCTGAAGTTACATGATCATCATCATTAGCTTCCTCACTAATTGATGTAGTAGTCACAGGAACAGATTTCTGTGATGAACTACTTTCCAATAAGGGAGAAGGTACAAATACCTTATCAAGTTCTACTTTCCTCCCACTCACTTCTTTCGAGAGAAATTCCTTCTCTAGAAAGGATCCATTCTCAGCAACAAATATCATGCCTTCGGATCTGTGATAGAAGGTGTACCCAATATTTCCTTTTGGGTATCCTATGAAGACGCACTTCTCTGATTTGGGTTTGAGCTTATCAGGATGAAACTTTTTCATATAAGCATCACAACCCCAAACTTTAAGAAACGACAACTTTGGTTTCTTGCTAAACCACAGTTCATATAGTGTCGTCTCAACAGATTTAGATGGTGCCCTTATTTAACGTGAATGCAGCTGTCTCTAATGCATAATCCCCAAAACGATAGTGGTAAATCGGTAAGAAACATCATAGATTGCACTATATCAAATAAAGTACGGTTATGATGTTCGGACACACCATTATGCTGTGGTGTTCCAGGTGGCATGAGTTTGTGAAACTATTCCACATTGTTTTAATTGAAGACCAAACTCGTAACTCAAATATTTTACCTCTGCGATCATATCGTAGAAACTTTTATTTTTGTTACGATGATTCTCCACTTCACTCTGAAATTCTTTGAACTTTTCAAATGTTTCAGACTAGTGTTTCATCAGGTAGATATACCCATATCTGCTCAAATCATCTGTGAAGGTCAGAAAATAATGATACCCGCCGCGAGCCTTAACACTCATCGGATCGCATACATCAGTATGTATTATTTCCAACAAGTCAGTTTCTCGCTCCATTGTTCCGGAGAACGGAGTTTTAGTCATCTCGCCCATAAGGCATGGTACGCAAGCATCAAGTGATTCATAATCAAGTGATTCCAAAGTCCCATCAGCATGGAGTTTCTTCATGCGCTTTACACCAATATGACCTAAACGGCAGTGCCACAAATAAGTTGTACTATCATTATTAACTTTGCATCTTTTGGCTTCAATATTATGAATATGTGTATCACTACGATCGAGATCCAACGAACTATTTTCATTGGGTGTATACCATCAAAGGTTCTATTCATGTAAGCAGAACAACAATTGTTCTCTAACTTAAATGAATGACCGTATTGCAATAAACATGATCAAATCATATTTATGCTCAACGCAAACACCAAATAACACTTATTTAGGTTCAATACTAATCCCGAAAGTATAGTGAGTGTGCGATGATGATCATATCAATCTTGGAACTACTTCCAACACACATCATCACTTCACCCTTAACTAGTCTCTGTTTATTCTGCAACTCCCGTTTCAAGTTACTAATCATAGCAACTGAACTAGTATCAAATACTTAGGGGTTGTTATAAACACTAGTAAAGTACACATCAATAACATGTATATCAAATATACTTATGTTCACTTTGCCATCCTTCTTATCCGCCAAATATTTGGGGTAGTTCCGCTTCCAGTGACCAGTTCCTTTGCAGTAGAAGCACTTAGTCTCAGGCTTAGGACCAGACTTGGGCTTCTTCACTTGAGCAGCAACTTGCTTGCCGTTTCTTCTTGAAGTTCCCCTTCTTCCCTTTGCCCTTTTCTTGAAACTAGTGGTCTTGTTAACCATCAACACTTGATGTTTTTCTTGATTTCTACCTTCGTCGATTTCAGCATCACGAAGAGTTTGGGAATTGTTTCCGTTATCACTTGCATATTATAGTTCATCACGAAGTTCTACTAACTTGGTGATGGTGACTAAAGAATTCTGCCAATCACTATCTTATCTGGAAGATTAACTCCCACTTGATTCAAGCGATTGTAGTACCCAGACAATCTGAGTACATGCTCACTAGTTGAGCGATTCTCCTCCATCTTTTAGCTATAGAACTTGTTCGAGACTTCATATCTCTCAACTCGGGTATTTGCTTGAAATATTAACTTCAACTCCTGGAACATCTCATATGGTCCATGACGTTCAAAACGTCTTTGAAGTCCCGATTCTAAGCCGTTAAGCATGGTGCACTAAACTATCAAGTAGTCATCATATTGAGTTAGCCAAACGTTCATAACGTCTGCATCTGCTCCTGCAATAGGTCTGTCACCTAGCGGTGCATCAAGGACATAATTCTTCTGTGCAGCAATGAGGATAAACCTCAGATCACGGATCCAATCCGCATCATTGCTACTAACATTTTTCAACATAGTTTTTCTCTAGGAACATATCAAAATAAACATAGGGAAGCAACAACGCGAGCTATTGATCTACAACATAGATATGCTAATACTACCAGGACTAAGTTCATGATAAATTTAAGTTCAATTAATCATATTACTTAAGAACTCCCACTTAGATAGACATCCCTCTAATCCTCTAAGTGATCACGTGATCCATATCAACTAAACCATGTCCGATCATCACGTGAGATGGAGTAGTTTCAACGGTGAACATCAATATGTTGATCATATCTACTATATGATTCACGCTCGACCTTTCGGTCTCCGTGTTCCGAGGCCATATCTGTATATGCTTGGCTCGTCAAGTATAACCTGAGTATTCCGCGTGTGCAACTGTTTTGCACCCGTTGTATTTGAACATAGAGCCTATCACACCCGATCATCACGTGGTGTCTCAGCACGAAGAACTTTCGCAACGGTGCATACTCAGGGAGAACACTTCTTGATAATTAGTGAGAGATCATCTTAAAATGCTACCGTCAAACTAAGCAAAATAAGATGTATAAAAGATAAACATCACATGCAATCAATATATGTGACATGATATGGCCATGATCATCTTGCGCCTTTGATCTCCATCTCCAAAATACCGTCATGATCTCTATCGTCACCGGCACGACACCATGATCTCCATCATCTTGATCTATATCAATGTGTCGTCACGTGGTCGTCTCGCCAACTATTGCTCTTGCAACTATTGCTATCGCATAGCGATAAAGTAAAGCAATTATTTGGCACTTGCATCTTATGCAATAATGAGACAACCGTAAGGCTTCTGCCAGTTGCCGATAACTTCAACAAAACATGATCATCTCATACAACAACTTATATCTCATCACATCTTGACCATATCACATCACAACATGCCCTGCAAAAACAAGTTAGACGTCCTCTACTTTGTTGTTGCAAGTTTTACGTGGCTAGGCTTAGCAAGAACCGTTCTTACCTACGCATCAAAAACCACAACGATAGTTTGTCAAGTTGGTGCTGTTTTAACCTTCGCAAGGACCGGGCGTAGCCACACTCGGTTCAACTAAAGTAGGAGAAACTGACACCCGCCAGCCACCTGTGTGCAAAGCACGGCTGTAGAACCAGTCTCGCGTAAGCGTACGCGTAATGTCGGTCCGGGCCGCTTCATCCAACAATACCGCCGAACCAAAGTATGACATGCTGGTAAGCAGTATGACTTATATCGCCCACAACTCACTTGTGTTCTACTCGTGCATATAACATCAAACCATAAAAACCTAGGCTCGGATGCCACTGTTGGGGAACGTAGTAATTTCAAAAATTTCCTACGCACACACAAGATCATGGTGATGCATAGCAACGAGAGGGGAGAGTGTTGTCTACGTACCCTCGTAGACCGAAGCGGAAGCGTTGACGCAACGTAGTGGAAGTAGTCGTACGTCTTCCCGATCCGACCGATCCAAGCACCGTTACTCCGGCACCTCCGAGTTCTTAGCACACGTTCAGCTCGATGACGCTCCCCGGGCTCCGATCCAGCAAAGCTTCGGGGATGAGTTCCGTCAGCACGACGGCGTGATGACGATGATGATGTTCTACCGACGCAGGGCTTCGCCTAAGCACTGCAACGATATGACCGAGGTGGAATATGGTGGAGGGGGGCACCGCACACGGCAAAGGAACGATCACGAAGATCAACTTGTGTGTCCATGGGGTGCCCCTGCCCCCGTATATAAAGGAGTGGAGGAGGGGAGGGCCGGCCCTCTCTATGGCGCGCCCTAGGGGAGTCCTACTCCCACCGGGAGTAGGATTCCCCCTTTCCTAGTCCAACTAGGAGTCCTTCCATGTATTAGGAGTAGGAGACAAGGAAGGGGAAGAGGGAAGAGAAGGAAGGAGGGGGCGCCGCCCCTCCCCCTAGTCCAATTCGGACTAGCCAATGGGGGGGCGCGCGGCCTGCCTCTCCCTCTCCCCTAAAGCCCAATAAGGCCCATATACTTCTTCCCCCGTATTCCCGTAACTCCCCGGTACTCCCGAAAATACTCGAATCACTCAGAACCTTTCCGATGTCCGAATATAGTCGTCCAATATATCGATCTTTACATCTCGACCACTTCGAGACTCCTCGTCATATCCCCGATCTCATCCGGGACTCCGAACTCCTTCGGTACATCAAAACTCATAAACTCATAATATAACTGTCATCGAAACCTTAAGCGTGCGGACCCTACGGTTCGAGAACAATGTAGACATGACCGAGACACGTCTCCGGTCAATAACCAATAGCGGGACCTGGATGCCCATATTGGCTCCTACATATTCTACGAAGATCTTTATCGGTCAGACCGCATAACAACATACGTTGTTCCCTTTGTCATCGGTATGTTACTTGCCCGAGATTCGATCGTCGGTATCCAATACCCAGTTCAGTCTCGTTATCGGCAAGTCTCTTTACTCGTTCCGTAATACATCATCTCGCAACTAACTCATTAGTTGCAATGCTTGCAAGGCTTATGTGATGTGCATTACCGAGAGGGCCCAGAGATACCTCTCCGACAATCGGAGTGACAAATCCTAATCTCGAAATACGCCAACCCAACATCTACCTTTGGAGACACCTGTAGAGCTCCTTTATAATCACCCAGTTACGTTGTGACGTTTGGTAGCACACAAAGTGTTCCTCCGGCAAACGGGAGTTGCATAATCTCATAGTCATAGGAACATGTATAAGTCATGTAGAAAGCAATAGCAACACACTAAACGATCGGGTGCTAAGCTAACGAATGGGTCATGTCAATCACATCATTCTCCTAATGATGTGATCCCATTAATCAAATGACAACTCATGTCTATGGCTAGGAAACTTAACCATCTTTGATTAACGAGCTAGTCAAGTAGAGGCATACTAGTGACACTCTGTTTGTCTATGTATTCACACATGTATTATGTTTCCGGTTAATACAATTCTAGCATGAATAATAAACATTTATCATGAAATAAGGAAATAGATAATAACTTTATTATTGCCTCTAGGGCATATTTCCTTCAGTCTCCCACTTGCACTAGAGTCAATAATCTATTTCACATCGCCATGTGATTTACCAGCAATAGTTCACATCACCATGTGATTAACACCCATAGTTCACATCGATATGTGATCAACACCCAAAGAGTTTACTAGAGTCAGTAATCTAGTTCACATCGCTATGTGATTAACACCCAAAGAGTACTAAGGTGTGATCATGTTTTGCTTGTGAGAGAAGCTTAGTCAACGGGTCTGCCAAGATTCAGATCCGTATGTATTTTGCAAATTTCTATGTCTATAATGCTCTGCACGGAGCTACTTTAGCTAATTGCTCCCACTTCCAATATGTATCTAGATTGAGACTTAGAGTCATCTAGATTAGTATCAAAACTTGCATCGACGTAACCTTTTACGACGAACCTTTCTGTCACGTCCATAATCGAGAAACATATCCTTATTCCACTAAGGATAATTTTGACCGCTGTCCAGTGATCTACTCCTAGATCATTATTGTACTCCCTTGCCAAAATCAGTGTAGGGTATACAATAGATCTGGTACATAGCATGGCATACTTTATAGAACCTATGGCCAAGGCATAGGGAATAACTTTCATTCTCTTTCTATCTTCTGCCGTGGTTGGGTTTTGAGTCTTACTCAATTTCACACCTTGTAACACAGGCAAGAACTCTTTCTTTGACTGTTCCATTTTGAACTACTTCAAAATCTTGTCAAGGTATGTACTCATTGAAAACTTATCAAGCGTCTTGATCTATCTCTATAGATCTTGATGCTTAATATGTAAGCAGCTTCACCGAGGTCCTTCTTCGAAAAACTCCTTTCAAATACTCCTTTATGCTTCGCAGAATAATTCTACATTATTTCCGATCAACAATATGTCATTTACATATATTTATCAGAAATGCTGTAGTGCTCCCACTCACTTTCTTGTAAATACAGGCTTCACCGCAAGTCTGTATAAAACCATATGCTTTGATCTATTTATCAAAGCGTATATTCCAACTCCGAGATGCTTGCACCAGTCCATAGATGGATCGCTGGAGCTTGCATATTTTGTTAACACCTTCAGGATCGACAAAACCTTCTAGTTGCATCGTATACAACTCTTCTTTAATAAATCCATTAAGGAATGCAGTTTTGTTTCTCCATTTGCCGGATTTCATAAAATGCGGCAATTGCTAACATGATTCGGACAGACTTAAGCATAGCTACGAGTGGGAAACCCTCATCGTAGTCAACACCTTGAACTTGTCGAAAACCTTTTGCGACAATTCTAGCTTTGTAGATAGTAACACTACTATCAGCGTCCGTCTTCCTCTTGAAGATCCATTTATTTTCTATGGCTTGCCGATCATCGGGCAAATCCATCGAAGTCCATACTTTGTTCTCATACATGGATCATATCTCAGATTTCATGGCCTCAAACCATTTCGCGGAATCTGGGCTCATCATCGCTTCCTCATAGTTCGCAAGTTCGTCATGGTCTAGTAACATGACTTCCAGAACAGGATTACCGTACCACTCTGGTGCGGATCTCACTCTGGTTTACCAACGAGATTCGGTAGTAACTTGATCTGAAGTTACATGATCATCATCATTAGCTTCCTCACTAATTGATGTAGTAGTCACAGGAACAGATTTCTGTGATGAACTACTTTCCAATAAGGGAGAAGGTACAAATACCTTATCAAGTTCTACTTTCCTCCCACTCACTTCTTTCGAGAGAAATTCCTTCTCTAGAAAGGATCCATTCTCAGCAACAAATATCATGCCTTCGGATCTGTGATAGAAGGTGTACCCAATATTTCCTTTTGGGTATCCTATGAAGACGCACTTCTCTGATTTGGGTTTGAGCTTATCAGGATGAAACTTTTTCATATAAGCATCACAACCCCAAACTTTAAGAAACGACAACTTTGGTTTCTTGCTAAACCACAGTTCATATAGTGTCGTCTCAACAGATTTAGATGGTGCCCTTATTTAACGTGAATGCAGCTGTCTCTAATGCATAATCCCCAAAACGATAGTGGTAAATCGGTAAGAAACATCATAGATTGCACTATATCAAATAAAGTACGGTTATGATGTTCGGACACACCATTATGCTGTGGTGTTCCAGGTGGCATGAGTTTGTGAAACTATTCCACATTGTTTTAATTGAAGACCAAACTCGTAACTCAAATATTTTACCTCTGCGATCATATCGTAGAAACTTTTATTTTTGTTACGATGATTCTCCACTTCACTCTGAAATTCTTTGAACTTTTCAAATGTTTCAGACTAGTGTTTCATCAGGTAGATATACCCATATCTGCTCAAATCATCTGTGAAGGTCAGAAAATAATGATACCCGCCGCGAGCCTTAACACTCATCGGATCGCATACATCAGTATGTATTATTTCCAACAAGTCAGTTTCTCGCTCCATTGTTCCGGAGAACGGAGTTTTAGTCATCTCGCCCATAAGGCATGGTACGCAAGCATCAAGTGATTCATAATCAAGTGATTCCAAAGTCCCATCAGCATGGAGTTTCTTCATGCGCTTTACACCAATATGACCTAAACGGCAGTGCCACAAATAAGTTGTACTATCATTATTAACTTTGCATCTTTTGGCTTCAATATTATGAATATGTGTATCACTACGATCGAGATCCAACGAACTATTTTCATTGGGTGTATACCATCAAAGGTTCTATTCATGTAAGCAGAACAACAATTGTTCTCTAACTTAAATGAATGACCGTATTGCAATAAACATGATCAAATCATATTTATGCTCAACGCAAACACCAAATAACACTTATTTAGGTTCAATACTAATCCCGAAAGTATAGTGAGTGTGCGATGATGATCATATCAATCTTGGAACTACTTCCAACACACATCATCACTTCACCCTTAACTAGTCTCTGTTTATTCTGCAACTCCCGTTTCAAGTTACTAATCATAGCAACTGAACTAGTATCAAATACTTAGGGGTTGTTATAAACACTAGTAAAGTACACATCAATAACATGTATATCAAATATACTTATGTTCACTTTGCCATCCTTCTTATCCGCCAAATATTTGGGGTAGTTCCGCTTCCAGTGACCAGTTCCTTTGCAGTAGAAGCACTTAGTCTCAGGCTTAGGACCAGACTTGGGCTTCTTCACTTGAGCAGCAACTTGCTTGCCGTTTCTTCTTGAAGTTCCCCTTCTTCCCTTTGCCCTTTTCTTGAAACTAGTGGTCTTGTTAACCATCAACACTTGATGTTTTTCTTGATTTCTACCTTCGTCGATTTCAGCATCACGAAGAGTTTGGGAATTGTTTCCGTTATCACTTGCATATTATAGTTCATCACGAAGTTCTACTAACTTGGTGATGGTGACTAAAGAATTCTGCCAATCACTATCTTATCTGGAAGATTAACTCCCACTTGATTCAAGCGATTGTAGTACCCAGACAATCTGAGTACATGCTCACTAGTTGAGCGATTCTCCTCCATCTTTTAGCTATAGAACTTGTTCGAGACTTCATATCTCTCAACTCGGGTATTTGCTTGAAATATTAACTTCAACTCCTGGAACATCTCATATGGTCCATGACGTTCAAAACGTCTTTGAAGTCCCGATTCTAAGCCGTTAAGCATGGTGCACTAAACTATCAAGTAGTCATCATATTGAGTTAGCCAAACGTTCATAACGTCTGCATCTGCTCCTGCAATAGGTCTGTCACCTAGCGGTGCATCAAGGACATAATTCTTCTGTGCAGCAATGAGGATAAACCTCAGATCACGGATCCAATCCGCATCATTGCTACTAACATTTTTCAACATAGTTTTTCTCTAGGAACATATCAAAATAAACATAGGGAAGCAACAACGCGAGCTATTGATCTACAACATAGATATGCTAATACTACCAGGACTAAGTTCATGATAAATTTAAGTTCAATTAATCATATTACTTAAGAACTCCCACTTAGATAGACATCCCTCTAATCCTCTAAGTGATCACGTGATCCATATCAACTAAACCATGTCCGATCATCACGTGAGATGGAGTAGTTTCAACGGTGAACATCAATATGTTGATCATATCTACTATATGATTCACGCTCGACCTTTCGGTCTCCGTGTTCCGAGGCCATATCTGTATATGCTTGGCTCGTCAAGTATAACCTGAGTATTCCGCGTGTGCAACTGTTTTGCACCCGTTGTATTTGAACATAGAGCCTATCACACCCGATCATCACGTGGTGTCTCAGCACGAAGAACTTTCGCAACGGTGCATACTCAGGGAGAACACTTCTTGATAATTAGTGAGAGATCATCTTAAAATGCTACCGTCAAACTAAGCAAAATAAGATGTATAAAAGATAAACATCACATGCAATCAATATATGTGACATGATATGGCCATGATCATCTTGCGCCTTTGATCTCCATCTCCAAAATACCGTCATGATCTCTATCGTCACCGGCACGACACCATGATCTCCATCATCTTGATCTATATCAATGTGTCGTCACGTGGTCGTCTCGCCAACTATTGCTCTTGCAACTATTGCTATCGCATAGCGATAAAGTAAAGCAATTATTTGGCACTTGCATCTTATGCAATAATGAGACAACCGTAAGGCTTCTGCCAGTTGCCGATAACTTCAACAAAACATGATCATCTCATACAACAACTTATATCTCATCACATCTTGACCATATCACATCACAACATGCCCTGCAAAAACAAGTTAGACGTCCTCTACTTTGTTGTTGCAAGTTTTACGTGGCTGGGCTTAGCAAGAACCGTTCTTACCTACGCATCAAAAACCACAACGATAGTTTGTCAAGTTGGTGCTGTTTTAACCTTCGCAAGGACCGGGCGTAGCCACACTCGGTTCAACTAAAGTAGGAGAAACTGACACCCGCCAGCCACCTGTGTGCAAAGCACGGCTGTAGAACCAGTCTCGCGTAAGCGTACGCGTAATGTCGGTCCGGGCCGCTTCATCCAACAATACCGCCGAACCAAAGTATGACATGCTGGTAAGCAGTATGACTTATATCGCCCACAACTCACTTGTGTTCTACTCGTGCATATAACATCAAACCATAAAAACCTAGGCTCGGATGCCACTGTTGGGGAACGTAGTAATTTCAAAAATTTCCTACGCACACACAAGATCATGGTGATGCATAGCAACGAGAGGGGAGAGTGTTGTCTACGTACCCTCGTAGACCGAAGCGGAAGCGTTGAAGCAACGTAGTGGAAGTAGTCGTACGTCTTCCCGATCCGACCGATCCAAGCACCGTTACTCCGGCACCTCCGAGTTCTTAGCACACGTTCAGCTCGATGACGCTCCCCGGGCTCCGATCCAGCAAAGCTTCGGGGATGAGTTCCGTCAGCACGACGGCGTGATGACGATGATGATGTTCTACCGACGCAGGGCTTCGCCTAAGCACTGCAACGATATGACCGAGGTGGAATATGGTGGAGGGGGGCACCACACACGGCAAAGGAACGATCACGAAGATCAACTTGTGTGTCCATGGGGTGCCCCTGCCCCCGTATATAAAGGAGTGGAGGAGGGGAGGGCCGGCCCTCTCTATGGCGCGCCCTAGGGGAGTCCTACTCCCACCGGGAGTAGGATTCCCCCTTTCCTAGTCCAACTAGGAGTCCTTCCATGTATTAGGAGTAGGAGACAAGGAAGGGGAAGAGGGAAGAGAAGGAAGGAGGGGGCGCCGCCCCTCCCCCTAGTCCAATTCGGACTAGCCAATGGGGGGGCGCGCGGCCTGCCTCTCCCTCTCCCCTAAAGCCCAATAAGGCCCATATACTTCTTCCCCCGTATTCCCGTAACTCCCCGGTACTCCCGAAAATACTCGAATCACTCAGAACCTTTCCGATGTCCGAATATAGTCGTCCAATATATCGATCTTTACATCTCGACCACTTCGAGACTCCTCGTCATATCCCCGATCTCATCCGGGACTCCGAACTCCTTCGGTACATCAAAACTCATAAACTCATAATATAACTGTCATCGAAACCTTAAGCGTGCGGACCCTACGGTTCGAGAACAATGTAGACATGACCGAGACACGTCTCCGGTCAATAACCAATAGCGGGACCTGGATGCCCATATTGGCTCCTACATATTCTACGAAGATCTTTATCGGTCAGACCGCATAACAACATACGTTGTTCCCTTTGTCATCGGTATGTTACTTGCCCGAGATTCGATCGTCGGTATCCAATACCTAGTTCAATCTCGTTATCGGCAAGTCTCTTTACTCGTTCCGTAATACATCATCTCGCAACTAACTCATTAGTTGCAATGCTTGCAAGGCTTATGTGATGTGCATTACCGAGAGGGCCCAGAGATACCTCTCCGACAATCGGAGTGACAAATCCTAATCTCGAAATACGCCAACCCAACATCTACCTTTGGAGACACCTGTAGAGCTCCTTTATAATCACCCAGTTACGTTGTGACGTTTGGTAGCACACAAAGTGTTCCTCCGGCAAACGGGAGTTGCATAATCTCATAGTCATAGGAACATGTATAAGTCATGTAGAAAGCAATAGCAACACACTAAATGATCGGGTGCTAAGCTAACGAATGGGTCATGTCAATCACATCATTCTCCTAATGATGTGATCCCATTAATCAAATGACAACTCATGTCTATGGCTAGGAAACTTAACCATCTTTGATTAACGAGCTAGTCAAGTAGAGGCATACTAGTGACACTCTGTTTGTCTATGTATTCACACATGTATTATGTTTCCGGTTAATACAATTCTAGCATGAATAATAAACATTTATCATGAAATAAGGAAATAAATAATAACTTTATTATTGCCTCTAGGGCATATTTCCTTCAAACACTGCATTCCTGAATGGGTTTCTGGAAGAAGAGTTGTATATGATGCAACCAGAAGGTTTTATCGATCCAAAGGGAGCTAACAAAGTGTGCAAGCTCCAGCGATCCATTTATGGACTGGTGCAAGCATCTCGGAGTTGGAATAAACGCTTTGATAGTGTGATCAAAGCATTTGGGTTTATACAGACTTTTGGAGAAGCCTGTATTTACAAGAAAGTGAGTGGGAGCTCTGTAGCATTTCTAATATTATATGTAGATGACATATTACTAATTGGAAATGATATAGAATTTCTGGATAGTATAAAGGGATACTTGAATAAGAGTTTTTCAATGAAAGACCTCGGTGAAGCTGCTTACATATTAGGCATTAAGATCTATAGAGATAGATCAAGACGCTTAATTGGACTTTCACAAAGCACATACCTTGACAAAGTTTTGAAGAAGTTCAAAATGGATCAAGCAAAGAAAGGGTTCTTGCCTGTTTTGCAAGGTGTGAAGTTGAGTAAGACTCAATGCCCGACCACTGCAGAAGATAGATAGAAGATGAAAGATGTTCCCTATGCTTCAGCCATAGGCTCTATCATGTATGCAATGCTGTGTACCAGACCTGATGTGTGCCTTGCTATAAGTTTAGCAGGGAGGTACCAAAGTAATCCAGGAGTGGATCACTGGACAGCGGTCAAGAATATCCTGAAGTACCTGAAAAGGACTAAGGAAATGTTTCTTGTGTATGGAGGTGACAAAGAGCTTGTCGTAAAGGGTTACGTTGATGCAAGCTTTGACACTGATCCGGACGATTCTAAGTCGCAAACCGGATACGTCTTTACATTAAACGGTGGAGCTGTCAGTTGGTGCAGTTCTAAACAAAGCGTCGTAGCGGGATCTACATGTGAAGCGGAGTACATAGCTGCTTCGGAAGCAGCAAATGAAGGAGTCTGGATGAAGGAGTTCATATCCGATCTAGGTGTCATACCTAGTGCATCGGGTCCAATGAAAATCTTTTGTGACAATACTGGTGCAATTGCCTTAGCGAAGGAATCCAGATTTCACAAGAGAACCAAGCACATCAAGAGACGCTTCAATTCCATCCGGGATTTGGTCCAGGTGGGAGACATAGAGATTTGCAAGATACATACGGATCTGAATGTAGCAGACCCGTTGACTAAGCCTCTTCCACGGGCAAAACATGATCAGCACCAAGACTCCATGGGTGTTAGAATCATTACTGTGTAATCTAGATTATTGACTCTAGTGCAAGTGGGAGACTGAAGGAAATATGCCCTAGAGGCAATAATAAAGTTATTATTTATTTCCTTACATATCATGATAAATGTTTATTATTCATGCTAGAATTGTATTAACCGGAAACATAATACATGTGTGGATACATAGACAAACAGAGTGTCACTAGTATGCCTCTACTTGACTAGCTTGTTAATCAAAGATGGTTAAGTTTCCTAACCATAGACAAAGGAGTTGTCATTTGATTAACAAGGTCACATCATTAGTTGAATGATCTGATTGACATGACCTATTCCATTAGGTTAGCACCCGATCGTTTAGTATGCTGCTATTGCTTTTATCCATGACTTATACATGTTCCTATGACTATGAGATTATGCAACTCCCGTTTACCGTAGGAACACTTTGTGTGCTACCAAACGTCACAACGCAACTGGGTGATTATAAAGATGCTCTACAGGTGTCTCCAAAAGTATTTGTTGGGTTGGCGTATTTCAAGATTAGGATTTGTCACTCCGAATGTCGGAGAGGTATCTCAGGGCCTTCTCGGTGATGCACATCACATAAGCCTTGCAAGCATTGCAACTAATGAGTTAGTTGCGGAATGATGTATTACGGAACGAGTAAAGAGACTTACCGGTAACGAGATTGAACTAGGTATTGGATACCGACGATCGAATCTCGGGCAAGTAACATACCGATGACAAAAGGAACGACGTATGTTGTTATGCGGTCTGAACGATAAAGATCTTCGTAGAATATGTAGGAGCCAATATGGGCATCTAGGTCCCGCTATTGGTTATTGACCGGAGATGTGTCTCGGTCATGTCTACATTGTTCTCGAACCGTAGGGTCCGCACGCTTAAGGTTACGATGACAGTTATTATGAGTTTATGCATTTTGATGTACCGAAGTTAGTTCGGAGTCCCAGATGTGATCACGGACATGACGAGGAGTCTCGAAATGGTCGAGACGTAAAGATTGATATGTTGGACGACTATATTCGGACACCGGAATGGTTCCGAGTGGTTTCGGAGAAAACCGGAGTGCCGGAGGGTTACCGAACCCCCCCCCCCGGGAGAAGTATTGGGCCACATGGTCCTTAGTGGAGAGAGAGAGGGGTGGCCAGGGTGGGTCGCGCGCCCCCTCCCCCTCTGGTCCGAATTGGACTAGGAGAAGGGGGGCGGCGCCCCCTTTCCCTCTCCCTCTCCCCCTTCCTTTCCCCCTCCTAGTAGGAGTAGGAAAGAGGGGAGTCCTACTCCTACTAGGAGGAGGACTCCTCCTCCTGGCGCGCCCAACCAGGGCCGGCCGGCCTCCCCCTTGCTCCTTTATATACAGGGGCAGGGGGCACCCTAGGACACACAAGTTGATCCTTGAGATCGTTCCTTAGCCGTGTGCGGTGCCCCCCTCCACCATATTCCACCTCGGTCATATTGTCGCAGTGTTTAGGCGAAGCCCTGCGTCGGTAGTTCATCAAGATCGTCACCACGCTGTCGTGCTGACGGAACTCATCCCCGGAGGTTTTGCTGGATCGAGACCCGGGGACGTCATCGAGCTGTACGTGTGTCAAGAACTCGGAGGCGCCGGAGTAACGACGCTTGGATCGGTCGGATCGGGAGGAGGACGTACGACTACTTCCTCTACGTTGTGTCAACGCTTCCGCTTCGGTCTACGAGGGTACGTAGACAACACTCTCCCTTCTCGTTGCTATGCATCACCATGATCTTGCGTGTGCGTAGGAAATTTTTTGAAATTACTACGTTACCCAACAGGGTTGACCTCCTTCAATGGTGAGGCCCAGGCGGAGAATTTCCCCAATCCATTTGAGGGGGAACGAGTGTGTTTCGTCCCCTACCTGCTAAGAGGCATCGGGTTTCCAATTCATTCGTTCCTCAGAGGGCTTCTGGAGTACTATGGCCTCCAACTGCACAACTTCACTCCGGCCTCCATCCTGCATATCGCGGGTTACGTCGCCCTTTGCGAGCTATTCCTGGGTTGTGAGGCCCATTTTGAATTGTGGAGAAAGCTATTCTATCTCGTCCCGCGCAACCACGAGGGATCAATATTTGAAGTGGGCGGAGCCGAAATATGGCGCATCGCCGAGACCGGATACCTATCCGGCACACCAAAGAAGGCATCCGAAGAGTGGCCTTCCGAATGGTTCTATATTGAGGACGTCGCACTTCCAGACCCAGTTCGGAGGGGTCTTCCCGAGTTCACAAGCGTTCCTTTGAAGAAACGCCACAGCTGGTGCCCTCGGAGCCTCGAGGAGGAAGATAGTGCAGAAGTTCGTCAACTCATGAGCAAGATAAGGACGCTCGCTCAGTCCGGATTATCAATAGTCGAAGTAATGGCGACTTCCATAGTACGGGGGGTTCAGCCACTCCAATACAGAGGGCTTCCCTGTACAGTCCTCCTAGCTGGGTAAGTCCCAACTCCTCTGCTCTACTCACTCCACTCCCTGAGCTACTTTCAATGAATATTAATCTGTTCATTTATAACAGCACTGGCGAAAGATTTCTGAAGGGCTTCACAGCCCCGCCCCGCAGCCCGAGGGCCACAATCGGGACATTGATCCCGGATTCGAAGAGGATCCGGATATATTCGTGGTGCTCGAGGACGGGGTGTTTTACCAGGCGAGCTACAACGGCACAGAAGTGGCCATCGTCGCTAATTATCCCGGTCTTCTCCCTGCTTCACACGTAAGTAATCAGGAGACATCTCATCCGAAAGAGTTCTCTCATTCTGCCTCACCCACCGCACCGTCCTGTGCTCAAAAGGGGAGGCGTTCGGCACGCCATGCTGCCCCAGGGGCATCTCCAAAGAGAGCGGCCCCTACGCCGGGCAAGCCTTCAAAGAGGAAGGCAAAGGAAGATACAGTCGAGCCTTCATCGAAGAGGTATGGATTTGCAAATATGTTCTTCAGCAGTTGCATCCAATTGTGACTTCTATGTTTGTCCTGTATCAGGAAAAGAGTGTGCCGGACTATGTCCTGGGGTCCGGCCGGTCATACTCCCCACAGCCGGGATCCAGATCCTGCCGTAAAGACGGGGGCTGGTACGGGGGTGACGCCGGATTGTCCTCCAGCCGAGGATTCGGATGATGTACCCGTCACCAAGGAAATTGGGTTCCTTTTGTGTTCATCATTGGCTTGCTATTTTTGAAGATCGGAAACTCCTACATTGCAAGCCACGGTGACAAATCAACTTGTGCGCGGCGGACATACTGGCCGCCCACCATTCCGCGACATCTCCTTCCTCAGCTAGCGCCTTGTTTCCCTCATCTACATCCTTTTCGAGCTGACCCCCCTTCTTCCCTCTCCTGGTGGCGCCGATGGTTCCGCCATGCAAAGCCGGCCTAGACTGCGTGACAAGTGTGTACTCTCTGCCCCGAAGAGATCCGGCCGGCATTGAGGTTTGATGTAGACTCTAGCGTCGCCGTCATAGGTTTAGCTTTTTTTTTCTAAACACAGTACAGACGTAGACACTCATATATACGCACATATACGCATCCATATGAACACATGCACGCACACCCGCCACAGTTAGATCGCCCTAGGAAAAAATCTTTTCAACTATCGTGTCACAGCCCAACTCGGAATCAGGCCGGGTCAAAAATTGACTCCACAAATAAAACGGTCGTGCCCCCTGGCCCAGCCCAACTACCACGGGAGGGGCGGCCGCCTCTCTTCGGGTTCGTCTCCCGTACGACGGCGGCGATCGTCGGCGACCAGGGCTCTGGCGCCGCGGCCACACCTGTTCGTCCCCGCGCCCCCCTCACGCGCGCACGCCCGGCGGGAGAGCTCCAGGGCGACCCCCCAAACCCTAGCTAGCAATGGTGGTGGCGGCGACCGGGGACCCTCGCCGGGTCCGCAACACCTGCATCATGGCGCACGTGGACCACGGGAAGACCACGCTGGCCGACCACCTGGTGGCGTACGGCGGCGGCGGCCTCCTAAACCCGAGCATGGCCGGCAAGGCCCGGTTCATGGACCACCTGCGGGAGGAGCAGGAGCGGGCCATCACGATGAAGTCCGCCGCCGTCCTGCTCCGCCACCGCGACGGCACCCGCGTCCACCTCATCGACTCCCCCGGCCACGCAGACTTCTGCTCCGAGGTCTCCGCCGCCGCGCGGGTGGCCGACTCGGCGCTCATCGTGGTCGACGCCGTCGACGGCCTCGGCGTCCAGACGCACGCCGCGCTGCGCAAGGCCTTCGCCGAGCGCCTCCGCCCCTGCCTCGTGCTCAACAAGCTCGACCGCCTCATCACCGACCTCCGCCTCGACCCCGGGGAGGCCTACGAGCGCCTCCACCGCATCGTCGCCAAGGCCAACTCCGTGTACTCCACCCTGCGCTCCGGCTCCTACTTCTCCCTCCTCGACGGGCTCGCCCCCGCCCAGCAGGCCGACGACGGCGAGGACACCTTCGTGCCTCAGAAGGGCAATGTCGTCTTCGGCTGCGCCCGTGACGGCTGGGGCTTCCGGGTCCAAGATTTCGCGGCGGTGATGGCCATGGGGCGCCCCGGCCAGGCCAGCAAGCTGGTGGGATGGCTATGGGGGCCGTACTACTGGGACAAGGAGAAGAAGAAGGCTATGCCCTTGTCAAACGGCATGAAGCAGCAGCCCATGTTTGTGGAATTTGTGCTCAAGCGGCTGTGGAAGGTATATGATCATGGTCTGAAGGTGGACGGCGCAAGCTGGCTGCACGATCATGTCGTCCAGACCTTCAATCTGAAGGTATCAGATCGGGAGTTGCAGAGCAAGGACCGCCCCAAGGCGGCGCTGGAAGCTGTGATGAGGGCATGGCTGCCGCTCGCGGAGAGAGTGATGACGATGATTGTGGAGTGCACGCCAGACCCCGTCGCCGCCCAGAGATTCAGAGCGCCGGCACTTATGCCCGAGAGGGAGCTGCCGACAGGGGTTTCGGCAGAGCATGCCTGCATCGTCGCCGAGGCGGAGAAGGTGAGGAGGTGCGTGGTGGCCTGCAGCACCAGCTCAAGCGCCCCTGTGGTGGTCTTCGTGTCCAAGATGTCTGTGGTGAAACACAAGGATCTACCACCTACCCTCAACCACGGCCATGAGGCCGCCGGTGAGCCGGAGGAGTGCTTCTTGGCATTTGCGCGGGTCTTCAGCGGCGTCTTGCACGCTGGGCAGAAGGTGTTTGTGTTGTCACCGATGTATGATCCGGTGAAAGGGGACACCACAGGCAAGCATCTGAAGGAGGTGGAGGTTCAGCAGCTGTATGAGATGCTAGGAGAGGGCCTCAGGCCGGTGGCCAGCGTAGGCGCCGGGAATGTGGCCGCCATCAAGGGCCTTGGTGAGCATGTAATGAAGACGGCCACACTGTCATCGACGAGGAACTGCTGGCCCTTTGCGAGCATGGCGTTCCAGGTCTCTCCGATACTGAAGGTCGCGATCGAGCCCGCCAACGTGGCTGATCTGGCCGCGTTCCGCGAAGGGCTTAGCCTTCTCAACCGGGCAGACCCACTTGTTGAGTACTCCATATCAGAAAAGGGTGAGCATGTCCTTGCTGCAGCTGGTAAGGTACATTTGGAGCATTGTGTGAAGAATTTGCGGGAGAGGTTCGCGAAAGTCGAACTGAATGTCTCAGAGCCCTTGGTATCCTTCAAGGAGACCATCCAAGGGGAAGGCGTTGGTTTGATAGATGTCTTGAAGGATCCACAGGGATACGTTGAGAGGATTGCTCCAGATGGGAAATTTGCTGTGAGAGTCAAAGTCATCAGGCTTCCAGATGCTCTGGTTAAGGTCCTCGAGGAAAATGAGGAATTGCTTTCTCGAACAATCAAGGGGCAAACGGCGAGAAGCGACGGAGATGATGGTCGTTCCGTGGCAGTGCTTAGGCAAGATATGCTCAGGGCTGTAGAGAGCGAACTGGAAGCGCTCTCTGCCCGAGCGGATGAAGTTAAGCTCGAGTGGTATAGGAAGACACTGCTCGGATACTTGCACAAAATCTCGGCCCTAGGCCCTTCCCAGGTCGGTCCGAATCTCCTCCTCATGCCCGGTGTGAAATTAAGCAGCGGTTTAACAACCATCCAAAACGGAAGGGAAGGTATTCTAGTGCGCGGCACGTGTCATGTCTCAGAGAAACTGGGGTTTGTGGGTGTGTCTGATGATGCAGAGATTAGCAATTGCATTATCGACGACAGTGAGACATCCACAGATGTTCCTGATCCTGAGGCACTAAGGAACATCATCATCTCAGGATTTCAGGAGGTCACAAATGCAGGGCCCTTGTGTGATGAACCTATGTGGGGTCTGGCATTCATCATCGAGCCCTACATATTCTCTGGCAGTGGCAGCCCAGATAGTGTCAACTGCTCTTATCAGCACAAAGCGGTAGTCAGGGAAGCGTGTCGGGCGGCCGTGCTTCAGAGCAAGCCCAGGCTTGTCGAGCCCATGTACTTCTGTGAAGTGACCACTCCTATAGAGCGCCTAGGAAGCGTCTATTCTGTTCTTGGTGATTGTCGAGCAAAGGTGCAGGAAGCTGAGATGCAACTAGAAACTTTCTTGTACATGGTGCATGCGCATTTGCCGGTTGCCGAGAGCTCTGAATTCTCTGGAAAGCTTTGGAACGGAAGCTCAGGTGCGGCCACTGCCCGTCTCACTTTCAGTCACTGGGAAGCTATTCCTCAAGACCCCTTCTTTGTTCCGAAGACTAAGGAGGAGATTGAGGAATTCGGAGATGGTTCAAACATGGTACCAAACTTGGCTAAGAAACTCATCGATTCCGTGAGGCGAAGAAAGGGGCTACATGTCGACTATAAAGTCGTCAAGCATGGCACGAAACAGCGGACTCGGGCTAAGAAAGTGTAGATACGTTCTTGGGATTTATATGAAACTGTACATTCTGTTTCTTCAAGCATGGCACGAAACAACGGACTCGGGCTAAGAAAGTGTAGATACGTTCTTGGGATTTGTATGAAACTGTACTTTCTGTTCCACAGCTTGTCCTGGTAAACTGAGATATAATCATATAATCAATCTGTAGCTAGTGTAATTTTTGAAATTTTGAAATGCTGAGGAATTTTGGTCAGTTATTTACAATAGTTGCTGATTTGGCTCTTGTAATACATGCTGAGGAATGGTTTATTATGTGGGTATGTCAGGCTAGAAAGTTTCACTACATTCTACTTTTAAAACCTTAACTTGATGGAAAATGGTAGAAAGGTATTCTTGTGTGTTGTTGAACCAAAAGTTAGTAGAACTCGCTTGATCATGATGTAGTAATATGTGCACTACTGCTTTGTGAAAAACTGTAGGAATAAACATAGCCAGGAAATAGAGGCTTATTCCGAGCATAGCATATTTACGTCAGTTACCCTACATTGTCTAAATGCTCACTGTCCCACTTTTTCTTGTATTTTTTGTGTCCTTCATGTTAGCCTCTAGGCATTGCAAGCCATATATATGTGGGATCTCCTGCAGGCAACCAGAGATGACCTTCAAGTCTTCATTGGACAGCTTGGCCTTGGCTCATATGAATGGAACTGTTATCTCCTGTTCAAGATCCTGTCCTGGTAAGCTGAGACGTAACCAAATCTGTAGCTAATAATGTGATTTTGAAATTTTGATGCGCTGTTGGAATTTTTGTGAAGATGGTTGTTTCGGGGCATATTCAACGCAGGCCTCCAGAAGCTCCAGTTCATTGTGGACGGCTAAAGCGTGCTCATATAATGTCAAGAGATGTCAGGGTAGAAAGGTGTTTGAGTTATTAATCAGAATTTAGTAGAACTTGCTTAATCATGATGTAGTAATTTGTGCACTGCTGCTTGGTGACGAAGTGTAGGAATAAGCATAGCCAGGAAATAATATGACCACTAGGCTAAAGAGATTTATTCTGAACATAGTGTCTCCACGTCAGTTACCTACAGTTTCTAAATGCTTACTGTTCCAATTTTCCCTATATTTTTTGTGTGCTTCCTGTTAGCCTCCTTAGGCATCACAAGCCCATATATGTGGAATTGCGTCTCCACGTCTCCAGCAGTAGCATTTCCTTGTGGTCTGGAGCAAGTGATGAAGGCTTTGATGTGCATGATCTTGAGCTATATATGTTTGGCAGGCAAATGCAATCCTGGCGTCGACATGGTTCAGTCTCGGTGGGTGAAACTGCAAAATGGCTTGCAGGCAACCATAGATCAGATGGTCTTCATCGGAGACCTTGGCCTTGGCTCGTATGAAACTGTTGCCTACTCTTCTATGGGCATGGGCATGCTCCACCTGCTAAGGTGTTCCTTCGGTTACTGTGGTGATCAGTACTATTACTTTTATTATTCTTAACTTAGAATTTCTTCTAGAATTTTCCATTGTAACTTTTAAAAAGGAGAATCAGTATATTTGCATCTGTATAAGTATAGAACTAGCTAGCGTAGTTAAGCGCACACACACAGACACAAAAAAAATTAGCAGAAAAAAAATGCTCAACTTTATTTCCATGCTAGAACAGGCAAATGATCCTGCCAGAACTTCTTGCTAAAACTTTTCATGCCAACTGTTAAAAAAAACTTTTCATGCCAAGTTGTATTTTTAGTCCAATTATCATGCCAGGTCAGAAGCTGAAGCATGCCAAAACAATATCTGATGTTGAATTTTACGCATGTATTTGATTTATGATGGTGCCCTTAATCGACAAGTGTGTTTCTTTCATATGAACATGTAGTCGCTAATTGAGATATTGCTTGCAGGGAAAGACCGAGGATATGATTACCTTGGTGCATCAAGGACATGGATACCAACAAGCTATGGATATTCGAGAGGTCCTCCAATAAATTAACCTGAAATAGCAAGGACTACTTCCATTGTCCATGCCTTCATGGAGGTGAAATTCTGGTTAGATATTTGGTCCCCATTCTCCACGCTCCCTTCATCTATCTATCAAATGCAGGTATCATGAAGTGGCTGGTTTTGCTTCCGACTTGATTAATACTGTCCTATCAGCGCCCTCATAGCAAGCAGCAGTTCATTTTGCTTTCAGTGATAATTTAGCCGATGCATCTCTTGTGGCTTGGATTTTGTGTTAGCAAATGCAAGCTTTGGATTCATTGTATCCAAGGATCTGCGGCTATGTCTCTCCAAGTGTATTTTTTTATAAGAAACAGTTTAGCATTTGAGTCCACTTCGGTTGTGATTTTTTCATGCCAGATTTAATTTACCATAACTTCTGAGAATGGACCAATTTTTATTTAAAACCTTTATTTACGTCAAATGTATCTCAATTCAAAAAATGTAAATTAAAACTTCTACTAATTATCCATGTTTGTTAGTGCTTTTCTAATAGGTTATTCTTCCAATATGATAGTTTGCAACTTCAGTTTTTGGGCTTCCTCAACAAGTCAACTAAAAACATTCTGTGCTGTTTGATTCACATGTGACTTGCATTTAGTAAAATGTACTTTTGAACCGAAGTTTCTACAAAAGGCAAAAGATTTTTCCTTGTGACCCAAAATCACGCTTAGTACTGTGCTCATGAGAAGTGTAGTATACAAAACATTATTGTGCACGTTTCAGGGTTTTGACATTTTAGCATGTGACAACCGGTTCTTCCTTTTTTTGTGTGTCAAGGAATTTAGAAATATAAGATCTACGAATACCAACACTCGGTATTACTCCCTCTGTTCGGAATTACTTGTCGCGGAAATGGATGTATCTAGATCTGGATGTATCTAGATAGTTCTAGATACATCCATTTCCGCGACAAGTAATTCCGAACAGAGAGAGTACTTAACAATGCCATATTGCATTCCCTGTTACGCAAATTAGCTGAGTCGTGTGTGCACGCTGTCCAGATATAAATTGACATGGCAATTGGAAAGTTCAAATTTTTTGAATGCTGAACTTAAATGATCATATTTGCCATATGTTGTGACAACCTATGTACTGAAGTCCATTTCTACAGGACTGATGTCGGCATTAAGCAGTTGACGCTGCGCGGTCGAGATGGAGAGTGGTGCTACATAGGACATATGGTTTCGGCGATGTTGGTTGCGGTTGTTCTGGTCTTTCTTAAGCCTGTCGGGTGCTCTCTGACGGCCCTTTGAGTGTGTCGCACGGTGGCGCGACACCCTCGAGCCGGTGCGAGAAGGGAAGGGTCCCCCTCTACCGGCTACGATACCACGGCGTGCTTGAAGAGCCAAAGCCCCTCCCTGTGGATCCCAGCCTGTTTCGTCGACGTTTGTTGCCGGCACCCAGCGGCATCCCTTTTTCTTCTTGGATCTACTTATGCCTGCAACTTTATGGTCCTATGTAGTTGGTATGTGGGTAGGGCTGGACGTAACGAGCGGGCTTTTCGGCCCGCTCGTGGCTCGCTCGGTCTTGGCCCGCTCGGTCCTGGCCCGCTAGAGAAAAGGGTCGGTCCGGTCTGCCAAATACAGCCCGAAAATTTGTCGGTCCGGTCCGGTCTTTAACCGGTCCGACCGAGAGGACCGAGGAAAAAAATGGCAGCGCCGCCGCTGTTCGTCGTCATCGCGGCCAACGGTGAACCCCGGGTGAACCACCATGTCCCCAAGCTTCCCCACTCCTTCCTCCCTCTCCTCGCCATGCGCCATAGCCTCTCGCCGCCGGTCGCCGTCACTGTCGTGCGTGCACCGCGGACGATCTCGCGTTCTCGACCCTTGCCATGGCAGCCGTTTCAGCACAGCACGCACGCAGGCCATCAACTGGGCGAAAAGCTCGATCGGCCGTGATTTTCGCTTCCAACAAATCAGGCAAGTATTTTTGGAAGGCGCAAATCGTGGGAGAAACGCTCTGCCTATAATCACGTGCCTTGATCCTACGCTGCCATTTTCCTTTTGGTGAAGCGTATGTTCAGGTCTACCCGTTAGGCTGGTCACAATGGGGAGTAACATAGAGTAGTAACATACATGCCACGTAAGCATGTTACTACTCTATGTTACTACCTCCATAGTGGGTGGTAACTTATGGATGGTAACTTAGAGGGTTTATTTATTGCTTTTGTGGGATCTATAGTAGTACTTCAACTTTGTGATCTATATGTGGCATGTACCAACAAAACTTGTGTTTTCCGATACTTATGGATAAATAAAAGAACACAAATTTGGATCATAACAAATAATAAAATATAATATTATATTATTGAAATATATAGAACATATTTAGCAATACATCGATCAAGACTTGGATATAATCTATTCGCGCCCAAACTTTCTCCATATATGCTCAATCAAATCATTTTTAAGAGCCTTATGCGTTGGACGATCACGAACTCTAGCATCTCTTTCAAGTACCTCGGCAAATTCTGGTATGTCACCATGAGTAAATACCGAAGGAAGGGCAATCGATGAGCCTGCTTCATAATTCAAATCAAGAATAATTCCCGCCTCTTCTTGTTCATCATCGACTATCATGTTGTGTAGAATGATGCATGCCAACATAATATTATTGAGATCACCCCGTTCATATAAACGTGCCGGAAGCCGTAAAATAGACCATCAATTAGAGTAGCTTCACCGATGATTCATAAAAGATAACTGACAATAGTAGTAGCTGATCAGTCCAAAAGCTAACAGCAAACCATCACGTTCACATCAATTTTAGAGTAGCTGATCGGTGCACACAATAAACTGACCGGACAACAAAAGTGATGAACGATCCATCAGGTTCACACAACAAACTGACCGAGCCAATTTCTAATATGCTTCATAGTGCACCACTTTTTCCCTTCAATCACCTTGCCAATCAGTAGACAAATAAATAATCAGTAGCCATAATTATTATTTTCTCATGAAATAGAGCAGCGATTCAGGTTCACAACAAAAATTAACCGATCGAGAGACAAACAATGAAAATACCTAAATAATTAGCTGAACCAAAAATCATGCTATTCACCTTGATCAACTTGTCAAACTGTAGACAAATAAAATAGTCAGTAGTTGCTTGGAGATGCTTGAAATGAGTACATGTGCTTGGGAATTAACCAGTCGAAAGACAGAAAATAACAATACCTGAAGCTTCTTCGGGAAATAATATGGCCTCCATTCTGCTCAAAGCCTTAGCACGCCGAGCCTTTTCAGCATCATCCATTTTAGATGTGTCCGCTAAAAGCATTTAGGAGTAAACATCCAACATTTTTGTCTTGCTGTTGATCTTTGCGGTTTCAAGCTGTTGATTTGATAAAAGAACCTGGCTGTCTATCACCTTTTGGCGCTCCTCCTTCGATTGATTGTTAACCTCGATGAACTTGTCTAGCCTTTCTCCAAGCTCTTGTGAGATCCCTCCCGACTTTCCTTTACCAGCACGTTCAGCCTTAGCCTTATCACGACCAGCTTTTGGGCGCTCTTCGGCCTCCAAGTTGATCATATTTGATGCGAGATCGGTCTCTGTCATGTTTCCTTTTTTTGCCATCATGTTTTTATAAGAGGCTAGCCATTTTGAATTATCCTTGATTTTTTCCCACATAGTTAAATGTTGGAAAGGCTGGTGATAGTTCCGTTCATACTTCGCCAACGCCATTTTTTGCAGGTCATGACTATTGTGACCACTATGATACACTCCCATAACGGCAATCCACTCACCGTGGAAAGCGGCGAGCCTTTTCTTGGTCCTTTGCCATTCCGTCTTGAGCTGATTCCGATCTCTTTTGTGGTTACTTGGTGTGGCAGCATTGTATAGAGCAGCAATGTCATCCCAAAACTGCTCAGACTTCTTTCCGTTCCCATCAATGGGATTGAGTGAACACTCCAGCCAAGCACCTGCCTACATTGTTCACAATTAATTCAGTTGAGGCCAACAACAAACAAGAAATTATATGCACAATAAACGGATTTGAGCAACGAATATCCTTACCAGTCTCTCATGTTCCTCGGGTGTATAGGGCAGACGATATGCGGTCCTTGCTCCCGATTCGTCGGCATCTACACTCTTGACCTTCCTTTTCCTTTTCTTTGAATCAACTTTGGTGGGAGCAGACTGAGATGAAACATTAGAGTGCGGTGGTGGCGGTGGTGTTGAAAAGGGATCATGTGGGGAAGCACCAACAAAGTGCAAATTCTCCATATTTTGGTATCCTTGTTCATGATGGTGCATTGGCTGAGGTTGAAAATTGTAAGGATTCATGGGCGGTAATTGTCCAAAACTTAGCAGGCCTTCAGGTGCAGAGGTATACATCGGCCTCCTGTTATATATTGTAAATATCAGAATTAAGAAGCATTGTCCAAAGCTTGCTATTAGAAACTTTTGTCCGTTCTAATCATTGCAAGAAAAAAGTACAAACAAACAAGCGAAGCACATCCAAGTTCAAGTGTCTGATATAGCAGTAAACCGTTTGCACAATAAACACACAGACACACATCACGGGGGACTTGCATATCCTGCTACGTCCACAGCGAAATCCGATTCAGCAAGCAAAAACCTGAAGAATTGCAATGGTCTAATGCTACAGAAATTAAGGCTAAGACTTCAGAGTCTCTCTGCTTCAACACGCACACATGCTCAATCAGGTACTCGAGCTATAGAAATTACAATTACCTAATGCTGCTCTATAACCCAAATAGAATTACATAATGCTGCATACTCGAGCTAGAGAAATTGTAATTGCCAAAGATTGAATTAAAGCAGAAATTTTATACCATGTAGGGTTGGCTGAGGAGGATTCCATGAGAGGCGGGTACAGGTGTGGCGGTGTCGAGGGGCTGGCCGAGGATCTTGTCGGGGCGCCGGGGTAGAAGAGAAGCTGTGGAGAGCGGCTGGCGTACGAGCTTGCTGTGGCGCCGGGGAAGTGCTGCGACGGCGGCGAGGTGGCCGATGGCCAGACTTGCGCGGCGTCCTTACGGGCACCGGACTTGGCCATGAATCTGGTGGCTTTGCGCCGCCTGCCAGAGCCACCGCCGGCCGGCAAGACGGAGTGCGGGGCGCCGGAGCTCCAAGGCGGCAGGGAGGGAGAAGGATGAGGCCCAGCCGTGAAGTCACACGCGAGGGGATTTTCTTTCGCGATGCATCCGGCCGCCCGCACACAGGATCGATTAGCATTAATTTTTTCTCGTATGCAGCGCTATGTTACCGGAACTAGCTAAGTTCCTCCAAAGCTCTCTCTCTTCATTTAATCAATGCCACGTAGGAATTTTTGCTGAGTTGGACCCGAAGTTCTTGCTGAAGTTCTCTGCATTGGGGCCAGCCTTACTCTCTCTGTAAACCTTGCCTAGTTGTGTGCGTCTTTATCGCGTGTACATGATTAGTGGAGGTTAGCTCGGGAGTTTGTTGGGTTAGTGGCGGCACCTACATGTATATTTCTTGTATAAATGTGCACCTCCATAACTGAATATGACTGTATTCAGTCCTGTTCGTGTGTTAACTTTCTGCACTTTTATTCAGTCGAACAAGAAATACGGAAGTACGAGAGAAACAAGGCTTGATCCGCAAATCGCGGCGCCATTTGACATTTAACTTCACGTTAGGTTTGATCCTCTAATTATGGCAACGCCCGCAGACAGAAAATCGTGGGCTCATGCACGTCCCACATTAGTTGCATGGCTAACCGCCTACCTCGCCGCCGGCGCTCGTGCATGTCGCCCACCTCGCCGCAGCCCCTACGCACGTCTCCCACCTCGCTGCTGCCTTTGTTCACTGTTTCTGTCACAACACCCATCCTCTTGCCGACGATCTGGTCACCACCGCCTCGCCATGACCATCATGGAAACAAGACCGCCGGTCCTCTCGGTCCGGCCCGGGCTTCACCGCCGCCGGTCCGGTCCCTGAAAACAGGCCCGCCACGCTGCTCGGTCCGGTCCGGACCGGACCGCCGGCGGCCGGTCCACACGCCGGCTCGGACCGGGACCGGACCGGCTCGGACCGTGTCCACCCTGATATGTGGGTAGTTGTGCTGCGGCCTGCGGCGTTGGATGTTTGCTTTGCTTTGCTCCGGCATGGCAATCGTGCCCAGAGCCTTTCTTGATGCCCCGATCATCAGTTTCTGTCAAAGCTCCAGGGAGATCATCTCCAGTTGATCATCTCGAGGGATGTTTATTTGTTGTTGTTACAAACAGCAACAGGTTAACCTGGATGATCCCAAGTTGGACGCAGCGAGCGATATGCATCTATTCTGATGTGCAGCAGCTCTGGAATTTTTTGTACTGGCATTTTTCAGTAAAAGAAACAGCAACTCCCAGGCCGGTTAACCTGGATCATATGTAGTGTATGTAAGAAAACATAATGCTTGCATTTCAACTTCAGGTCCCAGTTTCCATCTTCAGACTCCAAGCCATGCCCCATATTTCTGGGATGTGACCTCAATGCACACATACCCAGCTAGCAGCATAGTCTGAGAATTTAAATCATCGGAATGAAAATCATACTGCCGGGCATCCAATTCTGGTTCGCTTAATGAATCGGCACAGATTCGAGTGGAACAAACCTCAGCAGATATCAACTATTATCTCACCGTCAACTGCATTTCGGACCTTAAACACATTCGTGACCAAACAATTCATCAGCGGTGCCTCTGCGGCAGGTAGGCCTAGCTACTAAGCATTTCGATGTTGCGCCATCAGGGCCAGCTAGAGTTGCTTACCGTTGCAGCTTCATCTTCTTCGTCCAGAAAACCTGGTGTCCTCGTCAAACATCACAGCTTCCTTCGTGTCTTTCACATGATGATCTCACAGCTTCCTGCTGATGCACGTGACATCAGTCCATAGCTTAATAATAAGATAAATATCCAAAATATATAGCTGAAGCTGGCAGTGCCGCGCCTTCGTGTACATCACAGTATCATATGACCAGGTTCCTTACCTCTCACCTGCCAGTAAGCTGATCCCCTATGTCGAGGCCACTACGCCTCTGAATTCGCACTGCTCAATGCCTTGACCCTACCACGGAAACATTTAGCAGGTACTGCTGGTTAATACTAGAAGAAAATCACAAAATGTGCTTTGCCTCAGCATAGGATGCTCAAATTAAATACATTCCCACAGAGCATATATGTACTGCTGCTGCAGTCTAGATAGGAATGAAGACGGAAATGGATAATTCGATGCAGAGCCAACTCAAAAAAAAAATCCAAGCAAGCTAACGTAACGGGGCAGGTGTCAGGTTCAACCTGTGTGTTTTCAAGCTTGTATGACTTCAAAAGTGGCATGTGTTCATTAAATGAAATCAACACCCAGATCACTCAAAAAAAAACAGAGGATATGTGTATGTATGCAGGCTGGTAGGCGGTAATAATAACCATGACAATGAAATTACCAAACGGAAAAGGATTATTAACACACAAAAACTGTGTAACAGACCAAACATTCCTTGAGGAATTACAAAGCTGGCAAAAACCAGTAGCTGCCAATACGAATTATTAACATGAAATAGCTTCTTGTTGCCGATGCATGGTCCCTACGGGCAAGTGCCAACTAAGGGTAATACCATATACCCCTGTACCATATAGAGATACACCATATAGAGATACAGAGATACAATCATAGAAAAATATCCATATTGCTGAACTATATATACTACAGTAACTAATAGGCGGCCTAAAAACCAATGTGATGAGTATAGATGCTGCAGCACAAATCAGTAAGTAATATTATTGCGTATATGCAGAGAAGGAAAAATCAAGTAAGCTAGACCACTATATGGTTTCATGACACCAAATTATCGCCTGGAAGCTGAAACGATAAATGAACACTTCTACAAACCAAAGATGCACTATTCACTGAAACTAGCAGAGACAAGGTTGCAAACATTCTGTCATGAATTTCAAATGGATAAATCTGAGACAGAAGGCATGAAGGTCATCATCCTTTTTCACTAAAGCAAGTTTTTTTTTTTTTGAAACCTAAAGCAAGTTATAGGATACAGTAGATAAATATAGTACTAGCTTCTTCTGTCAGCAGCTTAAATTACAGGACAAACAACAGAACAGATTACCACAACTAACTAAGCATTACAGATCTAAACCAGCGCAATAGCACATCTAAAATAAACTACTGACGAACCCCTTCAAGCGGCAAGTTCGGACTTGAAGCCTGCGCTTAGACACCACCTCCTCCGTCACCAGGTATAATTCTGACTAGGCCACAAAACATTCCATCACTGAGTGAAGTAGATCCTTTCTTTGAGCGTCAGGCTACAAACAAAAGCAGCGACATAAAGTTGGGCTTTGAACACTAGACAAGGCAATCTTCAAAATGGGGATCCACTACACTTTTTGCATCCGCTGGAGGGCACGTCAAAAGGATCAGCCATTGACAAATCATGGGTGTTCCTGTTGTCTCTGAAATAAACATTATTGCCGCATCTCAGTTCAATCCGAGCATCTTGAGAAATTCTATCTTCGGTCCGCAGCAGCCGGCGCTGATTAGCAAACCAGTTGTACTGCCGGTGGTAAGGCAATGTGATTTTCATTTCCTTTAGCACTTTTGCATTCAAAACAAAGAACTTGGCGAAGTCAATACACAAAGGGACGGTGCCGTCATAATTCTTCAACAATACTTCTTTGAGATGCAGCTCAAGACATTCAACCGGTTCCGGTGGGTCATACTCCCCCCAATTATGATAACTCATCCCTTGGAACTGGAACTGGAAATGGAGAGAACAAATAATACAAAAGAAGTTACCAACAGGTTAGCAATATGATAACTGGCTAGATAAAACAGCAACTCAAATTCTGATTTTGACATCTAAAGCAAGCAGCTATGTTAATGTACTCACAAAGACATGCAGCCTCTCCAAGCAGGGGAAGCACTTGAGGAAGTTAACCACTATATCCAGATTAGTGTAGTCAAGAACCAACACCCTCACGCTCTGCATTTTGGTTGTCAAGCCAACAGCAATCATACTCTGCAAAGACATAAAAAACAAGTGCACTCATAAGAAAAACAGCCTGCATATAAGAATGCTGAATGAGCAATAGATGAAGACTGCTGCTACCTGGAAAACTGTGGTTCCAAGCTGAAGTTCTGTTATGCTTTTAGAGAGCACACCCAATATGTTCAGTTTAGGTGCCGAGATTACCCGTATGGTCCTTGGGCCAACCCGTGGTTCAAGTGGTAGCAATCTCTCAAGGCACGGGGCATCCTTGATGACCAACTTTTGGAAAGGGACACCAAACTGGTCAGTGCAAAAGCCTATACTCTTAAGAGTTTGGGAGCTGATGCAGAGGCTACGAAAACCAGAATTTTTATTTAGCTCAAGGCTTTCCAAGGCATAGCAGCCAAAGAGCATGCTGTGGAGAGCATCCTCCGAGATGGTGACTCTATCCAGGGTGAGCTGCTTGAGGCACGGAAACTTGAGCGACAGCTTCACAATCGAATTGGAGAAACGGCAGGCGCCGAATTTGGCCACACGGAGCGTGGGCGCGAAGCGGTAGGCGGACGATGGCAGCAGGTAGAAAATACGCCTGACGTCAAACCAGTGCTCGGGGATGAGCACAAACTCCTGTAGCTTGTCCAGGGCTTGGGAACTAAGCCAGCCTTTCATCTTGCCATGATAGTTGCTATTAGAGAGGCAGAGCGAGAAGCGGCGTGCGGGGCCAGGATGCACAGAGAGGATCTTTGAAATCAAGTTGTCCCTCTTTGAAATCAAGTCGACCAAATTGTGGTTGTGGCTGTTGAGTTCTTGGTTCATCACGAGGTTGAGAGGAGCAGAGCGCCAGAGCAGACGCCACCGGCGAGAGATGACCTGCGTGCGGGCACTTTCCTTGGTGGGGAGAAGAGAGACGATACTGCAGAGTATGGCGTCCGGGAGGCGGCCGATGTGATCGACACTCCCCGCAGCATCGACGTCTCTGCTCCCTGGTGGATCTTGGTCCACGTCAATGATCGGGAACTTACATTTGTTAGATGCTTGCAATGGCGCCGCCGTCGCCTCACCTGCAGTCACCTTCGCAGGCGCTGGCACCTTGTAATTTAACGCCACAGCCGCAGACTTACGCTTCTTGGAAGCTTGCGTCGCCACCGCCAAAGGCGCTGCCTCCTCGGCATTTATTGGCCCCGCCGCCTGCCCTGCAGTCGCCGCCGCAGGCGCTGCCTCCTTGGCATCCAACGCTGCATCCACAAACCTACGCCTCTGGGAAGCTTGCATTTGCATAGCTGACGCCGCAGCGGTTGCCGCCTGGCCTGCAGTCTGCGCCACAGGCACTGCCTCATCGGCATTTATCGCCCCCATCGTCTGCCGTGCAGTCGCCACCACAGGCGCTTCGTCCTCGGCATCCAACTCCGCATCCGCAAACCTACTCTTCTGGGAAGCTTGCATAGCTGTCGCTGCCTGGCCTGCAGTCTCCGCCACAGGCGCTGCCACCTCGGCATTTATCGCCCCAGCCGCCTGCCCTGCAGTCGCAGCCGCAGGCGCTGCCTCCTCCAAATCCAACGCCACATCCGCAAACCTACGCTTCTGGGAAGCTCGCATAGCTGCCGCCGCCGCAGTCGCCGCCTGGGCTGCAGTCGCCGCCACAGCCGCTGCCTCCTCGGCATCTAACGCCGCAGCAGAGGCCCTCACGGCTGCCTCCTTGGCGTTTAAAGCCGCAGCCGAAGCCGCCACAGCCGCCTCCTTTGCAGTCACCGCCGCCACCGCCGCGTCCTTGGCAGCAGCCGACGCCGCAACCGAAGCGGCCAAGGCCGCGTCCTTGGCAGCCGCCGCTGCAGCCGAGGCGGCCGCGGCCGCGGCCTCCATGGCTGGCGAGAGGGATACGGGAAGGTTTGGTCTGGTTGGGGATTTCGGTAATGGGGAAAAATCGAGGGCCCTGGAATCGAGCGCCGGCCGGGAATGGAGAGGCGGGGAGGGGCGACCGGGACGCGGCGGTACTTGAGGGAGGGATGGGGCGCCGGGGCGGCGGCGGCGGCCGGGAAGGGGAGGGGCGGCGGCGGCGCTCTGCTCGATGGTGAGGAAGAAGTTTTTTTTTAGGTTAGTGATGAAGCGTGAACGGACGAGGAGAAGGGGAAAAAGAAAAGGAAAGAAAGAAATAAAAAAAGGATCACTCACTGATGAGTGGGTCCCATGCGGCAACAGAATTTTAGGATTGCAGCTCTAGAAAAAAAATAGATAGAATGGATGGGTCTGAATATACATCGGGTTTAAAAAAACACAGGGGGATTGTGTTCGTGTACATTTTTTTTATTTCTCAGTGATCCAGTTTCGGCGTGCTTTCAGTTTTAGGTACACAGGATTTTCTCCAAATTCACATGCCATCTTTACATGCATATATATCATCAACAAAAATTAGAATATTTCATCAAGATTTAAAAAGCCAAAATTGTATGGACACAATCAGATCTCAAAACACTAATTCATTTCAGTTATTATTAATCACACATTATGTGTCGAACCCCAGCATTCATATTTAAATAGATTACCAAGATTAAACCGAGCTACGGTCGAACAGGGCCAGGCTCATCGACAGAATCTTCACCAGGACTAATGTGATTTTCTACACCTTAGGAACATTAAAGGCGGCCACCGTCTTCGATTTTCTGAAATTATCAAAAGGAAGCAAATGAAATGGTTTAGTCAGAGATCAGCAAGCATTTTCACTGGAAAAGAATACTGCAATGCCAAGTTTGAGAGCTTGGAAGAATTAGTATCATGAACAAATCATTTTTTGAAAAGGATCATCAACAAATCATTGGAACTGGCAAATACAAATCACAAAAATACTCGGGTTTACATACTCAGTAGGGTACAGAGATTGGACAGTGCAAAATATGGGAATTGGCAACTGCAATACCACAATCTTTTACAAGTGCCAAACATTTCACTCTAACTTGGCCAATTCAATTCATCATCCACTGCCACACTTCTACCATACAAACAGGATGCAAATTTCACAAAACTCAAAATAAGTAGCCAGTAACGTGTTTTGCTCTGCTGCTGCGGTCAGCGAATTACATGAAAAAAGGCCACTGTGATTCAAGTTAAGCCGTTTTTGTCCGAGAGAACAGGTAAAAGATCTTCCCGTTCTGCGTGAGCAATTCTCTGTTGTCGGCGTGGAGCAGCTAACTCATTAGTTCCATTGCCTCCCTGCAAGAATCAGTTGATCAGAACATGGAAATGAAGAACTGGATTCTACCGAAGATGGCAAACACCCAAAACATGTAACTGCTGACAAATAACACTCAAGAAAATACAGCGAGACAGATTTTATCTCTTATGAACTGATCAGAACAATGAAAAGAACTGGATTATACCAAGCACTCAACAAAACACAAGAAGACAGAAGTATCTCTTACCAGAATAGTTTCTCGACCTCCTCACTTTCAGGGTCCAGCTCTAAAGCGCGCGAGAGAGACTGATAGGCACCATTATAATCCTAAGGAAAGGCAAGCGCATGTTTTGGAATCAAACAACAGATATGAAAGGAGCAACGTAATTTTCAGCCTGAACTATTCTACTGCACCTTCATAAACATAAAAGCTGCGCCTAGCCGATAGTGTGCCTTTGCCCACTTCGGGCAAAGCGCTATGCATTCATGTGCATCACCAAAAGCCCTTTCCCCATTACCCATGCGAAGCCAGCAAAGACTCCTGTTTGATAACAACTTCACGTCGAAGTTATCCATCTTCAGAGCCTGCAGCACACAAAACAGTGAAAAATTGTTGGTGTTGCCACATTCCCTTCCAGAAATGCTGCTCGGTTTAGACCAATAATTTGTCATTTGGTCCACAGGTACAAGGACCGAGGAGTTAAACTGTGATAAAAGATCAACTCACACCTGAAATTCCTCACAACGAAACGAACAGCGGAGATTAATGTGTCGCCATTCTTATTTATTTATTTAAACTTAATTATCACCATTTTGGTTCACTGTTAAGTTAACACTCCATACATGCAACGAGATGCTCTCACTAGTGACGAGTCTTCCAACAGGTTAGCATTATGATCGAGGTAAATGTTAATTTTTAGACATTGCCAAGGTTAATTAATATTAATTATAAATCAACTCAATTCTACTGGAGGAACATGTTTCCCGGCTGTACGCCTGTACCTACAGTTTACACAGAAATAAAAGGCCAGAGAAATATACCTGTGTGTAGAACACCGATGCGTTCAGATAATCCTGCTTCTTAAATGCTTCATCTCCTTGTCGTTTCAGGTCAGACACCCTCGTTTGGACAAAATTGTCATCCTGGGCAAACATAATAACTTGGTCAGGAACACATATTAAGAGGTCTAATGTGTGTCAGGGAGAAACAGTGTGCTAGAAACACATTAAGGTTAAGTGAATGAATTCAAGAAACAGTCGCAGCTAACTTGTATATTCAGTGTGCAATGTTTACACTACATGTCCCATTACATATATAGAGCTGGTCTAACTAACTACCATGGAAGAAGGCATGTAGCATGACCCGGTAGTGGATCCTAAGGAATAGGACTAGCCTAGAGACTAGGATTACAAATGATCACAGGTACCGATATAACGTGTATAATATACAGGTTAACAGTTTCAACCTCAAGGAAAAAGACAAGGGACAGTTTTCATCAATGAGAGATTTGAAAATCCCAGTTGTCACTTTCTACAGACAGTAAATGAAGTAAGAGAGCTTTCTAAGAAAATTAATTGGTACACCTGTTAATGAATTAACATGCAAGCAAAATAAGTTATCCAATAAAGCATCATTCACATCAGATGAGTTTTCAGGAACGGATCTTAGACCGCAAAGCAGGCACATAAAAAACACGGGAGCATTGACTAGTTCTTGATCTATGAAGTTTTAGCTAAACATCGATGCCAACATTGCGTAGAGAGTTAACATGGGACAAAATTGTTGTGAGTGCAAAGAAAATTTGCTAGCGTGACATACCTCAAGCTGCTTGATTTCCATCTTCACATGACTAATGATACCATCAACGCTCCAATTTGTCACAGTTGAAATTGGCAAGGTGGAAGGAAAGAGCATCTCAACGTCTTCCCGTGTACCATACTCAGCAGCCAATTCTATTGGCAATCTACCAAACTGTTGAGGAACAATGGAAGCTTTACAAAAATTAATATTCAACATTAAGAAATAAGCAAATGTTCATGACACAAACTTACAAAGAGATGGCATAAAGGAGAAGTGGTGAAACTGTAACAAGCTTATTCAGAAAAGTTCACTTAGCACAGCCTTTTATTTTTACTGCAGATAGCATCAAGTAGGTCTACTTGCATCATAACTCCTACAGTTACGGTCGTTGCATATCAGTATAAGACAAGTCGAAACAGTAGCACGCTTATGTAAGAAAGCTAACTTAGCACAGCCTTTTGTTTTTATATTGCATATAGCATCATGTAGGTGTACTCGCATAACTCGTATAGTTGTTGCATATCACTACAAAGCCAAGCAAGACACAAGAATATGTGACAAAATGAGCATTCTGACCTGGTCAAGAACATTTGGATTTGCACCAGCTTCCAGCAAGCACTTGATAGCTTCAGTTAAGCCCTTCTCTGCAGCCGTTACCAAGGGATTATAACAAGGACCAGCACCGCTCACATTAGCTCCACCCTATCAGATGCAAGAATGAAAAGCCAATCATTTGTTTAGTTGTGAATACAAAAATGACTAAATCGAACATCAGTTTATAGAAATCTACATTCCTACTGCAGTACAAAAAGAGGATACAATACCTGAATCAATAGCTTCGCACAAGACACATTAGATTTGTGTAACGCCATGTCTAAAGGTCCAAGAATACAAGTACCCTTGTTGGGCTGAAAAAAAAATAAAGAGGTTCAATTTCATGGCAAAATATTACAATTCCAAGAGAAAGATTGAATTTGCAAAGCTGATCCGATACTTCTTTTCTACGATTGTAGCTTATAAAAGTTATATGTCCCTTTGCTCCCACTGATTCCTCAGAATTGTTGTGTGGGTCACCGGTCCTAGCATGCCTCGTGTGGCTAACACATTAACAGCTATGAGCAGGGCCTATTTGGTTGATTTACGAAGATTGCCAATATTTACTAATCATGCCTACAAAGTGCCATACTACGCCAAGCCAAAGGGTACCCTCCACGCATTTGTGAGCCGATGACACATAGGACCACAGCTGTAGGAAAGGATTCTTGCCAGCGAACCAAACATATAACCAACTAAGTCACGCGTTCCTAACTTTTCGCATGCCATGGTTAGTCACCAACGAATAATGGCCTCAAATACAGGTGGGAACAATTTGAGAATGTAGCAAAACTTTAGCAAAAGAGAGAAATGAAGTTGAAAGCCAACAACAGATAAATGAAGATTTGAACATTACATCTGCATTGTGCTGCAAAAGTATCTTCACAACAGTAGCATGTCCTTTCTGAGCAGCAAAAGCGAGTGGTGTCCCAATAATTGATTGTGCATCAATATCCACTCCTCTAGAGAGAAGATACTTTACTATTTCACAGTGCCCTGAAAAAAGAAAAGAAAAGGAAGGTCATAACACTATGAACAGTATATGACCAAAAACGGTTTTGAGCAACAAAGTTTCAATTACTATTGGTGGGAAGCAACTTTGTTGGTTCACATTTCGCTGACAGACACATGGAAGGAGTTGCCATAAACAGATATCCTAAGAAGCAGGTAATCATACTAAATGAACACCATTTGTGAGGAAAATAGTGTATGAAACAGATACCCAGGAAACTTGCATATCATACTACGTAAGCAGGCATTTCTTGGGAAACTAGTTTCAATGGCTAAAACAAAATACCATATGAAGTAGATATCCCGAGAGAAGCTCCACAGACTATAAGGATAAATAGTGCAGCGCCAAAATAAATTGGTCACAACACGATGCCACATGTACTTTTTACACAAATGTGAGCAGAAAATCCAAACTAATATGACAACTATGCTTAGAGTTTCATAAAGCGAATCGCTATTCAGAAGCCGCTGGACATGAGAAGCAAATAATATCAGCCATATTCCTCAAAAAAAAATATATCAGCCATGTTTTAATTTATCTACGGCAACACGAAAATTGTTTATATTAGGTTGGCTGGGCTTGGTAAAATAAATCAATTTATATTTATCGTGATAGCATTCCCTCCAGATTCAGCTAAAGGTTCTCCAACATAACATCTAATGCTACATGCATGATCTGTATAACACAATACAATGCTCAAACATAAAAAGGTCCAGCACAAAACAAGGGAGCAAGGCAACCTGAGCATGAAGCCAAGGCATAGTCTTGCGACAGAGGAAAGTAACAATGAAGGGAGGATCCTCATGTTTATACCATGAGCTGCAGCTGAATGAAGAAGACTGATGTTTCCTGAACGTTGTTGATGCACATCGGCACCTTGATCAAGAAGGTACCTGACGGCAGGAAGGTTGCCATAGGCAACGGCATGCTCCACGGGTGAATAATCTAGCAATAAGATCCACACAAGCACATTGCAGACAGCCCAGTTATAACTGATGATGGTCGAGTCACGAAACTACGGGTTCAGAACCAGACAGGCGTGAACTGAAAACGAACAGATTACGTACCCTGGGAGGTGTCAGGCTTGTTGATGTCCATCTTGACCTCCTCAACGAGGTACCGGTACGCAGGCAGCCTGCCGCGGCCGCCGGCGGCGTGGAGCGCGTTCATGCCCATGTAGCTCGTGCTGGCCACCGTCGCCGGGATCCCGCGGCCGTGCACGTCCAGGTCCTTTGCAATCTCTGAAGTTCACACAAAGAAGGGTACAATCTCTTATTTTGGAATCATCGACCATGACAGAAAGGGGCCAATTTTACCCCCCAAATCGGGAAGAAATCGCCACTGAAGTGCCAATTTCAGCCACAGGTCGCAAGGAGAAAAAGGCCCCGAGGAATCAAGCCCCAGCGCGCGTGCGTTCGAGCCTAAATCGCAGACGAAATCAACATCCGGGAGCCGGTGTTCGGCTCCGCGGCCAGATCGGAAGCCTCATCTCACGGTGACAAAACCCTAAGACGCCGAATGTGGCGAGGGAGCGAACTGGCACACGAGGTGAGGGGGGTGATTGGATGCAGTGGGCCTTACCCTTGATGTCGCGGACGTCGCCGCGGTGGGCGGCCTCGATGAACCTGGCCTCCGGCGGCCACCGGCCGCGGTCTGCACGAACAGCAAATCCATGGGTTGGAAAACCGGCGGAGGGAGGGAGAGGTGTAGCAGATCGAGTGGGTTAGGTTACGTACCTTCGCCGAGGAGGAACTCGAATTGGCAAGGGAGCGGAAGTGCACGGGTCCCCATCCTCGCCGCCGGCGTCGGTGGTGGTGGCGGGGAAGAAGCTTCTGGAATGTGCGGGGGGTGAAAAGGGCGGGAAATGGGCAGGCGACAGTGAGACCCCGTAGTAAACCCGGCCATACGCCGGGCCGGGCCGGGTTTCGGGCCGGGCTTGTAAAAGTCCGCCCTTCTTTTCTCAAGCCCGAGCCTGCTCCAAAGCCCGAAATGCACTCTTTTCTCGAGCCCGGCCTGAAATCAAGCTTGAAGCCCAAAAGCCCGGCCCGAATGTTGTTTTCTAGTGTTCGCACGTGTAAGCCCGGCCCGAATGTTGTTTTCTAGTGTTCGCATGTGTAAGCCCAGCCCGAAGCCTGAGCCCGCCTTGAAATACCTTACAGGCTGCAAAATGAGGCCCGAGCCGGGCCCGAATGTCAAGCCTGAAGCTTTTTTTTCGGGTCGTGTTGTCCATGCCCGAGTTTACCCTGTAGGAGACCGACACCCGAGCCAAGGAATGGCAACGACCTTTTCCCTTGCCTTGCTTCTTGATTCAAAATATGAATTTTGAATTTGAACTTGCTTTATCAACCTCTTCTTCAGTGACGATCAAGTTTTCCTTTTGCGAGATTAATAGTAGTTTATTTCAAGATATCAGGGTTACAATCCAGAGGCAAGAAATCCTCAATATATGGGGGTCCCTTGTCGAGCCACATAGTCGTGACACGTTCAGAGCAACTATACCTTGACAGGCAATCTGTAACTCTATTTTAAGACCTAAAAAGTTTCTAAAAAATAAACACGCTACCAATCATTAAAGACTTAATTTCAGTCACTAAATGACCATAGACTGACCTGTCCATGCTTGTCTCGGAGAGACAGGAGAGTGCACTCACCGATCAAGTTAATTTTACTGCTAACATGTTTGATGACATCGGCGCAACAATCAAAATCTAGATCGTGTTGTTGATCAATGTGACTGAGCCCCCTCTCGTAATCTCAGGCTTTTTCATGTGTGCATGTTACATCTAGTAGTCTACTTTGGTTGCCACACGAAGTTCTAATAAAAAATGAGGTACTAAATTTGTACTAAATCAGCGACACTTGTTTTTTAAATAAGGGGAGTACCTATTAAGTGCGATAAGACACTCAAATCAGAAAAACCTAATAATGGCATTACACCCAAAGCACACATGGAATAGATCGGACATAATAGTTTACCTTATTATAGGCCAATGCTGGACACGTCACCCCTCATGAGATCTACCCAGTAAAATTAACCTTAATAACCCACATAAGTATCGGGAATATTCTTGAAAGGACATAACCCACATAAGAAGTTTCTAAATAAGACATTCTCTTGCTGCCTAGAGATCTTCTTGCCTGGAGTATTTTTGGTCGAATTGGAGAGATAAGAAATTGGGAAAACAAATGCAGCTCTTGCAGCCAACACCAACGTCAAAATAATGGAACTCAAGGTGATAGACTTCATTGGGCTGCATATGGTACTGAAAATGTGTTACAAAACAAAACTATTTGTGGATTTGAACAACAAATATGTTACTACACACATGGTAAAAGGCAGATAAAGAGCATACATATATGTTTCACTAATAATCTTCCACTTCTTTATATTTAATTAATGCATCCACGACAACATAGAGAAAGAGAAACGCCTAAGAGACAAATGTGTCCTCATAAGTCAATCTTGTGTAGTTATTATTCATAGAATCCGATTTCATAGGAGGGAATGGGTGAAAAATTCCAATCCTTGTCCTATTAGTTCATATTTGAGACTAATAATTAAGGAACATATTAAATCCCCACAAAAAACATATTAAAGAATGATGAATACATTGATGTTGATTGTTTTAATATAGTTGTGCAGATACTAGAATGCCACGCCATTCAGTTTGTCAGAGACATTTCCAGATCACTACATGGATCTAAATTTCTATGTAAATTACTATAATCACATATTACATTTTGCCTCATTCTACTATATGTTCTTATTATTATTTTAGTCAATGTCCCACTATGCACGAGACCCAAGTCGTCGTGACGATACGAAAACATTGTTATGCTAGCACAATTGTTTGATAGTTGGTTTGACTGCAATGAGTACCATATCTCAGGATGTGATATGGTAAGATTTGAATTCTTCGTTGCTAAGAGTGGTTTATTTGGTCTTAATGATTGATGTATTTCTAAATGTATGCACCGTTGCAGATTTTATTGTCTCGGAATATTCCTGGGTTATTTCTATTGTTCGTCTTGGATCAAAATAAAAAGTTGTCTCTATTTTGGACCCGCTTCCAATACATACTTTCGAGAAGAATATACTTAAAACTATGGTCAACAATCTAAACCTTGCACTCTGAAGTGCAAACCCTGAATTGAAGGATGACATCTCTATATGGGTCTAAACCTTGCACTCTAAATTGCAAACCATGAATTGAAGGATGACATCTCTATATGGGGTTGCAAAGTTCCTGTTGTTCCGACAAACTCATACGGGTATGAATCTTGTCAATGCATCACAATCTTAATTGATTCATTCAACACGCAATGTAAAATTTCATACATGCAGTCCTCTGTCTGGTTATTTGGATTTTAGTTTCATGCACTCATGGCATGATGGGCCTACATTATCCAATACGCAGGGTGAGTATTTACACCATGCTTACGTGTATACACGCTGCACATGATTTTTTTATAACAAAAATGTTATATAATGCACATATAGGTTTTCTTTTCTCCATTCGATCCAAATATATGTAGGATGATTTTGACCTGAGGAGATGAATTTGGTTCATAATTTATTATTTTAATGAAGTATGAAGGGATTGAAGCTCTAAATATTAACCCATCCATAGAACAAAGCATTATAGATCGATCAATAGATGGACCTTCTAAAGAGAATCGTCATCAAAGAATAAATACTAGATAATGTTGTTTAGTTGTTGTTTTAAAAGCATTTTTATAATTAATTATACATATATATGATCATGAATTTTATGTGAAGACTTTTTTTTGAGATCGTGAAGACTTTTTCTTATGTGAAGACATGTGTTACACGCGCTCTCATTTCGTTTCGCATGAGAAAAAAAGAAAACGCAGCCCACATAACCAAAATAGAGGCCCGTATAAACACTGCTCCCAAAACCACAAAAGCCCGACGCGAAACGGGCCGACAAAAGAACACACCGACGCGGGGTCACAGAGCGCGGTTGCTAAAAAAAAAAAGGTCACACAGCGCACAGCGCGAATCACAGTTTTGCACGAAATTTTCAGCCCCTAACCGTGTAGGCGGCGGCGGCGGGCCGGACCTAGGGCGACGGCGGCGGCGACCCAGGTAGCTCCTCCCTCATTTGTCCCATCCCCCCCCCCCCCCCCCGGTCTCTTCTGCAACGGCGCGCGGTGGCCTGAGCACGAGGGGACGGCGACGCGGTTGACTGCAGGGGCACGGTGCTAACTCCTCCTCCTCTCGCTCAATTGCAGAGAGGAACTTCATTCGGCTGTTAAATCGGGGGCAAGGGGTTGAGCAGGGCGCCGCCGGGGAAGCAAGGGCGCCGAGCGGCCGCCTGGCCTGGCCTCACCATCCCACGCGAGGAAGGCAGCGCCGGCCTTATAGGCGGAGCGCCCGTCTCGCCGGCGACCACCGCCACCATGTAATCCCCGTTTTCCGCACCCGCGCTGCGCCCATCTGGCCGGTGTTCCGCGGGACTGGCCCTCCTCCCTGCCGCCCCTCCTCGCAGGGCATTCGCGGGCCTGGAGCTGCGGTACCCCAGGGCGCTCGACCCCCGCCCGAGCTGGACGCTCGGGGACGCGTTCACCGACGCACTCGACGCCACCCGCCGCTCCGCGCCGCCCACGCCCCTCAAGCAGCCGCAGGAGTGGTATCTCGCGTCACTCTTGCAGTTTACGCTTGGTTGATTTTGGATGCATTTGACTGAACTTGTTTTTTGTTTTATTTCTATCTAGGGCTAGCGGTGGCAGCATGAGGGAGAAGGCCTTTGTGATGCAGGTCGAGGAGGAAGACGACACCAGGGATGAGGATACCCGGGCTCTTGTGACCACCGGAGCGTGGTTCTCATGTAACGATCTCGAATCCGGGTGAGTGTTTGGTACTGCAATTTGGTTCCTGCAGTCAGTTGCATTTTTCTTATGAAATTAACACATTGTAGTTTGTCAATATCACCTGAATTGGATCATCTGACAATTCATAAGCGTTACCTCAATGAAAAAGGAAGACATTTGGAATTTTGAGTGCCAGCCTAGCTGTATGCTTGTAAGGAAGATAGCCTTTGGTCATAGGGATCTGCAAAGGATATTGATACCATCTACTTCAATCCGTTAACTGTACCTACATCATTCCTGTTTGCTCTGCTGAACTGTGGAAGTCTGCTTTATGAGTTTAGGCATGTCAACTTTTTAAGGTTCCGTTTGACATTGAGGTGGATTGGATTATGATACCTGCGCCGCTTTGAACTGCCTTTGGAAATTGAGTGTTTGGCTACCCGCTTATCTTTCAATCAGTTAATAGCTTTTCGTTGCGGAACACATAAGATGAAATGTGAGAGGACAATCATGAGTCAACCCAATCTATCTACAATTTAATTTTATGTATAAAGAAGATCAATGAACTTTTCGTGATCTGTTTTTTGCGACAGCTTAAAAAATAAGCACATCAGATTTCGTTTATTTTTTTTTGCGGGGAGACATCGCAGTTCATTAACCACATACTGATGCTAAGTTATACCATTTATTTATTCTAGCGGATTTGAAGATTCTGGAGATGAAATAGATTGCAGCAGTACACCATATCACCTGATGGAGAAAAGGAGCCTAGAGAAGAGCATTTTGCTTGAGCTGGAACTTGAGCATCATCTCAAAATTCAGGTGTGTACTACTTTGTTGTTCCTATTTAATAAGCACAGTATGCTAGTGATGGTTTAATGATTTTCCTTTGATGTATCAGTAATAAACCACTAATTTTTGCCACTTGCACCCATTGCAATTTAGAGTAACTATTAGACTATTAGTTATACCGTGCTCACTGTCTTTTCCTGTAAAGGATTGTGCATTACAACGGCGTTTTAAGTGCTCCGGGCATGTGGATATTGCGCACTATCTTCTTGTCTGGCTTACAGTCTCAATATCTAGATGGAGCTTACTGGTTGATTTTATGCTTACTGGACATGCCATACTGATATTGATAGAACACACCTTGAGATTTTGAACATAATTTGCATATATGATACTAACAGAAAAGAAGGTTACTTTCGTTAGTTGACAACTTGATGTCGAAGTTTTCAAATACACATAATTTTTGCACAATGAATATTACCACCAATGAAGCGAAATAATGGGGACCCCAAAGAACCAAATTTCTTATTATTGCATCCCGGGACTCACTTATTCTACATACGCTTATCGGCTTTTCTTTTGTGTATTTCTTTCCATCTTGGATTTATAGCTGATTTGTGGAGTATGGATTTCTCCAGGATTTTAACAATACTGCCGTTTCTTAAGCTACAACACATTTAATGTGATAACAGGACAGAAAGTACAAAAAATCATTGTACTAGACATGTATATCTGCGATGACAATTTCCTTTGTGGATCAAACAATATTCATCATGCAATTTATTGAATTTAATTATTTAATGGTGTCACTGGCTTGCTTTGGCAACAATGTATTCAGCCTTAATTGATACGGAGTACTTTTAGTTGTTTGTTTTCTTCACTCATGATGTTCGATCTTCAGGAGGAAGTTAGAAGTAAGCTATGTTCATTGGAGGTATGCCATCGAAATGAAATCCAGAGAACAATTTCTGCATTTGCCCGACTTCAGAAATATGCAGAATCACGAAAAGAGATAGATAGAAGGCTGGATGTCCAGTTCCAGAGAAAAATGTATGTACTCACTTATTTATTTGTAATGCTTCTAAAACTATACTGCGATGTTTTTAGAAATTTCAGAGAAATTTATATTCCACTGGATCACTTAAAGATACAAAGAGAGTTCTCATACTAGTCCAACTTTAATTCATGATAACTGTTGTGTCGCGGGAGAGACGTACCCATGGCTCTCTTGATGGGTATGGCGGCTGGGGTAAATGGTTGTGTGTTGGGCTGCCTCTCAGACACTGGCAACCTCTTCTATGTCATGGCCATGGGCCTAGGCCACATGGGCTTAAGTGAAGATGGGCAAGGCCCATACCGTTTCAACAATAACATATTATCTTTTGTTACTGGTGATCTTTTGGTACATAGTAAGCTAATTGGCTAATTTTGTACTGTCTCCGTCCCAAAATAAGTGTCTCAAGCTTAGTACAACTTTGTACTAAAGTTAGTACAAAGTTGAGACACTTATTTTAGGACGGAGGGAGTACTAGTTTGTCAAGACTGCAGTGTCTGCAATGGTGGTTTATTTGTAATCCCATCTCTATTTACAATGACTCATTTTGTTTGGTGGTATAGGGAGCTTATGGAAATCAGTGCAATTTATTTCTCTTATTCTATTTCAATCCATTTATATCTCATCAGTGAAAAAGGGTAGATATTTAAAAGGGCTGGAGATTGCAAATCTTGCTTTGAAGGTGTTTTTCCCTTCTATATTACTAATCTAAACTTTCTTAAGAAAAAAAAAATCCATAGTTTTATCTTATGGACAACTACTAGACACATCTCCGTTAGATTGATCGGATGACTGATGGCTAATGCCAATCTGCCGCTACTCTATTAGTCTAATACTACTATGGTTAGTGATTCTTCCACCATATACAACATCCCTGATCATAATTTGTTGAAGTTTGTTGCTTAGGAGTAAAATAATAATTGAAGTTTTAGGTTTCAGCATTCAAATGCGAACTGCACTAATTTGAGTTTGCCTTTTCTTGCTTACTGGTTTAGCTGTGGCATGCATATAATTTATCAATATACTCTATGCTAGTATGCTTGTAAGTGCGGAGTTTGGTTAAATGTTGTAAACAATATTTGGTCGTGTGATCTGTCCGCCTTGGTACCATATATCCATCTTAGCATCCTAAGGGACCTTCTATTGGGGCTTTGATATGATAATACTCCCTCCGTCCCATAATATAGGATGAGTGTCAAAAAACGCCCTATATAATGGGATGGAGGGAGTATATTTTTTGTAATAAGTGTCTCCTTCAAAATTCCATTTGCCTGCTTGTTTTAGGAGTACATTCTGTTGTATCTGTTATATGATTAATTGCTTATTAATTTTGTAGCTCTGCCTTGTAACCATGAGGTCACGGGTTCAAGTCCTGGAAACAGCCTCTTACAAAAATGTAGGGAAAGGCTGCGTACAATAGACCCAAAGTGGTCGGACCCTTCCCCGGACCCTGCGCAAGCGGGAGCTACATGCACCGGGCTGCACTTTTTTTTAATTTTATAGCTCTGCGCATTGTCATTACAATATCTGACAACTGTACCATTTAAAGCCTAACATTCCAATTCATTCTTCAGAGTTCCATTTTTTTTTCAGAAACGTTGTTTGGTAGAGTTTGTGGGTAGATTATCTTCTGATTCACATGATATATGTTCCACAATTTCGTAAAACTTTTAGCCTCTATAATACTATTTTGTTATACTCAGTATCATGTTACCTTATTGCTTCTTGTAGTGCAGAAGTACTCGATAAACACTTGTCTACGGTACAAAGGGATTATGAACAGAAATCCCAGATTGTGGAACGTAGAATAAGAGATGAATCAGAATTACCAGGTGTGTTTGACTTATAGAACTGACTTGCAATACTTTTAAAGCTACCTCTTAACTCCCGTACCTATGTTTTTCATCCTCCTAATGAAAAGCTGTGCAAATGCTTGTTTGCACGTTCTCTAAACTCGACAATTTTATGTCGTTTCTATACTTAAAGAGTGCTGGCACAGGTTATTAAAGCGGATTTTCTCAAACTGGATCAAATCGCACCCAATGTCTCTCCTGTTCGTCCATTTCAAAAAGTTGCGAAATAAGTTGATTTTTTTCATGAATGTTCATCCGGACATGGCATGTCATATTTTCACCAAATTTTGCAATCCATGCGTTTTTCAAATTATTTCGCAACCTGGGTGGAGATATACATTTTTGCAAAAGCTATTCCTTATATTATTCAGAAATTGCCAATGGGCCAGCTTGTATTGTTAAATTTCGAGGAAGTGACGGGAGCAGTACAATAGTTTGCAAAATGCTTGTTTAGTACCCTAAACTTGGCTTGTGGGGGCACTTACGGTCCAAACGATGCCATGACACTGTATTACTACCGGCATACTCTCACGTGCGCTGGGTGTGATGAGCCCACGCGGCTCCTGGCCTAAATATGTTTTGCAACCCCCCTGGAACTTTGGAAACCTCATAATCGCTTCCCTGTATCCAATTGATTGACATATTCAAGGAAGGAAGTGATAGTGATACGGCGTCCCGTGTGCGCTCCCTCAAGCCAAGTCCAGGCTGCCAGATGAGCGTTTTGTGAGATGTTGGAGTCTAAAGTGCTCCCGCAAGCCAAATTGTTGTAGTGCAGAAATTATTTACTCTTTAAATTCTGTGCAATGGATTCTAGGAACCATGGCAAGGATTGTGCAGTGCTTGCATGAAACACATATTGTGCACTTTAAGCACACACAGGGAAATAAAACTTTGGTATTTTCACTTTCATTATTCATCAATAATTTCATTTTTGTATCAAGTATTGCTATTCCTATCTATATGAGTCATTGGTTCCTAACTACTACCTCCTTCTCAAAATATAAGACGTTCTTGTAGGCTAAACTAGCCTTAAAAAACATCTTATATTTTGAGACGGAGGTACCACATTGTTATCGCTCCCGTTTTTAATATAAACTTGGGCTGAGGTGTTCTCGCTTGTTCAAGAAAAAAACTAACATTTTATCTGCTGTAGCTTGATTTATAGGGGTGGCGGTAAATTAACTAATTGTCTTATTAATACCAGGAATCAAAGTTTTTGCTGACAGTATCGCATTAGAAGCGGAATCGCGGAGGCGTGCATTACATGATCAAGTGCCTTCAAATATTTACCTAAGCAAGGTCTTACTTTTCTCTGGAAGATCTGCGTCTTCAATTGCATTTTTGAACAACTTGCTGTAAATCGTTGATATGATAATTCATATCTGTCAACTCTTTCCCAATTTTGATTCTACTGCCAAATGTTAGCCCCTGACTTGTATGTAGCATGCTGTTTACCTGTATGGCTGTATTTGACTGATACCATGTTATGTTGTGCAGGAGTATAGCCAATATGGCCGACAAATTGGGAAGTCTATTGGTAAACTTACGCCAACTACTGACAGTGTCAAGTGCGTATACAACTAACATTATAATACTCCCTCCGTCCGAAAAAGCTTGTCCCAAGCTTGTTCCTCAAATGGATGTATCTAGCACTAACTTAATGCTAGATACATCCATTTGAGGGACAAGCTTTTTCGGACGGAGGGAGTACTTATTAAATCCTAGAGCTCAGTTCGGATAAGTTCCTGTAAAATACAAGAAAGCTACTATTGTGGTAACTTTGAGCTAATTTGGTAAGGGCCATTGCAAAGTTGAAGAACCATCCACATCGATGCCATATCTTTCTTAAGAAGTGACAACCATAATATATGCCACAAGGCATCAAGGTTAAAGTTATTTCCAGCGCTCTGCTGTTGTTGCATAAGTTCCCTCATCCTAATCATTGTGCATAGGCTGCTAAGTGTTAAGATAAACCTGGTAGAGATTGTGGATTCATAATCTTGTGTTACATGCACCCTTTTGCCATTATAGCTAATGAAGTAGGTGTAGTTTTTCACATATATTTTCGTATCACTTTGGATTGAAATAGTGGGAACAGCTGTTTCAGACTAATGCGCAAGCCATAGTGCTATTTTGGCTACATTCTAGCTCAGTAATGGCTACTAGCAAGAACTTGTTTCTTCAAAAAAACGCTCATTTCTGTTGTTGGGTGACAGAAAATATCAAATGCAGCAGATAATTAGTTATTCATATACTTTTGTTAAATCAAGTGGTAGAACTCCCTCCTGTGTAAAATCATCACAATGGTTAAATAAATGCCACAACAGAAGTGATTCAGTGCTCTCGCCAAAAGTGAAAGGATTGCTATCTATAGAAAATTGAGTGACTGAATCTTGTTCTCTTCATTTGAAAGATTATCTATATTGTAGTGATTCCATATGGTTTGGGAAATAGAAAACAGGTTACACATCTGTAGGTTCAGTAAAGAAGGAAGGTGTACTATAAGAACAAACGCATTTGATTCAACCGGCAGAAGCTGTTTTGTATGACTACATAAGGAACCATGATGCAATCAACATGCCACCAGACTGACCTAGTGATCAAATAAATCCTATTCTTACGTAGTACTTTTACAAATTATGTACTGTGAGCGAGATAATAACAACCTGGAGCTGAACGTGAGAATAATAGCCATCGGATTGTACTAGTGTGTAATAACATTGCTCTAGTAGCAATTCAAGTTCATGTTTATCCTGCATGGTCCATTTGCTTGCACCATTCAATTACTCAAGTTGTGGATGCATGCTTCTAAGCATCTGTTGCTGTCAATTTTAGGAGCATGCCTACAAGATTGTTAGTTCTGATTTATTGTTCACTTATTTTTTCTCAATTGGTTATGCACGATAAACACAAATACTAGTTAGTTACCTTTTTGTCCATACCAGTTGTTTAGATCAATATTTCATCTGAGCTCTTATTTACCTTGAATCCTTACTCAATTGTTCCTTGCAGAGCCAGGGCTAGTGAGCTTATTAAAGCTTTAGATGGACAAGATTGTCCTCGTCCAATCGCTTGTCGTTTATTTGCTGACAAGGTAGTTACTTTTATCTGCTCCATTTTCTTTTTAGAAGAACATCATGATATGTCTGGCATATCAAACAAATCCAGGGGCCTATAGCATGATCATGCATTGCATGGCTATTGACAGGATTAGTTCTATATAAGTTAACAAGTATAGTAGAGTTACAAACGTAAATTGAATCTTTTACACCTTTATTAAACACGATCATTAGCAACTCCTTTTTTTCTCGTATGTACTTTAGCTGGTGTGATGGTGGTAGTGCCTTTTATTTTGGGGAGAAACATGGTATTGCTACTTGATTTGTTGTATTTACAGTCTAGATCAAGGGTCTAGATGGTGTGTTTTCTCGTGGCTGCTATTTTTTGTTCTGAACAGAGTTAAGCACCCATGTATGATCCGAACTAGTAATTGTGGAAATCTACCCCTTTTTTTATGTAAAGACCAAGCATACTGACATCTGTTTTAGTCCTTAAACTCTGTAGCTATTCCTCCCAGGTGGAACATTAGCTGATGTGCACACTGATCAAATTACTAGACAGATAAAAAAGAATCTTAGGAAAGATATAGCGGTACTTCATCTGTTATATTTCAGCGCACCCCCACCCCAGAATGCTACCATGCTGTGCAGGGTTTGGAAAATAGTGGGTTGGTGGCTGGTAATCCTGAACGTATCAGTACAGGTTTTCTAGGCTTATTATCTGCTTCAGCCCCTAAATTGCATATTAGTACCTATTCTTCAATCATTTGAATATGAAAATCTCAAGAAAAATTGTACAAAATAAAAGAACCAAACAGTCTCATTTCAGAAACCACCTGCTTTATATGTGACAACTATGCTCTTCTATTTTCATATAATTAACTTTTCAATATCTCATGGATAAATTCTCAAATTTTCTAGCCTGAAATGGCATAAGCTTTTTTCTTCTTTGAATCATGCAGTTAACTGCATATGTTATGTGCATAACCAGATTATGTTAATAGGAAATATATATAGGCCAGGTTAGGGTTACAGATTAGTATCCTTTGAATTAGGTTCCTTGAGAACTAAGCACGCTTCCCTGTATAGTCAGGGATGCGTATACATATATGAACAAGCAATCAATTAGTAAACTAGTGTTTACCTAATCTCTCTCTCCCCTCCCCTGCTACCCTACTAATGCTGTAATGATGGTGCCCTTAACTACTGATGAAATTGTATGCATTTTTTTTTACTTTCAAAATTGTGTATTTGAAACCACAATCATGAATGATTCACAAAAAAGAGAGACCACAATCGTGCAAGTTTTGTGTAGGAAACAGGGAGTTATGAATGGGGATGAATTCCATTAACTCAACAATGTATCTTCTAGTATTATTACATGCTCTGTGGTATCGCTTATGACACACATGAGAAATAAAGAGCATTTTGAATAGTATGGGCCTACATATTTATACGAGTATCAGAGCAAGTGAGGATAATGAGTTAATGACACCCATTTAATTTAAAAGATATTTTACTACCGAGAATACTTGCTATCTACTCCCTCCGTTCCTAAATATAAGTCTTTTTAGAGATTCTAATATGGACTACATATGGAGCAAAATGAGTGAATCTACACTCTAAAATACGTTATATTCATCCGTATGCAGTCCATATTCAAATCTCTAAAAAGACTTATATTTAGGAACGGAGGGAGTAATTGGTAATATGATCTTAAGGGTGCTCTGGCATTCCTGATTAGGATTTTTTTGGCCTTCTACTAGATTTTAGATTCCTATGCACTGTTATTCATTTCCTCACATATCGAACTTCTACTTAATACATTCCCTCAAAAGAAAAAAAACTTGTACTTGATACATTTTCACACATATTAAACTTCTACTTAATATTGTACACTTAAAAATTTATGTGATATTGCTTTGCAGATGATTTCAATAGTCAAGAGTCGAAATACAAAGGACAAAACCTTTGGACCGTTAGCCTTTGCTTGTGGATATGTAATGCTACTAGTCACTAATCAGGTATGTTTTATGTTTTTATGGGGTGTTATTACGCATTAGGTACTACTGAGTAAATTGATCCCTACAATTTGTAATTTGTTGGTGTTAATTCAATATGTAACAGCTAAAATTACTATATACTCCCTCCATCCCAAAATAAGTGTCTTAACTTTAGTAAAAAGTTGTACTAAAGTTGAGACACTTATTTTGGGACCAGGGAGTAGTTAATAAAGTTGAGAATTTTGTTAACTTTCTCTGGTACACATAACATATCTTTGACATCCTGGAAGACACAAGTGCACATCCTGCAGTCTTGTTTATGAGGACTTACTGTGAACTTGTGATTGCTTAAATTAGTCGCAGTGAAAATATAGTTTGCTTACATGACATATCAGCTTGAATTCTGGGGAACTGATATCTGATAAAAATATTTTTATTTAATTGATGCTAAATTTAAATGGTCTCTGTGAGTAGCTCAGATATAGAAGGCCACCTGGTGCTGATAAACACAGGGCCACTGTAGATGTCCTGCCATAAACATATGCTGTCAATCTGTCTGTCTGAAATGCAGTTTTGCATCCTCGTATTGCCATGAAGATGTGCCGTTTCCTATTTCTATGGGTTCAGATGCGTGCAATCTTTGCTGCAGCGCTAGTATGATGATAATCAATCAGTTCCGTATTCCATGCTTAACTCATCTTTTAACACATTTTTGTAAGAATCTACAAGGAAAATCAGACATTTTTTTTTGTCATGTGGCACATGTGTATGCTCAGGTACCAGATGCGATGGGTTATCTCCTAGCCGAGTTCCACAAAGTTTGCATGTACACAGTCCCAAAGCATCTGCATGCTTTAAATGTAAGTCTGTGTATTACTGAACATTTCAGCATTGTTGTGTTTTCTTATCTTCTTGCTTACATTTGAGGCGCTGCAAATAAATAATAAGAAATCGGAATCTTTTGGTGTTTGGAGTATGTGGCCAAAAGATACACCATTTCAATACTCACTTTTTTTTCTTGACAAAATGCAAGAGAGCTTGCGTTTCATTGCATTGAAAAGAGAGAGTTTGGGTTACAATCCGCCTAGGAGGCAGTTACAATGCGCGTGAGCGAATCAGTGGACATCCCACATTCGGGGGGTGATGGCTCTAAGCCCTAATGCACCGGCGCCGGCCCAAAGGGCAGCCTCATCCTTGATCTTCGTGAATAGGTCGTTCACCGATGGGCGTCCTCGGTTGAAGACACAGTCATTACAGTGTTTCCAGATCATCCAGGGGACGAGGAGGGTCATGGAGGCGAGGCCTTTGTGCATGGGCTTGGGGGCGAGCTGTCGCGCCGATTGCCACCAGTCATTGAGCGACGTCTCATTGTCTGTCGGGGTGCAGGGGATCCTGAGCCAGCGCAGCACGTCATGTCAGATCTGCCTGGCGAAGGGGCAGGCTAGGAGAAGGTGGTGCACAGTCTCGGGTGCCTGGTCACACAGGGGGCATCACACGGGGTGCTGCAGGCCGCGGCGGGCAAGGCGGTCCGCAGTCCAGCATCGGTCCAGGTGGGTGAGCCAGTGAAAGAGTCGGACGCGCGGCGGTGCCCAGTTCTTCCAGGTGAGCTTCCATGCGTCGCAAGTGATCGAGCCATTGAACATGGCGATGTAAGCCGATTTGGCGGAGTAGGTGCCGCTCGCGCTCCATTTCCAGGTGAGGCAGTTAGGCTTGGCGAAGAGAGAGTCGTGCGGTCGATCATGTGCCAAAGCTGCAGGTATTGCCCGATTTCATGGATGCCAACCGTGCATGTCCTGCGCCCATCGGTTGGCCTGGAGCCCTTCGGCGACGGTCCTGAGCTTGCGGCGGCGCTCGGGATGCATGCTTACAGGATTGTTGTGACCTTGTGGATGGAGCGCCCACCATCCACCGATCTTCCCAGAAGAGGACCTGCATGCCATTCCCAACCTCCATGGTGGTCGAGGCGAAAAAGAATGCACGCTTCTCGGCGGTGAACTGCAAGTCTAGGCCTGCCCATGCTCTGCTGTTGTCCGTGCGGCTGAACCAGAGCCAGCGGGGAGGCGAACGGTGGACACTGCCACGTCAACTGGCAACGGGCCAAAAACAGTTTGGCGTACAGATTTTTGACTGTGAATGCACCTGAATTTATGGTTCGAAAATCTGTATTATTTTGGCCCATGTATTTGTATTATCTCATGATTCTGCAATATTTTAGGCACAAGCACGAAAGCCGGATTACTACAGGCTTATTGGCTACCAGGAAGAAGATGAAAAACCTCAGAGCACTGAGTCGTATTTGGTAAATGTTGTTGCATACGTCAAACTGTATGCTGCCATGATTCAGGTGTGTGACTTTCCTTGTCTACATATAACCAGTTTGGTAAAAACATCAATTAAGTGTGATTTGAGATTTTTTTTTCTGCCTTTTCCCTCCTAACAGATTGTTTCCCTGTTAATTGCAATCCATTTTTTTTAAACTTTAGCGCAGCGATATACACCTCATGTAAAACCCAAGTTACGTTTTGCCATGGTTTGTGCAGTGACAGCATATGATGGACCTAGACAAATTATTGTGTACCATGTTATGCCATCACATTATTAGACTTCTGTTTCAACCAAACTGTTACTTCTGCAACAGAAGAGAAATATGACCTCGCAACTTTGTCTACAGACAGAAATCAAGGGCGTGCGGCATCCACATGGCTTAGCCGAGGGATGGAAATGGCTCGCGATGTTCCTCAATACTCTCCCAGCCATCACAGCCACTGCTTTTGCCCTTCATGCTTTCCTCAAGGTTGAAATCTGCATCATCAGGAGTCGCGTGCTTTTTTCTCTGACTATCCATGTAGCTAACCAGGATTGTCCTCTTCTTAGATGGCCGGTTTTGCGCTTCACAAGAAGTATGGTTCACAGTTCATGAAGATCCTAGATGTAATATCACGGCGCTTCATACCAGCTTTGAAAGAACAAGGCGTAAAGGTTCAGGCAGAGGCTGTCAGCAATCTACAGAATTATCTGAACGACAAGGTTTATCTGGAGGAGCCGGAAGGGCGGTACCTCGCCCAGCACCTGCTGTCGAAAGTGTTCATGTGTGAAGATCAACACCGGATGGCTACCGATGCTCCGGTTTCGTCGAGGGAGTAAGCTGACGTGTGGAGAAGCCCCCAAATCGGCTGAAGATCATCTTAGATGGTAAATTCGGATGTAGTAGAAGTGCCACTTGGTAGATGTCACCCTATTCGCTGTAATTTACGTCTGCACGTACTGCGAGGCACAGGCATATCTTGTCTATATCAGATTCATGTCAACATTCTTCTAAGAAGAAAATAACTCGGGTACTCCAACACGGGCAATGGAGCTGACTTGAAAACTGGCCTTCACGGGTCATTCTTCATAGCCGTCATGGGGATGGATATGATGTATCCAATTCCATGACTGTTTACATCACTTTGATACATGATGCGATTACCATCTATACTATGATTATTCATATTTTATCTACCATTTTTCTGAATTAAACTTGATGAAAATTGCTCAAATATTCAACGGCTGCATCAAATGAATTGTAGTGTCGAACGCTCATCAGAGCACTGCACAACTCAACAAGACCGTGCACCATTATACTACTCCCTCTGTTTCTAAATATTTGTCTTTCTAGAGATTTCAACAAGTACGGAGCAAAATGAATAAATCTATACTCTAAAATATGTCTATATACATCCGTATGTGGTAGTCCATTTGAAATTTCTAGAAAGACAAATATTTAAAACGGAGAGAGTAGTACTTAAGCTTTTCGCAAAAATGAAATAGAAAATTCTAGTACTTAAGTGACGTTTTCCTGTATTTTTTCTTGATATTCTAGTTTTTAATGTATTTTTTCGTTAATTTGTTAGACCGAAATGGCCCATAAGGCCGAAAAGCAACATGGGCTTGCAATGGTGTCGGGCCGACCTTTATAACTGGCATGCCGGGCCGATCCCCGTGGCCGAACCCTTTTATAGTCGGGCGTGCCAGCTCGGCCCATGTGGCTAGGTTTGGGCACGAGCTAGGTGCAATATGTCCTGAAAAAAAAAACATTAAATAAGAGGCACCCCTTGCAAAAATCACTCTCACATTCCCCGGTGCTGACAAGTGGCGCATTGCATGTGCGCCATTTGTCATAACTTAAGATTTTTTTACTTTTTTTAGATTCGTTTATTCAAAACGTTTTATCTCTTGAACCGTGCGTCTAAATCCTAAAACGTTTTCATCGTTGTATTTCTCACGGCGAGATCTTTGAAACTAGATCTTATATTAATATATTTTGACGAACTTTCTTTCACAAAAAAACCCCAGGAAAAACGATAGAGAAAAACCTAAAGCCTGATGTACCATATTTTCCCACTTTTTTTCCATTCTGAGAAAAACAGCTGTCGCAGAAGCAAATCCATGCTTCTCACAGAAGAAAAGAAAAATGCATTTTTCTCTTTTCGAGAATACAACTGTGCTTCTTGCATAAGTAAATTAGTGTCTCCACAAGAAGCAAATATGTGCTTCTCATAGAAACAAGAAAAAATAAACATTTTTTTCCTTTCCGAGAAGCACAAAAAATACGCTTTTTCCTTTTCCGAGACACACAAGTATGTTTGTCAAGAAATCAAATATGTGCCTCAATGAGAAGCAAATTTGTGCTTCTGTGGAAGAAAAAAAGGGCAAAAAATCATGATTTTTCTTCATTTCGAAGAAGCACACTGCGAACAAATTTGTGCCTCCACAAAAGGCAATCCCACCTGGGCTCGATCCATTTCCTTTTATTTCTTTCTCGACCGGACACACTTCGTACCTGAAAATGGGGCAATGACGTTTTTTTTTGGAAGAAACCCAACCGGTTTTGTGAATCTTCTAGAAACCCGTAAGAACCTTCTAGAAGCTTCCCAAAACTAGTTTGAAGCTTCTAGAAGGTTCTGACGGGTTTTCTTTTTTGGCTTTCTGGATGGGTTTTAATCGTTTTTTCTGCTCTATTTACTTTTTTCTGTTCTATTAGATTTTAAATTTTATTATTTATTTTTTATTTTCATTTTTAATGTGTGAACATTTTTGAAATCTGAAAATTTCTTAAAATTCATGTATTTTTTCTCAAATTCGTATTTTTTGTGAATGTTTTTTCCTTAAAACCGTGAAAATTTTAAAATAATTCATAAAATATGTGAACTTTTTGTAATCCAAGAACGTTTGTTTTCAAAATTTGTGAACTTTTTTCCCTCAAAATCGTGAATCTTTTTTCATGTCCGCAGAACACGTGAATCTTTTTCACCTTTTTTCAAATGCATGAACGTCTTTTGAAATTTGTAAAAATATACATAAAAAAATTAAGTCCGTGAACTCTTTTTTTATCCCGCGAACGTTTTTGGACCCGTTGACGTATTTTTAATTCCATGAACTTCTTTTGAACTCGTGAACCTTTTCGTGGTCATGAACTCTTTTCAAATTCGATAAATTTCTTTGAATCCGTGAACTTTTTTGGGCCCATGTACTTGTTTCTAATCCACAAACTTATTTGAACTCATGAACTTTTTTTGAGCCATGATTTTTTTTGAATTCGTGTTTTTTTATTTCCTGATTTATTTGGAAAATATTTTTTTCTTGAAAGGCTGATGGTCAACCGGTCAAGGGCTGACCAGTCAACAAGGATAGGTGAACAAACCGGGAAAATCAGTGTCTCGATCAAGCATTCGCCTCCTTCTGTGGGCCGACCGCGGGGGGGGGGGGTTGCGTGAGCGTAACCTCCCTTGCGTTTTAGGTGCTGGGGAGGAGGTCTCATGTCGCCTGTACCGAGACAGACATATTACGTCTCGCCTACAGGGCGGCATTTTTTTGGCCGGCTCAGTTCCGCGAAATTGTTTTGACTACTTTTCACTGTTTTACATTGGTTTCGGTTGTTTTTCTTGTGTTTTTTGGTTTCCTTTTTGTTTTTCGTTTTTTCTTCTTCTTAGTTTTCTTTGATTTTAATTTGTTTCAGTATTTACTTTGGTTAGACATTCCAAACATCTACTCTCATAATATAAGAATGTTTTTGACATTACTTTAGTGAAAAACGCTTTTCTATTATGAAATGGAGGGAGTATTATTTTATTCTTCTGACCAGTTTTATTACTACATGGGTGATGGAGAAGAATATCACAATTTTCACCAGAGTTATCGAATGATTTTACTCGATATACAATTGTTCAAATGTGGCCCTGCAATTTTTGTCCGAAAATAAGGTGTTAGCCACCGCCTCTGTATCCGTTGAACACACATCCAATGAATGATGTACACACAACTCAACAAGACCGTGCATCATTCTGGCGCTTAAGCCTTTCGCAAAAACGAAAATAAAAAAAAAATTCTAGTCTAGTACTACTTAAGAGGCACGTTCGGGAAGAAGTTGAAGCGAGCAACAATCACATGATCGAAAATTCCGAAGCCCGGTTCAAGAAATCGATAATATAAGAGAAGTAGTAATGTTTATTCGAAAAGCAACAATGAATCAATCAAGTAGATAAGCTGATGCATATGCCACGGTACAACAAATTGCAAATGGAATCGGCCATGGATCACATTCACATATCACATGTATGCGCGCCAATTCGATCCCGGAACCCCAGTATATATAATCTCAAACGGAATCGCTACTGTCTGACTGACAAGAAGAAGAAGAGGCCGCGTGGATCCGCCAATCAGATCAGATCACATGGCGGACACGGCGTAGATCGCCGCCACGATGAAGCCGGCGACGATGCCGGCCGAGCTCTGGAGCGACGCGCCGCCGCTCCCCACGTCGGCTGTCGGCGTCGACTTGGACCCTGCGCGTGCATCCAAAATTCGTCGGTCAGTACCGCAATTCAGACGCATCAACTTTCACCAAGCAGTTTGATATTAATCATTACCTGCTCCGGAGGATGTTGGCGTCTGTCCCGCCGGCGCGCCGGAGGACGGCGACGTGGTGGGGGCGGTGGCGCAGTTGCTGAGCGGCGGCGTCTTGACGCCGCACTGGTCGGGGAGGCCGAGGGCGCGGGTCTTGTTGACGGTGCCTAGCCCGAGCGCGGCGGGGTCGGCGTTGAGCGCGACGCAGAGGCACTCGGGCTTGGAGCTCACCACGGTGGCGAGCTGCGTGCAGCACGACTTGGACGGCGCCGTCTCGTTCCCCGTGATGTAGTTGAGGCAGGGCGACATGCCGATCAGCGTCTGCGTGCACCCGCTCGTCGACTGCGCCGACGCGCCGCCGGCCAGGACCGCCGCCGCGACGACGAGCGCCAGCATGGTCACCGCCCTCACCGCCATTTCTCGCTCCTCTTTCTTCCTTGAACACGATGATAGCTGCTCTCTGTAGGTGGTGGTTGGCTTGGTTTCTGCGTGTTGTTCTTGTGATCGATCCGTGATTGATTTATAGGTGGAGTGGTTCAGAGTTGATTGATGGAGAAGGTGGCAGCGAGCAGGAGGAAGAAGACACGACACGATCGATCATCGGTGGTTTAGTTAGCGTTGGTGAGCTGAATCTTCCTACCCTTGAAAAGAAAACTCGGGCTATCAACAACTACGTTCAGCTTTTGACGCGGCCTTGTTGGGTAGTACGTAGAATCTTCCAGCTTTTGGCGCCAGGTGGCTCGGCTTTGGTGTTTGGCGTGTTTGAAGAGATTAGCAACGGTCTGACGCCGCGTCAGGCGTGACTGCAACATGTTTTTCGTAATAAGCGTTGTGAATGGGCAAGGAAAGTTTTGGATCTTTACTCTTGATGAATAGCAGGGGGAATAGTATTTGCTTCCAGAAACCTGCGGCTTCCGTGAAGATTGAGCAAGCGCTTCGGTTCTTGGACCATCCGACGAAAAATGGCATGACGTGTTCTTTTTTATTTGTGGTTTGTGACACAGGAGGAAGAAGAACAAGGAAAATAAAATGACGTGTGCTCTTACTTTCGGTTACCCTCTGATCCAAAATAAGTGTTGTGATTTTAGTTTGGATTGGAGGGAGTAGATAATTTTCCGCGCTGCTTTCTTTTTTGTGCATGTTGGGTTGCAAACTTTTTTTTAAGGGATTTCTATTTTCATGCCCTTCGTTACTTAGTTCTACTCGGTTTTAACTTGTGCTCATTTTTGCCCTGCTCTGTCTAGCTGAACCTCACATATGGTCACATGCAACATTTTCGTTGGGTCAACCCCTTTGACCGTTACATGCATGACTGTGAGAAACACGACATGTGTTCCACTGTAAAGTACGGCCACGTCAGCCAGCCGACTGTTAGTCGCCGGTGAATAGCACGGTAGAGCGTCGTTGCTCGTCTGGATGATATCTTGGCCTCTACCGTTAGCTGGTGCTCGTGCGCGTTGAGGGGCGGCATCGGGGTGGCCGGGGGTGGACGGAAACAAAGGCAGTGGGTGAGTAACATCGTGACGGAGTTTGGTGTTTGTAGGCAACAAAGCTATGGCATGGATTCAAACGAAATTTTGTGCTGGTGTTGTTCTACAGCTTTTGGCTGTGCAGTTTGACACGGTCATGTGAACAAATTATCAACGGAGCGTCTTCATGAGCTCATGCTGGATCAACAAAGGGAGGTTGTGATTAATGACACTACGACACGAAAATGTTGACGAGGATCACGTCTGTAGGCGACGAATCGATATCGGCGTCCTAGGCTACAGGCGGCGATTCAGGGCGTCTGGTCTAGCTAGCGATCTTCGTGGTATTGGTTAACGATGGCGACGCAGAGCTAAAGGACATGGTGGTGAGGCGAGGAGAGAACAATGTCTACATTGGTTGACGTCGGCGCGGCCATGGCGTTCTCGGTCATGGTTGGAGATCGAGCAAGAGGAGGGGATAGTTCTGGATAGTAGATAGGTTCGAACTAGTGGTATCGTGCTTGTCTCTTAGCATAGAGTTGGGGACAAAGAAGGCCTCGAAGGCGCGAAGCAGGAGCAGGCGCTCTCGGATGCGCTGTCCACTTCCACTAGGCGCGAGGCTAAAAATGGGGTTGCTTGTAGGTGGGCTAGACTGCATAGTGCTGGGCCGCTAGGTAAGTTTTCATCTCTCTCTCTCTCTCTCTCTCTCTCTCTCTCTATTTCTGTCCTTCCCTTTTATATTTGATATATTTTAGATAAAAAATTTGTAAAACCATCTAGAAAATTAACTGTGAATATAATGTATGTTTACAAACACACACACATTTTCACACCGACGGGATTAACTGGGATGCTGGCCCACGAACGTCGCCCGAGCATCCCCCCTTCACCACATCACCGTACTGAGTGATGTGGTTTAGTCCCACATTACCGGCGAGAGGCTCGCCGACCTTAAATAGCAGAGAGGACCATATGCAATAAACTACTTCTATTGTAATAAGCGCATCAATGCTCGCTTTGTGAAGGAGATGATGATTTGATATTTGATCATCCGTTCGTCTCTTTCATAAAGTAAGCATAGATGGTCTTACTATAATAAAAGTATTTTTTGACAAGTGACATCATTTTCACAATTTATCTGATCAAACTAGAGCACATCACTATTATTTTTCATTTTCAAGAAAATCAAAGAAAAGTTAAAATTTGGCACAACCATGGGTGTTATCATTGTGAACATTGTTGCCATAGGAATAATAATTTATCTAATATAAAAAATATTATTCCTATTTTTCAAGTGCATGAAATGGCTTTTATGTGAAGGAAGTACCTGAAATAAGTTATAAAATTTAGTCTTTTCATTTTTCATATAAGGTAGACCACATTGGAAGACCACTGACCAAGTTTCATGAATTTCAGAGTATTATTGGTATATTTTCAAGATTTACTAGATTTATGGTGAATTGTGAGATTTTGCTGAAATTTGAACGACAAGTGTGATGTTGTTTGGTCCTGAAAATTGACAAAACTCATTTTATGCTCTAACGTTGGTGGTGCATCCACTTGGGATAACCAAAGCTGAAATTCCGAACCATTTGATATGAATGTTCAACATTTCATGTTTTACCCCATTTTCGAAAAAATCAAAGAAAATGTAAAAAACCTCAAAAATTAAAATCTTTGTGCATGAAGCCCTCTTGTGTGAACTAGTAAGTGGGAAAAATCATAAACTTGCAATACCGTAAATAAAAAAAGACATTCAAAAAATGGCGTATCTAGTATGAAATTGCATGGATTTCAAGGCATATGCCCATGGCCCTAGCCACTTCCATACCATACTACATGATAACAAGTTAAAATTTGGCACAACTATGGTTGTTCCCATTTTGAACATTGTTGCCATACGAATAACAATTTTTTGGGAATAGAAATTATTGTTTCCATTTGTCAAGTGCTAGAAATGATTTTTTTGTGTGAATGAAGTACCTGAAATAAGTTATAAAATTTAGTCTTTTCATTTTTCATATAAGGTAGACCACATTGGAAGACCACTGACCAAGTTTCATGAATTTCAGAGTATTATTGGTATATTTCCAAGATTTACTAGATTTAAAGTGAATTATGAGATTTTGCTCAAATTTGAACTACAAGTGTGATGTAGTTTGGTACTGAGAACTGACAAAATTCATTTTATGCTCTAATGTTGGTGGTACATCCACTTGGGACAACCAAAATTGAAGTTCCGAACCATTTGATATGAATGTTCAACATTTCAAGTTTTACCCCATTTTTGAAAAAAATCAATAATAATAATAATAATAATAGAAAAAGCCTGAAAAACCAAAATCCTTGTGCATGAAGCCCTCTTGTGTGAACTAGTAAGTGGGAAAAATCATAAACTTTTAATACCACAACTTAAAAGAAAAACTTCACAAAATGACATATCTAGTATGAAGTTGCATGGATTTCAAGACATATACCCATGGTCGTCGCCACTTCCATGCCATACTCCATGATAATAAGTTAAAATTTGGCACAAATATGGGTGTTACCATCGTGAACATTGTTGGCATAGGAATAATAATTGTTTTGGAATAAAAAAAAGTGATTTCCATTTTCAAGTGCCAGAAATGGGTTTTTGTGAAGGAAGTACCCAAAATAAGTTATAAAATTTGGTCTTTTCATTTTTCATAGAAGGTAGACCACATTGGAAGCCCACTGAACAAGTTTCATGAATTTCAGAGTATTATTTCAATATTTTCAAGATTTACAGTGAATTATGAGATTTTGCTCAAATTTGAGCTACAAGTGCGATGTAGTTTGGTACTGAAAATTGACAAAAATCATTTTATGCTCTAATGTTGGTGGGGCATCCACTTGGGACAACCAAAGTTAGAATTTTTAACCATTTGATATGAATGTTCAACATTCCAAGTTTTACCCCATTCTCAAAAAAATCAAAGAAAATAAAAAAAGCTAGAAAAATTAAAATCCTTGTGCATGAAGCCCTCTTGTGTGGACTAATAGGTGGGAAAATCATAAAATTGCAATACCACAAGTTTTGAAAAGACAACATTGTAAGTTTGACCTGATTTTAAGAAGTTTTGCATGATGCTGTTTTTGGTAAGTTTTGCATGTTGCTATTTTTGGCAAGTTTTGCATGTTGCACTATGTTTGAACATGCAAAACCCACTCAACGTAGGAAATCCAAAACATAGCATACAACTGCTGATTAAACACATTGAAATAACATAATGTTTCCAGTTCAAAGGGCATCCACATGTCAGATCCTCATCACTAGCTAGAAGGGGTTTGGAGACGCTGAAGATGGCGAGCTAGACGGTGATGGGAGCGTTGAGCATTATGCTCAAACTGCACCGAGAACTCATACTGCTCCACCACTATTGGGGCATTCTTGCAGCCAGCCTTGGCCTCCATGGTGACCAACACCAGATCATTGCCGGCATCAGCCTCCAAGTGCTCCTGATCAACCATCTGCTCATCCTTGTCTTCCAAATTAATCATGTTTGCTTGAGCACGATGAGTGATGATCTCCAAACCATGTATAGCCCAATTTCCCATGGAAACAAATTAAAGAGAGGATTTTGGAATCCTTTGCATCATTAGTCATTAGTAATCATATCAGAGTGGATATCTCGGTTCTTACGAAATAAACCAGTTTAAACTCAGGTGTGATGAGCGTAAAAATAACACTCATTAATCCTGAACTCTGACTGCAATTAGTGCTCATTTTAGCAAAAAATTATTAGTAAGTGCAAGACGAATATCCAAGAATCAAGGTCGCCTCTTGTTAAGTGTTCATGACTAAAATTTGTAATCAATAAAAATGCGTTGCCATGGAAAGCATTTGTGTACATTACAGTAGCGTGGCTAGACTAGAGGAATCTATACAATTCACATGCCTAAACTTACACATGATCAAGGGTAGCTAATGGCATCTAGAAAAAGCTCTTTATAAAGCGTCCATCACCAGAAAAGAAAGAAAGAAAAAAGGGAGGCTCTTTCAGGTGGGCAGAACAATTTGACCTTGTTGGGCCACTCCTTCCATCCGGTTCATAAATCAAGCACATATTTAAATTTTATTTTAACCATCAGTTAGACCAAATGATATATAAATAAGATGTCATAAAACTTGTACCCTTCGTATCTATTTAAATATGAATCCATTGTTCGTGGGGAACTTATAAATTCAGATGGAAGGAGTAAAATGTAAGTGGTGCACATCGGCCACTACGAAATGCACCACTGGCAAGGAGTATAGTGCGACGACTTGTATGTGGAGGCTTATCTCTTAGACTAATTAGTAGAGGTAGTGAACTAGAGGAGGATATATATACTACTAACCTCATAAGTATGCGTGATTTAGCTGTCTGTAATTAGTTTCATCCATATGGGTGCTCTAACTATTGTCTGCCAATGTGTACATGCATGCATAATTCCCATGACATCTCTATTTTATGGATATTAATTATCTTAAATCACAAATATGGTTAAGCATTCACCATAGAAGTGTTGTCACATGTGGATAATCTATGAACCCAAGCGACCAAATAATAGTTGTGACCGGCTCAGGCGCAGGGATGCATCTATGGAGCACATGCCTAAATTTATAGGTGGGAATTCATTTATGCAATTATAAAAGCGACGCTGCATTTCAGTTTCAAGGAAGATACCATGTCTCCACTTGTGATTAGATGAGTAGTACACAGTTGCAAACTTGAGAAAAATCAAATAAATAGTTTTTATACCAAACTTTTATGCTTATTTTTTTATCATACTATAGTCTTAAGGAGCATATATTATATTGTTTCAGTTGGTATAATTAACCACCTAATTTAGTAGGTACAATTAACCAATGCTCTTTGTTAGCGGTTGCAATGTATTTCACCGATCACTTTGTTTATGATAAATTTTAATTTAAGTGATGTAGCAAAATTATATTTGAATTATTTTCATGACAATTCCATAAATTATACAGTGCACACATACATATTTGTATGTAAGTGCATATGGTCATCTATAGTTTATTTTCATTTCATGCCATGCTAAAGGATTCTAAAGAATAATATCCACCTAATATCTTAATAGTGGTTTCTTTTGTATTATTAGGTGTGCATATTTGTAGAACCTTGTAGAGTATAAACGGTACTGTTTGCAAATGTGTCGCAAGTTAAATTCAATAATAAGTTCAACATATGCTATCACTAATCACCGATGAACAGAAAAATATCGCCGATTCAGTTATGCTTAGATATAGTTTGTTCATTTGGTATGCCCATCTATACGCTTGGTTTTATTTGGTGTATGCAAGAGCTCTTGCCAGTTTCTAAAATAAAAAGTTATATATATATATATATATATATATATATATATATATATATATATATATATTAAACATAGAAATCTAGTTTACATAGATTATGGTACGACATGTAGGACGCTTATCGGGGAGAGAGACTAGCAGGTTAACTAAGTTCATAGTCGCCTATCAGATTCATAGTCATCTACCAAATTGGTTGTTACTTTGATGTGATATAGATTTGCTCCTCCAAATTTAGGACTTTATTTCACACATATGGAATAATATGTTGAACTTGATAGTATAGTGTTTAATTACCATGTTTAATATTTGGGCCCCTCCTCCTTTGGGGGCCGGGGTAGATGCTCTCTTTGCTTGGCCTATGGACCGGCCCTGGTTGACAGGAGTCACCCACATAATTTAGAGAGAATTCCTTATTTAACATTGTTTTAAAATGTGTTGCCTTATTTGAAACTGAAAACTTTTTTATTCCTTATATAACACCTTGTCTAAATTTTATGCCTTTTATGATACTTCCATCCATTTAAAGCCATAACGGTATTAAATGACACCTGAAAGACCTATTTACCCCTCATGTGATAGATGACCTAAATTTGTGTGTATTCATTGATACAGGGAACAGACACTTTCGAACTGCTTGTGCGGAGTGTCGCGGTAGGCAACGAGGTTGTGCCTCGGCTTCGACTGGACGCTGGCCGCCTGGCTCCTATGGATGAGATGGAGTACAACACATACACTACTAAGAAAAAGCCTGTTAGTGGCGCATCTGTTTTGACCATTAATGGCACACTACAGGTGTGCCACTATCATCATGCCATTAGTAACTACTCCCTCCATTCCGAATTACTTGCCGCAGGTATAGATGTATCTAGATGTATTTTAGTTCTAGATACATCCATTTCTGCGACGAGTAATTTGAAACGGAGGGAGTAATAATAATGGCGCACCCCTGGTGCGCCATTAGTATACCAGACAGTAGTGGCGCACCAGGCAGTGCGCCATTAGTATGTCCCCTGGTGCGTCATTAGTATGCATCCCATTGTGCCCGGTGCACCTGCTGCAGGACGACATGGACGGCCTCGTGCCGATCACGCACACTAGACACATCCCTGAGAGGGTCAACTACCACAAGCTCCCCAATAGAGTCGACTTATGGTGGCGTGGCATAGGGCCCTCCCATCCCTCCCTCCAGATTTATTTCAGAATTTCCGGCAATGCGCTGGAAGGAGACGTTTCTGTCGTTGACGAGGTGTCTCGGTGACTTCGTAAATTTCAAGATGATATGCCGGCTCAGTCTTTTGGAGGTGCTCATAAGAATAGAATGTGCGTGTGTCCGTTCATAGGGGTGAGTGTACACGTTTAAAAGCAAATGTGAACACCCGCTGCAGGTGCCGTCTCAAGTCTCAACTACGCTACCTGTTCCCTCAAAAAAAAAAAAGAACTACGCTACCTCTCTCTCCGAGGACCCGTGGGCCGTGGACTACCCGCGTACGTACGGCCCAGAGGATTCCCTGCGAGCCGGATAAGCCGAGCGAGCCGTTGTCTCAAAAAATAAAAAAAATAAAAAAGCGAGCCGAGTCCGTTTCCAGCAGCCATCAGAACTGACCGGGATCTCTGGACCTCCGTCCGACTCGGCCAGGATGTGGTAGCACTACAAACATATATAATGCCGGCCAAGGGAGGCAGAGCCTCTTGGTCTTGTAACACAAAGGTCGAGCCATCAACGGCGATCATCACACCACCAAACACAATCGAGAGGAAGAGATGCTGATGGCTCGACTCCTAGCGATGGCCCGCAGCTATGGCCGGAAATCCAAGACCAAGAAGAGGCCGGCCCAAGGAACGGTGCGCGACATGGAGAAGAGGGTCATGGAAGCGAACCGGGCAAGGCGACGCGCCCAATCAAGTTGGTCCCGCAGGTTCATGGCCGCATCCGACAGGGTCGATAAGGCTGTCCAAGATTTCATCGTGCATCGCATCAGCTTGCGCGCCGCCAACATAACGTCATCATGCTGGTGCTGGTCTCGCATCTCATCAGCCTGCGCACAAGCAAACTCGACGCGCAACATTATTTATGGTCTCTGTTTGCTCTCCTTGTTTGTATCAGTGTACTCGTCAGAGATCTTGTAATCTGTTTCCTTCCTCAGTTTTCTACTGTATATAAAAGGTTGTAGAGATTTTACGGAACACCACCCCATGTACTTCATATTTGTGTTGTGATGAATTTAAATATTGGCAGACTAGGATGGAGAAATCTTCTTTGACACTTTTCATTCACTGATAGGGACGTGCATGCTAGAAACCACGCTATTGACTTGGAGTTCTAGCTTGGGCATGACCACACTTGGAGTTCATTACAAGAAACTACCACATTTACGGCTAGGTTTGCATATAACCATCAAGTCGCTAATCTGTTGCAAAAAACACCGCAATTTCTCTAATCTTATTGCAAAAATCACTAATCGGTGATTTGCTCCGTTTGATCGCTTTCTGACAAGTGAGACCGAATTTTAAGGAGCTGACTTGGCAAAGAATTGACATACACACCCTTGGAATATAAAAAAATGCAATCAACCACCCCCTATGGCCGGTTGCGCCTCCGCCCCTGCTCCGGAGGACGAGAGGTCAACGACGAGCTCGCATGGATGAGGGAGGGTCGCCGGCGGAGGGTCGGACGAGGTGCCGGAAAGGGCAGCGCCTTCCGCGCCGCCATGGTTGTAGCCTTCCACTGCTGCTACCGTCCGCCACGCTCCGAGCCGGGACGACGCTGTGGAGGGGCGACAAACGAAGCTCAACCACTTGTAGCATGTCGTCCGGTAGCCGCTGCTGCAACCTCCCGCTGCCTCCCTGCGTCGCGCTACTCCGACAACTATTGTCTCCTCTCCGGATCCCCGACCTCCATCTACCTCATGGCTCCCTCCTCAGCCGTGGGCAATCAAGTAGCCCAAGGCCGACGTCGCCGTGAGGGGCACTGCTGCGCCGCATGATTGGTGGCGCCCGTCGAGCCAACGAGGCACCAGCTAGGTCGTGGACGAGCCTCAGGACGCACCGACAAGTGGATTATCGGGAGCAGTGGTGTTGCTTGGGAGCAGGGGATCGGGAGTAGGGGCTTGATTGCGTTTTCTTATTTGTTTCAGGGGTGTGTGTGTTAATTTTTTGCCATGTCAGCTCCTTACAAAGAGGCCTCACTTGTCAGCAAGCGATCAAACGGACCAAATCACTCGATCAGAAATTGCGGTGTTCTTTGCAACGGATTAGCGACTTGGTGGTTTTCTGCAAACCTAGACGCAAATGTGGTATTTTCTTACAATTAAGTCCCGCAGTTGACATGCATGACATCAAAGCAATCTTCAATGAGGAGGAGGTGTGGTCGGTGATTAAGGAGCTGCACCCTGATCGTGCCCCAGGATCACCAGATGGTTTCATCGGCAAGTTCTATGAGTGTGTGTGTGGCCAATTATCAAGAATGACATCATGGCGGTTGTGACGCCCGGATAGTTACGCTACAGTAAACCTCCGGTAATGATGCCACGTCACCACGATTACTGTTGTTAATCTTGCGATGATTCAAATCCCGTTCAAATTTCAAATTTAAAATCAAGTCAAACAATTAAAGTTTTCAAAAGTCAAAACTAAAATGTTCTTAATGTTTCAAATAAATCATGGGTATTATTGGTGGAGAAACAACATCTTTATAAAATAATTACATACCCTAAAGTGATTAAAACAACAGCAAAAACAATTAGTTATACTCCTAATATATCTTACAAAATACTAAGCTATTTAGCTAGGTGCCAAAGTTATTGTGGCAGTGGTATAATTAATGTTACTATATTAGATGCTAATTGAATATTTTATCAAACTAAAACAAATTGGGAAATAAAATTAAAACAGAAACGAAAATAAATAAAAAGGTAAAAGATAAAACAAAAATGAAAGGAAACCCCCCCTCACTGGCCTTTGGCCCAGCAGGCAACCAACCCATCCCGCCGAACCAACCGGCCCAGGCCGCACCCCCTCACTCCCTTAACCCCCCTGCACCCCGTAACCCTAATCACCTACCGACACCCCACCCCACTTCCCCCGCTCCCCCACGTCTCGCTCCCCTCCCGATCCGATCTGGATCGGGGGCAACGGCCCGACGCCGCCACCGATCCACACGACCACTACGCCGGAGCCCCACTTGCCGCGACGCCCTCTCGCCTCTGCGCCAACCCCGGTGGACGCCGTCCAGTCGCCGTCGCCGGATCGCCACCTCGTCCCCGCCGTGCTCGCCGCCCCGATGCCAACTCGTCGTCGCCCCGCAGCTCAGGCCCTCCCCGAGCACACTCATGCACCACTACAGGGCCGGTGAGGACCTTCCCATCCGACCCCGTCTTCCCTTGCTCCGGTCACCCGCTGTCGCTCGCGCTCACCCATGCTGCAACCGCCCGCTCGACGCCAACCACGCCTCGCAGGGACGTATGCCACCCGCGCCCCCCAGCGCGCTCTGCCTGATGCTGCTGGCTGCCCCCGCCTCGCCCCGCTGCCTCTGCTCCGCACGCGCTCAGCGGCGCTCCCCTCCCTTCGGGCGCGCACCCGCTCCCCGCCTCGCCGCACTGGTCGCGCCCCCGACGCGCCTCGATCCCGTCCTCACGCAACTCTCCCCGGCCCCGGCCTCTCTCCGCTCTCGAGCCCCCAGGCCTCGCCGTCACGCCCATCGTCCCCGGGCAGCCCGCATGCGCCCGCGCCCCTTTGCCCTGCGGCTGCCGCTGGTTCCTCCGCCGCAGCAACCACGCCCGGCCCCCGCCTTCGCTGGCCTTTGCTGCCCGTCGCCGCCTCCCTGCTGCTAGCCCCGCACCGCTCGCCGTTCGGGTGAAGCCCGCACGCCAGTGACCTAGCGCCCATAACCCGCTACGGCCCCTATGCCACTGACACTAGGGGCCCACCCTTAGAACGGTTAAAAAAGGATTTATAAAAAAGAATTAATAATAATAATAATAAATTTAATTAATTAATTAGTAAGAATTAATAATAATAATAAATTTAATTAATTAATTAGTTAACTAAATTAATTAAGTTAATTAATCATATTTAATTAATCTAATTATTAACCTGTTAGTTTAAATAAACAGTAATTAGTTTAACATAAACCCTAATTAACCTTACAGTTTATGACATGTGGGTCCCACTGGGTCCACACGTCAGTTTGACCAGTCAACACCTCTGTTGACTGCTGATGTCATGCTGTCGTCATACACTGTTCTGGATAATGTTGAATTAAAATAATTAAATTAATCCTAAAAATGATTTAAATCTTTTAAAATCAATATAAAATAAACCGTAGCTCAGATGAAAAAACTTTGTACATGAAAGTTGCTCAGAATTTCGAGACGAATCCGGATACGCAACCCGTTCGTCCACTACACATCCCTATCATAGCAAACACGCAACTTTCCCCCTCCAGTTCATCTGTCCGAAAACGCGAAACACCGGGGATACTTTTCCGGATGTTTCCCCCCTTCGTCGGTATCACCTCCTACCGCGTTAGGGCATACCTAGCACCGCGTATTGCCTCGTTATGTTTTGTGATGCTTTGTTTGCTCCGTATTTACTGTTTCTTCCCCCCTCTTCTTTCCCGGTAGACCCCGAGACCGGCGCTGATGCCACCGAGTAAGACTACATCACCGACGACCCTTCTTACTATACAACAAAGCTTCCAGGCAAGCCCCCCCTTGATCACCAGATATCTCCTATTCTTCTCTATACTGCTTGCATTAGAGTAGTGTAGCATGTTACTGCTTTCCGTTAATCCTATCCTGATGCATAGCATGTCCTTGCTACTACTGTTGTTACCTTTACTTGCAATCCTACATGCTTAGTATAGGATGCTAGTTTTCCATCAGTGGCCCTACATTCTTGTCCGTCTGCTGTGCTATACTATCGGGCCGTGATCACTCGGGAGGTGATCACGAGTATATACTATATACTTTATACATGACACATGTGGTGACTAAAGTCGGGTCGGCTCGAGGAGTACCCGCGAGTGATTCACGGATTGGGGGCTGGAAGGACCTTTGTCCCGACGGCCCTCTGGGTGGATTTTTGTGGCGGAGCGACAGGGCAGGTTGAGACCGCCTAGGTGAGAGGTGGGCCTGGCCCTGGTCGGTGTCCGCGGTTACATCAACTAACACGGTTAACGAGATCTTGGTATTTGATCTGAGTCTGGCCATTTGGTCTATACGCACTAACCAACTACGTGGGAAAGATATGGGCACTCGATGTCGTGGTATCAGCCGAAGCCTTCATGACGTCAGCGACTGAGCGGCGCGCGCCAGATTGGACCGCGTAATGTGACTTCCTTTGTAATGGAGGTTGCTAGGTCTGCTTCCGGCCGCCCACGCAACTGTTGGAAATATGCCCTAGAGGCAATAATAAATTGATTATTATTATATTTCCTTGTTCATGATAATCGTTTATTATCCATGCTAGAATTGTATTGATAGGAAACTCAGATACATGTGTGGATACATAGACAACACCATGTCCCTAGTAAGCCTCTAGTTGACTAGCTCGTTGATCAATAGATGGTTACGATTTCCTGACCATGGACATTGGATGTCATTGATAACGGGATCACATCATTAGGAGAATGATGTGATGGACAAGACCCAATCCTAAGCCTAGCACAAGATCATGTAATTCGCATGCTAAAGCTTTTATAATGTCAAGTATCATTTCCTTAGACCATGAGATTGTGCAACTCCCGGATACCGTAGGAATGCTTTGGGTGTGCCAAACGTCACAACGTAACTGGGTGGCTATAAAGGTGCATTACAGGTATCTCCGAAAGTGTCTGTTGGGTGGCACGAATCGAGACTGGGATTTGTCACTCCGTGTAAACGGAGAGGTATCTCTGGGCCCACTCAGTAGGACATCATCATAATGTGCACAATGTGATCAAGGAGTTGATCACGGGATGATGTGTTGCGGAACGAGTAAAAGAGACTTGCCGGTAACGAGATTGAACAAGGTATTGGGATACCGACGATCGAATCTCGGGCAAGTATCGTACCGATAGACAAAGGGAATTGTATACGGGATTGATTAAGTCCTCGACATCGTGGTTCATCCGATGAGATCATCGTGGAACATGTGGGAGCCAACATGGGTATCCAGATCCCGCTGTTGGTTATTGACCGGAGAACGTCTCGGTCATGTCTGCATGTCTCCCGAACCCGTAGGGTCTACACACTTAAGGTTCGATGACGCTAGGGTTATAAAGGAAGCATGTATGTGGTTACCGAATGTTGTTCGGAGTCCCGGATGAGATCCCGGACGTCACGAGGAGTTCCGGAATGGTCCGGAGGTAAAGATTTATATATGGGAAGTCCTGTTTTGGTCACCGAAAGGGTTTCGGGTTTTATCGGTAGTGTACCGGGACCACCGGAGGTGTCCGGGGGTCCACCAAGTGGGGCCACAAGCCCCGGAGGCTTGCGTGGGCCAAGTGTGGGAGGGAACCAGCCCCAGGTGGGCTGGTGCGCCCCCCACAAGTGCCCAAGGCGCAAGGGAGAGGAGAAGGGGGCAAACCCTAGGGCAGATGGGCCCTAAGGCCCATGTTCCCTGCGCCTCCCTCTCCTCCCCTCTTGGCCGCCTCCCCCTTCCCCATCTAGGGCTGCCGCCCCCCTAGGGGTGGGAACCCTAGAGGGGGCGCACCCTCCTCCCTCTCCCCTATATATAGTGAGGCCTAGGGCTGCCCATAACACACGTGATTCGATCTCTCTCTCGTTGGTGCAGCCCTGCGTCTCTTCTTCCTCCTCTCTTGCGGTGCTTGGCGAAGCCCTGCTGGATTGCCACGCTCCTCCATCATCACCACGCCGTTGTGCTGCTGCTGGATGGAGTCTTCCTCAACCTCTCCCTCTCTCCTTGCTGGATCAAGACATGGGAGACGTCACCGGGCTATACGTGTGTTGAACGCGGAGGTGCCGTCCGTTTGGCACTTGGTCATCGGTGATTTGAATCACGACGAGTACGACTCCATCAACCCCGTTCACTTGAACGCTTCCGCTTAGAGATCTACAAGGGTATGTAGATGCACTCTCCTTCCCCTCGTTGCTGGTTTCTCCATAGATAGATCTTGATGACACGTAGGAAAATTTTAAATTTCTGCTACGTTCCCCAACAGTGGTATCAGAGCTAGGTCTATTGCGTAGATTCTTTGCACTAGTAGAACACAAAGTAGTTGTGAGCGTTGATTTTGTTCAATATGCTTACCGTTACTAGTCAATCTTGATTCGGCGGCATTGTGGGATGAAGCGGCCCGGACCGACCTTACACGTACTCTTACGTGAGACAGGTTCCACCGACTGACATGCACTAGTTGCATAAGGTGGCTAGCGGGTGCCAGTCTCTCCCACTTTAGTCGGATCGGATTCGATGAAAAGGGTCCTTATGAAGGGTAAATAGCAATTGACATATCACGTTGTGGTTTTGCGTAGGTAAGAAACGTTCTTGCTAGAAACCCATAGCAGCCACGTAAAACATGCAAACAACAATTAGAGGACGTCTAACTTGTTTTTGCAGGGTATGTCATGTGATGTGATATGGCCAAAGGATGTGATGTATGATATATGTGATGTATGAGATGATCATGTTCTTGTAATAGGAATCACGACTTGCATGTCGATGAGTATGACAACCGGCAGGAGCCATAGGAGTTGTCTTTAATTTATTTATGACCTGCGTGTCAACATAAACGTCATGTAATTACTTTACTTCATTGCTAAAGCATTAGCCATAGTAGTAGAAGTAATAGTTGACGTGACAACTTCATGAAGACACGATGATGGAGATCATGGTGTCATGCCGGTGACGACGATGATCATGGAGCCCCGAAGATGGAGATCAAAAGGAGCAAAGTGATGATGGCCATATCATGTCACTATTTGATTGCATGTGATGTTTATCATGTTTTTGCATCTTATTTGCTTAGAACGACGGTAGTAAATAAGATGATCCCTCATTAAAATTTCAAGAAAGTGTTCCCCCTAACTGTGCACCGTTGCGAAAGTTCGTCGTTTCGAAGCACCACGTGATGATCGGGTGTGATAGATTCTTACGTTCACATACAACGGGTGTAAGACAGATTTACACACGCAAAACACTTAGGTTGACTTGACGAGCCTAGCATGTACAGACATGGCCTCGGAACACAGAAGACCGAAAGGTCGAGCATGAGTCGTATGACAGATACGATCAACATGAAGATGTTCACCGATGTTGACTAGTCCGTCTCACGTGATGATCGGACACGGCCTAGTTGACTCGGATCATGTAATCACTTGGATGACTAGAGGGATGTCTATCTGAGTGGGAGTTCATAAGATGAACTTAATTATCCTGAACATAGTCAAAAGATCTTTGCAAATTATGTCGTAAGCTCGCGCTTTAGTTCTACTGTTTCAGATATGTTCCTAGCGAAAATATAGTTGAAAGTTGATAGTAGCAATTATGCGGACAGTAGAAGGCTTGTGTCCTTAATGCACCGCTCGGTGTGCTGGACCTCGAACGTGGTCTGTGGATGTTGCGAACATCTGACATACACGTTTTGATGACTACATGATAGTTCGGTAATGTTAAATGGTTTAGAATTGAGGCACCGAAGACATTTTTGAAATGTTGCGGAACATATGAGATGTTTCGAGGGCTGAAATTGGGATTTCAGGCTCGTGCCCACGTCAAGGGAGAGGAGAAGGGGGCAAACCCTAGGGCAGATGGGCCCTAAGGCCCATGTTCCCTGCGCCTCCCTCTCCTCCCCTCTTGGCCGCCTCCCCCTTCCCCATCTAGGGCTGCCGCCCCCCTAGGGGTGGGAACCCTAGAGGGGGCGCACCCTCCTCCCTCTCCCCTATATATAGTGAGGCCTAGGGCTGCCCATAACACACGTGATTCGATCTCTCTCTCGTTGGTGCAGCCCTGCGTCTCTTCTTCCTCCTCTCTTGCGGTGCTTGGCGAAGCCCTGCTGGATTGCCACGCTCCTCCATCATCACCACGCCGTTGTGCTGCTGCTGGATGGAGTCTTCCTCAACCTCTCCCTCTCTCCTTGCTGGATCAAGACATGGGAGACGTCACCGGGCTGTACGTGTGTTGAACGCGGAGGTGCCGTCCGTTCGGCACTTGGTCATCGGTGATTTGAATCACGACGAGTACGACTCCATCAACCCCGTTCACTTGAACGCTTCCGCTTAGCGATCTACAAGGGTATGTAGATGCACTCTCCTTCCCCTCGTTGCTGGTTTCTCCATAGATAGATCTTGGTGACACGTAGGAAAATTTTAAATTTCTGCTACGTTCGCCAACAACAACATGCAGGTGTGCTAAGGGCGATGGGCCCAGACCCCTGTGCACTTAGGTTTAGACCGGCGTGCTGACCTCTCTGTTGGCCTAGGTGGGGCTACGACGTGTTGATCTTCCGCGGCCGGGCATGACCCAGAAAAGTGTGTCCGGCCAAATGGGATCGAGCGTGTTGGGTTATGTGGTGCAACCCTGCAGGGAAGTTAATCTATTCGAATAGCCGTGATCTTCGGTAACAGGACGACTTGAAGTTGAACCTTGACCTTATGACAACTAGAACCGGATACTTAATAAAACACACCGTTCCAAGTGCCAGATACAACCTGGTGATCGCTCTCTAGCAGGGCGACGAGTAGGGGATCGCCGGGTAGGAATATGCTATGCGATGCTACTTGGAGGACTTTAGTCTACTCTCTTCTACATGCTGCAAGACGGAGGCTGCCAGAAGCGTAGTCTTCGACAGGATTAGTTATCCCCCTCTTTCTGGCATTCTGCAGTTCAGTCCACTGATATGGCCCTTTACACATATACCCATGCATATGTAGTGCAGTTCCTTGCTTGCGAGTACTTTGGATGAGTACTCATGGTTGCTTTCTCCTTCCTTTCCCCCTATCCTTTCTACCTGGTTGTCGCAACCAGATGTTGGAGCCCAGGATCCAGACGCCACCGTCGGCGACGACTCCTACTACACTGGAGGTGCCTACTACTATGTGCAGCCTGCTGATGACGACCAGGAGTAGTTAGGAGGATCCCAGGCAGGAGGCCTGCGCCTCGTTCGATCTGTATCCCAGTTTGTGCTAGCCATCTTATGGCAACTTGTTTAACTTATGTCTGTACTCAGATATTGTTGCTTCCGCTGACTCGTCTATGATCGAGCACCTGTATTCGAGCCCTCGAGGCCCCTGGCTTGTATTATGATGCTTGTATGACTTATTTATGTTTTAGAGTTGTGTTGTGATATCTTCCCGTGAGTCCCTGATCTTGATCATACACATTTGCGTGCATGATTAGTGTACGATTGAATCGGGGGCGTCACAGCGGTGCTACTGAATCTCTTTGTGGGTGATGGCAGAGGGTCTTCCACGTTGAACCGCGCTCTCATTGTTCTCATACAATAGAAAGTGGATGCCGGATATGTGGGTAACTTCCGGCCTATCAGTTTGCCACATAGCATGTCCAAACTCTTTGCAAAACTCTTGGCATCGAGACTGAGGCTTCACATGAAGGATTTAGTCGCTTTCAACCAGTCTGCATTCATCAAAGGAAGAAATCTCCATGACAATTTTCTACGGGTGCTCCAACTTGCAAAGAAGATCACGGTGAGGAAGTGCCAAGGTGTTTTCCTTAACCTTGAAATGTTTTTGTTTGAGGTGCTCAGAGCTAAAGCATTTGCCACGAGGTGGATCACATGGTTGGCCATTCTTCTTCACTCCGCCTCCACCAAATACTGATCAATGGTTCTCCTGGAAGGAGCATCGTACATACTCACGGCTTGCGACAAGGAGACCCAATTTCGCCTCTCTTTTTTGTCATAGCCATGGATGCCCTCACGGCGATCATCAACAGAGCTATGGAGAAGAGTGTTCTCAGTACTTATAGGGGAATTCAGCTGGGCAACACATCTCTATCTATGTTGACGATGTGGCTTTCTTCATCCGCCCCACACGGCTCGAGCTCCAGTTTATCAGAGAGGCTCTTGATGTTTTTGGAAGGCCTCGGGCCTTAGAGTTAACTACACAAATTCTACGGCCACAATTATTCGTGGAGATTAGGATGATAGGGAACGTGTTTATGGTCTGCTTCAATGCACCTTGACAGAGTTCCTTTGTAGATACCTTGGACTACAACTTGCAATCCAGTAGCTTACAAAGTCTGATTGGCAGCCCATGCTTGATTTGGTCAGGAAGTTTGTCCCCGCATGGTAGAGAGGATTCATACAGTGACCTGGGACCCTCCTAGTCAAATTGGTTATCGCGGCTAGCCGGTTCATCAGTTGTTGGCATTGGACGCTCCAGACTGGGTTTTCGTTGACAACAACAATTTGATGCGCTCTTTGTTCTGGGCGGGAAAAGAGCAGACAAATGATGGACAGTGTCTCGTCGCATGGAACACGATTTGCAGACCTACTTGTTATGGTGGATTGGATGTCAAGAATTTGACACTTCAAGCTCTTGCATTGATGGTCCCATGGGAATGATTGAGAAGAGTTGATCATGGCAGACCTTGGCATAGCCTCGCTTTTATGGTCCATGATGAGGCTAGAGCCGTCTTTGATAGTCGTGTTTGCATCTCGGTGGGGCATGGCAATAGAGTGTTGTTTTGGCGAGACCGATGGATCTGGGATCTCTGTCTCGATCATTGCACCTAATGTCCATGCTCTAGTGGACACTCGCAGGATCAACAACAAAACCGTGGAGCAGGCGACTATGGAGGGCGGTAAGTTCACGTTGTCCATGGAACATCTCCGTCAGCTGCACATACATATACGGAGATGTATGTGAAGGAAATATGCCCTAGAGGCAATAATAAAGTTATTATTTATTTCCTTATTTCATGATAAATGTTTATTATTCATGCTAGAATTGTATTAACCGCAAACATAATACATGTGTGAATACATAGACAAACAGAGTGTCACTAATATGCCTCTACTCGACTAGCTCGTTGATCAAAGATGGTTAAGTTTCCTAGCCATAGACATGAGTTGTCATTTGATTAACGGGATCACATCATTAGTAGAATGATGTGATTGACATGACCCATTCGTTAGCTTAGCACCCGATCGTTTAGTATGTTGCTATTGCTTTCTTCATGACTTATACATGTTCCTATGACTATGAGATTATGCAACTCCCGTTTGCCGGAGGAACACTTTGTGTGCTACCAAACGTCACAACGTAACTGGGTTATTATAAAGGAGCTCTACAGGTGTCTCCAAAGGTAGATGTTGGGTTGGTGTATTTCAAGATTAGGATTTGTCACTCCGATTGTCGGAGAGGTATCTCTGGGCCCTCTCGGTAATGCACATCACATAAGCCTTGCAAGCATTGCAACTAATGAGTTAGTTGCGAGATGATGTATTACGGAACGAGTAAAGAGACTTGCTGGTAACGAGATTGAACTAGGTATTGAGATACCGACGATCGAATTTCGGGCAAGTAACATACCGATGACAAAGAGAACAACGTATGTTGTTATGCGGTCTGACCGATAAAGATCTTCGTAGAATGTGTAGGAGCCAATATGGGCATCCAGGTCCCGCTATTGGTTATTGACCAGAGATTTGTCTCAGTCATGTCTACACTGTTCTCGAACTGTAGGGTCCGCACGCTTAAGGTTACGATGACAGTTATTATGAGTTTATGCATTTTGATGTACCTAAGTTAGTTTGGAGTCCCGGATGAGATCACGGACATGACGAGGAGTCTCGGAATGGTCGAGACGTAAAGATTGATATATTGGACGACTATATTCGGACATCGGAATGGTTCCGAGTGGTTTCGGATAAAACCGGAGTGCCGGAGGGGTTACCGGAACCCCCGGGGAAGTAATGGGCCTTATTGGGCCCGAGGGGAGAGAGAGGGCTGCGGCCAGGAGGTGGCGCGCGCCCCCCCATGGGGAGTCCGAATTGGATAAGGAGGGGGGGCGCGACCCCCCTTTCCCTCTCCCTCTCCCTCTCTTTCCTTCCCCCTCTCTTCCTAGTTGGACTAGGAAAGGGGAGTCCTACTCCCACTAGGAGGAGGACTCCCCCCTCCCTTTGGCGCACCCCATAGGGCCGGCCGGCCTCCCCCTTGCTCCTTTATATACGGGGGCAGGGGGCACCCCAAGACACACAAGTTGATCTTCGTGATCGTTCCTCAGCCGTGTGCGGTGCCCCCCTCTACCATATTCCACCTCGGTCATATTGTCGCGGTGCTTAGGCGAAGCCCTGCGTCGGTAGTTCATCAAGATCGTCACCACGCCGTCGTGCTGACGAAACTCTTCCCCGAGAGCTTTGCTGGATCGGAGCCCGGAGAACGTCATCGAGCTGTACGTGTGTCAAGAACTCGGAGGCGCCGGAGTAACGACGCTTGGATCGGTCGGATCGGGAGGAGGACGTACGACTACTTCCTCTACGTTGTGTCAACGCTTCCGCTTCGGTCTACGAGGGTACGTAGACAACACTCTCCCCTCTCGTTGCTATGCATCACCATGATCTTGCGTGTGCGCAGGAATTTTTTTGAAATTACTACGTTACCCAACAGTGGCATCCGATCCTAGGTTTTTATGGTTTGATGTTATGCACGAGTAGAACACAAGTGAGTTGTGGACGATATAAGTCATACTGCCTACCAGCATGTCATACTTTGGTTCGGCGGTATTGTTGGATGAAGCGGCCCGGACCGACATTACGCGTACGCTTACGCGAGACTGGTTCTACCGCCGTGCTTTGCACACAGGTGGCTGGCGGGTGTCAGTTTCTCCAACTTTAGTTGAACCGAGTATGGCTACGCCCGGTCCTTGAGAAGGTTAAAACGGAGTCTATTTGACAAACTATCGTTGTGGTTTTGATGCATAGGTGAGACTGGTTCTTGCTTAAGCCCGTAGCAGCCACGTAAAATTTGCAACAAACAAAGTAGAGGACGTCTAACTTGTTTTTGCAGGGCATGTTGTGATGTGATATGGTCAAGACATGATGCTAAATTTTATTGTATGAGATGATCATGTTTTGTAACCGAGTTATCGGCAACCGGCAGGAGCCGTATGGTTGTCGCTTTATTGTATGCAATGCAATCGCCCTGTAATGCTTTACTTTATCACTAAGCGGTAGCGATAGTCGTAGAAGCATAAGATTGGCGAGACGACAACGATGCTACGATGGAGATCAAGGTGTCGCGCCGGTGACGATGGTGATCATGATGGTGCTGCGGAGATGGAGATCACAAGCACAAGATGATGATGGCCATATCATATCACTTATATTGATTGCATGTGATGTTTATCTTTTTATGCATCTTATCTTGCTTTGATTGACGGTAGCATTATAAGATGATCTCTCACTAAATTATCATAGTAATAGTGTTCTCCCCGAGTATGCACCGTTGCGAAAGTTCTTCGTGCTGAGACACCACGTGATGATCGGGTCTGATAGGCTCTACGTTCAAATACAACGGGTGCAAAACAGTTGCACACGCGGAATACTCAGGTTTAACTTGACGAGCCTAGCATATAATAGATATGGCCTCGGAACACGGAGACCGAAAGGTCGAGCGTGAATCATATAGTAGATATGATCAACATAGTGATGTTCACCATTGAAACTACTCCATCTCACGTGATGATCGGACATGGTTTAGTTGATTTGGATCACGTGATCACTTAGAGGATTAGAGAGATGTCTATCTAAGTGGGAGTTCTTAAGTAATATGATTAATTGAACTTTAATTTATCATGAACTTAGTCCTGGTAGTATTAGCATATCTATGTTGTAGATCAATAGCTCGCGTTGTTGCTCTCATATGTTTATTTTGATATGTTCCTAGAGAAAATTGTGTTGAAAGATGTTAGTAGCAATGATGCGGATTGGATCCGTGATCTGAGGTTTATCCTCATTGCTGCACAGAAGAATTATGTCCTTGATGCACCGCTAGGTGACGGACCTATTGCAGGAGCAGATGCAGACGTTATGAACGTTCGGCTAGCTCAATATGATGATTACTTCATAGTTTAGTGCACCATGCTTAACGGCTTAGAATCGGGACTTCAAAGACGTTTTGAACGTCGTGGACCATATGAGATGTTCCAGGAGTTGAAGTTAATATTTCAAGCAAATACCCGAGTTGAGAGATATGAAGTCTCCAACAAGTTCTATAGCTAAAATATGGAGGAGAATCGCTCAACTAGTGAGCATGTGCTCAGATTGTCTGGGTACTACAATCGCTTGAATCAAGTGGGAGTTAATCTTCCAGATAAGATAGTGATTGACAGAATTCTCTAGTCACCATCACCAAGTTGGTAAAATTTCGTGATGAACTATAATATGCAAGGGATAACGGAAGTAATTCCCAAGCTCTTCGTGATGCTGAAATCGACGAAGGTAGAAATCAAGAAAAACATCAAGTGTTGATGGTTAACAAGATCACTAGTTTCAAGAAAAGGGCAAAGGGAAGAAGGGGAACTTCAAGAAGAACGGCAAGCAAGTTGCTGCTCAAGTGAAAAGCCCAAGTCTGGACCTAAGCCTGAGACTAAGTGCTTCTACTGCAAAGGGACTGGTCACTGGAAGCAAAACTGCCCCAAGTATTTGGCGGATAAGAAAGGATGGCAAAGTAAACAAAGGTATATTTGATATACATGATATTGATGTGTACTTTACTAGTGTTTATAGCAACCCCTAAGTATTTGATACTAGTTCAGTTGCTATGATTAGTAACTTGAAACGGGAGTTGCAGAATAAACAGAGACTAGTTAAGGGTGAAGTGACGATGTGTGTTGGAAGTGGTTCCAAGATTGATATGATCATCATCGCACACTCACTATACTTTCGGGATTAGTGTTGAACCTAAATAAGTGTTATTTGGTGTTTGCGTTGAGCATGAATATGATTTGATCATGTTTATTGCAATAAGGTTATTCATTTAAGTTAGAGAACAATTGTTGTTATGTTCACATGAATAAAACCTTCTATGGTTATACACACCAACGAAATGGTTTGTTGGATCTCGATTGTACGTAGTGATACACATATTCATAATATTGAGGCCAAAAGATGCAAAGTTAATAATGATAGTGCAACTTGTTTGTGGCACTGCCGTTTAAGTCATATTGGTGTAAAGTGCATGAAAAAACTCCATGCTGATGGGACTTTGGAATCACTTGATTATGAATCACTTGATGCTTGCGAACCATGTCTCTTGGGCAAGATGACTAAAACGCCGTTCTCCGGAACGATGGAGCAAGCAACAGATTTGTTGGAAATCATACATACTGATGTATGTGGTCCGATGAATATTAAGGCTTGCAGCGGATATCATTATTTTCTGACTTTCACAGATGATTTAAGCAGATATGGGTATATCTACTTAATGAAATAGAAGTCTGAAACATTTGAGAAGTTCAAAGAATTTCAGAGTGAAGTGGAGAATCATCGTAACAAAAATAAAGTTTCTACGATTTGATCGCAGAGGTAAAATATTTGAGTTACGAGTTTGGCCTTCAATTAAAACAATGTGGAATAGTTTCACAAACTCATGCCACCTGGAACACCACAGCATAATGGTGTGTCCGAACATCATAACCGTACTTTATTGGATATAGTGCAATCTATGATGTTTCTTACCGGTTTACCACTATTGTTTTGGGGTTATGCATTAGAGACAGATGCATTCACGTTAAATAGGGCACCATCTAAATCCGTTGAGACGACACTATATGAACTGTGGTTTAGCAAGAAACCAAAGTTGTTGTTTCTTAAAGTTTGGGGTTGTGATGCTTATATGAAAAAGTTTCATCCTGATAAGCTCAAACCAAAATCGGATAAATATGTCTTCATAGGATACCCAAAGGAGACTGTTGGGTACACCTTCTATCACAGATCCGAAGGCAAGACATTCATTGCTGAGAATGGATCCTTTCTAGAGAAGGAGTTTCTCTCGAAAGAAGTGAGTGGGAGGAAAGTAGAACTTGATGAGGTAACTGTACCTGCTCCCTTATTGGAAAGTAGTTCATCACAGAAATTTGTTCTTGTGACTACTACACCAATTAGTGAGGAAGCTAATGATGATGATCATGTAACTTCAGATCAAGTTACTACCAAATCTCGTAGGTAAACCAGAGTGAGATCCGCACCAGAGTGGTACGTTAATCCTGTTCTGGAAGTCATATTACTAGACCATGACGAACTTACGAACTATGAGGAAGCGATGATAAGCCCAGATTCCGCGAAATGGTTTGAGGCCATGAAATCTGAGATATGATCCATGTATGAGAACAAAGTATGGACTTTGATGGATTTGCCCGATGATCGGCAAGCCATAGAAAATAAATGGATCTTCAAGAGAAAGACGGACACTGATAGTAGTGTTACTATCTACAAAGCTATAATTGTCGCAAAAGGTTTTTGACAAGTTCAAGGTGTTGACTACGATGAGAGTTTCTCACTCGTATCTATGCTTAAGTCTGTCTGAATCATGTTAGCAATTGCCGTATTTTATGAAATCCGGCAAATGGATAAACAAAACTGCATTCCTTAATGGTTTTATTAAAGAAGAGTTGTATACGATGCAACTAGAAGGTTTTGTCGATCCTAAAGGTGTTAACAAAATATGCAAGCTCCAGCGATCCATCTATGGACTGGTACAAGCATCTCGGAGTTGGAATATACGCTTTGATAAATAGATCAAAGCATATGGTTTTATACAGACTTGCGGTGAAGCCTGTATTTACAAGAAAGTGAGTGGGAGCACTACAGCATTTCTGATAAGTATATGTAAATGACATATTGTTGATCGGAAATAATGTAGAATTATTCTGCAAAGCATAAAGGAGTATTTGAAAGGGGTTTTTCGAAGAAGGACCTCGGCGAAGCTGCTTACATATTGAGCATCAAGATCTATAGAGATGGATCAAGACGCTTGATAAGTTTTTTCAATGAGTACATACCTTGACAAGATTTTGAAGTAGTTCAAAATGGAACAGTCAAAGAAAGAGTTTCTTGCCTGTGTTACAAGGTGTGAAATTGAGTAAGACTCAAAAACCTGACCACGACAGAAGATAGAAAGAGAATGAAAGTCATTCCCTATGCCTCAGCCATAGGTTCTATAAAGTATGCCATGCTGTGTACCAGATCTATTGTATACCCTACACTGATTTTGGCAAGGGAGTACAATAGTGATCTAGGAGTAGATCACTGGACAGCGGTCAAAATTATCCTTAGTGAAATAAGGATATGTTTCTCGATTATGGAGGTGACAAAAAGGTTCGTCATAAAAGGTTATGTCGATGCAAGTTTTGACACCAATCTAGATGACTCTAAGTCTCAATGTAGGGCCCCATAGGGCCGGCCGGCCTCTCCCTTGCTCCTTTATATACGGGGGCAGGGGGGCACCCCAAGACACACAAGTTGATCTTCGTGATCGTTCCTCAGCCGTGTGCGGTGCCCCCCTCCACCATATTCCACCTCGGTCATATTGTCGCGGTGCTTAGGCGAAGCCCTGCATCGGTAGTTTATCAAGATCGTCACCACGCCGTCGTGCTGACGAAACTCTTCCCCGAGAGCTTTGCTGGATCGGAGCCCGGAGAACGTCATCGAGCTGTACGTGTGTCAAGAACTCGGAGGCGCCGGAGTAACGGCGCTTGGATCGGTCGGATCGGGAGGAGGACGTACGACTACTTCATCTACGTTGTGTCAACGCTTCCGCTTCGGTCTACGAGGGTACGTGGACAACACTCTCCCCTCTCGTTGCTATGCATCACCATGATCTTGCGTGTGCGTAGGAATTTTTTTGAAATTACTACGTTACCCAACAGTATGTACAGCTGTTATTCACCATGCCGACATGCAAGAGCTCACAATATTTTAGTTAGAACATCCCACGTGTGTACATGTGTGTTCCTGATCGAGTATTCTTCACAAAAAAAATTTATAAGTTCAGTCGACATTCTTAAAAAAATGTGCTTGTTATTTGTGACATTTTGTTTTTATAAGTTTCCATTGACGTTTCAGAGACTTCTGCACTTCAGAGATACTTCTTATTTGACCGAGTCTTTAGAAATGAAGTTGATCGCACTAAACTTGTTGAATTTCGAAAGATGAAAGCTAATGCCTTCTATTTTTCTCCATGTGTATTCAATTCTTAAAATCATTTTTTATTCAGAGTTTTGAAAACCTAGCATTATTAAACTCATCTTGTACAAATTCAGTTCCTAAACTCTTCCTCATGAAGTATGCATTGGCGCAGCTTCATATTTGTAGATGTTCGTGTATGTGTATCAAGAATCTAGAAAGCATGGCATCATTGGCATGACCTAATAATCAAAAAGAATATCACTATTTGCCTGCTATGTGTGGCTTAAGAAATTGTCCTACTCATGATTTAAATCTATGGATGATTATACAAAAAAATTGGCGGGGTTGAATTTTGTTTCTAGAAATCTTTTGGATTCCACCGCGAGAGATACTTTTATGGATATTACTTAGGGTGAAACTACTAAATTGATAGATAATATCATGACAAATTATTCACAATGGCATACCGAAAAAGCACCTACTAGTAAAAAGATCAATTCCGTTGAAGAAATTAGTATTTTGAGTGAAAAAGTCGATACTCTTATGGAATTGGTTGCTAATAAAAATGCTCCTATTGATTTTAATGATGTGCCTTTTTCTACTTTGATTGAGTAAAATAGTGATCCCGTCCTATTTGAGCTCCCCTGAGTGCTCCAACATGCACGCTCTCTTTTTTCCTTAGTCCTATGACAATTTGTAGTTGTGATAATAAATTTGAACATCTAACTATTCTTTACGAGTTCATACCATGTAACCACACACAGAAAGAATCAGATCCAGGTTTTTTTGCCCCTTTAATTTCAGTTTTGCAATATTTATATTTCCTGATCATCCCAATGGTCCAGAAATATAGATTCTTAGTACCATTGTAGAAATTCCATATTTCTCTTCTACTTTTGCATAACCACAATTATAGATTTAACATGAGGGGGGTGGGTTTACCGCATGGCCAATAAAAAGAACCTATGAAGGAGAGCTCTATGAGACTTTGCCACTAGAGTTGCTAACTACGGCTATGGAAACACTGAAATGCGGTGGTATTTGATGGTGCGACTCCATCTGTTGTGGCCGTCATTGCGAGAATAGAGACTAAAGGTAGAGCGTGGAAGCTAGCTGGACTCTTGGGAAAGTATCCAGTGCTCCCAACCTTAGGGTACTCCCAGTGCTCAAATGTCAAAAAACATTTTAAAATGTTTCAAAAAATTCCGTAAAAAATTAGAATGTTCACAAGGAATGCCACTACATCCCCTAAAAACTTCAGGTCCAAAATTGAAATGTACATTGAGAAACAAAAAAGAGAAATCCAGATCTGAATAGTGTGAATGTTGCTTTTGTCTCTTCTTTACACTATTCATGCTAGATTTCACATTTTTGTTTCTCAATGTGTATTTCCAGTTTGGGGCTGAAATTTTTAGGGCTTGTAGTCACATTCATTGTGAACATTCACAATTTTTTTTGAATTTTTTAAATGATTAAAAAAATGTTTTTAAACATTGGAGTACCGAGAGTACCCCAAGGCTGGGAGCACCGGATACTTTCCCCTGGACTCCTCAAGGGGGACTTCACCACCTTCTTTGGAGGGCTAGTGAGGTGGGTGAGCGTGAGTAGATAGCCATGTTGGTATACGCGTGGGTGTGGAGTTCTTGCATGTAACCGGATGTAAGAACAATGATGCGGATGGGGCTCTTTTTTTTCCTCTCCTCCTTTAATATATGATATGCACAGTGCTTATTCTAAAAAAAGGAGTTGCTAAATGCAGTTTTTGTTTTTCAAAAGTGCACCTGTCATGTTTGCAATGTTGAAATAGTGCGCACTGTATTTTAGTCCTCTGTTTGAGTCCTGTAGGAAGAAGGTGATGATATTTTGGTGTTCTACCAGCGGGTTGCTTAGACTGTGTGATGTTATCTTCATTTAGTAACAAGTTTAAGTAATTATGCAGAATAGAACTAACTAATAGTGAGTCAGGGTCATGGAAGGGTGGGTCAGTTGAGAAACATAGACACCATGTCCTTCACCGACAAGATCCTCACCGAGTACATCTAGTTCATACGCAAAAACCTTCCTCCACAGCAACATCGTTGTTGTTTTTTTCGTCGATCATGGTGGTCTCCGTTCACTTGATTTGACTTCCTCACGAGATCACAATAGTAGCTCTAGGAGGGGGGGGGGGGAGGAGGACCTATACCTAATGGTGGTTTGATTGGGTCAGATTAGCACTAAGTGAGTAGTTCGTTGTGGATTGCTCCCTCAAAGTTGATACCGTCCAAGGTTTTCAGGGCATGGTGGGTGATGAATGCCCAGATACCGCTATGTTTTTTAGTTCCAAATCCTAAATAATATTAGGAGAGCGAACATCACACTTTTGAGGAGCAAACAGAAAACTACTATGTTCTATTAACAAATCTGCATTTCTTTTCTTTCTTTCTAAGTTGATATTGTTCTCATGCCCTATGCTACTATTATTATCTATTAACAAATCTGCATTTCTTTCTTTATTTCTTCACATTGCGTAGGGTTGGAGGATGTGAAATTGACATCAGAAGAAAACTAAGGACACGTGTTTGATATCGTATGCTAATCCTAATGGTGTATGCTCCCTTGTAATAAAAAGTTTGGAGTGTTTATAGTGGATAAGTACATGCACATTGTATTCCATTTCCTTACTGCTTTTGCTTTTCTTGGTCATGTAGCATTGCCAAAGCTTTCGAGGAGAAGAACCGCGACACAGTAGAAGTAGCAGTGATGGCATAGGCGGTGGTTCCAGCGGTGGAGTGTCAGGTAGGGGTGCAAGGCAAGTCGACCCTCCAGGTGAGGCCGGAGGCAACGACTGTGGGCAGAAGGGTGTGCGGCCTTTTGCCTTTTAGGTTCTCATCGGTTTCTTATGTGTACAAATTCATGATGATAGTTTTCCTCTTGCTGAGTTGTACTTACACAGTATCATGCTTTATCCAATAACAACAACTATTCGTTTCATGCAAATATGTTGTGAACTAAATTATGTTACTTGGCCATTGAGTTCCATAATTATCATGGTTTCAGTTTCGCACCTGAACATGCGTAAGGAGTTCAAGAATGTTTTTTTTCTCATCCAAATATTTTTGCAAGCATTGCGTTTTTGATCTTGTGTAAGAAAGCAAATATGAAGGATAATTTTATGAGTAATTCAATGCCTCTTGACTATAACAACAAAGTAGGTTTAAGTTGGTACTTGGGTGAAAACAGAGTTAATAGTGGAACAAGGATTTATTTATCTAGACAAATGCATTGCATGTATGATGTTTGTAACAAAAGGCAAGTAATGAAGTTTTTTGTTGAGTTTATTCTGAATAGTATTATCTGAATATATCACACCCGTATATATTGTGTTCTCCCATTTCAACGCACGGGCACTTACCTAGAGCCATAAAAGAACTTACTTCATTTTCTGCTCTTCGAAATATTTGGCACAATTTGTCTTGAACCATCTAAATATGTTTGACACAATTTGTTTTCTGCTCTTCCAATATTTAACTTGGCATTAAACGATTACTTTAGAGTGGATGTGCTGTGTGTATAGACGTGTGCTAAATATCATGCTGAAAGTTGTTTTTTGCTTGATATGGTTCTATACTTTTAAATTTGCTTCTACCACAAACCACAAATCCTACTTCAAAAACATTTAGATGAAGCAACGGTCTGCACCTTCATGTTATCAAAATACATGTATTAGACAAGGTAATGTTTGAACTTTGAAGTGATCAAATCATATGCTTTTGTGCAAATCAGTTTCTGCTCCATGCTTAGGATGTCTAAAATTATATATTCATACTTTGCATTATACATGTTTGTATTTGTTAGCATATGAGCATCAATTTGATTTTTGCATCAAGTTTCATGCATAGACATGTGTAATGAGGCATGAACTAGATTCCAGTAGGTCGTTAACTAGGCACAACATGACATTAGGTGTTATTTGAGTCAAAAATTAATGATCTGAACTTGTTTTCATTCCAAGCAAGCCACACCACTGAATTCCTAAATCTGCTCAATCAACATCGATTGCCTCGAAAGGAAAGGCTTAGGTTTTTTATGTTCTTATTCAGTTTTGTTTAGGACTGGTTAGTTCAAATCTAGATTTTCAGATGTTTTTGCATGGACAACAATAACGTGTGGACACCTCATCAAGATTTATGTGTGGCATTTAGAAAAAAAGGCTCTAAAAATTAAGAAAAAAAATTCACGTCTTCCTTGTGCATTGCATCATCATATTATTCACAAATAGCACACAACAATAATGTGTCTCTCTATCCACCAGCACACACTTGCATTGTCACAGGGGTTGGGATATGGAGAAGCCGTCATGGGCATGGGGGGGGGGGGGTAGGCTGGCATCTGGGGGTGAGTCACAAGGATGGGAGGAGGAAGCCGAAAGGGATGAAGAACAAGACGAGACACATGGTAGGTGCAAAACGACTGGCATATAAACAAATTTATTTACAATATAGTCGCTCACATAGCCTTTACTAAACAAATTTATAAAAGTGGATATATATTCGAATGATTTCAGACATGATGCTTAATCAACTATTTGATTTATTTACTTGCATGTAGCCCGTAGCAACGCACGTGCATTGTCATAGTTTTAGAAACTTGTTCAGTCTGTGTTTATATAAAAGAAGTTCAATGTATATAAAAAGAGTCCACCATATATTAAAATGTTCAATGCGTATTAAAAAAGTTTATCGTATATTAAAAAAATCAGTGTATATAATTAAAGAAAGTTCACTCTTTAGTAACAACTCCTATAAAGGGTTCCAATACTTGTGTATATGTGTATGTATCGTATGTATGCCTGAGTTGCTCGATATTGACAAATGTTTGTCTGGGAAGGGCTAGTTTGACAAGAGCATGTGATGGTCTAGCTTGACATGTACTCAAATACTTCAAACATTTGTGTCTAGGATTGTCCATTTTGTCATGTACTAGAAGGAGATGGCTTGATTTTCTCATCTTCTCAAATACTTGTGATAGATATTGACACACTTTGTTTGATCAATATGTTCAATTTTCTTGCATAATTAGTGATATAGTAGAGGCCAATATTGTACTTAAATATATATATATATATATATATATATATATGCAATAGATATGTGCAAAGATGAAGCATCAGCACTGTGATGATTTGAGAATTAGTGTTACATACTGAGAACAAAACGATTGGATATGAGAAGCTGAGGTGTTTGTGGAAAAAGTTATGTTTTATATCTAATTATCAACATGGAGGATTTCAAGAAATGTACGTTAGGTTTTTCTTTTAGCATAGAGAAATGTATATTAGGTTATATGATATGCCTCCACTAGAATTTGTGCCAATCATCTTCCATCCGATGGCGAAGAACGTTTTTTTTCTATTTTTGCATCACAAGTCAGATTTTATACTTTTTTTAGTTGAGATTCTATACTAGTTTTTTTTAACACAGTATAGACGCAAGCGCTCATACATACACGCATGCACTCAACCCTAAGAACGCACACACGCACAACCTATCTATATGAGCATCACCTTCGAGAGACTGAACCGGTATATCATCTTGAGATTTACGAAGTTAACGTAGGCGCCTCGTTGTCGACGGAAACGTCTCCGAAAATCCTGAAATAAATTCAGGGATAATACGAGCACCAGGACTTAAATCCTAGTGGCCTAGGGATACCACTGTCACTCTGACCATCCAACCATAGGTCGGTCCGCTATACTATTTTTTTTAGACAATAGATTCTATACAGGTTTTTTTTCATGCGAAGATTCTACACTAGTTACTCCCGTACAGTCGTGGACTACATGCGTGCGTCTCTGTACCCTGGGCCCGTACTTTTTTTTCTTTCGACTACAGACTACGCTACCTACGTACGTGGGCCGTGGGACGTGGGCTACCTACGTACGGGCTAGAGGACTCCCCGCGGGCCGAGTCCGTTTCCGGCAGCCGCCAGGAACTGACCGGGATCTCTGGACCTCCGACGCGGACGGGGTGTGGCAGCACTACATAAGGCCGGCCAAGGGAGAGGCAGAGGCTCTTGGAACAGAAAGGTCGAGCCATCAACGGCGATCATCCCATCAACACCATCGAGAGATGCTGATGGCTCAACTCGCATCAATGGCTAGGACGCTGTCGATGGCCGGCAGCGGTGGCCATAAACCGGAGACCAAGAAGAGGACGGCCCAAGGAACGGTGGAGGACGAGTACGCGGAGAAAAGGTTCAAGGCCAACTGCTGGGAGCGGTCGGAGGACGAGGAGGTGGAAGCCATCCGGGCAAGGAGACGTGCCCGATCAGTCGAGTTTCAGAATTTCATGGCCGCAGCCGACAGGGTCGATAAGGCTGCCCGAGATTTTCTTGAGCATCGCATCAGCTTGCGCGCCGCCAGCAAAACCGATGTGGTGTCACCGTGCTAGTCGCGCATCTCATCAGCCTGCACAAAAGCAAACTCCACGCTCAACATTATTTATGGTCTCTCCTTGCTCTCATTGTTTGTATTAGTGTGCTCGTCAGTGATCTTAGTAATCTTTTTCCTTCCCCGGTTTTCTACTGTAAAAGGTTGCAGAGATTTTACGGAACACCTCATGTATTTCATATTTGTATTGTGGTATATTTGAATTCAAATATCGCCACATAGATGCATTCATTTAAAGAAATATTTTGCTACTTACGTGTATGCTTTGTGCTTTTCTATCCTGGCCTGATTAGATCATTAATGGATACCGTCAGATCTTGTTTGTTTTGGTTGTTTCGTAATTCCATGACACGGTATTAGATCCCAGCCTAGTACAAACTAGCAGGTAGTACGCGGCGGCACATGGATTGATAAGCTATTTAGTTTTTTTGCAATGTTTGGTAGCTTGTCCCAAGACTTAGTTCATTGCAAAGTTGTTAATACAAGAAAATACTACTCGAGTAGTTAATACAAGAAAATATTACTCCTTCCGTTCCTAAATATATGTCTCTTGAGATTTCAATATGAACTACATACGGATATATATAGACATAGTGTAAAGTGTAGATTCACTCATTTTGCTTCATATGTAGTCTATATTGAAATCTCTAGAAAGACTTATATTTAGGAACGGAGGGAATACATCTAGTTGATATGTAAATGCATAAGTTATTTATAGATCATGTAGTGATAGTGGGTACTGGATGCAGAATTACCATGTTCAACAAAATATCCTTTGACATTGTGAATGATGGAGAACTTGGATTGATATCTTATAGTGGAGTTAAGCTAAGATAGTTTGAATTTTAAGATGAATGTTTGAATTTTAAGAGGAAATTTTATTCACCTCCTCGCCCCTCACCCCTCACGTCGCCGCCGCGGGCGACCCGGGGGGAAAACCCTAGCCGCCGCCCCTCGAGTCTCCTCCTCCTCTCCCCCTCCTCGCCGCCGTCCATAGCGCCGTCGGGCGAAGCCTGGTCGGTTGGGCGGCGGCGGGGCTTCTCCCCATCCTCTCCGTCTTGGCTGGCGTGGGACAGCGGGATCCAGAGGAACGTCGGGTGAACGTGGGGTCCGGTGGCGCGGCGGGCGAGTCTCCCATCGGTGTCGTGCGCGGCGCGGCGGTGGCAACTTGCGTGTCGTGAGGTGGTGGCTGCGTTGGTCTGACCGGTGGTCGCGGGTGCCGCCGGATCCAGATCGGATCCATCTGGATCCTTTCTTCGGACTCCGTCGGCCGCCGCGGGGTGGTGATGATCGTCGCTGGCCACGTTGGATCATTGGATTCGGCGTCTGGAGATCTACAAGGAGTTCTTCTCGATCCTCTTTTCTGGTGGGTTGAGCCCCATGGCTCTTTCATCTTCGCGGGTTTCGGATCGTGGCTTGCCGGATCCGGAGTACATGGAGGTTTGGTGGCATAGGATGGGGACCGGAGGAAACTTCGGTCGGCGTGTTCGGCCCGGCATCGGCGACGTCACTTGACGCCGTTACCCTTCCTGGAGGCGAAGCCGAGGTCCCCCCCTATCCATCCCCGAACCCCTCCCGGACGAAAGTCCAAAATTCAGTCTGGATTGGGCGGCGGCGGCGTCCTGCGCGTCGTATCCTCCATGGAGGCGCCGTCTTGGGAGGAACTGCTGTTCGGGGCAGAGATATTGTGGATGGTGGGCTCCGAGTAGCTCCAGCAGTGGCGATGGTGTGGAGGTTGCCAGGTGGTGCCGCGTTGTATCTACCGCGTCATTGACGACGAGTGGTGGCGGCATGGTGCAGCTGCAAATCGACGACGGATGCGGCTGGATGGACGAGCGCAGGGTGGTTGGGCTGTCTGGCGCCATGGTGGCGTCGACAGCAGGCCTGACAAGGTCTGTACATCAGTACCTGCTCTGGAGATGGATCGGTGGAAGAAGGCGGCGGCAACCTCGGTGAGTGCGCCGGACGGCGTGTGACCCAGTCCCGGTATGTGGCTAGGATGGGGCATCCGGCATTAGATGTTAGGATTTTGTGCGATGTCTGTTTGGTATTAGGCTCGGACATTCGGCACCACTGCATCAAGCGGGTAGGAGTAGCGACAGTTGTTGCCTAGATGGTGGCTTCAGACTTACTGATGTACTACTTTGTAAGGTCTTTTGTGCTTAATAATTAATAAAGTGGCCGTATGCATCGTCCAGATGCAGAGGCAGGGGGTGCATCCTCTTTTTCTAAAAAAAAGCTAAGATAGTTTATAAGGCATCTTGAAAAGCAAGATTTTATTACATAAAACAAGAAGTATATTCCATACAATGGAACTACATTTCAATACTAAGGGCCAAAATTGCCAATTCGGCGATCTTGATGATTCAGATCATTTTGTACGGCCACCTACCAGAAGAGTGCTAGTGATGCAGCTATGAAGAGCTTGTGCAAAATCCTGTAATGACTAATAAAAATAAAACAACATCTGTCAAAATTAAATTTAAAGTCATATAATTCTCAAATTAGACATCAGATTTAATCAACACATCATAAACCTGAATTGAACATCTTGGTTTAATTTAATGCAAAACGATGACAATTTTAGTCTGTGATATGTTAGTTAACTTCTGTATAAAGCAGTAAAAACATAAAATATAAACTTAAAATGTAATGGAAATAGACAAAAAAATGCCAGAAATATTTTAGTCCAAAATACCCACTACCCATTAGAGCGCCAGTCCAGTAGCTAAAAACCAGAAAAGGTACATCATTTCTATTGGACTGACATAACTTGGGCAAAAGCCCAATGATGGAAATGGCCCATTAACGCCCGAAGGCCTACTCGAAGCCCAACAATAGAATTTGCATGTCATCTTGAATCGGTGGCTTGAACCAGGCATATTGTGTCCCTCTTTTTACTTGTGTTCTAGATTCCTCAGCACTACTAGAAAAACAGTTATAACCAATATGAACACTAATGGCGCACTATATCTGTGGTGCGTCATTACTAAATAGTAATGGCGCATCATGTGTAGGTGCACCATTAGTAACCAAAACAGTAATAGCGTACCAGATGAAAAGTGTGCCATTACTAAGTTTGACCAAGGTTTGACCCAGTCATACACATAGTAATGGCGCACTTTGTATAGGTGCGCCATTACTAAGTTGACATAGTAATGGCACACCTTTACAAAGTGCGTCATAACTATATGTATGAATGGGTCAAACCTTGGTCAAAGTTAGTAATGGCGCACTTTGCATAGATGCGCCATTACTATGTTTGACCAAGTCATACACATAGTAATGGTGCACTTTGTGAAGGTGCGCCATTACTAAATGCACCCCCTCTCCGTGGACCGCCTTTTCAGTTTTTAAAAAATAAAAGAAAATGATAGAAATGTCAAAAAATAAAAGAAAATAAGTTTCCCATGTGATATGTGGTCTAGTTGTTGGTAAAATCTACAAATATGAATTTTGACTTTATTTGCAAAATCTCTCTGGAATTTAGTAAAAATGGGCATAACTTTTGCATACGAACTCGGATTAAAAAGTTTTTTATATGAAAAATCATCTACTCGAAAAGTTACATCCGAGGGGGGGGGGGGGTGGGAAAAAAATGAAAAACATTTTCTGAAAAAAAAATATGAACACTAATGGTGCACCTATAGTGTGCCATTACTATTTGTTACTAGTGGCGTGTTAATAGTGACGCACCTATAGTGTGCCATTAATAGCAAAAACTGGTACGTCACTAACAACCTTTTTTCTAGTAGTGCAGTGATCAGAAATGGTGTTCCCACAATTACATTCCGACACGATGAATCAGTCGACACCATTAGATAGCTATTTAAACTAGTTTTGAAGAAATACGTCTTAAGCGAATCCTGCGAAAGTCACGAAGGCATGACCATTTGCTTCTTAACAAGGTCATCTTAAAAAGTCAAAGAGCACAAGAGTGTGCACAAAGAAAACAAAAATTGGCATGTTATCCACGAATTGGTAGCCTGAACCGGGTATATTGTGTCCATCCTTTTACTTTTGTTCTAGATTCCCCGGTGACGTGAAGTGATGTTCCCGCGATTACATTATTATTCGATGAAAATCACTCGACACCATTTGATAGGTATTTAAACCAGTTTTAAAAAACACGGTTTAAGTAAATCATGCGAAATTGAAGAATAAGTGACCGCTTGCTTCTTAAAAAGGTCATCTTCAAAAGTCAAAGCAGACGAGAATGCGCGCAAAGAAAACAGAAGTTGGCATGTTATCCATGAATAATCGGCCTGAATCCGTGTATATTGTGTCCCTCTTTTCACTTGTGTTTTAGATTCCCTCATGATCTGAAGTGATGTTCCCGCAATTCGATCCAATGAAAATCACTCAACACCATTAGAAAGGTATTTAAACCTATTTTTTCATAAACACATTTTAAGTCAATCATGTGATGGTCGAGAACTCGTGGCCACTTGCTTTCTAATAAGGCCATCTTCCAAAGTCGAAGAACATGACAATGCGCACAAAGAAATATAAATTGGTATGTTATCCATGAATCCAGGCATATTGTGTCCCTCGTTTTACTTGTGTTATATATTCTCCGATACTTGAAGTGAAGTTTCCGCGATTACCGATGAAAACAATAGACACCTTTATATAGGTATTTAAACAAGTTTTTAAGAAGCACATTTTAAGTGAATCATGCAGAAGTGGAGAAGTTGTAACACATTTACTTCCTAATAAGGTTATCTTCAAAAGTTGAAGAACATGAGAATGCGCACAAAGAATACATAAATTGCCGTGTTATCCACAAATCGGTAGCTTAAACTGGGCATATTGTATCCCTCCTTTTACTTGTGTTGTAAATTCCATAGTGGCCTGAAATTGTGTTCCCGTGATTACATTACGGTCCGATGAAAATCACTCGACGCAATTCGGTAGGTATTTAAACCAGTTTTTCAAAAACTATTTTTAGGTGAATCATGCGAATGTCGAGAACTCATGACCACTTGCTTCTTGACAAGAACATCTTCAAAAGTCGAAGAACACAAGAATGCCCATAAAGAAAACAGAAATTGCCATGTTAAACACAAATTGCTGGCCTGAATCTGGGTATTGTCCCTCCTTTCACTGCTATTATAGATTCCTCGGTACCCTAAAGTGTTGCTCCCGGGATTACATTATGATCCAATGAAAATCACTCGACACCATTAGATAGGTACTTCAACTAGTTTATATAAAAGCCGATTTAAGTGAATCATGCCAAAGTCGAGAACTCAGTGACCACTTGTTTCTTGAAAAGTTGAAGAACAAGAGAATGCACACAAAGAAAACGGAAATTGGCATGTTATGGTTACCGTATCAATTGAAACATGGTTCTTATGAACTAAAATGCTAAAAGAGATGAAAATCAGTGAACGCCATTACATAGATATCTAAACCAGTTTTTAAGAAGTCAAGAACTCATGACCACTTGCTTCTTAACAAGGTCATCTTCAAAAGTCGAAGTGCACGTGATTGCGCAAACAAATGGAAATTGGCATGTTATCCATGAATCGACGGCTTGAACTCGGGTATATTGTGTCACTCCTTTTACTTGTGTTCTAGATCCCCCGGTGACATGAAGTGATGTTTCAGCGATTACATTATTGTTTGATGAGAATCGCTTGACACATTTAGATAGGTATTTAAACCAGCTTTTTTAAGAAACACTTCTTAAGTTAAGCATGCCAAAGTCAAGAACAAGTGACCACTTGCTTCTTGACAAGGTCATCTTCAAAGGTCGAAGAACATAATGCAGAAAATAATTAGAAGTTGGCATATTGTGTCCCTCCTTTCACTTCTGTTCTAGATTCCCCAATGACCTGAAGCGATGTTCCTGCGATTACATTATGATCCGATGAACATCGACACCAGTAGATAGGTATTCAAACCTTTTTTAAGAAACGCACTGTAAGTGAATCATACGATGGTCAAGAACTCCTGGCCACTTGCTTCGTAATAAGGCCATCTTACAAAGTTGAAGACCACAAGAACTTGCACAAAGAAAACAAAAAATGGGTGTGTTATCCACGAATCGACGACATGAATCCGGGCATATCATGTCCCTACTTTTACTCCTGATGACCTGAAGTGACGTTCCCGCGATTACCGATGAAAAACACTCGACACCATTAGATAGGTATTTAAACTAGTTTTTTAGAAACACCTTTTAAGTGAATCATGCGGAAGTCAAGAACTCATGACCACTTGCTTCTTAATAAGGTCGTCTTCAAAAGTCGAAGAACACGAGAATGTGCATAGAGAAAACAGAACTGTCATGTTATCCATGAATCGACGGCCTGAACTCGGGTATATTGTGTCCCTCCTTTTACTTGTGTTCTAGATTCCCTGGTGACCTGAAGTGATGTTTCCACAATTAAATTATGATCTAATCAAAATCACTCGACACCATTAGATAGGTATTTAAACCAGTTTTTAAGAAAAACTTTTTTAGTAAATCATGCGGAAGTCGAGAACTCATGACAGCTTACTTCTTAACGAGGTCATCTTCAGAAATCGGGGAATGCACACAAAATAAACAAAAATTGGCATGTTATCCATGAATCGGTGGCCTGAATCCGGGTATATTGTGTCCATTCTGTCACTTGTGTTCTAGATTTCCCAGTGACCTGAAGTAATGTTCCCACTTAAAATCACTCGACACCATTAGATAGGTATTTCAACTAGTCTTCTAAGAAACACATTTTAAGTGAATCATGGGAAGGTCGGGAATCCATGACCACTTGCTTCTTAATAAGGTCATCTTCAAAAGTCGAAGGACACGAGAATACACACACAAAAAAACATAAATTGGAACCAAAAAATGAGTACGCACAAAGAAAACAGAAATTGGAAACAAAAAAATGAGTTAGCCATGGGTTTACTCGAACTCAACACCTTAGTCCTGCAAGCCATCCCGCATAGCCAAAAATGAACTAAAGAACTTTAGTTAGAAAAGCGCACGTTTCCTATAAGATTGGGGAGAAGCTCCTTCTCTCCGGCAGAATATAAATGTGATGCCGCCGGCGAGGTGGGCAATTCGCTCATATGGGCCGGCCTCTTCCTCGCCGGCGCGCTCAGCGCGTGGGCCCGCCTCAGCCCGCACCCTTTTCCTCCCGCCGCGGCTCCTCCTCCCCCCATAAATTCTGTTGTTCTCGTAATTTTCCCAAAAATTGTTGTCGCCAAGAATCATCAGCCAAAAACCAAGAACTCAACTCTCCGGTCAGCCATGGCGAAGGAAGGCCTCGCCGCTGGGCGCGGCCCCTGCCTCTTCCTCTCCGGCCGGTGCGCCGTCCCGCTCGTCCCCGGAGGCGACCTCGCCGAGATTCTCTGGTTCGAGGGCGGTGCGGCATGGTTCTTGGAGATGTCCGGTGAGGGCTACCCAGTCGCCGGTGGCGGTCGGGGCGGCGCCGGCGAATCCCTATGGTCGGTGGGCTCCTTGGACGGGGCGGACGTACTCTGCTACAGGCCCGGCGGCCAGGCCGGCGTGGTTGGCGCCCCGGCCGTGTTCTGCTACTTGTGCGGAACGCCGCTTGTCGGCCACGCGGCGACGGTGTTCGTGTGCCTGTGCGGGGCGGGGCTCCTGGTGGGCGTCGGCGTCGTCCACGACTCGGACCCCGACGACGGGCGCACGGGCATTGGCCCGGCTTGCGTGGACGCCGACGTCGACATCGGCCGGGCGGGCACCGTCCTCGTCCAGGACGCCGACGTCGGCATCGGCGCGGCGAGCACCGTCCTCTTCCAGGACGCCGACGTCGGCCTCGGCAGGGCGGGCACTGTCTCCGTCCAGAACGCCGACGTCAGCATGGGCAGGGCGGCCTCTGCCACAGGTTCGGGCGACGAGCGTCCAGCCGCAGTGGCGCGCCCGGTGGTCCACGGCCAGGGCGGCGTTCGAGGAGGCCGGCGTGCGCGTGAGCGAGCGGCGAGAGCACCAGCGCCGGCGCAGACTCCGCAGGTACGTTGTTTTCGCGGTCTTGCCCCGCCCATCTTGGGTTCTTGCCTCTGTTCTGCCGTCTTCTCGGCACAAGTTCTCATCTCCGCTCTTCAGGGGGAGGGGAGGCGATCTCGGCGGCGCGAGGCTCAATCGCGAGCTTCCTACAAGCCTCCAGCGGCCGCCGCCGAGGAAGCCGTCGGCGACGAGGAGCTGGCGGTGCAGGCGCCCGAAGCTGCAGGAGTGAACCAGGGTACTCCAGTCGTGTCGGCGCTCAACGAGGAGCTGGAGGTTGCATACACTGAGATGGCCTCGCACTCCCGCGCCATCGAGAGGCTCGTGACCACGCAGAGGGCCCTACGCAGGGATGCCGACGGAGCCCGGGACTGGACGGCCGTCGGCGAGCGGCTCCGGCCGCTGGAGAGCCGAGTCGAGCAGCTGCTGTCGCGTTACGACTGGCTGTCCGAGGAGGCGACAAGGCTCCGGAGCACGATCCGAGGAGCCGGAGGTTGCCCCGTCGAGCCGCCGCGCATCCTTGCAGTGCACCCGAGGGCACACACTTGCAAGAAGTAGACTACGAAGATCACTGGTGGCGCAGTACAAACACGAAGGGTTGTACTGTATTTTGTTGTGGATTTGCATCAAATGATACTTTGGTGTTGGTAATCTTTTAGCTGATTTGGTCCATTGTGCCAGGGAACAATTTTTACTACCGAGTTTATCTAGCTTGTGTGCATTTATGAAGAGACCCAACCCCTTCATGATCCCTTGTAATAAAGATATCAGAACAAATCTGAATAAATGTACATTTGAGCTGGAGTAGAAATGTAAAGCAAGAGAACACATCAATATCAACACAAATGTAATTTCTTAACAATCAACAATGATTTTGACGTTCGCTTCAAATTATGGTAATTTGCAGCAATGGATCAACTCATAGCTCAGGTTTGAATATACCTGTCCTCTTAAATCATGTACCAATTATGTAGTAATAGTTAATCAAACATCACGATGAAAACAAACTTGACAAACTGGGGATAAATAGAAGCATCCACAAACATAATATTGCATCCAAAAAATCATGAATTTGAAAAAAAAATCACAAATTTGAAACAAGTTCGAGAATTGGAAAATGAATCACGAATGTGAAAACACTTTGCTAATTTTAAAAACAATTCGTTAGTTCAAAAAAGTTCACAGATGCAAAAAAATATTCATCAATTTCAGAAAAAAATGCTAATTTGAAAAAAATGAATTTCAATACGTTCACGAATTTAAGAAATTTACAAACAACAAGAAAAAAAAGAACAAAAACCGTTCTGAAAAGCCGAAGATGCCCTAGCTAACGGGCCAGCACACTAGTCAAGCGAATCGGGAGTGCATGGGCGCTGTGTACGGTTGAGGCTAAAAGAGCGCTATAGGCGCTGAATAAGAATCAGGAAGGGGAGCTATGACTGGATGATCATGGGAGCTCCTATGCAGCCTTTAACGCCACGAAAGGGAACTGGCACTCACAACAGTCCCTGGTGGGCCGTCCCATGGAGGAATTTTGTACGAATTGCATAGGATATGATTTCTATAGGAAAAAATCCTTTAGAGCCCTTTGATTCATAGTAATAGAAATCTATTCGTATTCATATGAAAGAATTCTTCTATTCTCCATATTTCATAGAAAAATAAACGTTAGTCTAGAATCAACGGAAAAAAATCCTACATTGTGAATATCTTTTTTCCTATTCCTATTTATAGGATTTGAGATACATGTCATCTCAATGAGTTTTCTATTCCTACAATTTTCCAACCCTATGAACCAGTGGAGACCTAAATTTATTTAGTGATAGTGACTGAATGCATCACGGATTGGTAAAGAACAACTATAGTCATGCTATTTATTGAACATCATGTTATACGGTTTACTTTATTGCTTAGATTTTTGAATTAATTGAAAACATTTTGGCAAAACGTGATTTTTTATAAATGTGAAGAACATTTGAAAGTTCACATATATCAAAAAAAAGTTCACAAAAATGCAAAAACTAAAAAAATTTAACGAATTAAAAATTCTGAACTAAAAAAACATGAATTTTAAAAGCTTCACTATTTTAAAAAAAATCTTGAACTTTTCACATGAATTTTTTTCTCAGTTCCGTAAACTTTTTTCAAAATCGACGACCTTTTTAAAAAAATCCATGAACTTTTCTCCAAATTCTATAAAACAATTTGAAAGCTAAATTAATTTTTTTCTAAATTCATCAATATCTTTTCGACATTGATGAATTTTTCAAAATTTGGGAACTATTTTTCGAAATAAATTATTTTTTCAAATGTGTGCAATTTCCCTAAAAATGATGATTTCTTTTTCAAAATTGATGAAGTTATTTGAAAAAATTTGAAAAAAAATCAGAAGAAGGAAAAAAATAAAAATTGAAATAGGAAAAAGAAACGGAAAAAAAGAAAAGGAGAAGAGAAAAGAAAAAGAAGGCGAGTTCAAAACTTGCCAAACAAAACTGCAAGAAAAGAAAAAATCAGCGATGTTCTATTTAGCGTTACATTTGACATAGAACAAAAGGAGAAAAATAAGATACTAGCCACATCAGGTGTGTTGTCCCTATTGGTTACCTTGTGAGGTCTAGTGTTTGAATCTCAACTATGCCATTTTTTTGTATTAAAAAACAAAAATATAATTGGGTTGATCGGGGTGTGCGTTGCTGGCGCTAAAGGTGCCGAATTGGAAGCACCGCTAGAGATATGTCTCGCTTATAACAAGACAAAAGCTTATCTCGCGTCGAGCTTCTACAGTGACAGGCCCGCCCATTAGGGCATCTAAACGAAATAGAGTATAGAGAAGAAAAAAAGGACCGGGTGGGTTCGATCCTGGGACCTCCTGGTTAACGCGTTGTGCTGCTAGCTACTAAGTAATCATGAAGTTCATGTTACACTACTAGGGCATGACCAAGTTGAAGTAATAGAGCCAGGTTTCCACTCGCTTTCCAGTTTTTTTTTCTTGTTTTCCACTAGTTTTTGTTCGCTTCTTTCTCAGTTTTTTGGGGTTGTTTTCTTTATTTCTTTCTCGGTTTTCAATGTTTTTTCCCTTTCTTTCTCTTTTCTTCGGGTTTGTTAGGGTTCTTGTTTCTCGTTTTCCTTTGTTTTCCCTCGGGTTTTCAATGTTTTTCTATACATAATTTTGGTATACATCTAAAATATTTTTGTAATACACGTTCAAATTTTCAAATGAAAGTTTAACATCTTCTGAATACATAGTCAACATTTTTTCTATACACATTAACATTTTTTAAATGCTTGATTAACATTTTTCTAACAATTGTTCAACTTTTTCGAATGCTTGATTAACATTTTCTATATACATGATCATAAAATTTTATCATTTTTTTATTACATGGTCAACATTTTTTCTATACATACTTACCCCTTTTCAAATGTCTGTTAACATTTTTTAAGTAATTGGTCAACATTTTTTTCAAATGCTATACATGATCAATTTTTTCATCATTTTTAGTACATGGTCAATATATTTTATATACACATATAACATTTTTTCAAAAGCTTATTAACAATTTTCAAATAATTGATCAACATTTTTTGAATGCTTGATTAACATTTTTTCAATACATACACGTTGTGCTTTTGTAACATTTTCCATATACAAGGTATACATTTTCACTTTAAACATTTACCATTTTCCAAATGGCCGGTCCACAATTTTCAAATTATGTTGAGTTTTTCTAAAACAAATGTAAAAAGAGAATAAAGCAAAAAGGAGAAAGGAAAAAACGGTGGGCTTCCGCCTCGTGTGCTCCTGGGTCAGTCCTTCTAAGGTCCGCAACGCACAAAGGTGCTCCGTATTGACCCGGCCCATGTAGCAAGGGAGCACTGTAGCGGTTCAATTTGCTTTCTCTTTTCTTTTTAACCACTGTGATTCGACTTACTGTAGGATGCATTTGGTCGTCCGCACCAATTTTGGCGTGTTTGCATACACTTCTCAATCGAGACTGGCTGAGCAAAAACAGCCTATAAACCACCATCTGCACATAGTTTGGTTGTCTGCATATAGGTTAGTTGCATGAGGGAACTAATTTTAACCCGCCATTTGGTTGGTTGCATCGAATTAGGCACACACATGACTAGTTGTTTGGTTGTAACCTACATTAGGTGTTGTCAGCACTTTTCACTAGTGGTGACCTTACCACACATGATTAAACAGTTTCACTCGTAGCTATGAAACAAATTACGATTCATCCTAGCCACTATCAAATGGCAGTACACATTATTAAAAGCCAAATGGCTGGATGGGGGAAAGTTCATCAACCCTCCTCTTCGTCTTCCGCTGCTGTTGTTGCTTCCTCCTCTGCTGTTGCTCTTGCTCTTCGTCTTCCTCCTCTGCTGCTGCTCTTGCTCTTCTTCTTCTTTTTCAGATCCTTCTTTGACCTCTGTTATCCCACATTTTTGTGCCCACTCTAGCCTTTTGTTCTTACAGACTTCGTTGTCAAATACCTCAACACTAGGGCCACTCAGGTCAAGATCGTCAGGCGTCACCTGTTCTTCCTCAGGCACCAGTTCATCAACACCCCATTGCAGGATCCAGTTATGCAGAATGCAACATGCAAGAACAAGCTTAACCTGGGTAGGGTAAGGGTGGAATGGCTTCTAATCCAGGATCTTGAACCTATTCTTGAGAGTTTCAAATGCCCTCTCAACAGTTACTCTAAGGCTGGAGTCTCTAAGATTGAACAGCTCATGTGGAGTCCTAGGGTAGTTACTACAGATTTATCAAGCTTGTGTGCTTTTGTGAAGAGGCCATGGGCACCCACCCCTTTCATAATCCCTTGTAATAAAGATATCAGAACAAATCTTCATAAAAGTACATTTGAGCTGGAGTACAAATGTAAAGCAAGAGAACACATCAATATCAACACAAATGTAATTTCATAAAAATCAACAATGATTTTGGCGTTCACTTCAAATTATGGTAATTGCAGCAATGGATCAACTCATAGCTCAGGTTTGAATATACCTGTCCTCTTAAATCATGTACCAATTATTTAATAGTTTATCAAACATCACGATGAAAACAAACGTGTGCTCTTAGTTTACATAGTCTTCAGCTTTAAAAAAAGTTTACATTTTTTTGAGACAAAAAAAAGTTTACATAGTCTTCACTCTCCTCTGTTGGACATGCAGTGTCCTTGGGATGGCTCCACGGGCTTGGCGTTCTTCCCTTGCCTTGTGCTCCCAATCCCCAATCCACTTTTTGCTTCACTTGGGCCGCCTTCTCGGCATCACCTGTCTTGCACCACTTGGCATCCGATTCTTTTTACTCTTCACTCAAAATCAGAATTTCTACAGATCGTCCATGTCAATGGCATACAACAACGGCAGACATCAAAATTAGCAGCAAAGTGGAGCCTGAGGTGCTCATGGAAGGCTCCTTTTTTTTGCAGGAAAAAAAACGTACGCTCATTAATAGTGTGAATTTTGCCATATCAAATGTATCAACTTGAATACTATAAATAAGAAACAAATGACACAAGTTGCCGTGTGCTGCAATAGAATAGGTATGTCCATAAATATGACATGAAGTTAATTGTTCATACAGGTAAGTTTGAAGACAAGATTTTATTCTGTATACGGTGAAGTAGTGTGATACTGTCAAGCACAAGCACAGAACGCAAGCACTGATGCAAATTTATTGATGGCTGAAGTTGAATATCAATATGAACTACACCAAGACTACATAAGTCCAGAGCTGCAAACACATACCATTATCTGAGAAATAAGTATGTAGCTAGCAGCAGTTGACACCAAAGCCCTTTCTCTAAAGCAAAATAATGCGATAGTATAGTCTTGTCGTCCGAATCGGCGTCATGCAAAGCATCTTGATCCATAACGAATATCCTTTTTTTTTTGTCTGCAATAGATGAAGGGAACACTCAGTATTCAAATGTAAAAAGAAAAGGGCAACACTAAACTAATTTGATATACATGTAGTATCACTGGTGGAAAAAGGGCCTTTGGTCGCGGTTCGCAACTGCCATTAGTCGCGGTTGCGCAACCGCGACCAAACAGGCGGGACTAAAGGCTCCACCCTTTAGTCGCGGTTGCTTAAGAACCGCGACTAAAGGCCCGTCCACGTGGGCGCCAGGTGGCCGCCGGGGCGGAGGACTTTTAGTCGCGGTTCTTCTGCCCAACCGCGACTAAAGACCGCCGCAGGTTTAGGGTTTTAGCCCCCCCCCTAAACCTGTTTTCTGTTTAATTTGTATTGTTTTATTTCTTTTATGCTTTATTTTAATTTTGAAGGAGTTTCACATATTCTACGCTACTACATACATGCATATGAATGTACAATTTCAAACAAATTTGAAATTAGAACCAAAAAGAATTCAAGAGGAATATACAGTATATATTAAATATCATCGGATGACCATATACAATTTTGAACAAGTTTCCATACATAATTTAAGGCATATAAAGTTCTACGTCCTCGTAATGGTGTTCTCCTTTAGGATGGAGGACTTCCCTCCTGAACCATCCAGCTAGTTCCTCTTGAAGTGGTCGGAAGCGAGCTTCTGGACTAAGCATCATCCGGAGGTTATTCCTCTGAGCATTGGTATCACTCGGAACCCGCTCAGAGGTGTATCTCCGGATCATCTCACAGACATAGTATCCACATAGATTGGTCCCCGCTGGCTGAATATCCCCAGCATTCTTAGCCTTTGACTTTTTGAATTCTAGCTCTTTTTTGAATTCACCGACCTTTGTATCTACGAACCGTCTCCAAACCCTATGAGGCAAAGAAAATTAAATGAACAAGAGAGTTATTAGTTACTTGATATTAGGAAATGAACGAAATAGGCCGATCGATATAGAGCGCAAATGAATGAAAATAATTACTTCTGCAGCATTTTTCTCAGGTCGCCCCAAAGCTTTGGATCCATATTCAGAGAGTCGTGGACGAGACATTCTGAGGTGTCAACTTTAATTACTAGCAGAATCCAGTGGAACCTGCGGACACGATACATGCATAGTACGTCATGCATAACTCATCGATTAGCCGGCCACATACCATGCATGGAGTAAACAAAAGAGAATGTGCTCAAGACAGAAACACTCACCCAAAATGGTAAGGAAATAGAATATCACTTTTGAGTTCCTGCTTTGTAAGAAACTGCCACAGGTCTGCCTCCATGTCGTCGGGGTGATGCCGCAACACATATCCATTAACGATGTGTGGGTCAATGAACCCAACATCATGGATGTTCCTTACTCTGCATTCCTTAATCTTCATTCTGCATGTATAATAGCGGACACAACAATATAGTTAGGACATATATATAGTGCAGGCAATATGAACGAGATGGGGTAGAAATAAATCACTTACAGAATGTAGCAACTGATGATAGATTTGTCGAGCTCGCGCAGATTGAAAAGCTGGAACAATTCACTTAGATGAATTTGTACATAGTAATGTTTGAAGTGATGCTCATATCTAACTTCCGCATAAATATATTCGTTGGCGTTTTTATTTTTTATGTAACCCTTGTACCATTTCAGCAGACCTTTCATCTGTGGAGGTAGATCCTGTTCCTGCGCAGGCTCGACGAGAGGCCCATTCTTCACATATGTAATTACTACCTCCTTCACTGGCGCCTCATCAAGGCCTAACAGTTCACGAAGAGTAATACCTAAGTTGGCCGCTTGTTCTCTGGCACTCGTTGCAGTCAATCCAAGTGCTGCCGCAGCTGCTATGATATCGGGGTCATCCGGACCGGCGGCTTTCACTATAAGCGGGGCAATCGATTGTTTACTTTGTTCCCCGAGCTGGGCAACTCGTTTACTTTGTTCCGGATCGAGGTCATCCGCCCGCCCTTTCTTCTCCTTCAACATGAGTGCCTGCCTACGAAGTTCACGTGCATAGTCCTCAGGCAGATTCTTCGCGGCTTGGGACGGTGTGCTCAAAAATGACTTAGCCCACTTCTTTTGCTCATCAGAAAATACTGGCTTGGGCTCGGGCTCTCTTTTCTTCTTGCAGTCCGCCTTCCATTTCTCAAGATCAGCAGCCGCGGCCGCGGCAGTTTCCTCGGCACTACGTTCCCAAGGCCTTGTGGGGAGAGGCTTCAGTGATGGCTCCGGTACCTTTGTGGTCTTAGGTACATAAGGGTCCGGGTTAATAATCCAGGACTGCTTCTGCTTCTTTGCCGGAGGTGGATTGGGGGGCGGCGTCTGATCACCCGCCGGACGAGGACTGGGGGGCGGCGTCTGATCACCCGTCGGACGTTGTGGACTGGGAGGCGTCGGCTGACGTGACGGAGGTGTAGGTGAACCGCCACCACCACCACCACCACCGCCGCGGCCACCGCCACCACCACCACCGTAGGGGGGTGGACTTGTTGTCCTTGGCGCCTCGCCTGGAAACTTGATAAACTTCTTTTGCCATAGAATGAAATGGCGCTTGACATCTCCAAGTCTTTTCTCCCCTTCAGGTGTAGCAATGTCAATCTCCAGGTCCTCAAACCCTTGGACTATGTCCTCCACCGTGACACGAGCATAGCCATCTTGAATGGGGTTGTTGTGGTGGAGTGCTCCAGGTAAACATGGTAAAGCACTGCCGATGGCTACCTTCATGGACATGTTCCCGATAGGATAATACAGATTACATTCTTTCCTCTCCTTTATATCGTCCACGGGGTAGCGAGGAGGCTCCGGTGCAGTAATTTCGACCACCAGAGGCTCCGGTGCAGTAATTTCGATCGTCGGTGCATCTGCACCAGCCGGTGGGGCCTCCGTGGAAGCCACGCTGCTTCTCCGCTGCTGGCTATCGAGATCCGCTGGATGATCTTCATGCTGCGCCCAAGCTGCATCTCTTTCGGCTACTAGTACACTCACGGTTTTCTTCATCACATCCATTTCCGATGCCAACCGCGCCACAACATCTGCTTCCCGATCCATCTTTCTCTTACGGCTTCTGTAACCGTACGGGTCATCGTTCTGGGGGAACCCTATTTTCCACGGAATGTGCCCCATGCCTCGTACACGTCCTCCGTGTTCAGGATTCCCGAGGGCTTTTGTCAGTGCGTCGTTCTCTCTGTTGAACTTGATCTTCCCCTCTTGAGCATCCCTCATTGCGTCAATAAGGGCTTGGGTGGGTTTCATTATTTTGCCCTGGTAAACACACTCCCCTGTCTCCGGGTTCAGCGTTCCCCCATGCCCGTACCACCAGCTTTTGGCCCTTGGGTCCCATCCCTCCGTACCTGGACGGATTCCTCGCGCCCTCAGCTCGTTCTCCATCTTCTCCAACCTAGGCTGCCAAAGGCGATACCCTCCTGGCCCCATAATATGATTGTACTCCTTTTTAAGCATTTTCCTTATTTTTTTTCGATATTTGAATGAACTGCTCCGATTTCTTTTGCTTCACAAATTCTGGCCAATCATGTTTCAGTTTCTCATATTGTCCTTTGAAATCCGGAGTCTTGTTCTACTTGACAAAGTCATGGTTTAGATTTTGCTTGAATTTCCGGAATGCGTCGGCCATCTTATGAAGAGCGAACTGTTTGACTAGCCTCCTCCTCTCCTTGTTTTCCTCAATCTTGTTACCCTCCTCATCGAATTTGTTGTATTCCGGAGGTAGAACTAAATGTTCCATAAGCTTCTTGAAGCAATCTTTTTTTGTTCTCTTATCGACAAAAGTGAAACCAGCAATTCGTGCCTTCTTTGGCTCATTCCACTCCTGGACGGTGATCGAGACGTTGTCTCTAACAACGGCTCCGCATTGGCTGACAAACTTGATGGCGTTCTTGCGGGGCTCCAGCGGCCTGCCGGTTGCACTGTCGACAACCTCGATGGTGCATGTTTCCCCTTGTTTCATCGTCTTGGTTGCGCCACGCTTTGACGACGTACTCGATTGTTTCGACGATCCGGCCGAGGGCTAAAATAAGAAAGAGAGTCGCGCCCGTTAGTACACACATATTTATTCAAATCAGTTAGTTTGTATCACCAGAGGCTCAATGTATATATATACCTCGGCGCCGGAGGTGGTTGCTACTTCCATGTGAAGATCGTCGTTTATCGACGTTTGTTCGGCATCATCTTGCTGACGGCGCCCTTCATCTTCACCGTCAAGGTTCAGATAAGAAGAGACATCATCTTCTTGTTGTCCGGTTGGCACATATTGAATATCGCTGTTTATGATGCCGAACATATGTGCTTCATCGTCCGGATCATAGTTGTCCATAATCGGGTCAACTCTATCGTCCGCCATTATGTCAGTCCTGAAAACATGTAGTAAAAACAAATTAATTAAGTGAAGAAGGGGGGCGGTGGCGGTGGCGGTGGCGAAAGGGCGGTGGCAAAAGGAGGGGGCGAGGAAGGGGTGGGAGAGGGTGTCGCGGTAGAGCGCGAGACGGGGCGGCAGACGACGGCGCCACGGAGAGGGAGGCGAGGACAACACACATGTATAACCCTCGCCATTTGGTTAATTATCAAATTTTACGGTTTTCTTTTTTCTTCTTTCCTTTTTCTTTTTTCTTATTCCTTTCTTCTTCTTTCTTTCTTCTTTCCTTTCTTCATTCTTTCTTCTTCTTCCTTTTCTTCTTATTCCTTTCTATTCTTTCTTTCTTCTTCTTTCCTTTTTCTTTTTTCTTTCTTTCTTCTTCTTCCTTTCTTCTTCCTTTCTTCTTCTTTTTTTCTTCTTCCTTTTCCTTTCTTCTTTCTTTTGGTTTTCATTTGGTTTTTATTTGGTTTTCAATTTTTTTTCCTTTTTCTTTCTTGTTTTTTCTTCTTCATTTTTCTTTCTTCTTTCTTTCTTCTTTCTTTTTTTCTTCTTCCTTTTTCTTCTTTCTTTTTTTCTTCTTCCTTTGTTTTTCTTCTTCCTTTCTTTTTCTTCTTTCTTTTTCTTTTATTGTTTTTTTTCTTCTTCCTTTTTCTTTCTTCTTCCTTTGTTTTTCTTCTGTTTTTTTTGTTTTCTTTTGTTTTTTCTTCTGTTTAATTTGTTTTTTTTTGTGTTTTCCTTTTTCCTTTTTCCTTTTTTCCTTTTTCTTCGTCTTCCTTTTCCCTTTTTCTTTCTTCTTCTTCTTCTTTTTTCTTCTTCTGATCTTCTTCTGCCGGCGGAGGACGGCAGGGCCAGCGGGCGGCGGGCGGCGCGCGGAGGACGGCAGGCAGGGCCAGCGGGCGGCGGGCGGCGGGCGGCGGGCGCGGCAGGGCGTCGGGCGGCGGGCGGCGGGCAAGGGCGCAGGGCACGGGCGGCGGGCAAGGGCAGGCACGGGCGGAGGCGGCGCTCACTGGGGACGGGGGCGGCGGCGCGCAGGGCTTCGGCGTCGGGGCAGGGCTTCAGCGTCGGCGTCGGCGTCGATCGGCGTCGGGGCAGCGCTTCGGCGTCGAGAGAGAGGAGAATGGGAAGTGGCAAAACTGCCAAGTGCAGTATTTATAGACGCACCTTTAGTCGCGGTTGGGGAGGCGGACGGCGACTAAAGCTACCCTTTCGTCGTGGCCCGCCACACCAACCGCGACTAAAGGCTACCTTTAGTCGCGGTCCGCCACACCAACCGCGACTAAAGGGTTTTGGCGCCGCTTTCGCTCCCGCGCAGGAAGAGCCTTTGGTCGCGGTTGGGGAGGCGGACCGCGACTAAAGCTACCCTTTAGTCGCAGTCCGCCACACCAACCGCGACTAAAGGTCTGTGCTGGCACTGGCGCGGTGCGGTGGGATGTTTAGTCCCACCTCGCTAGCCGAGAGGCTTCGACAGTGGTTTATAAGCGCGGCTGCGCTCACCACTTCGAGCTCCTCTCAAATGCAGGCTTACGGGCCTATTCTGTTACTATTAGCCTGTGGGCCTACTGGGCCTTCCTGCGGGCCTGAATCCTGGCCCAATAATGGGTTTCTAGTCGTATTCAGGCCGTGGTGGCCCAGTAGGTGGCATATTTTTTATTTTTTGCCTGTTTTTTGTTTTCATTTTTGCTTTATTTATTTTGTTTTGTTTCTACTTACAACAAAAAGCTTATTTATTTTATTTTATTTTGTTTCTAATAACTTATTTATTTTACTTTATGATAATTATTTTTGCTATTAAAGTTTCTAATTACTTATTTATTTATGTTATTAAAATCTTAAAAATACAATTATATATCAAAAAAATCAGAAAATAAAACTAATTCATTTTAAATTCTTGTTTTTCTTCTGTTTTTTTCTTCCTTTTTTCTTCTATTTTTTTCTTCTGTTTTTTTCTTCCTTTTTCTTTTTTTTCTTCTTTTTTTTCTTCCTTTCTTCCTTTTTCCTTTTTTCTTCTGTTTTTCTTCTGTTTGTTTTTTTCTTATGTTTTTCTTCTGTTTGTTTTTTCTTCTGTTTTTCCTTTTTTCTTCTGTTTGTTTTTTTCTTCTGTTTTTCCTTTTTTCTTCTGTTTTTTTCCTTTTTCCTTCTTTCTTCTTCTTCCTTTTTCCTTTTAAAATCAGAAAAATAAAACTAATTCATTTTAAAATCTTAAAAATACAATTATATATCAAAAAAATCAGAAAAATAAAACTAATCCCTTGAAGGTTTGACAAAAGGTTTGATACATCATTCAGTTCATCGACCAAATACAAAGTTTGGTACAATAAATTATTACACATCAATTCTTCCCTTGTGTCCCTGCTTGCTTACGATTGTGCCGTATCCATGGAGCATCCTCATCATTTAACTTTATGCTTGGGTCGGTGTTCACTTTGAAGGTCGGAATTTCAGCAAACATATTATAATCTTCTGACATGTCTGTCTTGTCCTCCACTCCCACGATGTTTCTTTTCCCTGAAAGAACAATGTGGCGCTTTGGATCATCGCATGATGTACTGATCGTTTTCTTATCTTTCCGTTTCCTCGGTTTGCTACTCATGTCCTTCACATAGAAAACCTGAGCGACATCTTTCGCTAGGACGAATGGTTCGTCAAGGTAACCAAGATTGTTGAAATCCACCATTGTCATTCCGTATTGCTGGTCCACCTTTACCCCACCTCCTGTTAGCTTGAACCATTTGCACCGGAACAAAGGGACCTTAAAGGAGGGTCCATAGTCAAGTTCCCATATCTCCTCTATGTAACCATAATATGTGACCTTTTGCCCATTCTCGGTTGCTGCATCAAAGCGGACACCACTGTTTTGGTTGGTGCTCTTTTATCTTGGGCGATCGTGTAAAATGTATTCCCATTTATCTCGTACCCTTGGAAAGTCGTTATAGTCGAAGATGGTGTCTTGGCCAACATGTACAGCTGATCTACAACATCATTGTCATTCATTAAATGTTTTCTCAACCAACTGCCGAAAGTCTCCATGTGGGCCTTCCTAATCCAGGATTCAGGCTTCCCCGGGTTGTCCGAGCGTAAAATATTCTTGTGTTTCTCAAAGTACGGAGCCACCAAGCTGGAATTGGTCAGTACAGTGTGGTGTGCTTCAGTCAGAGAATGGCCGTCCATACATATCGTTGATTTCCTTCCGATCGTGCCTTTTCCACTTAGTCTCCCCTCGTGCCGCGATCGAGGAAGGCCAATCGGCTTAAGGTCAGGAACAAAGTCAACACAAAACTCAATTACCTCCTCATTTCCATAGCCCTTGGCGATGCTTCCTTCTGGCCTAGCACGGTTACGAACATATTTCTTTAATACTCCCATGAACCTCTCGAAGGGGAACATATTGTGTAGAAATACAGGACCGAGAATGAAAATCTCTTCGACTAGGTGAACCAGGAGGTGCGTCATAATATTGAAGAAGGATGGCGGGAACACCAACTCGAAACTGACAAGACATTGGACCATATCGTTCTGTAACCGTGGTAGATCTTCTGGATTGATTACCTTCTGAGAGATTGCATTGAGGAATGCACATAGCTTCACAATGGCTACTCGAACATTTTCCGGCAGGAGCCCCCTCAAAGCAATCGGAAGCAATTGCGTCATAATCACGTGGCAGTCGTGAGACTTCAGGTTTTGGAACTTTTTCTCCGCCATGTTTATTATTCCCTTTATATTGGACGAGAATCCAGACGGGACCTTCATACTGCTCAGGCATTCAAAAAAGATGACCTTCTCTTCTTTGGTCAGAGCGTAGCTGGCACGACCTTGAAACCATTCCGGATGCCGGTCATTAGGGTCTTTCAAACGTTGCTGGTCCTGCCGTGCTTCCTTTGTATCATTTGTCTTCCCATACACGCCCAAGAAGCTTAGGAGGTTCACGCAAATATTCTTCGTAACGTGCATCACGTCGATTGCAGAGCGGACTTCTAGGACTTTCCAATATTCTAGCTCCCAGAATATAGATTTCTTCTTCCACATGGCTGCGTGCCCGTCAGCTCCCTTCGGAACTGATTGTCCGCCAGGACCCTTTCCAAAGATGACTTTCAAATCCTTGACCATATCAAATACCTCAGCACCAGTGCGTTCTGCAGGCTTCGGCCGGTGATCTGCCTTGCCGTTGTAATGCTTGCCTTTCTTTCTTACTGGATGAATTTTCGGAAGAAATCGACGATGCCCAAGGTACACGTTCTTCTTACAATTTGGCAAATATACACTTTCAGTCTCATGTAAGCAGTGCGTGCATGCATTGTATCCTTTATTTGACAGTCCCGAAAGGTTACTAAGAGCAGGCCAATCGTTGATGGTTACGAAAAGCAACGCTCGTAGGTCAAATTCCTCTTGTTTGTGCTCATCCCACACACGGACACCAGGTCTGCCCCACAGCTGTAAAAGTTCATCAACTAATGGCCTTAGGTACACATCGATGTCGTTGCCGGATTTCTTAGGACCTTGGATGAGCACTGGCATCATAATGAACTTCCGCTTCATGCACAACCAAGGAGGAAGGTTGTAGATGCATAGAGTCACGGGCCAGGTGCTATGGCTGGAGCTCTGCTCGCCAAAAGGATTCATGCCATCTGTACTTAGACCAAATCTTATGTTCCTTGCGTCAGCTGCAAAATCTTTGAACTCTCTGTCGATCTTTCTCCATTGCGTTCCATCTGCGGTGTGTCTCAACTCCCCGTCCGACTTACGGTCCTCTTTGTGCCATCGCAACAACTTGGCATGCTCTTTGTTCCTGAACAGACGTTTCAACCGTGGTATTATAGGAGCATACCACATCACCTTGGCGGGAACCCTCTTCCTGGGTTTCTCGCCCTCAACATCGTCACCAGGGTCATCGCCTCTGATCTTATAACGCAATGCAGTGCATACCGGGCATTCATTCAAATTCTCGTATTCACCGCGGTAGAGGATGCAGTCGTTGATGCATGCATGTATCTTCAGAACGTCTAAACCTAGAGGGCAGACAACCTTCTTTGCTTCGTACGTACTGGCGGGCAACTCGTTATTCTTTGGAAACATATTCTTCAACATTTTCAGCAAGTTTTCAAATGCCGAGTCAGCTACACCTGCCTGTGCCTTCCATTTCAGCAAATCCAGTGTGCAGCCCAGCTTTTTCAGACCATCATCGCATCCGGGGTACAACGACTTTCTGTGATCCTCTAACATGCGATCCAAATTCTCCCTCTCCTTTTCAGTTTCGCAGCGTCTCCGTGCATCAGCAATGGTCCGACCAAGATCATCAACGGTCTCATCACGTGCCTCTTCTTCACCTTCACCTTCCCCTTCACCTTCCCCTTCACCTTCAGCATCCTCCATGAAAGTATCACCGAAATCAGCAAGATAGCTTTCATCGATGAAATCATCCCCTTCTTCATCTTCTTCCATTATAACCCCTCTTTCTCCATGCTTGGTCCAACAATTATAGCTTGGCATGAAACCGTGCCGAAGCAGGTGCAGGTGAACTTCTCTTGAGGAAGAGTAACCCTTCTGATTCTTACAGTCAACACATGGACAGATAACAAAACCCTTCTGCTTGTTCGCATTAGCCACTATGAGGAAATCTTTCAAACCCGTAGTGAACTCGCGGGAGAGTCGGTTACCGTACATCCATTGCCGATTCATCTGCATTATTATAATATAAAATATATAATTAACCATCATGCATTTGTTAAACTAACTAGCTATAAACAATAGAAATTAAACAATGAACAACACACATGCATATTTTATCAATGACACACATGCATGAAAGGTTCAAGTTGCTAACCGCGATCGAGGAGGAAAAAAATGAATGAGGAACCTCAAGTGTGGCTCTTGGGGCATTTCATCAAACACCTTATGTGCATAAGAGGAACCAAAAGCAAACCTACACCCCCTTGTGAAGCTTGTGAAGAGAAGTGGCACCAAATGGCTAAGTGAGTGCGCTGAACTGGTATATATAGGGGAGGAGCTTTAGTCGCGGTTGGCCTGGCCAACCGCGACTAAAGGCCTTTGGGCACCTTTAGTCGCGGTTGGCATGGCCAACCGCGACTAAAGCCCCTCACGTGCACCAGCTGGCCAGCGAGCGCCCTGGGCGCAGACCTTTGGTCGCGGTTCTTCTGCCGAACCGGGACTAAAGACTTCATTAGTCGCGGTTCCTACAGTTCCGCGACTAATGGGGCTGGACGGAAGCCTCTTTTTCTACCAGTGTATGTTAGCACTGAGTTCTTAGACAAGAGAAAATCTACCTAAAAATTAAGGCATAAATACGTGATATATGCCCACATAACTTAACCATTAGGTACATCAAGTAAAGATATACAAGATTTCACAGAAAATTCCAGCTTAACCAACACAATTACACAAATATTCTATCAAACAAACGACAAACGGCATTGACAAGAAGGCAGGACTCAATAAAATTATCTATTTAACATAAGTGTATGCTTGCATGTCATGTATACAATGTAAAGAGCAGCATCTAAAAATTAGTAATATCAGATTCCCAAATATCCATATTAATTACTATATCTTGTTTATAAGGGATCCGGGCTTAGAAGCTTAGGCGACAAGGCGCCCTCGCAGTGCCTTATAAATATGCCCGCTTTAGGCGCTTAAGCGTCTGCCTTAGGCGCTTAGGCGTCACAGCGGGTGGTGCTCGCTTAGGTAGTCTTACTACCTTACAAACCATGTTACTATCATCATCTCAAGATTAATCTCATCATCGATTCCAGTAGCACTTCCGTTTTGGAAGCAGAATACTCCAACCAGAGGACCATATATTGCAACCGGAAGACGCAGAGAAGAAACAAACTTTCAATTGCTTGTCTAAGAAAGTAAAGTGAAAAAATTAAGTTATTAATCCTTCAATGACAGACCCAAGAGGAAAGCACTTGGGATGGCATTCATTAGTATCAGTAACATCTGCATTAAAACAAGATGTAGTTATATATATGGAAAGGGAAGTCGGACAAGGGTTATTACACGAATTGGGGAATCAGGCAAGCTGCATACACCAACATTGGAACTAAAACCAAAAATACTAACCAAAATAGATAAGCACCACAAGTGAAGCAGCTAAATACATCCTGAAATAGCTTCCCTGTTTTTTTATACAAACTCTTTGCAATGTCTCGACATACAGAACAACCTATCTAATAAGTTTACCTCTCCGGATCATGGTCAAACAATACAAAATCATCTCCACATCTTCCTTGTCTCAATAAGAATCAAATGCAAGACCAAGCGTTTAAATTTGGTGTACAACAGCTCAGGCGAAGCTTGTATTTCTTTAGCATAAGCAATTGAACAAATGTATGTCTAATTATAGCAAAAGAACTATAGAGAATAGAACATTATTAAACTCAGTAGAGAGAGCTTTAACCTGAGGGGCAACATTAAGGTGGTGCAGACGTTGGCATAGCATTGCGGGATTGGCCTGGGTGTGCTACTGCCTAGTGCCTACTAACCCGTTCAAAATAATTATAACAGAAGACCTCCTGAATCTGACAAGCTATAACCTAAAAAACATAAGCATTTTTTTATCTCGAACTATGAGAAACATTACATAGAAGCGGGCAATAAGCACTGACCTGAAGGAATGATTGCAATTAGTCTGTGTCAAGACATGCATGTTGTATGTGTTTATAAATTTTTTGCAAACTGAGATTTGTTCAAATGCTTTTAAGCAGTGCTCTAGGAAAGCAGTGCCCCCTTTGCTTACTGTTGCTGCTAAATATTTATTTTTGCGGCATATCAGAACTGAAACAACATCATGCCAACGACCTCACCCTGGGAGTCCACTCCTTCACACGCTTCAACAATTATCTAGATGTAATTAATTTGACTCCCTTCATTGGATGAAATTGCCTTTTTTTATGGTTTAATCGCATACAGTTTGTGCATTCCGTCCTTGAACTATTTATTGATGTTAGATATTGCTGCAAAAAAAATATTTGTGTGCCTTTTTTCTAGCAGTCGAGTCCTGAAACAGTGGGGAGGTCAGCTTTGAGCTAGGGCACTCTAAGGAATGCCCAGGGATTATAAGCTAATATATGATGTTTGCCTTTTGTTTCAGGCATGTGATCACGATTCATATGATTAGTTCGTATTTGAGAACATGGATACCCAAGTTTTCCATTCCATGGTAATCCAGAAAGTTCAGATATTAAATATGGATATTAAACTATGAGGAGAACCTTATTGGCTCAACCATCATCTTTTTTTAGGTAGGTAATCATTAGTTCACTATGAGTCGTTGATATTTCTTAATAGGTAAAGCCATGGTTTCCACAAGGCTCAAGCAAGATACTCCTGCCGATTTTTAAACGATTAGGACAACCTAACTGGCTCATTCCTAGGCCACCATTGCAAATATGTATGGAGTAGTTCTTCTTAAATGTGCAAAAGTTCAAGCCATTCAGAACACCCTCTTAGGTTCATACAGAGAAGCAACTGCCATATTTTGTGAGAGTGTATTTTACAACCATTTGCTTAACTGATGCTGAGGACAATCACTTAGTACACAACATTTTTTCTATTTTTGTAAATACTGAATGGATACATAATTTTTAGGTCCATTTGTAAAGGTAGAGTATTCCTGTTTAGGCAGTGTCAAGTATTAAGATGCACCATTTCATATTAGCTTTTCCGTAAATTTAAATTGCCAAAAAGGTCCAGTGCTACTTCATTGGAATTTGCCCGCGTCTTCCTAATATAAAATACAACTTATGATCATGCAGGATTGACTCCCTTGTCGAGAGATAAATTGCATCCTGTGTTCCATGGTGCAATTAAATTCGATACAAACATTCTAAATCTTAGTGGTAAATTTGATAAGGTATTTGATGGGCTCCTTCCCAAATGTTACTGTTTTATCTTAATTAGTACTCCCTCCGTTCCTAAATATAAGTCTTTTTAGACATTTCAAATGGACTACAACATACGGATGTATGTAGACATATTTTAGAGTGTATATTCACTCATTTTGCTCCGTGTGTAGTCACTTGTTGGAATCTCTAAAAAGACTTATATTTAGGAACGGAGGGAGTACTCTGTAATGGAGCCTAAAAACAGTACAATGGGGAGAAGCGGGCAAAGCCTAATATATTGTCGTTTCATGTTAATTATTACTCTGTAATGGAGCCTAAAGAATAGTACAATAGGGAGACGCAGGCAACACTTAATATGTTGTTGTTTGATAAAAATAGAACACCATAATTTCTAACTGTTGATTTTATTAGTTATGGGTCTGTGTTAACTGCTACATCTAGTATGTTTTTTTTTTCATCTGTGTAAAACGATTGAGAGTATGCGATCATGAACAAAGAATAAATTTCAACAAAACAATCCATCTATGTACCTTTGGATACAAACTTAGTACAAAATCAACTTCTTATAAGCCTCGTTCCTCTCGTCGATACCTCGGGTCATCCTGGCATGTCGAAGCAGCAGAGGTGGAAAAGATAGGGAGGCATCCGCCTGCTCCAATCCATGTGTGCCGCCGCTAAAACAAGTTGTGAGGATCGACTTATCATCTCCATTTATGTACCACCATCACGGTTTCTTAACCAGAATACATGTGAGCCGACGCAATGTAGTGAACGGAAGATGGAATTACCTGGAATTGGTATACCAGAAGAGGTCCTCGCCTTCCTGATTTGCCAGCCCTTCCACCTGGTACGCCGACGCAGTGGTTCCCGAACGCAAACACCTCCGGGTAGCCCTGAGAGCAAACGATGCAGCCTCCCAACAGCGACAGCACCGGTGATCCATGACCGAAGCGGGGCTGCACATCGCCGTGCACTATCCTAATTAACAAAAAATAAAATTGATAGGCATCCAAGACCCTACCGCGGTGCTATAAATCTCTCAAAAAATGTTGCATCGTATCGTTTAAATGGCCCTTGTGTATTCATAACCTCTTTACACCACAGAGTAGCATCAGAAAACTAGTACTATGAAAGGTTGTATGGACCTCGGACCCCTTACCCAGCCAACACACTTAGGCCTTGTTCGTTTAATCCTCCTCCCAAGGGGATTGGAGTGGATTGGAGAGGAATTTGGCTTGTAGGGATCTAATCCCCCTCAATCCCTGCCAATCCCCCTCACAAACCACCTCAACCGAACAAGGCCTTATGCATATGAAGGAAAGGAGCAGATGAAGTTCACTCAAGGCCAAGTAATTCAAAAATGCAAAGTGCATTCAAATCAGCGAGAGGAAAACTGAATCAATAACACCATAAACTAGTAGCCCATGATACAGGACTAGGATGAATATCTTGAATGCAACGAAATTTGCACTTGAGTCTTCTTCTGTGGCACCCATTAACTTGGATCATAGACGTTCTCCCAGAATTCATCCTTGTCCAGATTTGCCTCTTGCAAACCCTTCCTGCAATGGCGATCTTAACCTTGATGGTTTTGCTTGCAGATTCAAAATCCATGGTATCCGACAGCTTTGCTGTGATTAGCATCGGGCACTTGCCCACTTGGAATAGTTGAGTCCAGGGCCGGTCCTGAGATTTTAGGGATCCGGGGCGAAGCTAAAACTCGGGGCCCCTTAATATAGAAATCATAATATCGATATGAATATATGTATGTACTAAATATTATCAATAACACATAAATGTATCTAAAATGAGTATGCAGTCAGATAATCTATGTAGATTACCTTAAAATTTTCTTCTAAGATCCGTCGATGCAAAGTCACATATGATTAGGGTGATGTCAATGTCATCCAATAATATGGGGTCGACATTTTCTTCTTCCTGGTCGGATTCCGAATTCCCATTAGTTGGTTCCTCTTCCTCTTCCTCTATGACAACCATCGCCAACTCATAATCTAGGTTTATCAGTGTAGCAGAAGCACCAGTATTACTCATGAAAAGTTTTTGAATATCCCCCATTGTGATTGTACTAGTATTACAACATGATATTGATATAAAACATGGTTGCAAAAAAAATTGTTGCATCAATTACGGTGTCGGCTATGCGTCAAGGAATGGAAATATGATTATGATATACATGATGGTCGAATCTGTGATGACTGAATACTGATGAGCGTCAGCGTGTGTGCGTTTACTGCTATACAGGGCCTAGAGGTTGAGTCAGAGAGCAATTCAATTGAGCAAAGCGAATGACGATTGCCCCACGGAAATTCTAATCAGCGGCGCCGGGGAACTAGATTTGAAAGGAATTACTCGCAATAGCCGGGGGCGGCAGTATGGCGTCGGCGGCCCTAGGGCTGGGACTAAGAATCCCTGCGTGATGGAAATCATAGAATAGGAAGGGATCACGATATGTGCTAAAAAAGAAGAGAAAGGGGTCACGATCGCTCCTTCTTTTATGCGAAGGGATGCATGTGAATCGATCGCTACCAGGTGGGATCGGGCTATCGGCCTGCTGCTGCTTGCCTGCCTGCGTCAAAGCCCAGCGCCCCAGCCCTTTTTTTCTGGCATAGGCCATAGCCTGCCTACATACCTGGGTGGGGGCCCCTAGATTTTGGGGGCCCAGGGCGGCCGCCCCCTGCCCCCCCATCAGGGTTGGCCCTGGTTGAGTCTGGACTTGCTGAGAGGGGCATGAAGAAATCGAACAGCTAGGGCCTTTGACCTTGGATCTGCCATGGCGAGTCGCGTCTCATAGAATGAATCACGTGCCTCGAGCATCCTCCTCGTCATTCCAGGAGGCCAGTGCAAGCAGAGGGGGCGAGGGAGAGCATCTCCAGCAGCTCGTCTGGGATGCAGGGGACTCTGACCCATGGAAAAAACGCTCTCCTGCGCTGATGATGAGCAGTACAAGGGGAAGAACAGCCTTCTGAGGTTGAGGTGTTCTTGTGCTTGGTGAACTTGTGCGGTGAGAGAGCGACTTGGTCCCCCCTCTACTGTGGTGGCTAGCTCTACTTATATAGGCGCTGGTCCTCTCCCCAAATATTGAGCGGGAAGGGAGCCAACAACGGCGGGCAAATTTGAAAGGGGACAACTAGTACAAGCTATCCTGATGACGTCGTCTTGGGCTCCATGGTGACCTCCGTCTTGCCGTCCTGCTGGTCTTGGTCTCGTTGCACCGATATGGAAACCTTTGCTTGACACCTCGGTACTCCACGCCTGCGCCTGCTTCTTTAGCACCAAAGGGGAAATAAGGATGCTGCGCGCCCCTGCGCCCGCCTGGTGTCGATCGTCATGGCTCACGTCACGACAGCCTCGTGAGGTTTGCCTCGCCTTGATATCTCCGCTCCTCGTCAGCCTGCCTGGCTAGGCCGCTCCTGAGGAGGTCTTGCATCGTCCGCCTCGCGAGGCTTGGCCCCTCGCGAAGGTCTTGATTGCCTTGTTGATGAAGATGGGCCGTACGGCCCGCTAGCTTAGCCACGCCGCGGGCCGCAGGCAGGCAAGTCTGAGGACCCCCGTTCCCAGAACGCCGACAGTAGCCCCCGGACCGAAGACGCGCTCGGGCTTGGCTTCGAGGCGAAGCCAAGGGTCAAGTTCGGAGCGCTGCAGGCCCCAAAAGCCTACGGCCTCGATTGACGCGTGGCAGTTGATTGGACGTGGGCGTCTCTGCTTCCCCACGCTGCCTCGGCAACTGCTCGACTTGACAAGTCCCTGCGACATGCAAGGAAAACCATCATTACCTGTGATCGTGGGAGGCGCCGGTTGGCCTCCCGTGACCCACTGTTGATGATGGCGTCTGCCACGGGGGGGTGTAGATAGGATTCCTCTTAGTTCTCGTTTCTGTTTCCTGCAGAGAATCATGAGGTACCCCGTGGGGGTGTGTAAGGATCCGTGATGCCCTTTTGTGTATATCTTCCTTATTATGAAAATTTGCGAGCGCATGTCCTGTCAAGGCTCGGTCTCCCCTTTCCAACCCCGCGATAGCTTGTTGCTCTACGCTGACAGGTCTCAGTCCCCAGGCAGGCTACAGTCGTCCCTGGTATGCCAGGTCGCGTGCCGTGGTCAAGGCCAGGAGGTGTGCCGCCTGAGGTCCGATAAGAGCCCCTGAGGCGCGATGCTCAGGAGGTCCCCTTTAGCGCTCAAGCAGCTACGGCAAGGTAAGAAAGGGAGGCGACGTGGCCGCGGTAGAGCTACAATGACCGCGACCCTAAGGTTCCAACGATTAGCCGATCCGAGTGCGAGACTTATCTCAGTTGCGCGGGGTCGATTCTTTGCGATGCGCCAGGCCTGTGCGCAGATCCCTGCAGCGTAGGTAGGTTAGGCCCGCACGAGTCTTCCCCTCCCCATGCTCTCCTTAGTGCTCTACGTCCTCAGGTCCCGGCCCTCGAGCGAGCCCAGCGCCGCTGGTATGCCAGGTCACGATGCCGTGGTCAAGGTCAGGGGGTGAGGGCTGGAGAGCCAGTAAGAGCTCCTGAGTCGCGATGCTCAGGAGCCCCCCTTTTAACGCGCAAGCGAATTGCACGAAGGAAAAGGAAGCTCGGGGTGCCGCCCGCTGTCTTCTTCATGAGGTTCTTGTAATCCATCACAAAGGGAGACATGGTTTTGCCATTATGGTTGCCAGCCTGCCGTTGGTCGCTTGGTGAGGAGATGAATGCACCGAGGGCCTGGTGAGGTGACGTGCGCGAGGCGTGCCGTGAGCCAGAGCTCGACTGCTCAGGTTTGTCGACGTGGCAGGGACGGACCCATGGACCAGCGCCGTGCCAGTGTGAGGAGGCCCCGTGAGGGCGACGACCGAGCAGGTAGCAATCAGGCAGGTTAAGCATGGAAGGCAAACCAGCTTAAGTAAATGCAGAAAGATACATGCCACTGGGTCAGGCCTAGGCGGCTTGGGGATGATGCAGCCCGAGGGGCGCCCCCAACAAGGTAAGCTAAAGACATAAGCGAAAGGGATACATGCCACAGGGACGGACCCACGCGGCCTGGGAATAATGCAGCCCGAGGGGCGCTCCCAGCTAAACGAACTTGGAAAATGTCACCTGGTTCATTTGATGAAGGAGAGTTGGTGCAGCTGAAGGCGTACGTCGAAGGAATGGCTTCTCATGATCCACCGGGGCTCTGAGCCTCGGGAGGCTCTGGGGGCTCAGGTGGTTCCCTGAGGACCATCTCCATTTCCGCCAGGACGGCGTGGTACCTGGCCCCCTGAGCCACCAGGACACGCCGTATGTTGCGCTGATAGGCTGACGCCACGCTCGGCAAGCCGAAGGGCATGCGAACGTAGCTGTGTGGTGGGCCCTCGCAATGGCCCACACGCGAAGTCCAGAAAAGCTCCTGAGATGCGACCCTGTTGAGCCCTGGGACGTCGATGCAGACGCGCAGCCTGGCATCCTCGCCTGGATGGGGAGCTGCGCCTGGTGAACGGCGGTCGCCGCGCATGGCCCTTGCGTCTTGCAGTTCCTGAGTGGTCTTGGTGATGAACTTCTGAGTGGTGGGCACTCCTTATCATGTGTTCTCCTGAGGGAAACGTGTCACGAAGCACGCCTCCAAGTGGTGCCCAAGCGCCTCCCTCGTGAGGTTGGCAAGGTCCGAGGCCCTCAAGAAGAGAGCCCCTGAGCCCGAAGGTGACAGGGAGGCGGACCTGCCTAATCGGTGTGGTGGAACCGTCAGTCACCCCTGAGAAAGGCTTGGTAGGCTGAAGTTGCTCGTATGGCACTTGGAGGTTGTCGAATGTGTCGATGGATAGGACATTGAGTCCGGCGCCGCCGTCGATGAGGGTCTTGGTGACTTGCACGTTGCTGATAACTGGGGAACAAAGCATCGGGAGGGCGCCAGCAGTGGCTGCGCACTTGAGCTGATCTGCCGAGTTGAAGGTGATGGCGCACTGGGATCACTTGAGCGGGCGCGTGGCCATGAGCTTGGGGAGGACTCACTACAAGAAACCTGTTAATGCATGACGGATTTCTGTTCACAGCTTTGAAAACCGTCATGAACGGCCCACTACAGCTCCGCAAGCCCGCGAAAAGCCCGCCTAAAGCCCTAAACTTTTCCCCGTATAAAAGCTAACCCTAACACACTTCCCCGTCCCCATTCTCTTTCTCCATGCGCCGCCGCCACACGTTGCCTCTCCTCATCCCTGTCCTCTGCCGCCACGCTTCTCGTCTCCTCATCCCCGTCCTCCGCCTCCACCTCCCCGCCTCCAACCGATGATGGCGGCCCGAGATCCATGGCGACGGTGGTTGCAGCGGCCCCATGGAAGCGGCGGCCAACCATGGATCTCACCAGTGATGAGGACATCAATACCATTGTTACACCCACAGCCCCTGCTGCTATACATACTGGACCAATTACTAGAGCTCGCGCACGCCAATTGAATTATCAGGTACTTTCGTTTCTTGGTAATGATTCTAATGTTCATGAGAATATGATGCTGCCTAAATTGGATACATTTGTTTTGCTTACAAATGAAGGGCCTAGCTTGGAGAAGGATGATCATTGGAGCAAGAACAAGCATGGAGTTGATGGCATGCGCAAGGGGAACAAGAACGGAGTTACAAATGATGATTCCAGGACTTTGAGGCCACCATAATGAGTGCATGAGGCCTTGGACGAAATATACAAGATGCCACTTCATAAATTTCGTCCAGAGGCTATTCTAGGTGCTGCGTCACCTTATTATTGGGCCAGGCCCATGTAATTTCGAAATACTTAAGTATAGGCTGTTTTTAGAGTCCGTATGTGTGGGGAAACAAGAGTTAGGGTTGGTTTCGGACCCCTCCCTCAAGGGCCACGAAATTCCCTCCTCTTCCTCCATATATACAGCCCTTAGGGCGTCGTTTAGACTTTGGGGTTTTGTTTAGATCAAAAGTTCGTCATAGCTGCAACTTCGCGTACTTCGTTTGTGTTCAACGACCAGACCAAGGCGTCACAGAACCCCACCTTCATTAATAAAGCTTTCCTCTTATATTCGCAATATCCAGATTGCAATCTTAGCTTCTTGCTTGTTCTTCGTTTGCTCGCAGGAAACAGGCCCTCATGGTCAGGTTGATCGTGCTCCGGCGTGGTCAATAACCCTCGGAAGTTGGTTTAGCGATTGCTAAGGCGCGACGTCTCGCACGTTCGTAGTCGGATCGTCAAGGTCGACTCCCACAGAAACAATAGCCACCATCTCATCGAAACATCGGGACACCTTTGCCTCTATCAAGTGGTATCAGATTTCCAGGTTGCTCGGTGAGATTTTACAGTTTTTCGTAGTTTAGATCGAGTCTGTTCTTCATACCTATAGTCCACGAAAAAGCCAAAAAAAATTAGGGTTAGTTCATCCTATCCGAACCAATCTGAGCCTTTGCACAATCTTTTCTGTATTTGCTTTGTTGAATTTGCGGTTGCATCGTCGTGTCAAGTTGCTTGTCTTAGCGTCTAGCATTTTAGAGTTTCGAGTTCTGGTCATATTAGTCACGCCGCCGCCGCACCATCATCATTGTCCCTGCCATCTTCCACCACCGCTTATCCGCCACCGCTCCGAGTCCATATACGACCATCGATCCGTATCCATATACCACCATCACTTCGAGTCCATCTCATATTAGGTTTGCTTTCGAGATCCATCTGTTGCCAGATTCGTGTTTCCCTGTTTGAGTAGGTTTGGGATTCCATCAATCCTTTGCCGTCCGTAGAAGAGGTTGGTTTCCAAAAAAAAAGAGTCCGGCAACCACCCTCCGTTTAGGCCCAAAATTTTCCAAAAACGCACCTGACAAAAAAATTTCTGGCTATCCTATTTTTAGGTGTTTCTTAGCCTTTTGAGACAGTCGCCGTTATTGAAAGTTTTTTTGAGCCGTTTCCAGTTTTTGGGTCCGGGCAGTCGAAAAAAAAAATTGTCGCAAAAATTTCGTGTCTATCCTGTCAGTTTGACTTGGGAAGAGTTTTGAGACACTCGCCGTTATAGTGATTTTTCGCAAAAATAAACAGGGCGAATTTTTTTTCCAGAGTGTGCTTTTCCCTTGTTTACGTGCAGCGCCGTGATTTTGTTAGTGTTCTAGGCTCGCGTCTCTAGCACGGTCTAGCCTAGGACCAGCACAGTACCATCGTTGAGCGTTTATTCAACTTTGCATCTCTAAATTGATTATTGCTGACCCTTTTTGCTACCATACTATAAGCCTTCCCAGCTCCACATACATCTACGTCGTGCGTTTGACTTTCCCTGGCAATCGGTCTATCCAAGCTTTTGAGAGTTTTGGCTACAACGGTTGCCGATCACCGCCTGCTGCTGGGTAAGAACTGATAAGAATTTGAGATTTGCTTGACAGATTTGTGACACCTGCCACCACCACCACTTGTTAGTAGTCTGTAGGATCATATTCTTGTGTGTTTCTATTGCTGCTAACCATGCCAGGATCACAAGCCGACGAGACTGACTGGGAGAACTTGACGAACAAGGAGCTTCATGATAAGTTTCAACAAATGATGAGTGGACAGGTGCAAGATGTGCTAAACAGATTTGAAGAGGCCATGGAGAAGATAGATGGCATGGAGAAGACATTTGAAACAAAGCTCGATAACAAGTTTAATGAATTGCTCACGCGTCTTCCACCACCGGCTGCACCTAACGCACCTCTACAACAACAACAACAACAACGACTACCTCCACATCGCGAAACAGCCCTCCGCCGAGCGACCCGTGTTCCTCTTGCGCTTGGCCAACCTGTTGGTGCTGCTGTTGATACTTCTGTGGCTCCTGCTGCTGATGCGGAGGAGGATGATTATGTGGGATATTACGAGGATGAGGATGATCAAAATCAGAACTACGTGCAACCACCAGCACCACAACCATCAGGTCGTCCACATGTAAATAATGGCAACGTTAGGGCTCCCCCTCAGGTACGAGATCAGGACCATCTCCCTAAACTGAAATTGAATATTCCACCATTTGAGGGTAGATATGTTCCTGATATATATCTTACTTGGGAGTTAGAAACTGAACAACGATTTACATGTTTACAATATCCTGAGGAGAGACGTGTTCCTGCTGCTGTTTGTGCTTTCACTAGCTTTGCATGTGTTTGGTGGTCTGAACATTGTAGATTATATTCTGTTCCAGCTACTTGGGCTGCTTTGAAAACTGCTATGCGTACTCGTTGGGTTCCACCATATTATCAACGTGAATTACTTCAAAAATTGCAGCGCTTAAGACAAGGAAAAAATTCTGTAGAAGAATATTATCAGGAACTACAAACTGGCTTGATTAGATGTGGTATTGTTGAGGAGAATGAAGCTATGCTTGCACGTTTTCTGGGTGAATTAAATAGAGAGATTCAAACCATTCTAGACTATAAGGATTATAATAATATCACTCGTTTATTCCATCTTGCTTGTAAAGCTGAACGTGAAGTGCAGGATCGACAGGCATTGGCGCGAACTAACTTTTCTGCAGGTCGACCTTCATCATGGACACCACGTGCATCATCTACTTCCACACGTTCTGCTACACCGGCATCTCCGTCGGCTGCCACCTCCAACCGTGATACAGTAAAGCAGGCACAATCACCACTATCTGCCAAGAGCACACCTTCTGGGCCTGCAAAGAGCTCTTCTTCATCCATGGCATCAACAGGGCAAACACATGATATTATTTGTCGACGTTGCAAGGGTGGAGGTCATTATGCGAGAGAATGCCCATCTAAGCGTGTGATGATTGCTACCGAGGATGGTGGGTATGAGTCCGCTAGTGACTATGATAAAGAGACTTTGGCTCTTATTACACGTGAAGAGCACGGTGGAGATGATTCTGATCATGAGACGCAATACATGGCTCCTGAAGATGCTGACATGTATGAATGTTCAGTTGCTCAACGTGTTTTGAGTGTGCAGGTTACACAAACTGAGCAAAATCAGACGCATAATTTGTTCCATACAAAGGGAGTTGTGAAGGAACGTTCTATTCGCGTCATCATAGATGGAGGGAGCTGCAACAAGTTGGCTAGTATGAAGATGGTGGAGAAGCTTTCTCTCACCACAAGACCACATCCACATCCTTACTACATCCAATGGTTCAACAACAACGGCAAGGTTAAGGTAACACGTACTGTTCGTGTGCATTTTAGTATCTCTACATATGCTGATTATGTTGATTGTGATGTGGTACCTATGCAAGCATGTTCCTTATTACTTGCTAGACCATGGCAATTTGATAAAAATTCTGTACACCATGGTAGAAACAATCAGTATACTCTTGTTCATAAGGATAAAAATATTACTTTGCTTCCTATGACTCCTGATTCCATTTTGAAAGATGATATTAATAGAGCTAATAAAGCAAAACAGGAGAAAAATAAGAGTGAAAATCAGATTGTGGCAAAAGAATTTGAGCAACAAATGAAGCCTAATAATAAACCATCTAGTGTTGCTTCTGAAATTAAATTGAAAAGTGCATGTTTATTTGCCACCAAATCTGATATTGATGATCTAGATGTTCGCAAATCTGTTTGCTATGCTTTTGTATGCAAAGAGGTATTATTTTCATTCGAGGACGTGCCTTCCTCTTTGCATCCTGCTGTTACTAACATTTTGCACGAGTTCACTGACGTCTTTCCACAAGACGTGCCACCGGGATTACCATCTATTCAAGGGATTGAGCATCAAATTGACTTAATTCCCGGTGCATCGCTACCCAACCATGCACCATATCGTACCAATCCAGAGGAGACGAAGGAGATTATGCGTCAAGTACAGGAGCTGCTCGACAAAGGTTATATACGCGAATCTCTTAGTCCTTGTGCTGTTCCTATTATACTAGTGCCTAAAAAGGATGGTACGTCGCGTATGTGTGTTGATTGTAGAGGCATTAATAATATTACTATTCGTTATCGCCATCCTATTCCTAGGCTAGATGATATGCTTGATGAATTGAGTGGCTCTACAATATTCTCCAAAGTTGATTTGCGTAGTGGATACCATCAAATTCGTATGAAATTGGGAGATGAATGGAAAACAGCATTTAAAACTAAGTTTGGTTTATATGAGTGGTTAGTCATGCCTTTTGGGTTAACTAATGCACCTAGTACTTTGATGAGACTAATGAACGAAGTTTTACGTGCTTTCATTGGACGATTTGTGGTAGTCTATTTTGATGATATACTGATTTATAGCAAATCTTTGGAAGAACATTTGGAACATTTACGTGTTGTTTTTAATGCTCTACGTGATGCACGTTTGTTTGGTAACCTTGGGAAGTGCACCTTTTGCACCGACCGAGTATCTTTTCTTGGCTATGTTGTTACTCCATAGGGAATTGAAGTTCATAAAGCCAAGATTGAAGCTATTGAGAGTTGGCCGCAGCCCAAAACGGTCACACAAGTGAGGAGTTTCCTTGGCCTCGCTGGTTTCTATAGGCGTTTTGTGAGAGATTTCAGCACCATTGTTGCACCTCTCAACGAGCTTACAAAGAAGGATGTGCCTTTTGTTTGGGGTACCGCATAGGAAGAAGCCTTCACGGTATTGAAAGATAAGTTGACACATGCTCCTTTACTCCAACTTCCTGATTTTAATAAGACTTTTGAGCTTGAATGTGATGCTAGTGGAATTGGATTAGGAGGTGTGTTACTACAAGATGGCAAACCTGTTGCATACTTTTCTGAAAAATTGAGTGGGCCTAGTCTAAACTATTCTACTTATGATAAAGAATTATATGCTCTTGTTCGGACCTTAGAAACATGGCAACATTATTTATGGCCCAAAGAATTTGTTATACATTCTGATCATGAATCTTTGAAACACATTAAAAGTCAAGCTAAACTGAACCGTAGACATGCTAAATAGGTTGAATTCATTGAGACTTTCCCTTATGTCATTAAACACAAGAAGGGTAAAGAAAATGTTATTGCGGATGCATTGTCTCGTCGTTATACTATGCTTTCACAACTTGACTTTAAAATATTTGGTTTGGAGACCATAAAAGATCAATATGTGCATGATGCTGAATTTAAAGATGTATTGCAGAATTGTAAAGAAGGAAGAACATGGAACAAGTTCGTTGTTAACGATGGATTTGTGTTTCGTGCTAACAAGCTATGCATTCCAGCTAGCTCCGTTCGTCTTTTGTTGTTGCAGGAGGCGCATGGAGGAGGACTAATGGGACACTTTGGCGTGAAGAAGACGGAGGATATACTTGCTACACATTTCTTTTGGCCAAAGATGAGACGGGATATTGAGCGTTTTGTTGCTCGCTGCACTACATGTCAAAAAGCTAAGTCACAACTCAATCCTCATGGTTTATATATGCCTTTGCCTGTACCTAGTGTTCCTTGGGAGGATATATCTATGGACTTTGTTTTAGGTTTACCTCGAACAAAGAAGGGGAGGGATAGTATATTTGTTGTCGTGGATAGATTCTCGAAAATGGCACACTTTATACCATGTCATAAAAGCGATGATGTTGTTAATGTTGCTGAATTGTTCTTTCGTGAAATTATTCGCTTGCATGGTGTGCCAAATACTATTGTTTCAGATCGTGATACTAAATTTCTTAGCCACTTTTGGAGATGTTTATGGGCTAAGTTGGGGACTAAACTGCTTTTTAGTACTACTTGTCACCCCCAAACTGATGGACAAACTGAAGTAGTCAATAGAACATTGTCTACTATGCTTAGGGCTGTTTTGAAGAATAATAAGAAAATGTGGGAAGAATGCTTGCCTCATATTGAATTTGCTTATAACCGTTCATTGCATTCTACTACTAAGATGTGCCCTTTTGAAATTGTGTATGGTTTCCTACCTCGTGCACCTATTGATTTGTTGCCTCTTCCATCTTCGGAGAAGGTTAATTTTGATGCTAAAGAACGTGCTGAATTGATTTTAAAAATGCATGAGTTAACTAAGGAAAACATTGAGCGTATGAATGCTAAATATAAACTTGCTGGAGATAAGGGTAGAAAACATGTTATGTTTGCACCTGGAGATCTTGTTTGGTTACATTTGCGTAAGGATAGATTTCCTAATTTGCGCAAATCAAAGCTAATGCCACGTGCTGATGGTCCTTTTAAGGTGTTAGAGAAAATAAATGATAATGCATATAAACTTGAGTTGCCTGCAGATTTTGGGGTTAGTCCCACTTTTAACATTGCAGATTTGAAGCCTTATTTGGGTGAAGAAGATGAGCTTTCGTCGAGGACAACTTCATTTCAAGAAGGGAAGGATGATGAGGACATCAATACCATTGTTACACCCACAGCCCCTGCTGCTATACATACCGGACCAATTACTAGAGCTCGCGCACGCCAATTGAATTATCAGGTACTTTTGTTTTTTGGTAATGATTCTAATGTTCATGAGAATATGCTGCTGCCTAAATTGGATACATTTGTTTTGCTTATAAATGAAGGGCCTAGCTTGGAGAAGGATGATCATTGGAGCAAGAACAAGCATGGAGTTGATGGCATGCGCAAGGGGAACAAGAACGGAGTTACAAATGATGATTCCAGGACTTTGAGGCCACCATAATGAGTGCATGAGGCCTTGGACAAAATATACAAGATGCCACTTCATAAATTTTGTGCAGAGGCTATTCTAGGTGCTGCGTCACCTTATTATTGGGCCAGGCCCATGTAATTTCGAAATACTTAAGTATAGGCTGTTTTTAGAGTCCGTATGTGTGGGGAAACAAGAGTTAGGGTTGGTTTCGGACCCCTCCCTCAAGGGCCACGAAATTCCCTCCTCTTCCTCCATATATACAGCCCTTAGGGCGTCGTTTAGACTTTGGGGTTTTGTTTAGATCAAAAGTTCGCCATAGCTGCAACTTCGCGTACTTCGTTTGTGTTCATCGACCAGACCAAGGCGTCACAGAACCCCACCTTCATTAATAAAGCTTTCCTCTTATATTCGCAATATCCAGATTGCAATCTTAGCTTCTTGCTTGTTCTTCGTTTGCTCGCAGGAAACAGGCCCTCATGGTCAGGTTGATCGTGCTCCGGCGTGGTCAATAACCCTCGTAAGTTGGTTTAGCGATTGCTAAGGCGCGACGTCTCGCACGTTCGTAGTCGGATCGTCAAGGTCGACTCCCACATAAACGATAGCCACCATCTCATCGAAACATCGGGACACCTTTGCCTCTATCAACAAGGGGCTTCCCTCCTCCGTCTCCTAGGCCGCGAAGCTGCCTCGCCATCCGGAGATTCAGAGCAGCAAGCGACGGACTAGCAGAGGACGACGACCGTGACCTACGGGAGGCCCGAGCTCGACCTCGCCGGCGACGACCATGCCCCGCACAAGGTCCCTCCCTAATTTCCCCTTCGTCTCATCTCTCCTTGATTCCTTCATTCTCTCTCTCTCTCTCTCTCATCCCCAATCAAATTTTTTTGCTTCGATTCAGATGAACAGGAGCTCTCCGCCTCTCCAGTTCCATGGACGGTGACGACTGGGATCCCACACTCGAGCCCGATGAGCTGGGGGAGCTGGACAGCGAGGTCGTCCGCGCCGCCCACCATGATTGTGCACAGAACAAGAAGGTTGACCCTCTCGCTCTGTTTTTTCTTTTCTTTCCAAGTGATGATTGATCTGCTCTAGCATAGTTCCCCAGGGGCTCTCAAATTTTCTTGGACTGAACATGATGCAGAAAACGTGGTCACTTCCTTTCCTGATACCCGCATGTTACAGCCAACGATAGACTAGCACTGCTGGCTATTTTATTTTTTCTTCTCTGACCGTGCGAGTCTAGCAGTGTAAAATTTGCGAGATCTGCTAGTTAGTTAAGAGACTACTAGTTTAATAAGATGTTCATGTTGGTCCCTTGGAATTTTCTTGTTTATGGGGGGAAATTAATTCATTTATCTCACTGAATCCATTGACCAAGAGTATATTGTTTGTTAACTAGGCCTGCTATTACATTGCTTCTCTGTTATGTGGTGAAAATAGCCATCATATTGATTTCCAATTTATGCCACATGAATTTTCATGCTATTGTACCGAGATGATGGTGGTGCTTGTTGCCATGGAATTCTTGGTTGATCACATTTGTTATCTGCAAATATACGTGTTGTTTTTTTGTATCTTTTGTTATGAAAGACATTTCCCTTCGGAAGAAAAACACTACTTGAAGAAAAAGGGGAAGCCAAAATAGCTGACGACTATGTATTCTGGGGTTTGTTTTGTTTTGAGCCAAAGCTGGCCTTACTGCTAGCATCCCCACGTACTATGCTTGGCTGTTACATGAGCCAGAAAATTAATTAGCTAGCCTGTATGCTTATGCCTCCATGGATCGTATCGATCCAGCCAGCTACGTGTGTGTTTCACTCGGCAAACATGCGTGCATGCTGCTTCATTGAACCTTTTTTCTGCCCCTTTTCTGTTTGGTCATCATGATTTATTGGCTCCTTATATAAACATTTCAAGTTAGGACCTCAAATGCTCGTTTGCTAAAGAAAAAGAAAAGACACACCAGATACAGATATGTGGCATGTTAATTGGCTAGAAACCAAACAGCGACCCAACCATTTTGCCCAAAAATTGGTAGATGCTACGGCTATAATCCAAACAACACTACCACACCAAAAAAATTGTCATGCCCTCGCTTTGGCTATGCCAAAATTTTGGCAGGGCATGTTGGGGCACAAACCAAACAGCCCCCTGATTTCTCGGTTATTGTTAACATCAAAATCTGGTACAAGTCCCTCTCGATTGTTCCTGGATTTATGCCAAGCTTCTCATACAATCGTTGGTATTATTTTTTATATGCGTAACTAGAAGTAGCTGGTGTCCTTTTACTTTATCAGCTTATATAATTGATGCGTACAAGTAGCTCCTGATATTTGCTCAATTTAATATATATCACAATGACGAATTTCTTGTTCCCAGTACATGTCACCATGTTCAGGATGTTACGTACTAAATGCCTCCATCCAGAACAGTTGTAAACATAAACTTTCTGCCGCCCTTTACTCTGTTTTATTTGTTTATAATAGAAACTTGTGTAGAGTTAGATACGTGTAGTGCTTGAAGATTTGTCCTCTTAATTACATATGGTGCCCAACATTTGGTAATGTTATAAACCCAGGTATATGGTCTTTGTAGCTTTTATCCTTCAGTGAGTGTTGGTGCATTGGCTGTAAGATAAAATTGTTCATTTTCATTTGTTCGAATAATAATGAGCATATGAAATGGAATATCTTGAGTCCAGGCATCATTAGTAGGGGTTACTTACGGTATGAAATGATTATACCAAATTTCGTTGACAGGTTTATATGGCCTCAACTACTGCTGCTATAGTAATTAGTTTTGTGCTGTGTGTTTTGTTACTTTGCCATTTGACTTACATTTGACACACTTTTTTTTGGAATAATTTTAAGAAACCTCATGTTTACTCTCGTTTTATAGTGGATGTTAATCTCATTTCTAGGCACTGTAAGATTAAGAATTTTGAATATTTAATTCATTTTTATATTTGTTGCAATTATATTATTTCTACTATCTATTCATCTCTGTTAAAAAAATCTAAGGTTCTTGTAAATATGCAGGTAAGATTGGGGAGCTGGCTACTTGATGCTGCCCAGCACAGTTAGCCATGACATGATGGTTGCCATCTAGAGGGCTGATAGCAAGAACCTAAATATCGACCTCGATAGTTTGTATGTTTTGCTGATGTAAAATGAATTGTACTCGTTCCTAATTGTGATGTGTGATTTTTTATTCAATCTATATTGTAAGTTATCATTTTGTAGAGGATTTTGTAAACTGCTACATTGTAAATATATACAGATGGCTGCATACTGGTTGAACTGTGTAATTTATACACTTTGCAAATACTTGTTATTGGGCCACGCATTATGCTAAAAATGTATCAAGTAAAAATTGGACCGAAAGAAATGGGTTAATGTGCTAGACCATGACGAATTTTGTTACGAAATGTGACCTAGGCAGCCATGTCATTTGAATTGGACACTAAAAAATCCTACGTGGCGCTAATTGATGACGGTTTGTTCCGTCACAACGGATTGGGCCTTGGCGGGCCTCGGGCGGATCCATGACGGACAAGTATTGTCATGTAAGGCGCGAGGTCAAATTATGACGTGATATACATGACGAATTGCAAGTCCGTCGTGGACGGGTACTCATGACAGTTTTCCACTGATTTGTGACGGATCAGGTCTGTCATGTATTAACAGATTTCTTGTAGTGACTGCGTTCACTTCATGAGCAAACTATTTGAAGATGTTCTGCGAGGCTGGGGCCTGAGCTCCGCCCAAGATACAGGCGATTGCACGCGGCTCCTGGAAGCCCCGAGCCCCCTCGTCTTGGCGGTGGTCGTCGTTCCTCCTTGGCGGTGGCAGCAGCGGGGGAAGACCAGCATTGCCCTAAGGGCGGTCCTCGCGAGGCTGGTCTCTCCAGGCGCCCTCGCGAGGATGATCCTACCAGCGGTCCTCACGAGGACGGTCACGCACTAGTGCAGAACCGGGCAATAGCACCGGTTCGTAAGGCCCTTTAGTGCCTGTTCTGTAACCGGCACTAAAGTATGGGCACTAAAGCCCCCCCCCCCTTTAGTACCGGTTCAGCACGAACTGGCGCTAAAGTGCCACCACGTGACACGAGCCAGGCCACGGGTGCGGGAGCCCTTTAGTACCGGTTGGTAACACCAACCGGTACTACAAGGTTTGGGGGGTTTTGGTTTTATTATTTATTTTTCCTTTCAATTTGTGTTATCAATTTAATTTAGGATTGTTTTACATTATAATGAGTTGTTATACTTGATATATGGATATGGATATGGCATATATATATATATATATATATATATATACTTGATCACTTAGCTAGGATCCATCCAGTTCAAACTAATTTGCGGTTTCTTTTATAAATGATATATATAATAACTCATCATCATCATCATCACATATTAATAAATAAATAAACTCTTGCATCATATCATCACCAACAACAGTATATATATATACACTAGCTAGCTAAAAATCATCGTAGTCGTCATTAATTACCACTATTTAATCATCATATATAGTCGCTATCTAATCACCACCAACACTAGCTTAAAGAAGAAACATTCACTTGTACCAGAAGCAAAGATATCATCGAGCTCAACATGGTCATGATATTATAAGCGTTCATAAGCAAATCACTATTTGAGATTAATTAAGTTCAGGACAATACGGACATGAGAGAGGACAAGTACTAAGAGCATGAGCTAGCTAAATCACTCCTGCTGCTCCCTCTCAGGTAGAATGGCATAGAACATGTATAGCTCTCCTAATTCATCATACTGTAGCATGCAGATGAATCTGTCTCCTAATCTTGGGTTGCGCTTCTCCTTGCTGCCCCCTAGTACTTCTCTGCGACCGTTAACAATTTTGCTCCAATCTTTCACTATTAAGCATTCATCGCTTTCAGAAATCCTGAATGCACTCATGTGCAATGTAGGAAATCTTGGTCGTAAGCTAACCATTGACATGCGACCTTTTGTCTCGATCCAGTAAGGCACAACTGTCATCGGGAGTCCCTGTTGAAAAACATCGTATAGTAATTAATATACTTAGCAATGAAAGTTTAGCTTCAAAAATAATGTATGCAAAAGATGCACTAAGGACAAATAGTAAAATCTTACCATCTTTCGATTATAGATGTGACTGTAGTTCAATACGATCACTATTGGTCGCACGTTTTGAGTACTAACATTTCTAAGTTCAGGAAGAAAATTTGTCTTGACAGTATGAAGATCCTCAAGCCATGAAACATAATGACTTATCTCCTCGCAGTTTATTTCAGCCCCGGGGCAGTAGTAGGTCCTGTCTACCAAGCGTCGGACATGTTTGCTTGAACCGAAATAAGCTGACAATACAAATTAGTTGTCAACTATTTTTGAATAAACAATATCAAAGACATAAACATATGCATGCATGCTTGAGAAAAACTCACATAATGGTAGAACTGGAGGCGTTTGCACATCGACCCAGATGTCTCTATTACCTTCAATATCATCTTCCGGACGAATATCAAAGGTGATAACCATATCAGGCTCAAATGCATAAGCCTTGCATAGTACTTGCCAAGTTTTGCATTCAAAATGGGTGTATGTGTCTCCATTGTATAATTTGACGTTGAAAGTATATCCATGCTCGGTCTTCAAGTAAACTCTCTTTACCTCCATATCATCTATAGCACTAAAACCTATCTTATCCGAGACAAAAATTCTTGCATGGCAGGGGATGCGCTAGTAGAATAGTGAAAATTTAAAATTATAAGTTGAAGCAAATGAAGCATAAGTCATGCTTTAAAATTATAAGTTGAAGCAAATGAAGCGTAAGTTTTGCATTCAAATAATAATTGTCGTTGTGACTTACTGTATCCACTTCGAATGTCTCATCCAGGTTGATGCTGAAGCGCCTACCATCAACAAGGTAATTTCTGTCGTACAGGTCGCGCTGGTCTTCACAGTGTTCGCACATAATAAAATCTTTTTCGTCGTCAGATGACATTTCCTATGTTCATATAGGTGAAACATTAAACACTTATTACTATCTAACATTAATTAATATCTAGCTAATTCAAATATATATTCATCTAACATTTGACATTAATTTATCTAACTATATTCATCTCTAACAATTGACATTAATCTAACATTTATATAAACTAAAAATATATAAAAATAAATAAATAAACAAAAAACTCATTAACAAAAAATATTTTAATTAGATCATCAAATCTCAGATACCTAAATTTTCTTACTAAAAATAAACTAGTTCTATTATTTTCTTACTAGAAATAAACTAGTTATATTAATTATTCAACTAGTTCAAATCTCATATACCTAATTAATATCTAGCTATATTCATCTCTAACAATTGACATTAATATATATTTAACTTTTCTATCTAATTCATCTAACATTCGACATTAATCTAACATTCGATCATCTAATTAACTTTTCTAAAAAACAGAAAATAGAAAATAAGTAAAAAAAATATGTGTGTGTGTGTATGTGTGTGTATGTATGTGTGTGTATGTGTGTGTGTACTGCAGTGCCGCCCCGTACGTACGAGCGGGGGCGCCGGTGTACGAGGCGGGGGTGGGGCGTACGTACGGGGGCGCGCGGCGCGGGTGCGAGAGAGACGTACGGCCGTGACGACGATGACGGACAGCGGCGACGTTCGGGGCGGCGGCGCGAGATGACAACGATGACGGGCGGCGGCGGGGACAGCGACGACGACGACGGACGACGGGCGACGGGCGGCGACGACGGGATCGAGCGGCGCGTGGCGATGTCTCGCGAGAGGTTGGAGACGAAGTGGGAAGATGAAACTGAAATTTTTGTAAGTGCTATATATATAGGATGGGCGTTTAGTACCGGTTGGTGGCTTCAACCGGTACTAAAGGCCTATTTTCGCCAGGCCAAGCGGCGGGAACTGTTGGCCTTTAGTACCGGTTGGGGCCACCAACCGATACTAAAGGCACGACCTTTAGTACCGGTTGGAGCCACCAACCGGTACTAAAGGCCTTGCGCTGCCACCCGCGGTGCACAAAGTTTAGTCCCACCTCACCGGGCGAAGGGCAGCCGCATTGGTTTATAAACCCAGCCGCGGCTGCCTTTTTGAACTCCTCTATATAGCAGGCTTCTGGGCCTAACTTCTGTGCGCTGCCCTGTGAGCCTGCTGGGCCTTTAGGGCCTGTAATTGCACGCTCGTGGCCTAGCAGGCCCACAGGGCAGCGCCCCCATTTTTTTATAGTTTTTTCTTTTCTGCTTTATTTTCTTCTATTTATTTCTGCATAGTTTTTTGTATATTTTTTCTTTTCTGTTATATTTATTTTCTTCTATTTATTTGTGAGTAGATTTTTATCTAGTTTGCCAAAATTCAACATTCTCAGAGTTCATTTTGTAGTGATTTTCAATTTTACGGTCATTTGGCTCTCTAAACAAATCAGTAAACGAATGAAAAATAGAAAATATAGTTTTTTTTCTTTTCTGCTTTATTTTTTCTTCTATTTATTTCTGAGTAGCTTTTTTTCTTTTCTGCTATATTTATTTTCTTCTATTTATTTCTGAGTAGTTTTTTATATAGTTTTTTTCTTTTCTGCTATAGTTTTTTTCTTTTCTTCTATTTTTTCTTTTCTTCTTTATTTATTTTCTTCTATTTATTTATTTTTATATACCATGCCAAGTTGATGGTTAAAACTTGATGGTCAAAGTCTGGAGTTATAACCAAAGTTTAAAAAAATGAAATGCCGAAGTGCAACTAGTTTTTGCCATAACAGAAGAAGTCCGGAGTTGTAATAAGTTATTAAAAATAAAAAAGAGGTGCAATGCTCCTTAATTAGCTTCAAGCCTTTCGGAATAATGTAAACTGCATTGCACATAGCTCCGTGTAATCTATCATATTCCTCAAGGCTTGAAGCTAAGCAACGTGAGCATTGAGCCTCTTCTTCATCGTCTCTGCACTCAGGGCTTATAAACCGCTCCTAGTCCCTGTCTCCCAGCCTTACCTGACACAACCTCATTAGCACTGGTTCGTGGCACGAACCGGTGCTAAAGGTTCGCCACGAACCGGTACTAAAGAGCTCCTCCCGCCTAGCAGTGGAATGGTGCATACTGAATGCACAAAAAGTTTGGAGTTGTAATAAGTTTAAAAAAATAAAATGCATTTGTAACAGATGAGTTTAATTTCGTCAGAAACCCGAATACTTCGAAAGATATTGTCCAGTTTGTAAACGAAGTGCATCCAGTTTTTGCCGTAACCCTCTCTACTTTTTTGAACATGATATGTGGGTGAAATGATGATAGCATGCCAAGTTTCAACTTTTTCAGAGTTCATTTGTAGTGCTTTTCAATTTCCGGGTCATTTAGTTCTCAAAACAAATCATTAAATGCATGAAAAATAGCAAATGAAGGCATAAATGGTTGAAAGTTGATGGCGTCGCTTTGAATGGTGCATACTGAACGCAAAAAATATAAGAGCATTTAGATCATGATCTTATAATTCTTTACAGTCTGAATTGTCAATGTGATCTTATACATCAAAAATACTTTGATCATCAATGATCTTTTTGTGTACAATCTGAATTGTCAATATGAGTCCTCAACGATTTATAATCCAGTGAAGACTCATATTGCGGCCACAAATTCTACACATAGAGTTCAATGAAGACCAAGTGCTTGTGATAGTTTGAGAAGTAACATATTTAAGGTGGTAAAAGCCTTGTTAGGGGAGCGAGGTGGGACTAAAAACAGCTTGTCATAACCTCATTAGTACCGGTTCGTGGTACGAACCGGCACTAAATGGTGATGGTCGGGCCATAGCCTGACCGCAGGCTGACACAGCCTCTTTAGTACCGGTTCGTGGCATGAACCGGTACTAAAGGTTCGCCACGAACCGGTACTATTGATCGCCGCCACGAACCGGTACTATTGATCAGATTAGTGCCGGGTTTTTTCCAACCGGCACTAATGTGCTTCACATTTGACCCTTTTTCTACTAGTGACGCCACTCCTGGCGTGGGCCACGATCGTCCCAGCGTCCACCACCACGGCCGTAGCCACGGTTGCTGCGTTCGGGGTGTCGACCGAAGCGTCCCTCGCGGATGGCTCTGAGCTCTTGACAGTCACTGGTGTTGTGGGTGTTCAGGTTGTGGAAGGCGCAGAACGGCCGGCTGTTCTTGGATGACTCGGGCTGATCTCTGCCCCGCTTGGTGTCGGACTCCGCTGCGAGCATGGCCGCTTCCTTGCGCTTCACGTCCTTGGCCTTGGCCTTCTTTTCCTCTGCGCCCACAGCTGGCAGCTCGAGGAGGGAAAGGCGCCCCCCTCAACTCTTGCGCACTTGGTTGCCAGGTTGAATAGCTCCTGAGATGTTCACAGCTCCTCGTGGATAGAGAGCACATCCTTCATTTTGACGTCACGAACGCCGTCGGAGAACGCGGAGATGATGGCCTCGTCCGTGACCTTGAGGATCTTGAGGCGAGTGTTGTTGAAGCACTGGATGTACTTCTGGAGGGTCTCTCCTGGTTGTTGCTTGATGCGGCGCTGGTCACCCGCGGCCGGCGGGCGGTCACGGGTGCCCTGGAAGTTGGCGACGAAGCGGTCGCACATCTCATCCCAGGAGGAGATCGAGCCGTGCTGCAGGTTCAGGAGCCAGGAGCGGGCACCATCCTTGAGAGCCATGGGAAACCAGTTCGCCATGACTTTCTCATCGCCGTTGGCCGCTTCGATTCTCAGCTCGTAGAGCTGCAGGAACTCTGCGGGGTCAGAGGTGCCGTCGTAGCGGGGAGCCAGATCCGGCTTGAACTTGCCCGGCCAGGCGACGCTACGCAGCTCAGGGGTGAAGGCGCGACAGCCGGCCGTGGTTGCCGGGGGCCGCCTCCGAGATGGAGCTTGGTCTTGGTGAGGCCCGCGTGCCACTGCTGCAGGCAGCGCGCGGTCTTGGCGAGGTGGCGCGGGGAGCGCAAGTGCAGCTTCCCGCGGCCGAGGGATTTCTTGGCAGCTCCTCTCTTCGCGCGCAGGCACCAGGTGTGGTGGATCGCGCTGTGAGGCCGCGCGCCTTGGCGCCAAGGCGCAGTCTTGGGGTAGAGGTGGTGGAGGCGCGCCATGGGCCACGTCGCCCGTGGCTGGCGGAGGGTGAGGTAGAGAGAGGGACGGCGCCGGGGAGCCCCCTGCGGAGCGGACGAGCTCGGCGACGCGGTCGAGCCACTCCTCGTAGAGGTCGTCGACCGGGCGGTAGCGCAGGAGCTTGTTTGCCGCAAGGAGCGCGGCCCGCGCATCCATGGGAGCGCGGCGTGCATGAGACGAAGAACCAGCCGGGGTCAGCGATGGAGTGACGGTGCGGCCGTCCTGCCGCACCGATAGGTGCAGCGAGGACGCTTGCTGCTCGTTCCCCGCCGGACTGGTGGCGGCGTTGGCGGCGGGAGACGGAGAACGACATGGTGGCCCACCGACGGGAGCCGTCTGAGCAACAGCGGGCAGTGAGGGCAGCCTGACGCTCAACTCGAGCGCGACGAGCGTCCGCCATGGAAACGACGGATCGACGAAAGGAAAGCTACGGCGCACCCCTACCTGGCGCACCAAATGTTGGATCTCTCGTTCCGGCAAAAACCCTTAAGGTTCAGACTCTGGGGTGCGTGTGATGTTCTTTCCCTCCTACCGATCCATGCCCTATCTCGCTAAGATCTCACGGATGAACTCGACGAACTCGCAACACAGAAAGACACGAGATTTATACTAGTTCGGGCCACCGATGTGGTGTAATACCTCACTCCAGTGTGTGGTGGTGGATTGCCTCTTGGGCTAATGATGAGCAGTACAAGGGGAAGAACAGCCTTCTGAGGTTGAGGTGTTCTTATGCTTGGTGAACTTGTGCGATGAGAGCGCGACTTGGTCCCCCCCCCCTCTACTGTGGTGGCTAGCTCTAATTATATAGGCCCTGGTCCTCTCCCAAAATATTGAGCGGGAAGGGAGCCAACAACGGCGGACAAATTTGAAAGGGGACAGCTAGTACAAGCTATCCTGACAAAAGCGGTCTTCGCCTGCAAAAGGCTCTGATGATGACGCCATCTTGGGCTCCATGGTGACCTCCGTCTTGCCGTCCTGCTGGTCTTGGCCTCGTTGCACCGATATGGAAACCTTTGCTTGATGCCTCGGTACTCCGCGCATGCGCCTGCTTCTTTAGCACCAAAGGGGAAACAAGGACGCTCGCGCCCTTGCGCCCACCTGGCGCCCGCCTGGTGTCGATCGTCATGGGTCACGTCACGAGAGTCTCGTGAGGTTTGCCTCGCCTTGGTATCTCCGCTCCTCGTGAGCCTGCCTGGTTAGGCCGCTCCTGAGGAGGTCTTGCGTCGTCCGCCTCACGAGGATTGGCCCCTCGTGAAGGTCTTGATTGCCTTGTTGATGAAGATGGGTCGTACGGCCCGCTAGCTTAGCCACGCCGCGGGCCACAGGCAGACAAGTCTGTGAACCCCCGTTCCCAGAACGCCGACACGTCCGTTCGGTGTCCGGTCAACCACAAAGCCGAACCAAAATTCCGCTCGGGATGGGGCAAGCCGGACCAGAAACGGGCGCCTTTTATGGATGGGGTCGCGCGTTGGGCCGCTTCATTTGTCCGTTTAGACCCAAACGGACAGGCCTGGACGATTTGGGGTTGCGCGGTGGAGTTAGCCTTATACCGGTGACTTCATATTAAAAAGAAGTTTTCAATTATATACTCCCGCCGCAGTCGATCTTGTTGACTAAATTTATGATCAAAGTTGGACCTCAGGAAGTGCCATGAAACTACGACAACTTTGTTGAGTTGCAGTGACACTCGGCCAAGAACGGAAAAATCTCCGCAAAGTGTTTGCGGAGTTCTATGATCGGCAAAAATGACTCGGTTGGCTGAGGGTCAGCAACGACAACTCCAAGTTTTTTTTCCCACAGATACTTAGCAAATATGTACTAAAAGGTACTCTTTTTGTTGATAAATATAAGTTTTTTTTAGATTTTAATGTGGATTAAATACGAAGCAAAATGAATGAATCTATACTTTAAACTCTGTCTATATACATCTGTAAGTAGTGCATATTGAAATCTCTAAAAAAGATTTATATTTAGAAACTGAGGGAGTATGTCAAATCTAAAAAATGAAGAAGACGACAAACTAATGCAACGGATGGATAGGCCCGTTAAAGGCGGTGCCACGAGTAAACTATGATGAATGGGAGTGCGACAAGTGGTTGTGAGTCATGTACTTCAGAAAAGATCTCACATCGTCGCTATATGGGTCGGCCCTTTTATTTCTATTTTTAAAGCGCAAAATCAAAAGAAAAAGCGGGTGAAGTACGAATCGAACTGGGTACCTGCTGTTTCATCGTACACTACACAAACCGCCACGCCACCAAGCCTATCCGGCTTATGTGCACCTTTTCTAGTTCTTTTCTTCCTTGTACTTTTCTTTTATCATTTTTCCTTTTTTCATTTTTGTTTTCTTTCTTTTCTTTTTCTTTTTTCTTTCTTCCTGGTTCGACACAAAATCTATAAATTTCTCAGATTCGATGAAGTTTTTTGAAACTTGATGAACTCTTTTCAATCTCGATGAACGTTTTTTTCAAACTCGATGAACTTTTTTCTCAAATTCTATGAACTTTTTTCAAACTTGATGAACTTTTTTTCAAGCTCGATGAACTTTTTTCATACCCATGAACTTTTTTCTCAAATTTGATGAACCTTTTTCAAACCCGATGAACTTTTTTCTTGAATTCGATGAACTTTTTTCAAACTCGATGAACTTTTTTCATATCCATGAACTTTTTTCTCAAATTCGATGAACTTTTTTCAAACTCGATGAAATTGTTTTCAAACTTGATTAACTATTTTCATATCCGTGAACCTTTTTTATGAAAAGTGATGAACTTGTGTTAAATCTATGAATTTTTTTTCAAATTTGTGGTCTTTTATAAAAAACGATTAATTTTTTTCAAATTCGTGAACTATTCGAGAATTTATGAACTTTTTTTCTCAAAATCCGATGAACTTTTTTCAAATATGTGAACTTTTTTGTGAACATTTCTTTGAAATCCACGGCCTTTTCAAAATCGATGATCTGTTTTTAAAATTCACGAATTCTTTGTTCAATTTTTCGTTCCCTTTTTCAAATAATTTGTACTGCCGCAGGAACTCGGGGTCAAATAAAACTGTTTTCGTACATAACACATCAATGTTATCATGGTGCAGTGGTTGAAGCCTCAAGTACATGAGCAAATGCACATGGGTTCGAATCCCTCTTTCTACATATATTTTCTGGCCGTTTGTTTTTTTATCTTCAGAAGGAGGGCTACATATATTTCGGCTCGTTCTTGGGCCGGCCCGCATAACCAGGTGCGTGGGCACCCGGTTCGTTTGCTCGCGCATAAGGCGCCAGCGAGGAGCTCTCTTCGTACATGGGTGCAAGAGGACTTTTGGGCCTGGCACTACGATAAGCAGGGTGTGCTTGCTGGAAATATGAGCAAATTACTACGAGATTTAATCCGAATAAACAGAAGATAAATCATGACCACAACAGCAGAGGTTAAACTAATCATGCAAACTAGCATAGCAGATGAACATATGATATCTAGGGCACATACTAGAAACATGAATTCTACCACGATCTCGAACAGGAAGGATAGAATCACATACGGTGCAGCGGGTGCAGCACCGCCGGCGTTAACGTTGTCACCCATGTCGTCGAGGATGAGGTTGCCGAGGTCGGGGAAGAAGTCGTCGTTCGCGAAGTCCTCGCTGCCAGCAGTCGCGCGAGTGCGCTCCCCACAAACCTGATCGCCCCTCTCCCGTACAGGATCACGAGAGGCGGGGTTCCGGAGGCCTGTTGTCCCTTCTCGCGGTGCACGCCGGAAGGAGGGATGGAGAAGACTTGCTTGGCGGCGCAATGATCTGGAACGGTGGTGAGAAACCATACGAAGCGGCGGCGGCTAGGGTAGACGCCTGCCTGACTATATAATGCGGGCCGGGTAGGTCGTGGGAGTAAACCCCACGTCCGAGTCGTCATGATCCAAAAGAATCGGAAACGGTTCAGTAATTAACGCGTCCGTTAATTATTAATTAATGGCTCATTAATTTTTCCCGTGCAGCAAAAATATAGACAACGTGCATAGCTCTGTCCTCGGCTCGGCTCAATCCCGCAACCCACGGCGCGTCGTGACGAGGCGTGGCGTGGCGAGGCGAGCGAGGAGGAGGAGCGCGCATGTAGGTCTCCTCTTCTCATTCTCATACAAGTGGTAGAAGAGCTCACCTTATAAAGAGGTGCAACTCTCTCTCAACTTATGAGGTGGGACTAAACTTTAGCCTCACTCACTCCACTCACATGTGTGCATGAATGGGCCAAGAGAATTTCAGAATTTTAGTTGGGCTTTGGGCCAAAGGCCTACTAGCAAAATTCCAACAATCCCCCACAAAGTCTCATTGGCACATCTCATCATTTAGTTCCAAAACATTGTTTTATATACCGGTGCTTAGTGGAGACTGTAAAGTTGAACTTCCACTTAGAAATTTATGCTACACTAGATCACAACTTGAATAGTGGACTATGCCTTGAACTACAAGTTTTTTGTGAAACTAGTTTCACAAAAATTCTTGACCGATACTAGGCTGCCGCAAGGCTTCCCCGCGGGTGGAGCGTATACGTCATACTCCAAGGCCTTTCATGAATTTATTAGAGAACACCCAATTCTCGCAGACTGCGACGTTAACAGTCAAATTCATATAGGTGTGTTTCTCAGAAGATGGTCTGCAGGACAACATCTCTGCTTACCCGAATAAGCCACTTGGAACACATTAAGATAAGTATCAACCTGCCATGCAGATCAGGAGAGTATTGCATCTTCACGGAGTGGGATAATTAATATAGGGATACTCTCCTCCCAGCTGACCAACAGCTTGTCTCCCACTTCTACTTCACGGGATCTCCGATCACATAGAGTGGGTTACCACTATGGACAACTCATGCGGTGGGTCTCAAACCCATCTCCATCGATGCATTATCTATCACATTACGTGATAGACCCTTTGTGAAGGGATCTGTCAAGTTTTTCGACGTTTGGATATAATCCAACGTAATAACTCCGGAGTTCCTCAATTTTCTGACAGATTTTAGTCTCCTCTTCACATGCCTTGAGGACTTCATATTGTCCTTAGAACTGTTTATCTTGACGATCACAGTTTGATTATCACAGTTCATCAGGATAGGGGGTATTGGTTTTTCAACCATAGGTAAGTCCATCAAGAGTTCACGAAGCCACTCTACTTCAATAGTGGCAGTGTCTAATGCTGTGAGTTCTGCTTCCATAGTTGACCTCGTTAAGATGGTCTGCTTGCAAGACTTCCAGGAAACAGCGCCACCACCAAGTGTAAAAACATAACCACTTGTGGCCTTAATCTCATCAGTATCAGATATCCAGTTTGAGTCACTATAACCCTCCAGTACCCTTGGATACTCGGTGTAGTGAATCCCATAGCTCGCGGTGCCTTTCAAATAGTGCATAACTCTCTCAAGCGCATGTCAATGATCATCTCCCGGTTTTGACACAAACCGACTCAGCTTGCTCACAGCAAAAGAGATGTCAGGCCTCGTGGCACTCGCCAAATACATAAGCGAGCCAATAATCTGAGAATACCTCAGATGATCTCTAGCAATCCGTCGATTCTTTCGAAGCAACACACTAGCATCATATGGAGTTGGAGCAGTGTGCAGTTGCTATACCCAAAACGACTCAAGACCTTTTCCACATAATGAGACTGAAGCAGTGTGATCCCACCATTCTCATCTCTCAACAGCTTGATGTTTAAGATAACATCAGCTACTCCTAGATCCTTCATCTCAAAACAGCGAGATAAGAAATCCTTAACCTCCTTGATTAAATCAAGTTTGGTTCCAAAGATCAATATGTCGTCGACATACAGACAAAGAATAACTCCTTCGCCCCCACCATAGCGATAGTACACGCACTTGTCACCATCGTTTACTACAAAGCCGGCAACAGTTAATGTTCTTTCGAACTTCTCATGCCACTCCTTAGGAGCTTGTTTAAGGCCATATAAAGACTTTAATAACTTGCACACCTTTCCTTCCTGACCAGGTACAACAAAACCATCTGGCTGATCCATGTAAATTTCCTCCTTCAACTCTTCATTGAGGAAAGCCGTCTTAACGTCCATTTGATGAACAAGAAGACCATGTGAGGCAGCCAGTGATAGTAGCACCCGAATTGTGGTCAGTCTAGCCACGGGTGAGTAAGTATCAAAGAAGTCTTCACCTTCTTTCTGGGTATAACCCTTGGCCACAAGCCGTGCCTTGTACTTTTCAATCGTGCCATCAGGTCTAAGCTTCTACTTGAACACCCACTTACATCCTACAGGTTTGCACCCATAAGGATAGTCAGTGATCTCCCAGGTACCCGTTAGCTAAGATGGAATCCATCTCGCTACGTACAGCTTCCTTCCAGTAGTCAGCATGCGGAGATGCATAGGCTTCTGAAATAGTCCTGGGTGTGTCATCCACGAGGTATACAATGAAATCATCACCAAAAGACTTTGCAGTCCTCTGTCTCTTAATCCTCACAGGAGTTCCATTGTCAACCTCAACAAGATTCTCAACGTGTTCCATCGCAATGGTGGGTTCAGGAATTACAGTGAATTCCTCACTAGATGGAGTAGGTATCTCCTGATTTGATGAACTCGACATATCCTTCATAGGAAATATGTCCTCAAAGAAAGTTGCATCATTTGATTCCATAATCGTACCAACATGCATGTCGGATACCTCAGATTTTATTATCAAAAATCTATAGCTGATGCTATGAAAAGCATAGCCCAGAAGAACACAATCCACGGTTTTTGGTCGAAGCTTGCGCTTCTTGGGAATTGGTATATTGACTTTCGCCAAACAACCCCAAGTATGTAGGTAAGAGAGTTTCAACCTTTTCCCTTCCCATTCCTCAAATGGAATCATGGTCTTATGCTTTGTGGGAACTCGGTTTAGGACATGACACGCAGTCATTAGCGCCTCCCCCCACCATTCCTTGGATAGACCCGAAGTGTCTAACATGGTGTTAACCATATCAGCTAGAGTTCGGTTCTTTCTTTCGGCTACCCCATTTGACTGGGGTGAGTAGGGAGGCGTCCTCTCATGGATTATACCATGTTCCGCACAAAACAGATCAAATTCATTGGAAAAATACTCTCCACCATGATCGAACCTAAGCCGTTTAATTTTTCGATCAAGTTGGTTCTCTGCCTCAGCTTTGTAGTTTTTAAAGAAAGTCAAAGCCTCATCTTTTGACCTCAGAAGATACACATAACAATATCTAGTGGAGTCATCAATCAACGTCATGAAGTATCTCTTTCCACCTTTTGTCAACACGCCATTCATCTTACAAAGATCAGAATGTATAAGCTCTAGTGGCGCCAAGTCTCTTGCCTCTGCAGTCTTATGGGACTTGCGAGGTTGCTTAGCTTGCCCGGATAATTAGGCTACAGTAATCCCACTTTAGTGGTGCCACGTCACAAGGTTACCGTTGCTAATCTCGTGTTAGTTCAAAATTTAAAATAAACAAACACTAAAATTTTCAAATATCTAAACTAAAATGTTCGGGTTGTTTCAAATAAATCATAAGTAATTATGGCGGAGAAACCAAACTTTGATAAAATGTTTAAAAGGCTCCAAAACAATTAAAACAGTAGTGAAAACAATTAAAAAAATGCCTATTGAATTTATAAAATGCTAAAACTATCTTGTTATGGGTTAAGAATTAATCTCATAGTAGTTTGTTGATAAATACAAATTTAGGCACTAGTGGTAATTTTTATAAAACAAAAAAATATATATATAAGAAACTACAAATAGAAAAGAAGATAAATAAAAACAGAAAACAATTAAATACAAAAAAAGGGAACCTCCCTCCCTATGGCCCATTGGCCCACTGGCCCGGCCGGACCCCCCCACTCCACCTTATCCCCCTGAAACCCTAACCCCCACCCCCACGTCGCCCCCCATTCTCCCCCACTTCCCTCGATCCTCCTGGATCTGGATCGGGGCAGCGGCCACCCGACCCCCCCTCACCGATCCCGCCGCCCGTTGCCCTGGACGCCATCGCGCCCCTGTCCTCCTCTGGACGCTGCCCGCTCGCTGGACCTCGTCGGCGCCGCCCCTTCGTTTTCCCTCGCTGGATCTCTCGAGCCGCAACGCCGACGCCGCCCGGTGCCGCCTCGCCGCGACGCCGCCACCTCCACCTCGTGTTCTACCCTGCCGGCCTGCCTCCCGCTCCGCCGCATCGTCCCCGTCGACCACCCCGAGCCTCCCCGAGCACGCTGCCCGTACCCCTACGAACCCCGCCGTGAGCTCCCCTCTCCTCTCTCCCCTGCGTGCCCTGCCTCTCCCCTTTGCCCAGGCTCGTCACCGCGCGCCCTACTGCCGTTCGCGTGCGCCCACCGTGGCCGCGCCTCGCACGCGCACCGCCGGCCACGCCCCACGCCTGCTCGCTCGGCCGCACGCGCCTTGGCCTGACTTTGGCCGCGCCCGAGCCCGCACTTCCAGCGCTCAGGCACCTCGTGCCTGGCCTCGTCTCGACCCGCCGGCCCGCTCTGCCCGCCGCGGACAGCCCCGACGGCCACCGCGGCCTCCTTCCCTACGTCGCGCCAGGGCTGCGCGCCCCGCCGTCCCGCTACCTCGCCGCCCCTAGCGGCCTCCTTGTCGCCGGCGGCCGCGCCACTCGCCGCGCCCGAGGCCATCGCCTGGGCTCACCCCGGTGGGCGCTCGTGGCCGCGCCCGTGAACCCGCACCCCCTGCACGCGGCGCCCGCCCGGGCGCACGCCCGCACCCGAACGCCCACCCGTTAAGGCCCTGGGGCCTATGACAGATGGGCCCCACACCCAGAACGTCCTGTTAAAAAAAGGGAACTAAAATAATATATATAATAAATAAATAAATAATAATAAAATTACTTAATTAACTTAATTAATTCTGATTAAAATTAACTAATTTAGATTAATTAACCTAATTAACTGCTGTTAGTTAACTAACAGAGTATGGCAGTAGGGTCCACCCCCTAATTAATACTAATTAGGTTATTTAAAATGTTTAACTCAAATGTGTCACTGACCAGTGGGACCCACTGGTCAGGTTGACCAGTCTACCCTGTTGACTGCTGACGTCAGCATGACATCATGCTGATGTCATATATCCATCTTTGAATTAAATTAATTAATTAATTCCAGAAATTAATAAAATCTTTAGAAAATCATATCTTTTAATCCGTAACCCGGATTAAATTATTTTCAACATGAAAGTTGCTTAGAACGACGAGACGAACACGGATACGCAGCCCGTTCGTCCGCCACACATCCCTAACCTATCAAACTCGCAACTTTCCCCCTCTGGCTCCTCTGCCCGAAAACACGAAACACCGGGGATACTTTCCCGGTTATTTTCCCCCTTCGCCGGTATCACCTACTCCTGTGTTAGATCACCTCTAGCACCGTGTTTGTCTTGTTATGCTTTGATTGCTATGTTGTTTATTGTGTTCCCCCTCCGTTACTTTTTCCGGTAGACCCTGAGACCGACGCCGCTGCTACCTAGTACGACTACGGAGTTGACGACCCCTCTCTCTTGCCAGAGCAACCAGGCAAGCCCCCCCCCCCTTGATCACCAGATATCGCCTACTCTCTTCTATACTGCTTGCATTAGAGTAGTATAGCATATTACTGCTTTCCGTTATCTTATCCTGATGCATAGCCCGTCCTTGTTACTACTGTTGTTACCTTTACCTGCTCTCCTACATGCTTAGTTTAGGATGCTAGTTTACCATCAGTGGCCCTGCATTCTTGTCCGTCTGCTGTGCTATACTATCAGGTCGTGGTCACTCGGGAGGTGATCACGGGTGTATACTTTATACATGATACATGTGGTGACCAAAGTCGGGTTGGCTCGAGGAGTACCCGCGAGTGATTCACGGATTGGGGGCTGAAAGGTCCTTTGTCCCGACGGCCCTCTGTGAGGATCTTTGTGGCGGAGCGGCAGGGCAGTTTGAGGCTACCTGTGTGAGAGGTGGGCCTGGCCCTGTCGGCGTTCGCGGATACTTAACACGCTTAACGAGATCTGGGTATTTGATCTGAGTCTGGTCATTTGGTCTATACGCACTAACCAGCTACGCGGGAAAGATATGGGCACTCGGCGTCGTGGTATCAGCCGAAGCCTTCTTGACGTCAGCGACTGAGCGGCGCGCGCCGGATTGGACTGGAACGCCACTAGGCTAGGTCTGCTTCCGGCCGCCCACGCAACGTGCAGGTGTGCTCAGGGCGATGGGCCCAGACCCCTGCGCGCTTAGGTTTAGACCGGCGTGCTGACCTCTCTGTTGTGCCTAGGTAGGGTTGCGACGTGTTGATCTTCCGAGGCCGGGCATGACCCAAGAAAGTGTGTCCGGCCAAATGGGATCAAGCGTGTTGGGTTATGTGGTGCACCCCTGCAGGGAAGTTAATCTATTCGAATAGCCGTGATCTTCGGTAACAGGACGGCTTGGAGTTGTACCTTGACCTTATGACAACTAGAACCGGATACTTAATAAAACACACCCTTCCAAGTGCCAGATACAACCCGGTGATCGCTCTCTAACAGGGCATCGAGGAGGGGATCGCCGGGTAGGATTATGCTATGCGATGCTACTTGGAGGACTTCAGTCTACTCTCTTCTATATGCTGCAAGACGGAGGCTGCCAGAAGCGTAGTCTTCGACAGGATTAGATATCCCCCTCTTATTCTGGCATTCTGCAGTTCAGTCCACTGATATGGCCCTTTACACATATATCCATGCATATGTAGTGTAGCTCCTTGCTTGCGAGTACTTTGGATGAGTACTCACGGTTGCTTTGTTTCCCTCTTTTACCCATTCCTCTACCCGATTGCTGCAACCAGACGATGGAGCCCAGGATCCAGACGCCACCGTCGACGACGACTCCTACTACTCTGGAGGTGCCTACTACTACGTGCAGCCCACTGACGACGACCAGGAGTAGTTAGGAGGATCCCAGGCAGGAGGCCTGCGCCTCTTTCGATCTGTATCCCAGTTTGTGCTAGCCTTCTTAAGGCAAACTTGTTTAAACTTATGTCTGTCCTTAGATATTGTTGCTTCTGTTGACTCGTCTATGATCGAGCACTTGTATTCGAGCCCTCGAGGCCCCTGGCTTGTATTATGATGCTTGTATGACTTATTTATGTTTTTAGAGTTGTGTTGTGATATCTTCCCGTGAGTCCCTGATCTTGATCGTACACATTTGCATGCATGATTAGTGTACGATTGAATCGGGGGCGTCACAAGTTGGTATCAGAGCCGACTGCCTGTAGGAATCCCCCTTCCACACTCCTTGGCCGAAGTCGAGTCTAGACATTGCAAAAACTTTTACTAACATGGTTGTGCGGCCCATGGGCCCACGTCGCCATTGGGTGGTATTAGGATCTTTTTATTCCTTGACCTTTACTCTTGGACTCTGAACTCTCTTCTATTCGGGTTAAGTGATTTTGCTAAAATCTAACTTTAGGTTCTCGACAATACTTCCTCCCGGAGAGCCCCTTCAGGCCAGATGATCGCCTGCTGCAACAGAAGATTCTGACAATACTCTCCGATGTTTTCCCGAGACCTTTGTGCCCTTCGCCGTTGCAATTCCATACCACCGATAAGTCCCTATGGAAAGCTACATACACTTGTCGTCCATAACTTCATTCCCAGTTGATCTTGTTATTACAAGATACCTCGGAAATTCTCTCTATTTTTTCGAGAATACTTTGTGCCTACTGCCTTGCAGTTCATTATCCACATATACACCCCTACGGATAATTCTCGCACTTATCGGGTATCCGCTCATTCCCAGTTGTTCAGGTGTTTCGCCAAAGACTTCAAAATATCATTCGATCTTCCGAAAATGTCGAGCAGCCTATGGCTCTTGAAATTCTCGCTTGCTTGCATTATGGTTAATCCCATAAGTTTCGTAATCTTATTGGCCTCCCTTGTCTTTATCATTTTAAGTCCGTAGATTCAATATGTTGAGGATGCTCGCATTCCTCAGTCGAATCCTAGGATTCATCCTTCCGGCTCAGACGTCATTTGGATATGAGCTGGTTCTTGACCAATCAATGCCTTGATCATTTGTGCTTGCAAGTCTGTTGAACTTATTCATTTTTTATCAGAACTATTGCTTCTGATCCCTTGATTTGGAGATCATAAAGTTTCTTTGCATTGAAGCTTTGAATTATTCAAATGATTCCATAACCTGTTGCATTTGCATTCCTTCCTCTTCTGGTTGAGTATCGATACTCATATCAGATCCTTTGTGGACCATCAAGTCCTTTGTTGGATTGTTATCCGACAGTGGCATTCACACTTGATCACTTTTTAAGTTCTTCCTCTGATACATAATGCCTTTGTTAAGTTGTATCCTCTACTTGGCCAACCATGCTCTGCTTTCGGGCTTGTGTTAATTACTCTTGAAACTTGTGGTATATGTTTCTAAGAAGCCCCTATGGGTTGAACATATGCCTTCTCTAAACCATGAGAACCCGAAAGTTTTCACGAGCCATACTCTTCTGATGTTTCGCCAGATAAAATTTCAACACTGCAACTTCATCGAATGCGAGAAGTGAATGAAAGGTTATGCATTGGAGAAGTGGGAGTCGACCTTGAACTTTGTGTTCATGCCCATGGACACGATGTAGATCCTATCATGGAAGCTTCTTGTAACTATTTCCTTGATATAATATCCTTTTGGTATCGGTGGATTGATCTTTTGCAATCGTGGTTCCGACCATGTTCTCCTTTAAATACCATTTCTTGTGCAAGTTTAGGCACTTGTCTTCTGTAGAGCAATACCCCAGTCCAACCTCTACTTTGATCTGTCGTCGAGTATTACCCCCCTGGTATCCCGAAATTATAATGGAACTGCATAACTTCTTATGAGTTCTTCATCAAGTGCTACATTCTCACTGATTCCAATTTTTTCACGGGCTCCGAGTTATTAAATACTCGAAGACCCCGATAGCTGAACCGAGTCCGCGTTACGGTTCAACAACTCCTACTGATATTCTTTACTTACGAGTTAGTACCCGATCATGTCGTTCCTATCCTGATCGGCTATATCAGTATCGTGCTGATTTTGACCGCGCCACCTGGTCCTTATTCCCGAAGCACCACTTTCGACGACGAGCTAAGCTTACGTCGATTTTCCTCGTCATACCCTTTCACCTTAAACAACAAACTTGAGCTCGAGTTTGTGCCGTGACTGTGGTTCCAATAACCTCTTACCTCATCATCCCTTTGACTTGATGTCATCGTTGATTGATTACATCTTCATGAAATCCATCGACAAAAGTGTCGTGATCATCATCAACCTTATGAACTCTTCTAGGATATCAACCGGATTCATGAAGAGAAATACCATCCTTGCCCTCGATGATTTATATTATCATCGACCACTTTATTGCTTCCCGTTCAACACAGACTTGTTCGTGTTTCGTGTTTTACCTTGGGCTCCATGCTATCCAGCAATTGTTCTTCTTTACTTTGGAATATTACCATCTTTAATGTCAAGGATGTCGTGGGAATTTCACCACCTCTTAAGGATTCTTGGTATGGTGATACTACTCACCATCACCATTTTTCTTGGGTCCTCGTGTTGATTCCAACCGGGGTACCAACAAGTGAGCGGTGCTGTTTGGATTCTGCCCTTCTAGCAACCCTCTTGCTTTGAAGTTAATGGTCGGCCGTTCATTCTTAGACTATTGATTATTGAATCACCATTCCGATGTTGGTCGTGCAACCCAGCCCATATCCGGGTGCACCTTTCAACCAATGTTTAATTGTGTATGTTTTCCTCAAGCATACATCATTATACCATTTGATCTGACAAATGTTATCTCCTTGCTCACATAATTGTGGAAATCCATCCTTGTTAATCTCGATAAATTGCCGCTGATTCCATCAGCCACCCCCCTCATCCTCTCCTTGGGTAAATGATGATGAATCCTTAGTATATCCAAGTCCGACCTTTGCTTGAAGACCATGTCAATGCTATCTCGAAGCATGTTTGTGATACTCCGATTTCCAACAAGAACATTTAAAAGCCCAATGCTAAGTGTTTCTTTATCAATTATCCAAACACCGTTGAATGGGTAATGTCTTGAAATTTCTCTCCCCTACCTAAAAGGTTTTCTACATTATATCCTGTCATGGATATCCTGCTCTGCTTATCATTGGGAAGGATATACCCCTGGAATGTCTGATAATCATATTATCCTTTCCTTTATTTGGTTTAACCTTTCTGGTGATCATTATGGTCTAAGCAATATTAATTCCCGACTTATGTAAACCCCTCGGTGTACAATTCTGTCAGTAAGACCCTGTTACTTTTGTTGATGACATTCCGGTGACCACCGATGGACGAGAACCTTGCCTATTGGTCCACCTCGTTGCAACGAGCAGGAAAATGGTTCTCTTCGTCCCTCGCCCTTGGTACCAACGTTGTTGCCGACATAGCTGACATGGTACTCCCTGACATGCCTTGCTATCATGACCGTGCAAGGTGTCACTACAAAAAAACCCACATGGTGGGCCCATAACCCACAGGTCCAAGGATCGAAACCTGACTCTCCTGTACACCCCCAGTTTCCAAAGTTATTCCTCGCGCTTGACTTCTTATGTAACTTACGGGCCCCTTGCCAAGTGATCTATTCGGGTATCAGACGCAATACTTATTCCCGATTGCTTTGAGCCCCTTTCACGCACTGTTTCACGCATCGAACTGTTGCCTGCTCGCTCGAAACTTCCCATGAAACCTCATTACTTTGCTCTCGATATCTTCTTAAGTTTCAATTCGAGAGATACTTATGCTTCTTCCCCTGAGTTAACCGTCTGATGCTCAATTTTGTTAGAATCCGTCCTTATAGAGTTTTTCCCCTCTTATCCTTTCGTAAGTACGGTGAAGATCCCGAAGGAAGAACAATAACTTCATCATGATGCATTGATGCATAGGAACGGAGACATCAACGCTATGGATCGACCTCTTCGAGGAGAACAACCAAAGACAAGAAGATCCGTTAGACTTTCGTAACCAGAACTTCCCCCCTTACACCCCTCTTAAATCTCGGGACGAGATTTCTTGTAGTGGAGGAGAATTGTGACGCCCGGATAATTAGGCTACAGTAATCCCACTTTAGTGGTGCCACGTCACACGGTTACCGTTGCTAATCTCGTGTTAGTTCAAAATCGATTCGACATTCAAATTTAAAATAAAGACAAACACTAAAATTTTCAAATATCTAAACTAAAATGTTCGGGTTGTTTCAAATAAATCGTAAGTAATTATCGTGGAGAAACCAAACTTTGATAAAATGTTTAAAAGGCTCCAAAACAATTAAAACAGTAGTGAAAACAATTAAACAAATGCCTATTGAATTTATAAAATGCTAAAACTATCTTGTTATGGGTTAAGAATTAATCTCATAGTAGTTTGTTGATAAATACAAATTTAGGCACTAGTGGTAATTTTTATAAAACAAATATATATAAGAAACTACAAATAGAAAAGAAGATAAATAAAAATAGAAAACAATTAGATACAAAAAAAGGGGAACCTCCCTCCCTACGGCCCATTGGCCCACTGGCCCGGCCGGACCCCCCCCCCCCACTCCACCTTATCCCCCTGAAACCCTAACCCCCACCCCCACGTCGCCCCCCATTCTCCCCCACTTCCCTCGATCCTCCTGGATCAGGATCGGGGCAACGACCACCCGACCCCTCCCCCCGTCGCCGATCCCGCCGCCCGTGACGCCATCGCGCCCCTGTCCTCCTCTGGACGCCGCCCGCTCGCTGGACCTCGTCGGCGCCGCCCCTTCGTTTTCCCTCGCTGGATCTCTCGAGCCGCGACGCCGACGCCGCCCGGTGCCGCCTCGCCGCAACGCCGCCACCTCCACCTCGTGTTCTACCCCGCTGGCCTGCCTCCCGCTCCGCCGCATCGTCCCCGTCGACCACCCCGAGCCTCCCCGAGCATGCTGCCCGTACCCCTACGAACCCCGCCGTGAGCTCCCCCCTCTCCTCTCTCCCCAGCGTGCCCTGCCTCTCCCCTTCGCCCAGGCTCGTCGCCGCGCGCCCTACTGCCGTTCGCGCGCGCCCACCGTGGCCGCGCCTTGCACGCGCACCGCCAGCCACACCCCGCGCCTGCTCGCTCGGCCGCACGCGCCTTGGCCTGACTTTGGTCGTGCCCGAGCCCGCACTTCCAGCGCTCACGCACCCCGCGCGTGGCCTCGTCTCGACCCGCCGGCCCGCTCTGCCCGCCGCGGCCACCCCCGACGGCCACCGCCGCCTCCTTCCCTACGCCGCGCCTGGGCTGCGCGCCCCGCCGTCCCGCTACCTCGCCGCCCCTGGCAGCCTCCTTGTCGCCGGCGGCCACGCCACTCGCCGCGCCCGAGGCCATAGCCTGGGCTCACCCCGGTGGGCGCTCGTGGCTGCGCCCGTGAACCCGCACCCCCCGCACGCGGCGCCCGCCCGGGCGCACGCCCGCACCCGAACGCCCACCCGTTAAGGCCCTGGGGCCTATGACAGATGGGCCCCACACCCAGAACGTCCTGTTAAAAAAAAGGGAATTAAAAATAATATATATAATAAATAAATAAATAATAATAAAATTAATTAATTAACTTAATTAATTTTGATTAAAATTAACTAATTTAGATTAATTAATCTAATGATTAATTAACCTAATTAACTGCTGTTAGTTAACTAACAGAGTATGGCAGCAGGGCCCACCCCCCTAATTAATACTAATTAGGTTATTTAAAATGTTTAACTCAAATGTGTCACTGACTAGTGGGACCCACTGGTCAGGTTGACCAGTCAACCCTGTTGACTGCTGACGTCAGCATGACATCATGCTGATGTCATATATCCATCTTTGAATTTAATTAATTAATTAATTAAATTCCAGAAATTAATAAAATCTTCAGAAAATCATATCTTTTAATCCGTAACTCGGATTAAATTATTTTCAACATGAAAGTTGCTTAGAACGACGAGACGAACACGGATACGCAACCCGTTCGTCCGCCACATGTTGGAACCGCAGCCCTCTCTCACTCTTGGCTAGAGGTAGAAGGAGACACAAGACACAAAGAAATTCCGAGCCGGCGCACGAACGCCGCCGTGGGCGCACACACACCCTAATCTTCTTTATCTTTTCAATGGCTACATCACTGGCTCTCACCGGAGCTACTCGATCAGTACATGGAGGAGGGGTTTTTATACCCGTACACACACCACACGGCCGGCATACCCGGCAACTAACTCACGCACTAAGCTAACCACTACATGCACGATCCAAATCCATGCATGACCACATGACCCGCCGGGCTAGCCCATGCATGCACTAGCATGACCCGGCCAACCATCTAGCTGCGTGCACGCCGCACCTGACTCCAACAGATCTCAACGGTTCTGCGCATGCATCTCCTCCACTCCACGAACGCAACCACGGGCTCACGCCGGGGGACACACACGCTATGGACTTGACCTAGTCATCTTCACGCCGATCGCCATCGCCATGTGCATGGCTTATTGCCATCACCACACATCCCTAACCTATCGAACTTGCAACTTTCCCCCTCCGGCTCCTCTGCCCGAAAACACGAAACATCGGGATACTTTCCCGGTTGTTTTCCCCCTTCGCCGGTATCACCTACCCCTGCGTTAGATCACCTCTAGCACCGCGTTTGTCTTGTTATGCTTTGATTGCTATGTTGTTTATTGTGTTCCCCCTCCGTTACTTTTTCCGGTAGACCCTGAGACCGACGCCGCTGCTACCCAGTACGACTACGGAGTTGACGACCCCTCTTTCTTGCCAGAGCAACCAGGCAAGCCCCCCCCCCCTTGATCACCAGATATCGCCTACTCTCTTCTATACTGCTTGCATTAGAGTAGTATAGCATGTTACTGCTTTCCGTTATCCTATCCTGATGCATAGCCAGTCCTTGTTACTACTGTTGTTACCTTTACCTGCTCTCCTACATGCTTAGTTTAGGATGCTAGTTTACCATCAGTGGCCCTACATTCTTGTCCGTCTGGTGTGCTATACTATCGGGCCGTGGTCACTCGGGAGGTGATCACGGGTGTATACTTTATACATGATACATGTGGTGACCAAACTCGGGTTGGCTCGAGGAGTACCCGCGAGTGATTCACGGATTGGGGGCTGAAAGGACCTTTGTCCCGATGGCCCTCTGTGTGGATCTTTGTGGCGGAGCGGCAGGGCAGTTTGAGGCTACATGTGTGAGAGGTGGGCCTGGCCCTGTCGGCGTTCGCGGATACTTAACACGCTTAACGAGATCTGGGTATTTGATCTGAGTCTGGCCATTTGGTCTATACGCACTAACCAGTTACGCGGGAAAGATATGGGCACTCGGCGTCGTGGTATCAGTCGAAGCCTTCTTGACGTCAGCGACTGAGCGGCGCACGCCGGATTGGACTGGAACGCCACTAGGCTAGGTCTGCTTCCGGCCGCCCACACAACGTGCAGGTGTGCTCAGGGCGATGGGCCCAGACCCCTGCGCGCTTACGTTTAGACCGGCGTGCTGACCTCTCTGTTGTGCCTAGGTAGGGCTGCGACGTGTTGATCTTCCGAGGCCGGGCATGACCCAAGAAAGTGTGTCCGGCCAAATGGGATCAAGCGTGTTGGGTTATGTGGTGCACCCCTGCAGGGAAGTTAATCTATTCGAATAGCCGTGATCTTCGGTAACAGGACGGCTTGGAGTTGTACCTTGACCTTATGACAACTAGAACCGGATACTTAATAAAACACACCCTTCCAAGTGCCAGATATAACCCGGTGATCGCTCTCTAACAGGGCATCGAGGAGGGGATCGTCGGGTAGGATTATGCTATGCGATGCTACTTGGAGGACTTCAGTCTACTCTCTTCTATATGCTGCAAGACGGAGGCTGCCAGAAGCGTAGTCTTCGACAGGATTAGATATCCCCCTCTTATTCTGGCATTCTGCAGTTCAGTCCACTGATATGGCCCATTACACATATATCCATGCATATGTAGTGTAGCTCCTTGCTTGCGAGTACTTTGGATGAGTACTCACGCTTGCTTTGTTTCCCCCCTTTTCCCCATTCCTCTACCCGATTGCTGCAACCAGACGATGGAGCCCAGGATCCAGACGCCACCGTCGACGACGACTCCTACTACTCTGGAGGTGCCTACTACTACGTGCAGCCCGCTGACGACGACCAGGAGTAGTTAGGAGGATCCCAGGCAGGAGGTTGCGCCTCTTTCGATCTGTATCCCAGTTTGTGCTAGCCTTCTTAAGGAAAACTTGTTTAAACTTATGTCTGTCCTCAGATATTGTTGCTTCCGCTGACTCGTCTATGATCGAGCACTTGTATTCGAGCCCTCGAGGCCCCTGGCTTGTATTATGATGCTTGTATGACTTATTTATATTTTTAGAGTTGTGTTGTGATATCTTCCCGTGAGTCCCTGATTTTGATCGTACACATTTGCGTGCATGATTAGTGTACGATTGAATCGGGGGCATCACAGCTTCCTTCCAGTAGTCAGCATCACGAGATGCATAGGCTTCTGAAATAGTCTTGGGTGTGTCATCCACGAGGTACACAATGAAATCATCACCAAAAGACTTTGCAGTCCTCTGTCTCTTAATCCTCACAGGAGTTCCATTGTCAACCTCAACAAGATTCTCAACGTGTTCCATCTGGTGGGTTCAGGAATTATAGTGAATTCCTCACTAGATGGAGTAGGTATCTCCTGATTTGATGAACTCGACATATCCTTCATAGGAAATATGTCCTCAAAGAAAGTTGCATCATTTGATTCCATAATCGTACCAACATGCATGTCGGATACCTCAGATTTTATTATCAAAAATCTATAGCCGATGCTATGAAAAGCATAGCCCAGAAGAACACAATCCACGGTTTTTGGTCGAAGCTTGCGCTTCTTGGGAATTGGTATATTGACTTTCGCCAAACAACCCCAAGTATGTAGGTAAGAGAGTTTCAACCTTTTCCTTTCCCATTCCTCAAATGGAATCATGGTCTTATGCTTTGTGGGAACTCGGTTTAGGACATGACACGCAGTCATTAGCGCCTCCCCCCACCATTCCTTGGATAGACCCGAAGTGTCTAACATGGTGTTAACCATATCAGTTAGAGTTCGGTTCTTTCTTTCGGCTACCCCATTTGACTGGGGTGAGTAGGGAGGCATACTCTCATGGATTATACCATGTTCCGCACAAAACAGATCGAATTCATTGGAAAAATACTCTCCACCATGATCGGACCTAAGCCGTTTAATTTTTCGATCAAGTTGGTTCTCTGCCTCAGTTTTATAGTTTTTAAAGAAAGTCAAAGCCTCATCTTTTGATTTCAGAAGATAAACATAACAATATCTAGTGGAGTCATCAATCAACTTCATGAAGTATCTCTTTCCACCTTTTGTCAACACGCCATTCATCTCACAAAGATCAGAATGTATAAGCTCTAGTGGCGCCAAGTCTCTTGCCTCTGCAGTCTTATGGGACTTGCGAGGTTGCTTAGCTTGCACACATACTTGGCACCTGGAGCCTTTGATAGTAGAGATTTTCGGAATTAAATTCATATTGGCTAGCCACGTCATGCAACCAAAGTTAATATGACAAAGTCGTGAATGCCAAATATCAGACTCATTATTGTGGCAAACATTATTAATAACTTTAGTGCAAATATCTGACAAAGATAGGCGGAACAAGTCTCCGCACTCATAGCCTTTTCCAACAAATTGTCCAGCGAGATTTTTATTGATGGACGGCACATGATGAACGTTCTTCAGACGCACAGTCTTCCCCGAAGTAAACTTCAGATCGACCGTACCAACACCTCGAACGATGGCATGTGACCCGTTCCCCATCAGCACGGGTGAAGTCCCTGTTGCCTGGTAAGAAGAAAACATGGAGGCGTCAGCACAAACATGTACATTGGCACCGGTGTCAATTAACCAATCAGGGGATTGAAATACTGAAAGGATGGTAGGAAAAATACCATACCCTGATTCCTTCATATCAGTATCACCGATGACAACATTAGCGGACTTGCCGCTCTTCTCATGTTCGCGCTCCTCAAAGCGGTTAGGACACTTCAGAGCCCAGTGATTAGGATCACCGCAGACATGGCAAAGTCCCTTCCCCTTCTTATGAGAATTCTTCTTGAAGTTGGTAGAATGTGATGGCTTGTTCTTTGTATCAAACTTGCCTTTGCCCTGAGTTTTGTTCTTGTTATTTTTGAACTTGTTGGGCTGGAAGTTCTTCTTCTGTACCATGTGGGCACTAGAACCTCCCTCAGAAACTCGAGCATGTGTGTCCTTTGCTCTCGCCTTCTCTTCAACATCAAGAGTACCAATGAGATCCGCAACAGAAAACTCATGTCTCTTGTGTTTCAGGGAAGTAGCAAAATTGTTCCACGAAGGTGGAAGCTTGGCAATGATGCCTCCGGCAACAAATTTGTCTGGCAATACACACTTGAAGTGCTCAAGTTCTTTTGCGAGCGACTGTATCTCATGAGCCTGCTGTACAATAGGGCGCTCATCAGTCATCTTGTAGTCATAGAATTGCTCCATGACGTACAACTCGCTGCCGGCGTCCGAGGCACCAAACTTGGCCTCGAGCGCAGCCCACATGTCCTTGCCGTTGTCAAACGACATATACGAATCCATAATGGAGTCATCAAGAACAGTCAGAAGAGCGCCTTTAAAGAGGGTATCGATCTTCTCAAAAGCTTCCAGCTGTGCTGGATTAAGATCGCCCTCAGGCTTGCCCTTGGTGGCATCATAGCAGCCCATGGTCTGAAACCAGTAGACTGCTCTCGTGCGCCACCTATTATATTGCGCCCCCTTAAAGGCAGGCGGCTTCAGATGCGCAGCAAAACCACTCGGAGTAAATTGCCTATAATCAGGTTTTTGGATTGTTGGAAATATGAGCAAATTACTACGAGATTTAATCCGAATAAACGGAAGACAAATCATGACCACAGCAGCAGAGATTAAACTAATCATGCGAACTACCATAGCAGATGAACATATGACATCTAGGGCACATACTAGAAACATGAATTCTACCACGATCTCGAACAGGAAGGATAGAATCACATACGGTGCAGCGGGTGCAGCACCGCCGGCGTTGACGTTGTCACCCATGTCGTCGAGGATGAGGTTGCCGAGGTCGGGGAAGAAGTCGTCGCTCGCGAAGTCGTCGCTGCCAGCAGTTGCGCGAGTGCGCTCCCCAAAAACCTGATCGCCCCTCTCCCGTACAGGATCACGAGAGGCGGGGTTCCGGAGGCTTGTTGTCCCTTCTCGCGGTGCATGCCGAAAGGAGGGATGGAGAAGACTTGCTTGGCGGCACAATGATCTGGAGCGGTGGTGAGAAACCATACGAAGTGGCGGCGGCGGCTAGGGTAGACGTCCGTTAATTATTAATTAATGACTCATTAATTTTTCACGTGCGGCAAAAATATAGACAACGTGCATAGCTCTGTCCTCGGCTCGGCTCAATCCCGCGTGACGTGGCGTGGCGTGGCGTGGCGAGCGAGGAGGAGGAGCGCGCGTGTAGGTCTCCTCTTCTCATGCTCATACAGGTGGTAGAAGAGCTCACCTTATAAAGAGGTGCAACTCTCTCTCAACTTATGAGGTGGGACTAAACTTTAGCCTCACTCACTCCACTCACATGTGTGCATGAATGGGCCAAGAGAATTTCAGAATTTTAGTTGGGCTTTGGGCCAAAGGCCTACTAGCAAGATTCCAACAGTGCTTTTTGTCAGATCAGCAATATAGGATAATCAGCGCAATAAAGCATCAGAGGGAGGAATGGTTAGACCAGGAAGCTGGACATTCAAACCAGGAAGGGGATAAAGTAGCGTGGACACAGCTTTGGAAGGTGAAAATTCCATCAAAGGTTCGAGTATTTGTATGGAGGTTGGCATATATGTCACTGCCAACAGGGACGACGCGCCATGAACGGAACATGACAACTACGCCGGTGTGTTCTATATGCAACTTGGCTGTTGACACTTGGCGCCACTCTCTATTTGAGTGTCGCATGGCTCGGTCCGTTTGGGCCCTGGGGGATGAGTTAGTCCTCGAGCATATTATCTCAAATCGAAGTGATGATGCACGACTATGGCTTTTTTGGCTCTTTGAATCCACAAACCAGCATGATCTTGCACGGTTTTTGATTACCATGTGGTCTGTATGGTGGGCGAGAAGACGAGCTATCCATGACAATGAGTTTCAGAGTCCACTTTCCACCATGAGCTTTATCAATCGTATTTGCAGGATCCGGAGATTGCTACTGCAATCAAGCTAAACTCGCCAGTTGCTGCTCGCACTCCATGTACAAGAGTTCAGAAGTAGATTGCTCCAGGGGACGAAGCTGAAAAAATAAACGGTGATGTTGGGCTTGCTCGCAATGGCAGTATTGGAGCAACCGCAACGGTCTGCAAGGACAAGGATGGTCACTATCTTGGAGCCTCGATAGTTGTTTTTGAGGGTCTAGCAGATGCACCAAGTCTAGAAGCCCACGCTTGCAATGAAGCTCTTGCTTTGGCCAAGGACCTCAATCTCTCACATGTGGTCATAGCATCAGATTGCTTGGAGGTTGTTACGAATATCAGCAGGACTGTTTTGACACCTTATACTCACGTAATTGAGGAGATAAGGGTTAAGAAGAGCGATTTTGTTAACGTTTTCTTTCCGTTTTCAAAATAGGGAGGCGAATTTTGAAGCCCACACCATTGCTAAGGCACCTTCGTCTCTCCCTGCAGGTCGCCATTTGTGGCTGGGGATTATGCTTGAGATTGTTTGTATTCCAGCTGTGTTGGACAATGAATAAAATCCCTGATTTACCTAAAAAAAGTCTTATAGCACATGTTTTCTTAAAAAAAACCTTATGTGGTTTTTGTTTATTTTGTCTGGGTTTTTACTTTTTATGTTTTTTTTCTCTTTTCACAAGTTAGTTTTTTCTTCTGGGCTTTTTATGTTTCACTTTTTAAAAGCATTTATACTATAACAATATTCCTAATAAACTGTGAGCATTATTCAAATACACGCTAAATATGTATTAATATATGTGAACATTTTTAATGTACGCTGACATTTTAATATACAGTGAATATATGTTTATATACAGTGAATATTTTTCAACATATGGTGAATTTTTTTACTATGATTTGAAATTTTTAAAAATGGGATTCAAGCATTAAAAAAACATCTTAAGAAAGGTTCATTTTATTTACATCACTTTAAAAAATTCTAACAGTTGGTTGTTAACAAAACGATTCAAAAATCAAAGAGAAAAAAGGCAAAGCAAACCCGCATAAGTCAGCGCGCCATCCAGCCGGCCCATTAGCGGCTCTGAGTCGGCCTCCTATATATACTGGACGCTAACGGGCATCCACAAGGAGGTCTGTTTTGCTAAGTTCAAAAACAAAGTTAAGGTTTTGCTAGTTCTTTACTTTTTACTTTTTCCATTCCTTCCTCATTTATATTCTAAAAATCTTCTGAATAGTACTATACTTAGAAACAAAATATGTATTTTTAAAATTCATAAAATGTTTAATCTATTTTAATAAATTGTTCATGATGCATCTAAAAAATGCCATTTTTAAAAAAATTGTTCAGCGTATGTTTAAAGAATGTTCATTGTGTATCTCAAAGAAGTTCACCGTGTTTCAAAAAAGTCCATCAAGTATCTAAAAATGGCTCACCATCTCTTTTAACAAAGTCCATTGGATGATATAAGATGTTTAGTGTTTATTTTTTAGGTATTTTTGAAATGTTCATTGCATTTCAAAATTATCACTTATTTAAAAATTTGTACGTCGCATTTAAAAAAAGTTCATTAGGTCAAACAATGTTCGTCGTTTATTTGTTTGAGTTTGCAGGTTTTTAGTGTGTATTTTCAAATACATGACGTATTTTTTCTGGAATACTCGTGAGCAGTTTCTTTATACACAATGAACACGTTTTAATACATAATTAATATATCTTAAGAAAAATATTATTTTTAACACTTGATGGAGATTTCTCAAAAGTGCCCTAAATATAGTTTGGTAAAACATGATCAATATTTTAGAGAAGTCGGACAAAAAAATTAATACACCACGAACTTTTTAAATATGCACCAAACATTTTTCCAAAAAAGGCTACAAACCTTTTATAAATGCAGAAGATTTTGTTTAAAAAACATTTTAAGCACTTTTTTTATAAATGATGAATAGAAAGAGAACCAGAAAAAATTGAAAATAAAAACATAGAAAAAAACAAAACAAAAACAAACAAAATCAGGATGAAAATAATGGAAAGAAAAAATAAAGCAAAACAAGATAGAAAAAAAAAACAAAATTACATTGAAACCTTATTCACCTAACTTGCTACTCGGCTGGCATGTCTCATGCTGCCCTGAAGCGTGCTGTTGCTAGTCTCACAGTATAGCATATGCGCTCCTATCATGAAGAAGGTAGAGATATCCTATATGGCTTGAGCGCTCACATCTTTAGCTTGGCTGTCGCGGTCCGATACCATACCTCGACTTTACTCGCTCGCTTGATTCGCATTGGTGCCAGCTTGTTCGATCCACACTGGTTTCTGGTTGACTTTTGCCACGAGGAGTGACCGTTGACCAAGATGGAAGAACGTTGACCTTATGAAAAATTGTTATTTTGAAAAAAAATTCACTCTTTTGAAAAAATTTCACTGATTTGAGAAAAGTTCTCGAATTAGTAAAAACTTACATGGGCTTCAAAAAACGTCCAAATTTTTTTAAAAAATATGAATTAGAACAAATATTCATGAGTTTAAACAAGACGACACACACGGTAGGTGCAAAAGGACTAGCTCGCTCACATAACCTTTACTAATCAAAATTTATAAAAGTGGATATACATTCGAAGGACTTCAGACATGATGCTTAATCAACTATTTGATTTATTTACTTGCATGTAGCCCGTAGCAACGCACGGGCATTGTCATAGTTTTAGAAAATTGTTTAGTATGTGTTTATATGAAAGAAGTTCAATGTATATTAAAAGAGTTTACTATATACACTAAAAATGTTCAATGTGTATTAAAAAAAGTTTCATATAATTAAAAAAAGTTCTTCGTTTATTGAAAAAATCAGTGTATATCTCTACCCTTATAAAAAACCGAGTTGGTGATGATGGTGTGCCTGTCATCTTGCGGATAGAAAGCAAACTATGGCAATTTTGCAAAAAAGATACTGCACTTCTCTCCACATTTGCAGATAAGGCCTTCCCTCATTCATCCTTATCTCCCACAATCTCATTGTTGAGCAAATTTAAAAGGAAGCCACTAGAATAATCTGGCATGGTGGCCGCTGCCGGAGTCGTTTATAAACATGGTGGCCGCTTGTTCGATCCTCACTGGTTTCTGGTTGACTTTTGCCACGAGGAGTGACCGTTGACCAAGATGGAAGATCGTTGACCTTATGAAAAATTCTGTATTTTGAAAAAAATGTTCACTCTTTTCAAAAATGTTCACTGATTTGAGAAAAGTTTTCAAATTATTAAGAACTTACATGAGCTTCAAAAAACGTCCACAAATTTAAACAAAATATGAACTAGAGAAAATATTCATGAGCTTAAATAAATATCGCAAAATTTGCAAAACATTCGTGAATTTAAAAAGAGTTTATAAATTTCAGAATATTAAGAAATTCGAGTTAGTTCACAAATTTTAAAAAATAAAAACAAAATCATCGATTTGAATTTTGTTTTTATAATTTAAATAATCCAAAAATATGAAAAACTTTACGAATGCTATTCGAAACAAGTTCACAGATGCGAAAAATGTTTATAAATTTCAGAAAGTTTTTTCTATTTGAAAATAATTAAGAAGAATTTCAATAATTACGGAAAATTAAGAAAGAAAAAAAAAGAATACAAAAAACGAACCGCCCCAAATAATCGGGTACGGAAGCTTCAATTGGACGCTAGATGCGTCCAATAGCACTGTGACCGATTGAAGCACTCCGCTTACCGATTTTTTCTTCGCTTTCCGATGTTTTCCTTCATTACATTACTCTTTTCTTAAATTTAGGAACAAGTTTTGATTGTGATAATTTTTTGGAAAAAACGAAACATCTAAAAATTTATCAATAAATTCTGTGAAAGGAAAAAAATTCCAAATAATATTTTTGAAAATTCTTGCACCTTTTTTCAAAAGATGAACATTTTTAGAATTTATCGAAAAAATAAAATATCCAAACACATTTTTTATTGTTGATATAATTTTTAACATGGAACTTTTTTGAAAAAAATGTAAAAAGAGGAAGAAAACTAGTAAAAGAAACAGTAGAACGAAGAGAAGAAAAAAAAGATCAAAACCTTCTAGAATGTTCTCAAACCTGAGAGTCTGTTTTGCTACTCGCCCGAAGCTTGTGCGCATTTTGCCTGCATTTTGAGCAATGTGCAGCAAATTGTTGTGGTTTCAGTCATAAGAATCGGGTAGGGCAGCACACTCATCGGACGACCCAATACGTGCTACAGGTTTGCCCAGTTTTAGTAATCTTTCAGTAGTTTTTGGTCTGATCCAGTTTTTTTGTCGCTTTTCCTGTTGTTTCTATTAAGCGATTCGTTCTTCCTTTCTACTTCCTTTGATCCATATTAATTGACGCTCACTGAGTATTAGCAGGAGTATTTTTCTTTACTTCTCCTTTTCAAGTTCAATTTTGTTTCAAAAAGGTTTGGAAATTAAAAGTATTTTTTTGACTTTGGAAGTATAAAAAAAATTCTTTTTTAATAATGGGTCACAAATTTGAAAATGTTCATGTGTTAAAATAATCAAAGTTTTGTAAAATACTCCTATGTTTTCCAATTTACCCACTTTTGTTGTCAAATTCAGGAAAATAATGCCTTAAAAAATTACGAAAATTGGGTCCTTTTTGGAATTTTTTGAACAAATTCTAAAAATGTTTCTCTTTCGAAAAGAATTGGGAGTTTTTCAGAAAAATGCTTGCCTTTTGAAAAAAAGTTCACAATCTCCAAAAATGTTTGGAATTTCAAAATATGTTCCTTTTTAAAAAAATATTTTTTAAGAAAAAACAGGCGCAATTTTTTTGAACCTTCTGCTACATAGATTGTCATGCTATAGTATACCCTTGGCTACAATGTCATCGCCTACAGTAGTTCTGTGCTACAGTTCTATTCGCTGCTACAGCGCCTGCCAATGGGCCGATATTGTCGGGCTTCTCGTGCGCACCACACCTCCTCTTCTTCGACGCAACGAGCGTCCAATAGGGAGGCCCCATGGGTTGGCTCCTCCTCCTTGGAACCATAATTGACCGGCCACAAACACAGGCCATTAATTCACCATAGCTTTTTATTCTCTTAACTCAAAATTTAGGTTTTTTTGAAATTATATTTAAAATATTGTTAAATTAAGTTTAATGATATGATAAATGTACATGAAAAAAATATAATTCATCTCTCTGATACTAGATGTTTATATAGGAGTATTTGAAAATAAATGTTTATCTTATATTTAAAAATTATTTATGCATATAAAGAAATTTATACATTTAAAAATTCATCTCTTGAGTAAAGTTGTTCATGTAGGTCAACAAATAAGTTCGTATAAAATATAAAGATGTAATATATTTTCTTCAGAAAGTGAGAAAATTGATTGCTGGAAAAACTATCAGAAAAATAATGAAGGAATAATAAAAATGCATTAAAAGGGGAAATAAAACAAAATGATAACACCCCCCCCCCCCGCGCGCACAGAAATCTCCTAACTGGCACCTAAGGTCAACTCCACCGCGCGACCCTATCCTGTCCGCCTTCGTCCGTTTGGGGTAAAAGGGACAAACGAGACGACCCAGCGCGCGGGCGCAAACGGAGTTTTGTCCGCTTTGTGTCCGCTTTCGACCCATCCCCGGCCCAAGTTTGCGTCGGTTTTGGGGTGAAACGGACGGGCGGGACGCGCGCGCTTGTCCTTCCTTGGCCTGCCTGTCGGTGGGAGAAACCAACCCCCCCCCCCCACGCCCATTTGGCGCCATTTCCCCAAACCGTCCCACGTCCCTCCCGCCGCCCCCTCTCTCCCCCGTCCATGGCCGGCGCCCCGCCGAGTTCCGGCGGCCTGGCCGTCGACCCGCCCACAAAGGTGAAGAAGAAGGCGCCAAGGAAACCGCGGTCGGAGTGCATGCCGGAGGAGATCGCCAAGTTGGACGCGGAATCGGTGAAGAGGAGGGAACGGAGAGTGGTCGTCAAGGTCAATGCCGCCGCGGCCAAGTTCGTCGCCCAGCGCGATGAGATGGAGGCCGCGCGGCGCAAGTCCGCGGCCGACGAGAAGGAGGACCTCGTCAACAAAGCGCACGCCATCCTCATGCTTGGCATGGGCCGTCCGGCCGGGTTCCCTGCAGCGGCTGTCGGCCCTGCGAGCACAGGCTCGTCGGTCGCCCGGCCTCCGCACTACCAGTCGCCGACGTTGCGGACCGCGCCCATGTCGCCCGGCTTTCCTCCGCCAAGGCACGACGGCTAGACCCGTTTCTCGGGGTCGCTAGACGTGGGCTTGTTCGCGCCATCCACACCGCGCCCCACGGCCGTCATCGACCTCAACGTCACGCCTGGGTCCAGCAGCAGCGGCCGACCGTCCGTCGAGATGCAAAGAAAGCAGGCACGGGCACCGTTCACGGGCACCATGCCAGCCCCCCGCGTCTTGTTTGACGGAATGCCAACCCCAACGCCAATGGTCGACGACCCCTTCTACAACCAGTACATGGAGGACGTGATCTTCGAGGGTGGGCATGGCCGTGCCTACGACCCCGAGGAGACCCAAAGTCAGGATGGCCGCGCCCAGTACGTCCCCGATGAAGAGGCCGATGACCGTGCTGACTACGATCATGGTGACTCGTGGCATGAAGACGATGACATCTATGTCGAACGTGATGGTGATGAAGAAGAAGGCAATGACGTTGATATTAGTGGCGAGCCATTGTTCATCGACGAGCTCACCCAAAGAGCGAAAGCACAAAAGAAGAGGAAGATCATTCGCACGGGTTCATATACACAAGATGAGGACAAGTTAATTTTCCAAGCTTGGATGGAGATTAGCCAAGATCCAGGACCGGCGCGCAACAAAAGGGCATTGTTTTTTGGACGAGAGTTCACAAAACATTCCATGAAAGGAAGATGTTTGAGCCCTACCAATTTACAAGCAACCATGGCATCGGCTCGATTCAAAAGAGATGGTTGTTCATCCAACAAGAGTGCAACAAGTATTGCGCCGCATTTGAGAGCGTTGAAGCACGGCCCGTGAGTGGTCTCGGCGTTGGGGACATGGTATGCTCTCCTCTTCCTAGCCCTTTCCTTGCTACGGTCATGAGGCTTCGGCCGTGTATATGTTTGCATGTTCACTTGTTGTTGGCCATGTGGTGTAGGCATTTCAATCTTTGGAGGCATTCAAGGCCCATCACAATGACAAGCCATTCGCTCTTACGCATTATTGGACGATCATCAACAATTGCCCTAAGTTCAAGGACCAATGCCGTGAACTACAAAGGAAGAGAGGCAAGAAGACGGCCAAGTTCGCCGGAGGTGGAGATGGCGAGGCGTTGAAGAGGCCGAGGGGCAAGACCAACTCCAAGGTTGATGACATACGTGATGCCTCATCCATGGCCTTGCATGAAACTTTGCATGGCATGATGTCCCAAAAAGATGTGAGGGACGAGAAGAAGCGGCAAAGCAAGGACGAGCAAATGAAGCAATACCTAGACCTTCAAAGACAAAAGCTTGAGATAGAGGAGGCGGCCAAGCAGAGGAAGATCGACATGGAGGAGGCGGCCCGGCAAAGGCAGCTCGACATGGAGGAGGCGGCCCGGCAAAGGCAGCTCGACATCGAGGCCGACAACGTCAAGGGCAGGCAAAGGCAACTCGACATCGAGGCCACCAATGCCGCCACAGAAGCGAAGGAGGTGGCCCTTGCGATCATGAGCATGGACTTGTCGAAGATGAGCGACAAGACGAGGGCCTGGTTCGAGGCCAGGCAGAAGGAGATGCTCGACGCCGAAGGCCTGAACTAGGTCGTCCGATCGGCATGGCCGTTCTTTTTTGAAGGCTGGCATGGGTGTCGCCCGCCCGCTGGGCCGCTGGCAGTGTGCCGGCGATAAAACATTCATTTTGGTGGCCGGCTGTGTTGCCAGCCGCTGGCTGTGTTGCCGGCGAGGATAACTATTCATTTTGAAGGCTGGCTGTGTTGCCGGCCGCTGGCTGATGCTGGCGATGGACGTGTAGGCCGCTGGCTCTTTTACCGGCGTGATGAACCGGAGCCGCTGGCCTGAACTAGGGCTTGGCATTTGAAACGTTGCTTTTGATTTTTTAAATAGACGCGGACAGGATGGGGCAAATGGATGCGGCCGCGCGCTGGGCGCACGGCCACTGCATCCCAGAACACGTCCGGACATGATCCCAAATCTCTACCCAAACGGACAGAATCCGAACAAAACGGACGTCCGTTTGGGGTCACGCGGTGGAGTTGGACTAAGAACCAGTCCTTTCATCCACTTATTCTAGAAATCTAACCAATTTTTCTTTAGAAGCCTACTACTTACGACTGACTTACGACTAACTAGTAGACTTCTAAACAAATATTTTTGGTTGGGCTTCTAAATTAAGTTGAATAAGCTGGGTAGGGGCAGCTTATACTAGAAGCCAAAAAGCCACAAAAAAACTGACCCTGAGTGCAAGGAAGTTGGGTGGCGTACACCAGCGACCAATTTGGGACTCCGCCCAGTAAGTTGTTCTTCCGGTTGTACTATTTCGCTCCAGTTCTTTTTACTAGTTTTCCTCCTCCCTCCCGTGTTAGACTTTACATATTTAATAAAAAATATCAAAAATCAATGAGTTTAGAATTTCAAAAAAATCAATGAATTTGAAAAAAACAGATCAAGAAGTTGTAAAACAAGTCCTTGAATTTTTTAAACAGTTGTGTATTTTAAAAATAGAAGATCACAAATTTGAAAAAAAATCATGAATTTTAAAAAGTTTAATAACTTATGAAAAAGGTTTGTGAATTTGGAAAAAAGTTCATGAATTTGAAAAAGTCATGATTTTGATTTTTTCACGAATTTGGATAAGTTCTCGAATTTGAAAAACAATACTTGAAGTTGAAAAAAATGCAATTTTAAAAAGGCTCACGAATTTTGGAAGGAAAAATGAATGAATAATAAAAGGGAAATGGAAAAAAGAAAAAGAAAAAACCAATCAAAAATAAAAAATAAATCCAATCAGGAAAAAAAAACCCGGCCCCGGTAGAACCTGAGGGAACCTTCTGGGAGGTTTCCTAAATGATGGTCTAGATGGGACTGATATGGGACGACCCACATGACAATGGACCCTATGCGCTACGGACCAATAACACGGTAACCGATGTCTTAAGTGCCGATAAAAAATTAATGCATCCCATATTTTTACATGTATATTATTTAATTGTCTTACACATGTATATACTCTCCATTGGTCAATTACAATTGACTGTCCATGAAATTCAACTACTACAACCCAAACACAAAAAATAGGAACATCTTACTTTGCGAGAAGAAAAACAGGATGAAATAGCTTAAAATGAAAACACGAAAATACTGTACAAAGTCCCTTCAAAGACGAGCTGTACATGTTAGTACCACCTCTTGTAGGGAGGGAACCAAGGTGTGTGTTGTAAATGAGAAGGCTGGACCGTGAGCTTGGTATAAATGAATTATTGCTGCATGCATTGTTCTGATGCATAGGTCGGGATTTTTTTTTAAAGATACAAATTACCCAATAACTGTTATTCGACGGTTGAGGGGTAAAAAACACCAAATAAGTAACCACACCGGTTGTATGCATATATGTAACAAGAAATAAATATAGCACAATCACAAATAAGTTACAAGCTGATGATATATATGTTACTCTCATTTGCTACGAATGGAAGCTACTACTGTACTGTAACTCGAGTAGAAAAATGATTAAAATAACTGAATATATTAATTACTACTCCGTAGGAAATAGAATGCCAAAAAAAGGACCGAGGATAAGTCCGGCATGCAAATGGCGGCATTCACCGGCCGGGCGGCGGCTCGGCGACCTCGACGTCGACGGTGGTGGTGCAGGCGAGCAGGCGGCGGAAGATGGCACGCACCGCGCCACACGACGCCTCCTGCAGCCTCCTCACCACGGCGCACCCCTTCTTCTTCCTCCGGCGCCTCCTCCTCCCGTTGCTGCCGCCGGTCGTAGTCCCGCGGCGCCCGTCTTGATCCCTCCCGGAGTACTGACCTCCACCGCCGCTCGAGCTGCCGAACGAGCTTCCGGCGTCGGACCCGCCGCCGCCGCCCCGGTGCGGGAGGAAGCTGGGGAAGACGGCGGCGCGCTCCCGGACGCGGCCGAGGCACGCCATGGTGCGCTCGGGCACGGTCTCCTTCCTCGTCGAGAAGGTGTAGCTGCGGAGGTACATCTGGCGGCACGAGTAGCTGTCCACCACCCGCGGGCTGTCTCCACCGACATCAACGCCAGCCCCGCGGCGCATGCTGGCGCTGCCGCCGCTGTAGCACCCGGCGGCAGCGGGGCTCTCCGGCTGCTGGCGGTGGCGCCGCGCCATGGCGACGGACCGGACGAACTCGGCGTCGGACTCGGGCCACTTGTAGAGGCTGACGTAGCTGGCCCGCACAGGCACGCGCGCGTCCACGCACCCGATCGCCGCCTTGCACCCGCCCGCCATCGATCACCGGCGACGCTAGCTAGCTGATCTGTGCTCGTTGGAGTGGGGTATGTATATAAGAGACAGCGCGAGTGGCACTGGCGATGGTGGTGCATGTGAGGGCGTGAGAGGGTGGGTGGCTTTGGTTGCAAGGAAAGGTGGTGCGTTTTCTTGCTGGGGGAATCATCATGCGGCATCATCATCGCCTGCGTCCCATGCTCCCAGTGCTGCTCGCTCCATTGCTCGTGGATCCTGGTCGGCCCTGCGTCTGCCGTGGGGGTCAAATCCGGTGGCCTTCTGCGAGCACCAGCCTGAGTAAAAAGGGTCAAAACTTCGGCACACATGCACCGGCATGATAAAACAAATCGATGCTATCTAGTGGTCCATCATTTACCTAGCATTCTCGATCGATCGGTTTTGATTTGTAACTTTTTTTATAAAAAAAACTTACTTTTCTTGCCCTATGTTATTATTGGTGATTCTAGATTCGTTGGTCCTTGAACTCCAATGCCACTCACCTCCGGTCATAAATTTCGAAACCAGATGAAACGGCATGGCAGAGGTTTTGCACACACAACCTAGTCAACACAGAAAAATGAAAAATAATATACAAATCTGGTAAAAGAATCTAAAAAATAAAAACAAGGAAAATAGAAAAATAATTTAGCAACAATCAAGAAGATTGGAAATATGGCAATTTTTCATGAATGTTCAGAACTGTCCTCAGCCTTTTCTTTAGTTCTTTAGCTTTCCATAGTACTTTTAAACTTTTGCAGTCCCAAAATTGCATTTTGTTCGTTCCCACATTCTAGTAAGTTTTCCAACAAAAAAATCATTTTTCTTACTTATTCAATTTCTAGTTTCCAGCTTTCCTCCATTTTTTCAGTTATTTTACTTTCTTTCAGTTTTTTTTTGTTTTTTTATGTTCCGCACTTTTTCTAGATTTTAGAAAGCACCACTATCTCACGTTCATACTGCTTTCGCTGAGGTGTTTGTTAGTTTCAGAACCTACGTGTCAAAGATGCCCAAACTTGGAGTTTACTGATCAAATCTGGAGTTCACTATTGAGGGGCCAAATTGTATCTTTTTCTAGTATACAACCTATCTCCATGTATACAAGGGATTGTTCATTTTGGTTTGGTAGGAAACTGGAGCCATTGCCAAGAAGTTATCCTGTCATGTAAGGGTGTAACTTAATGCAGCATCTAGGTCGACAATAACAATTATCGGCATAAATAGTGCATCTATGTATATCTCTAATAATTCAGCACAACATGGACTGAAATGATTCAAGCATGTTGTTAAGGATTAGTACGCATATACCGGCGAGTATATCGAGGGCCATGTCAGCATTAACAGATAGTACATAAGCTAGCACAGCTTAATTGGACTCCTAGCATGAAAAAGACATGAGTAGCAGGATTGACAGGGGAAAGTTAGGCACACTTTTAACCAGCTCCTAGCATGAAAGTAACATAACAGGTCGCTCAGCTATGCTGCTGACAAAATTTAGAGCAACATGTCTCTAGTTATCCTCGCAAGAAAAAACTGAAAAACCAAAAGAAACATTAGTGGTACAGAGGCCTAATAAATCTTGGCCCATTCGATTTTGAAGCATGCTTCGTATGGGCACAATCATATTGGTTGGAAAAGAATTAATCGACTGAATCCTCTTCCATTTTGCCATTTTTATGTGCACGACAGAATGAATAAAAATCAAGGAAAGAACATATTCTTCAAAAGACCAAAAAAAGAGTTTACAAAAATAAGGGAACCTAAATATTTTAAATTACAATAAATATTTACTATTTGTAGTTTACTATATTAATTTTGACGTCCATGGTATGAAGAACATTTACTATGGTAAACCCCCCGGAAAATCATCTGTTCTACTGCGTGGCTCTCCCCTCTTCTTACTATACACTAATGCACATGTGTGAAAGTGGCAGCACCTAATCATTTCTACCGCTTTGGCTGAGGTTTGGGACCAAATTTGTCTGATCTAAATGCCTTGCATGGAGTCCAGTAACCAAATCTGGAATTCACAAGTAGTTGAGGGAGCATTTTTTACATATTAATTTTAATCTATATTTATACCTACTAATAAAAGAAATAGGTATTCTTAGTCCGTTTTGCTATTTTATAGAAAACCCCCTAATGTTTCTGACATTAAACCCGCAGTACATATCAAATGTTTAAAAAAATACTCATATCTTCTAAACCGTAACTCCAAATTTAACATGTTATACATGAAATTTGATTAAAAAATATGTAGAATCTGAATATGATGTTAATTTACCTGTTAACTATTTAAAAATACTATCTAGGCTGCAGTGTTAATCAACAATGCATTATCCGTCTTTTTTCATACCAATACTGATTCAGATTGGGGATGAACACCTCATCAAACTCAGAATTGGACATGAAATTGAAGATATATTTGCTAGAGACACCCAATAAATAAGCACATGCATGGCAAGAAATAAAAGAAGGACCCAATAAAGATGGAATGTCCGCTATAAACGAAATAGAAGAGCAAATGTAGAGGAGATCCAATAAGGAAGATATGTCGCTCTATTCTCCTATATATAAGAAGAAGAAAAAGAGGACATGCATGAAAAAAAGTAAAAAAAGAGGCATGCATGACAAAAAATAAAATAGAAGACAAGTTTTCTAAGATATAAATAGTGATGAAACAGGGACCAATACATATGACATGTATGGCAAGAAATAGTAATGAAATAGGGGCACAAGTACCTGCGTTCACAGGAGACCATACAAAAATGTTCTTTTCCAGACAAAAAAAATCTCTTTTTATGATTAAAGAATCATGGATCTTTTTAACAACCTTTTCAACAACTCTTCATGTATTTAAGAAATATGCATGTGAAATAAAGTGTTCAAGAGTTACCCTAAGTTGGTGATTCTTAAACTCAAATGTGCCATTGATGCACGCGTCTCCGTAGTGTGCTAATGTGTCATCATTTGTTTTTGTCATTTTACTTTACTCGCCCGTAACAAGAACCCACTCTGAACATGACATGAATAAATCACTTGCCATTTTCTTTGTACGGATTAAATCTACATGCAAACCGTGCTGAAATAGAACACCTGTAGAATCTTAAACTGCGCTTTTATAGGTTAAAACCATCTTTGTTTGGGCCGTAGCTACAAATTCTCAGATTATAGACCATTTTTTGTAATTAAGAGCGTGTGGTATTTTTCTCTCCCGTTGCAACGCACGGGCCTTTTTGCTAGTAACCTACCTATGGATATAAGGGATTGTTCATCTTGTTTGGTAGGAAACATTAGCGATCGGTCCATGTCGACAGCAGCAATTTTCAGCCTAGATGGTACAGATCAGCAGTTCAGTAGCTTGCAAATGAGTTCAGCCTATGGACATGACAGCTACGGTGAAAAGCATGAACAAGCATGCAATTCACATGATTAAAACCTGTGGTTAACAATGTGCTATAATACCAAGGGCCAAGCATTAACAAATGTACCGCTATCGAATCAGGCATTGCCGCTGTCTCGCTGATCAGTTTGACTCGTCAGTCAGTACTCAGTAGAGCAGAGGCAGGAAAGGGACAGGAGCATATGCAGCAGGACCGATAGATTAAAGTTGGGTTACACTTTTAACTAATTCCCAGCACTGAAAGTAACAGGTCCCTCAGCAGTCTTGCCGGTGGAATTTAGAGCAACATCTCTCTGAGTCAGAAACTACTGAGTTGTCCTGGAAAGAAAAGGTAAAGAAGAAAAGAATAAAGAAGCAGCAGAGTTGTAGGCTCATTGGCTGCAGAAGCCATATAATCTTGGTTCATTAGATTTTTGAAAATATGCAGATGTGCTTTGTAAGGCACAATCATATTGGCTGCAAAAAAAAAGAAAAAAAAGAAGAAGAAGAAGAGAAGATACTGGATGTATGGACAAGTACCTGAACCTTGTTGCATTGAGTAATTTTTGTGTGCGTGTCAGTACGGTTTACGCTTGGGAGTAGTGTATCAGGCCGATTGACTAAACTGTACGTGACATGGAGGTGTCAAAGGATGACTTGTTGCCTCTTTTGAGGAACTTCCCAAAAGCACATCTAGGTGACAACAAGCAGTGGCAACTTTCTTTTCTTCAGAGATGATTCAGGTTTCATCTTGATCTACAAGTTAGGCTCTGCACTCTGCTTCCCCTGAATCAAGGAGCCACACTGGACTTGTAAAAGAACATTATATTTCATGATAAGTAGTGGTGTCAGTAACGCTCTTATATTATGGGACAGAGGGAGTAACTAGTAAGGCATTGAAAATTTCCAAACTAAATGTCCTTTTCTGTTTGCCATTTGGTGGGGAAATCCAGTGTATTTTTTTCTGAACTGAAATCCAGTGTTTCCTTCAGAAAAATGGACCCTGAACTTACCTCTGTTCTTCTGAAGCAGCAAGAAGGCTTCTATCATCAAGCAGATGAATTACTCACTTGAGCAGTTGTTAACACTAGCATATTATGTCAAGAGCTACACAAAGATCAACAAAGCAACACAGAGATCAAGGCATCCAGGCCATGGTGATGCACAATGTGAGCTGAAATCGAGTGACCATCCATCAAGAGCTAGCATCGCACATGCATCAGAGATTATCATTGTGGTCGCCATGCATGCACGCCATGATCTGCCAGTGTTCCTGCATGCAGGCATGCTGTGTCAATCATGGATAATCACTCTTGTCAATGGCGGATGGTAATTACGTGTCCCTCCAGCCCTTCCAGAGTGTGGTACTGTCCCAGCAGCGCATTGCAGCACTCACTCATCAACATCTGGGACACAATACTACTAATCTCGAGGTTGAGGGCACAACAGTAGTGTCTGTCAGGAGACACCATCATCATGATTCATGACCAAAAGTTTTATCTTTTGCCTATTTCTTTCTGCTTTGTTGATATGTTCTGAGCTTGCAACCTTAGTCCATACTGCAAGCAAGGCACGGAGAAGAGACGACGGTGCGGTATGTATGTATCTGCATCCTGATTATCGCGCCTTTTCCGTACACATATACATACTCTACAAAATAAAGTAGTGGTATGCGTGTGACACCTGGTGTCAGATGGTGGAGGGTGGTCATTTTGAATGCTGCACCCTGATTTGCCACTGCTGCAGTACTGCTACCTTGCCTACAGGAAAATACAATGTTCAGCAACATCATTGAAATGATTCGGCAAAAGAAAAACATCATTGAAATGTTAGACTACTTTGATATACAGAGGGAGAGTTCATGTCACCCAGGTCAAACATTTTGTTATGTACCAAACTTGCTCTTTCTAATCTATATAGATGAAGGATTTAAATCAGAGGACTTTCTGGTAGGTCTGATAAAATGTCAAGGAAGCATCAAAGAGAAAATGAATGCAAAATCCAACAGATTTAAATAATAGTATAGTATTAGGTTCTAAAATCAAAATGGGAGAACACGTAGAAGACACCCAAAAGGCCAAAAGGCATGGGATCTAACACAAGCAAGCATAAGTGCATTAACTTTCCGGCTTTGCAGATGTACAAACAGAAAGCACTAAGTCAAACATAGACATGGCTGAACTGTGCTACAATTTATGAGCTCAAAACTACCCCTGAAAGCACACCTAGCTGAATCACTCACTTTGGGTGTGACTAAAACATAGACATCACTGTCATACTTCTTAGTAGTCCCTCCGTCTCATATTAAGTATATTGCTCAAACAGATATATCTAGACCTACTCCAGTCCAAAGACATCCATTTGAGCGACACATAATATGGGACACACGTAGTATTAATTAAGCACTAACTGAATTGAAGATCTTCCATATAACCCAACTTGAAGAAGTCAACAAATGCAAAAAAGAAAAACAAGAAGAAGGAACAACTCCCAGTTTGTTGAATCCAGGTTTAAGCCTTGACCACCGCATCAAAGATCCATAATTACAAGCAAGGATGACATATTAAAGTGAGAAACTCAAAACTTCAAAACAAAAAAATTAGGATGAACGGTTTTCCTCTAGCATGCTTAACATGAACATGTCCCAAGATGGCCATACACGGAGACGCGTGGCAGCAAGCAGCAAACGGAACAGGACCACCACAGGAAACTCCCAGCCCAAAATTCTCCATGCCACTAGTAAAGTCTCACCAATTCCTATTTCACATATGGGCCGGCACATTAGCGTTAGCCGATTTTTTATGTTAGCCTTAGTGTTCCAGGTCTGGTTTCTGGTGTTTTTTTCTTCGTTTTTCTGGTTTTCTTTTCTGTTATTTTTCTTACTCGGATTTTTTTAATTCTGGTTGTAGGGTTTTCAATTTTAGTGTTTTCTTCTAGATTTGGTTTTCTCTTGGTGTGTATTTCAGTTTTCTATTTTGAACTTTTACCTTTTTCTATAATTTTGTGCAACCTGAACATTCTTTTAATATACTCTTTTTCCAATACAGACTGAATATTTTGTAATGTATCATAAACATTTTATGTATAGGTTTACATTTTCTCTTATACTTTAAATATCTTTTTTAATACTTCCTAAAAAATATCGTATGCTGAAATTTTTCAAAATACACACTGAAGCTCTCAAAATAAATTTAATATAAGTTAAAAAATATTTTAAATACTCACTGAGCTTTTTTAATACATATTATCTTTTCAAAATACACACTGAACTTCTTGATGGGAGCTTTTTTTTTTGTTTTGAGCGGTCGATGGGAGCTGCTATATATTGCCTCTTGCGCAAGTTTGTTAGAATCGCGATTCTGTTATATATGATTCTACGACTTTACGATCCAAACTAACCCCTCTGATTCTACGATTTTATTTCATAGAATCTACGTTTCTACGATCCTAGTGTAGATTCTACGATTTGCGATCCTACCATCAGAGTTCCGATCCGATTCAAAATCACGATTCTGACAATCTTGCTCTTGCAAGTAAAAAGCTACATGGCCGGCAGTTCCTTCTTATTGGGCCGGCCCATTTTCAACCGAGATGCCTATCTTGTATTTAAAATGTTAAAAAGAATAAAAAACTTTTCGTTGTGTATTTGAAAGTGTTCAATGAGCGTTAAAAATGTTAAAACTTATTTGCACAAACATTTATTGTGTAGTACAATATGTTCCAAGTGTATTAAAAACTTCAACATGTCTTACAAAATGTTCACACTTATTTGAACAACTTTCATCGTGTATTATTTGAACAATGTCCACCGTGCATTAATGTTCCAAATTATTGGAAAACAGTCTTCATGTATTTAGAAAATGTTCAACATGTCTTTATAAAATGTTTAAAGTGTATTTATAAAAATTCAACAGTATATTTTAGAAGGTATGTATATAAAATGAATAAAAATATTTAGGAAAAGAAACCTAAAAGGGGGGAAATAAAACACGAAAAAAAGAAAGGAAAGACATGAAATTAAAAAAAGAAAACTGAAAAACATGAAAAGGAGAAAGATATGGAAAAGGAAAAATTAGAAAAAAAAGAAAGAATAAGTAAACAAAAATAAAAGAATAAAAGTACATTTAGGGCAATCAATGCGAGCGAACATAGCAGCCCACGCATAGAACCAGAAAATAGAAATAAAAAAAGGCAACATAATTCTTCGGTCTCGCTAGGAGGAACTGAACTTTACAATAAAAAAACACGTGATAGTTCTTCGGTCCATGCTAGGATAGATAAGCTCATAACACTAGTAGAAAAACGGCCTAATGTGAAGCACATTAGTACCGGTTTGTAAATAAACCGGCACTAATATGTATATTAGTGTCGGTTCAAACGGCTAGGCGGGCGGAGCTAATTAGTATCGGTTCGTCGTGAACCTTTAGTACCGGTTAGTGGCACGAACCGGTACTAAAGAAGCTGTGGCACGCCATGGTCCGGCTAGGGCCCCACTAGTGCCTTTAGTACCGGTTCATACCACAAACCGGTACTAGAGGTTTTTATTTGCAGTGGTTTTTTAGTCCCACCTCGCTCGGCTAATAGGATTTTTACCCCCTTAAATATGTTACTTCTCAAACTATCACAAACACTTGGTCTTCATTGAACTCTATGTGTAGAATTTATAGCCGCAATATGAGTCTTCACCAGTTTCTAAACCGTTGAGGACTCATATTGACAATTCAGATTGTACATAAAAAGATCATTGATGATCAATGTATTTTTTATGTATATTTTTACATGTTTACACCCTCACTTTGTCCTCTCAAACTTTGGACTTTTTTTGCGTTCAGCAGGCGCCATTCAAAGCCACGTCATCAATTTTCAACCCTTTCTGACATAATTTGCTATTTTAATGCATTTACTGATTTGTTTTGAGCTAAATGACCCTGAAATTGAAAAGCACTATAAATGAACTCTGAAAAGGTTGAAACTTGGCATGTTATCATCATTTCACCCCGCATAGCATGTGTAAAAAAGTAGAGAGGGTCACAGCAAAAATTGGATGCGCTTCGTGTATAAACTGGACAATCTCTTTCGAAGTATCAGGGTTTCGGACGAAAACTCATCTATTACACTCGCAATTCAAAATTTTAATAACTTATTACAACTCTGGACTTTTTTGCGTTTAGCGGGCGCCATTCAAAGCCACGTCATCAACTTTCAACCCTTTCTGACATAATTTGTTATTTTTAATGCATTTACTGATTTGTTTTGAGCTAAATGACCCTGAAATTGAAAAGCACTACAAATGAACTCTGAAAAGGTTGAAACTTGGCATGGTATCATCATTTCACCCGCATAGCATGTGCAAAAAAGTAGAGAGGGTCACGGCAAAAACTGGATGCACTTGGTGTACAAACTGGACACTCTCTTTCGAAGTATCAGGGTTTCGGACGAAAAATCATCTGTTACAAAGGCAATTCAAAATTCTAAAGCAGAAGAAAATAAATAAAGAAAAAAAACTACATAAAAAAACTACTCAGAAATAAATAGAAGAAAATAAATAAAGCAGAAAAGAAAAAAAAACTATATAAAAAAACTACTCAGAAATAAATAGAAGAAAATAAATAAAGCAGAAAAGAAAAAACTATATAAAAAACTACTCATAAATAAATAGAAGGAAATAAATAATGCAGAAAAGAAAAAAAAACTATATAAAAAAATGTCGGGGCGCTGCCCAGTGGGCCTGCTAGGCCACGGGCGTGGAAATTCAGGCCCACAAAGGCCAGCAGGCTCACAGGGCAGCGCGCCATAGTTAGGCCCAGAAGCCTGCTTTACAGAGGAGTTCGAAGAAGCAGCCGCGGCTGGGTTTATAAACCAGTGCGGCTGCCCTTCGCCCGGCGAGGTGGGAACTTTCTGCATCGTGGGATGGGAGCGCACCCACTTTAGTAACGGTCCGTGGCTCCAACCGGTACTAAAGGTCGGTATTTAGTATCGGTTGCTGCCATGACCCAGTACTAAAGGTCTGCTCTTCCCGCCGCTTGGCCTGCCTAAAATTTGTCTTTAGTACCAGTTGGTGGCTCCAACCGGTACTAATAGCCTGTCCTATATATAATGCACTTACGAAAATTTCGGTTGGTTTCAGTTCATCTGTTTTTCGTCCCCGTCGCTGAGCCCGTCACCGCCCGCGTCGCGCCCCAGCCCGTCCCCGTCGCCGTCGTCGTCGCCTCCGTCGCCGCCCGAGCCCGCCCCCGTTGTCGCGCGCCCCGCCGCGCCGTCATCCCAGCCCTCCGCCGACGTCGCCGCCCTCGCCCCCGTCTCCGCGCCTCAGCCCGGCCCCGTCGTCGCCCTGCTGTAAGAGATCGACCGCGCCCCGGCACTGCCGCGCGTCGGCGGCCTCACACACACACGATTTTTTTTTGTTTTTTTGTTAATGATTAATTATTTTCTTCTGTTTTTAGTTTTTTAGTTTTTTATATATACTTTTAGTTTATATAAATGTTAGATTAATGTCAAATGTTAGATGAGTTAGATAGAAATATTTGTTAGATATTAATGTCAAATGTTAGATGAATATTAGAATCAGCTAGATATTAATGTTAGATGAGTTAGTTTTTAATACTTTTATAGTTATAGATGAATCGGAAATTGGCAATGGCTCCTAGCTATATTAATGTCAAATGTTAGATATATTAAATTTACTATATATAGAAATAAATACTTTATTTTTAGTAAGAAAATTAATTGAACTAGTTTATTTTTAGTAAGTGCTTAGTTGAATTAGTTGAATTGAACTAGTTGAATTAATAGAATTGAACTAGTTTATTTTTAGTAAGTTAGTTGAATTAGTTGAATTGAACTAGTTGAATTAATAGAACTAGCTAGTTGAATTAATTAGTTGAATTAATATAGAACTAGCTAGCTAGTAATATAAGTGTTTATCAATTAATGTTTCAACTATGAACACAGGAAATGTCGTCTGACGACGAAAATGATTTCATTATGTGCGAATACTGCGAAGACCAGCGCGGCCTATGCGACAGAAACTTCATAGTTGATGATAGGCGCTTCAGCATCAAGCTGGATGAGACCTTCGAAGTGGATAGAGTAAGTTACAACGACAAGTCTTCTTTCGTAATTAAGCATGACTTCTGCTTCATTTGCTTCAACTTATAATTTTAAAATTTCACTATTCTACTAGCGTATCCCCTGCCATGCAAGAATTTTTGTCTTGTATAAGATAGGTTTCAGTCCTAACAATTTTATGGAGGTAAAGACACTTTACTTGAAGACCGAGCATGGTTATATCTTCAACGTCAAATTATACAATGCAGACACCTACACCTATTTTGAATGCAAAACTTGACAAGCACTATGCAAGGCTTATGCATTTGAGCTTGATATGTTTATCACCTTTGATATTCATCCTGAAGATGATATTGAAGGTAATAGAGACATTTGGGTCGATGTGCAGACGCCTCCAGTTCTACCATTATGTGAGTTTCTCAACCATATTTATGTTTTCGATATTGTTTATTGAAAAATAGTTGACAACTAATTTCTATTGACAACTTATTTCCATTCAAGCAAACATGTCCGGCGCTTGGTAGACATGACCGTCCACTGTCCCGGGGCTCAACTAAATTGCGAGAAGATAAGTCATTATGTTTCATGGCTTGAGGATCTTGATGCTGTCAAGACAAATTATTTTCCTGAATTTGAAAATCTTAGTACTCAAAACGTGCGACCAATAATGATCGTATTGAACTATGGTCACATCTATTTAGGAAAGATGGTAAGATTTTTACTATTTGTCCTCAGTGCATCTTTTGCATACATTATTTTTCAAGCTAAACTTCATTGCTAAGTAATGTTACTATACGATGTTCTTAAACAGGAATTCCCAATGACAGTTGTGCCTCAGTGGGTCGGTACTAAAGATCGCATGTCAATGGTTAGCTTACGGCCAAGACATCCTACAATGCACATGAGTGCATTCAGGATTTCCAAAAGCGAGCAATGCTTAATAGTGAAAGATTGGAGCAAAATTGTTAACGATCGCAGAGAAGTACTAGGGGGCAGCAAACAGAAGTGTAGCCCACGATTAGGAGACAGGTTCATCTGCATGCTCGAATATGATGAGTTAGGAGAGTTATACATGTTCTATGCTATTTTACCCGAGAGAGAGAGCAGCAGGAGTGATTATAAGCTAGTTCATGCTCTTAATTAATTAGTACTTGTCCTCTCATGTCTGTGTTCTTCGTCCTGAACTTAATCTCAAAGAGTGATTTGACTTTTATGGTCTTATGAATGCTTATAATCTCATGACCATGTTGAACTCGATGATATCTTTGCTTCTGGTACAAGTGAATGTTTCTTCTTTAAGCTAGTGTTGGTGGTGATTAGATAGCGGTAATGATTATATGATGATTAAATAGTGGTAATGACGACTATGATGATTTTTAGCTAGCTAGTATACTGTTGTCGGTGATGATATGATGCAAGAGTTTTTATATTAATATGATGATGATGAGTTATTATATCATTTATGAAAGAAACCGCAGATTAGTTTCAACTGGATGGATCCTAGCTAAGTAATCAAGACTAATCTGCGGTACTTTCATCTAATGATTTAACAACTCATTATAATGTAAAAACAATCTCTAAATTAAATGAAAACACAAAACTAAAGAAAAAATTAAAAATAAAACCAAAACCACCCCAAACATTTAGTACAAGTTGGTGTTACCAACCGGTACTAATGGTCTCCCCGCACCCGGGCCTGGCTCGTGTCACGTGGTGGCACTTTAGTGGCGGTTTGTGCCGAACCGGTACTAAAGGGGGGGACCTTTAGTCCCCACCCTTTAGTGCCGGTTGCAGAACCGGCACTAAAGGCCCTTACGAACCGGTGCTATAGCCCGGTTCTACATTAGTGTAATCGAAAGAAAAACTAGTATATTGGGCCGGTCAACCTCGATGCATGTAGGCGAGCATGACGTCATCGTCACAATAAGCGAGATATATATTTTTGTTCTAAATCCTAGCAGGTAGTGACCAGTAATTAGCCTAAAATCAGCCTAGAGGCCTCGAAATAGCCTCACTACTATGATCTTTACTTTTATGGTAGAATATTTATCATATAAAATGACCACTAATTACAATTCAAGCTCTTGGTGTCATGCTGACCTTCTCATCCAAAGCAATATGTGTATGTGAAATGTAATTCCAACATGAAACAATTGATGTTATTTTACATACTTGTTTCTTGGGATCTTAAGCATGGAGGGGTACAAGGATACACTTAATGTTCATGCTAGTCTAAATAGAAATAGTTATGTGCATCTTAATGATGTAGAGCCAGGCGTTTTAACATCCATCTCAAAAGAACTCAAGACACCATCCAAAGAGTCATAGAGAAGCACGAACAAGAAAAATGAATGCACCAAACAACATGAGAAGCAGTTGGAAGTTCTTGCCTCTAGAAGAGAAGTGAAAATAATATATTTTAAATTTGCAAATATTTTTTAGTTCCTACATTTGCATATATTTAACCCTGAGCATCAACCCGTGTATATAAATATGGAACAATTTTTACTGTTAATAGTTAAAGTTAGCATTGAAAATATTATTTGAATTTGTGATTTTTACGGGCTTTCCCTCATCCTAGGTATAGCGAAAGTAAAACACAGTAGAAGTAATTATGTTGATGAGTTCAAACGAAAGATTACGGTGATAGATGAATCCAAATTTGTTGAACATGGGTGTATTATGAGAAACATTCTACTATGTGGCTTGATCTTGCATTCCAAAGAATTCGGAACACTGCCATGAACCCAAAACCTCAATTAAACACGAGTGCCACAGGAAATGTAATTTTATAACCATAGAATATATATGTGCCCAGGAAATCACACCGGAGGCAAAAGTGAACAAAGTTGTCAGGGTTACAACTGGTCGAATTCGACAAGGATGCTTCACGCTACACTCATAGTACACAAGTTTAACAAAAAAAAAACTGTAACTAAGCGCTCGTTCGGAAGTTCTCCGGTAGCCAGCTTCCTAAACAGCTGCGTGAATCCATCCTGAATGTTCCTGCTCCTAGAAGCGGGCTTCGTGGAGAAAAGGATCGTTTCGTGCATTTTTTTTAACGTGGAACACCATGCATTCCATTAACTAGTTGTTGTGATGAAATCGTCGGCCACAGCTACACTTACATGAGTGGAAAGATCAGAAAACCACACACGCTGGCTTCTGGCCGGTACACTAGCACCATGACTGGCGAGCTTATGAGCTGGAACATTACAAGCGCGTGGACAAAACACAACCTTACCATATATGAAATTTAGCTGGAGCATGTACTTTCTTTCACGGAAGAGGATGCCCATGGTGCCCGATCAAAGTTGCTGGAGTCGATAGCTTGTTTTAAAGGCAGATATACTGGCTTCTAGATGTATTGTCATTTGATGGATACTTGTATGATTCATAATCCTTATCTAGGTCCACATATCTCATTAGAACTAAGGTAATTACGTGTTGCTCCAAGATATATTCTGCTTCGTTATTTCATAGAAGAAGAAAGTTGATATGAACTGCTTGTACGCTGTGCAGGAACCTTTTGAAAATGGTGAACAAAACATAGTAAAGTTTGTAAGTACAAATTCTAGAAGGAAAATATCTGTGCTACTGCTACTACATAAGAAAATTCACTTTCCTTAACAAAGATCATTATTCTGTTTTTTGTATCTATAGTTCCATATTGGTTAGAGAACTCAATTTCATTTATAATCTGAACATCAAGTGGAGTGATAGAATGGCCGGTAAAAGAGATACCTATGCCAATAAGCAACATGCCTAATTACTGAACCAATTGAACCACAAGTATTAAAATTCGTATTTGCAGGCAACATCCCATTGTAATCGAATGATCAAATCACACTCAACACATGCACTCTAAATGGAAATAGTATGCCAAAAGAGAATAACAACTATCTATATATATCATGGCTGTATGGCGAAGATGCATGGAGTTTCATAAGCGTGCTGGCCATCACATTGATATGCATCTATGCCAGTTAGGAAACAACTTTACGACCTATGTTGTTTATTTTGAGAGATTGGAGTCCACCAAATTGAGTCAAGTCCAATGCAGGAAGGTGGCGTTCGGTTGATAGAGAAAAGCCAGGTTACACATATTTAGTCGAGTATTATTCAGTCAAGTTTTGTTGATCAGCTAATACCAGTAGAGCAGAGGTAGGAAAGGGACATAAGGAATTAAGGATGCATCAATCTTGATAGAGAAAAGTCAGGTTACACACTTTTAATTTTCTAGGACTAGAACTACTTAGGGAAACATGTCTCTAAGAGTCAGAAACAACTCAGTTGTCCAAAAGAAAAGGTTATAAAAAAGGCAGTAGATCCAAAGAATTCCAAATACTACCGTGTGTCCAAAACCTCAATTCAACACCAATTCCATGAGACATGTAATTTTATAATCATCGAATATCTATGTGCCCACGAAATCACAACAGAGACACGCGAACAAAGTTGTTTAGAGTCGCAACTGCTCGCATTGAAGAAGAATACTTCATAGTACACAAGTTTAACAAAGAAAAATTGGCTATAATTTTTTTTTTGCGGGAACTAAGGCATCTCCAACGGTGAACCTCAAACCTCATGCATACATCTGGACCGCGTAAGACCGCGGAAGCCATCCAACGCGGGTCTGTAGTCCGCAGGATGATCCAGACGTACTTTCTCCCGCAAACCGAAGACAAACGTGGGGCATTTTCCAGGCGTCCGGACACCACCCACGACCATGTTTGACCACCTTGGCCCACCCACCTCCTCCTCCATCGCCCGCACGCGTTCCCGGCAGGCGTCAGCTGCGGCATTCATGCCGCTGTAGAGCGCGCCGCTCCACATTGAAAACGGCTCAAGGCGGATGCGACCTCTCACTGCCTCCGCCATTGAAGCGGCGCGCCGGCCAAGGGCATCGCCCGCTGCACGTCCGGCTAAACACACCTCCTCGCCGCATTCAAACGCTTTCATTAAACCCGCGTGGAAGCCGAGAAATCCACTCGGGCCACACGTAGGTTCACAAGCGGGCCGACATTAAACACAACGCCGGGTAAGCTCCTCCCGCCGCCCTCTATTTAAAGGAGTCCAGACGCTAGGCAAGAATCGCACAACTCCGACACTCCTCATCTCCTCCTTCCATCATTTTCTCCACCCTTTCGATGTCATAAAAGCCTGGTAGGTGGAGATACGACCGAGGCAGCTTGCTGCTCCACCTCCCTCGCCTAGCCATACGGAGCAAGTTGTCGCCCCAAGCCGACGCGTGGTTCAACAACTCGCCGCTCCAGGCCAGCTCGCGGAGGAGTGGCGAGTTGCTCCAGGCCGGCAAGGCAGGGAGCACGGCAGCATAGGCATCGTTGTTGTGTGTACGACGCGGTGTCATACCGTGCCTCCTGTGCCTGCGACCGTGCCATCCATCGTCAACGCGCGCGTAACAATCACCTGCCGGCAGAGAAAGAAGCTGGCTCCACGGAGATCGACGAGTCGGTGGCAGCGTGTCCACATTCGCCGCCAACATCGAGGGAAATTAGAACACGGGAGGCCGTCGCCGCCTAGGTCCCAGGATGGCTACTGCCGGTGCATCGCCGGCTTGCGCAGAAATGGGACGAAAAGTGGTGGGCATTAGTCTCGATCGTTTTGTCCCAGTTGCAGAACCGGGACTAAAGGCCCTCTGGAACCGAGACAGATGCCCTATTTTCTACTAGTGACCTCCGACCATCGCGTCCTGGCATTGGGAGGAGAGGGGCGGTGGGGAATGGCGGGGGACACGCCGCTGGCGGTGCGAGGGGGGGGGGGGAGAGGAGGCAGAGGAGAGGAAGAGTGGGAGAGATTTTTCTGCTCGGCCGCCGAGCGATGGAGTAAATATAAGAAGATTCTCACGGCCGAGTATAGTTTACTCCACTATGGACTATTGGGGATCGGTTAGGTCCCGCTTAGAGGAGTAAAACTGGTAGTTTACTTCTCTAACAGGTTATTGGGGATCGGTTAGAAATGCCCTAACTGAAGTTAGTTTCCATCATTTCTATGTGTGTGCAATGCTCCGAGTTTATAGTTTCTGAAAACATATCATGTTTGATTGCTATACTGGTTCTCTCTTTTCTTTCCTTTTCTTTTCCTTTTTGAGGAGAACGCTTTTTGTATGGGGTAGTGGTAGGGTAGTTTCTATGTAGTGGTACGTAGCTTCTGTGTTGCATGGTGTACATAGTATGGATTTAGAGTGTGATATTTGAGATATATGGGTGCAGAGGACGAAAAATGAGGGATGACCGGATCCTGCCGACGGACATACGAGGGGTCATTTTTGGGGTATGCGGACATATAATGCCATGTGCGCGGCTGCAAGCTGTGATAAATATCTAGAGCCTGATAGCATCTGGTACCCATTTTAAGAAAAAAAAATTCCTCTGCATGCTCAACACGGGTTAAATAATCTGCATCTTTAGGTCTACTAGGAATCAAATGTGGCATCTCGAACATCAGCCGTTGCTTAGGGATATTCAGATGTTTCTAGGAAGTTATCCATGACTTGTTAGGCCTTGTTCCTGCATGCAGTAGCACTCCATTTACGAGTCAAGAGTGGTGGCCATCATTTCTTCTTGGAAACTAGAAAGCTGGTCAATGATACGCGTGCCTTCTGGCCGGCTGCACGATCGACGAACAGTCCACAAAGTCATCGACTATTTGTATGTATGTACCGTAGTGTGCCGGCCGATTGTCAAGCCTGGGTCCAAGGAATGAAAGCGAGACCACACACTCGCGCACCGTGCTTTCATTTGCTTATGCTAATTTCGTCTCCTCTCTTTCTAACCTTTCTTTTGGTTATCTGCCATCATCTAGCTTCCTCATGCATGACAGCACCGTTCACCTTGTCCAGCGACCTCACTACACTCAGTCGGCTCCAGGGGAGGTGGATGTAGCGCTGCGATTACGCGGCTTCGCCCAATCCAGTCAAGCAGCACTACAAGAAAGGCCCGAGCTAGTGGCAGAACGCGTTTTACAAGCTTGCGTTTGCGTGGAGCAGAATGTGAGAAGGTCTTGCGCGTGCGGTCTTTCGGGGAATCAGCTCCATGATATGTCCCAGCATGGTCTACACGGCAAGCCTCCCAATCACTTTCTTTTGAACTATCAACGGCATCAGCGAACTATATATGTAATGTGTGTGCTCTGGAGCTTCACTTATGAACTAGAGCTGCACAACATGCGCCTTCTCCTTGCCTTTGAGCTGCTGCTGCTCCTACTTGCCTTGCCACGCCTTTCTTGTAGGAGTATCTCAAATTCAACGCAGCAATGCCGTGCAGCAATGCCGTGCTGCCTCGTGGCCGTGACCAGGGTGATGCCGCCCTAGTTGTGTCCAACATTTCGCTTGCGGAGTTTGGCCTTGAAGGCAGGCTGGATAGGCTCCGCTTTGAAGACTTGCCCCATCTTGTCCATCTAGATCTCGGTCACAACTATCTCTTTGGCCCAATCCCATCAAGCATTGGCAATCTGGCGAAGCTCGAATACCTGGATCTATCTGGCAACTATCTTCATGGATTCATCCCAAAATCCATAGGTAATCGTACTAAACTAACCTCCATCGATCTCTCATACTACATTTTTTTCTAGCATGCCTAGTACAGTAGGAACACTATAGAATTTGACGAGCCTCTCTACTTTGCAGACTTGCCCCATCTTGTCCACTTGGACCTCAGTTACAACGATCTCTCGGGCCCAATCCGGTCAAGCATTGGTGTTCTTACCAATCTCGTATACTTGGATCTATCCAACAATAGACTGAACGGATTTATCCCAACATCCATTGGTAATTGTATTAAACTATCCTCCATAGATTTCTTTTACTACAATTTGTTTCTACCATGCCTAGTATGGTAGGAAGACTAGGGAATTTGATGAGCCTCTCCACTTTGCAGATTTGCCCCATCTTGTCTTTTTGAAGCTTGGTTACAACCACATCTCAGGCGGAATCCCATCAAGCATTGGTGCTCTTACCAAGCTTGAAAACTTGGATCTCTAGGTGATTTGAACGGAACTATCCCAACATCTCTAGGTGATTTTACTACACTAAATTCCATAGATCTCATTTACTACTATTTTTTTCTACCATGCCTAGTATAGTAGGAAGACTAGGGAATTTGACGAGCCTATCCACTTTGCAGACTTGCCCCATCTTGCCCATCTGGACCTCAGTTACAACAATCTCTTGGGCCCAATCCCATCAAGCATTGGTGTTCTTGCCAAACTTGTATACCTGGATCTATCCATCAATAGACTGAACATCAATAGACCTGCTGCGGGGGCGGGCTGCGGCCTCGGTGGCGCTCCACAGCCGCTGCAGGGCGGCTCGAGGCTGCCCCTCGGGGTCCCGGCATGGATGTGGGCTGCCACGGCGTGGTGGTGGCTCATGGCGGTGGTTTGGGTCATTTCACGGCGGCGGCCGGTCATCTCCGGCGTTGGCCCGTCGGGAAGCGGCCTGTTTTGGCCTTCGATTCCTCTCCTCGGCGTTCGGATGCTACCTTCGTCAAAGGGCTGGCCCTCTCCCAGCTGCGGTCCATCGCCTGTCTCACGTCCGGTGCTGCAGGACTGATCTCGTCTCGCGCCCGGCAGCAGGACCGAGCTCGTCTTGTGCCCGGCAGCAGGACCGACCTCGTCTCGCGCCCGGCAGCAGGACTGAGGCCGTCTCGCGCCCGGTGCAGCAGGACAGGACGATGGAGGCCAGTTTCGGCCGGCCTCTTGGGTCTCGGCGCTGGGGCCGCCCAGGGGTGCGAAAGACGGGGCCTTTCCACTCGTCTCTTTGGTTGGAGTAGCGGCTGGTCTCGGGTGAGGTGCTGTCAAGGTCTTGGATGCCAGGGCGGCGGCCCTGGTGGTGGGAGCGCGGTGCTCGTGGGCGGAGCCCGTAGCTTGGTGCTGCCTGGTGACCATGGCCGTGTGGGCGGCATGGTTGCCGGGGTGTGGCGTCCAGTGGTGGTGATTATTGGCCGGGGTGAAAACCTTCTCTATCTTCGAACGGACCGGCGGTGGCGATTTGTTCCCTTCTTGAAGGCGTCGTCGCGGCTTTCATTGCCCGTCGTGTTGCTCCAGGGGAAACCCTGACCCTCGTGTCGGGCGGTGGCGGCGCTCCGGTATAGTTCCCTTCCTGAAGGCGCCGCCTTGGAGCACACGGTTCGCCGTATGCGGCTTCACCTCTTGGCAGTGGCGTGTTCACGGCCGAGATCTCCGGTTGCTCTTATAGTGCTTGGCGTGGTGTTGCTGCGCTCAGCATCTTTGTATCCTGCCTTGGGTGTGTGTGTTGTGTGGGCGTGCGTTTGTACCGGGTTTGTTGATGATCTTTGCTTTATATATAAAACGGGCGAAAGCCTTTTTCGGTAATTAGAGATGGCGGTCAGTCAATATCCGGCACCACGGGCCATCGCCACCTGAAGGGAGACGACACCCTTTGCAAACGGGCGGCACCACAGCCACAGGTTGTGACTCGTTTCTGCAATGCCAGTTTCTATTGAGGACTCAGTAGTGTTGGTCTTCATTCAGTTTTATTTTTTTTCAACTGCTCATTGCTCAATGAGGCATGCTTGTGTGGAGCAGAAAGTTAGAAGGTCTTGCACGCGGTCCTTGCGGGAATCAGCTCCACAATCTGGCCGAGCATGGGCTACACGGCAAGCCTCCCTATCACTTTCTTTTGAACTATCAACGGCATCAGCGGACTATATGTAATGTGTGTGCTTTCTTCACTTATGAACTAGTCCTGCACAACATGAGCCTTCTCCTTGCCTTGGAGCTGCTGCTGTTTCTCCTTGCCTTGACACACTTTTCTTCTGCCTCAAATTCTACGCATCCATCACTGGATCGGCAAGCAGAGGCACTTCTCCAATGGAAAGCTGGCCTATATAGAAGAGGGACCTATCGTCTGGACTCATGGACAAAGGGAACCAGCCCCTGTAACTGGACCGGTGTTACCTGCAGCAACGCCGTGCTGCCTCGTGGCGGTGACCAGGGTGATGCCGCCCTACTAGTGTCCAACATTTCCCTTGTGGATTTTGGCCTTCAAGGCAGGTTGGACAGGCTCCACTTTTCAGACTTGCCCCATCTTGTCCATCTGGACCTCAGTTACAACAATTTCTTGGGCCCAATCCCATCAAGCATTGGTACTCTCGTGAAGCTCGAATACCTGGGTCTATCTGGCAACCATCTTCATGGATCTATCGCACATTCCGTAGGTAACTGTACAAAACTATCCTCCATCGATCTCTTTTACTACAATTTTTCATGCCATGCCTAGTACAGCAGGAAGACTAGGGAATTTGATGAGCCTCTCCACTTTGCAGACTTGCCCCATCTTGTCCATTTGAACCTTGGTAACAACCATCTCTCAGGCGGAATCCCATCAAGCATTGGTGCTCTTGCCAAGCTCGAAAACTTGGATCTGTCCTTCAATATTCTTAATGGATCGATTGGAAGCATAGGAAATCTAACGAGTTTACATCACCTAAATCTTTCAAACAACCGGATCACGGGTTCCATTGGAAGCATAGGAAATCTAACAAGTTTAGAATTCTTGGATCTTTCGAACAATCAAATAAATGGCTCCATCCCTTTGACATTCTCGAAATTGATCTCTCTTACAACACTATCACTTAAGTCCAATCAGCTTAATGGAATGTTACCGCCAGAGTTAGGATCTCTTGTTCTTCTCTCACATATGGATCTAAGTAGAAATCAATTTTCAGGAAGTATTCCACCTCAGATTGGACATTGTCACTCTTTATTATCGTTAGTCCTGTCAGACAACTTATTGACAGGACAAATACCACAAGAACTTGGGTATCTTGCCAACCTATATGAGCTTGATTTGAGTAAAAACAATTTAAGCAGTGCCATCCCAACGACTTTTTCTGTTTATCACCAACTTTGGAAGCTGAATTTATCATATAATAATTTGGATGGCAGAGTTCCATTTATCGCTGCCGTCTTGATCTCACTTGACCATAATACAGAGTTATGTGGTGATTCGTATGGCTTAACTCCATGTGAAACACCGAAGTTAGACATGGAACACCAAAAAAGGAAACATCCAAGTATGGTACTTCTTGCTCTTTTTGCACCCTTTTCATTTGCTTGCCTCTCAATTGTAAGCATCACGATCGTCTGTCGGAGAAGAAAGGATGTAAAAAGTACAAGCAAAAGCAAGTCTGGAGATATATTTTCCATATGGAATTTTGACGGAAAGATCGCGTTCGAAGACATCATCAGCTCAACAGAAAATTTTGATGAGAAATATTGCATTGGTGTTGGAGGATATGGATCTGTCTTCAGAGTTCATCTTGAAGGCGGGATTATCTTTGCCGTCAAGCTCCTTCACTCAGTGGAAGAATACAGCGACGAGGGAACATTTCACGCCGAGATTGAAGTGTTGACAAAAATCAGGCACCGATGCATCGTCAAGCTGTATGGCTTCTGTTCCCACTCCCAGTACAAATTCCTCGTATATGATCTTATCGAGAGGGGAAGCTTATCATCCATTATGCACGAGCAAGAGCTAGTGAAGGAGCTGGATTGGCCCAAGAGAGTTTCTGTTGTGGTGGATGTAGCTCAAGCTCTCTCCTACTTGCACCATGGTTGCGGCGATCCAATCGTGCATCGCGACATAAAAAGCAGCAACATTCTTCTGGACCTCGATTATAAGGCTTATGTTTCAGACTTTGGCATGGCGAGGAAACTGAAGCACGGTTACTCAAGCTGGAGCACTATTTTTGCAGGCACATGTGGCTACATAGCCCCGGGTACTTACATGGGTTTAATCCATTTTTATTTCTTTTTATAAAATGTGATTCAGAAAGAGAGAAGAAGTATAATCTCTGATCTGATATAGAGCTGATTTTGTTTCTTATTACAGAGCTGTCATCTACCATGGTGTTGACTGAGAAGTGCGACGTGTACAGCTTCGGCGTGGTTGCGCTGGAAGTTTTGATGGGAAAGCACCCAGGTGATCTGCTCCTTCCGTTCTTTTGCCGAACAGAGCAGCTGGGGAAGTTCAACGATATCCTGGATCAACGCGTCGCAGCACCGTCAACTATTGAGGAGGAGAAGGATGTCATTTTGGTTACCTTGGTGGCCTTTGCTTGCCTGCAAGTCAATCCCAAATCCCGGCCAACAATGCAGCAGGTATATCAGGCACTGACAAATAGAAATCGCCCAACGTTCATTCCCAGGCCCCTTCATGAAATCAGGCTACAAGATTTGCATGATTATTGTGGTGCCATAAAGAATATATGAATCGATATAGGTAGCATGCAGTGTCAGCAATTATATATTTGGCATGTGTTTGTTTGAGATAACATATCTATCCTGTCATGTTTGAACTTTGAAGTGCCATGTATGCGCCTCCCCAAGAAGGCTGTTGTGTGAGTGCTGTTTTTGCTTAGGCACCTTTTGTAATTTGTACATCCCCCCCTCTCTATATTGCAAAAACAGAGCTCCTGTTGTTTCCCGTAAAAAAAATGTCATGTAACTATTAGATTGCTGATAAACCATGCCGCATTTTGATTTTACAATGAACTTGTTGATGATTGCCCAAGTACCGGTGTACTCTAGTTTGTTTGACTGACATTTGGTGGGAATGTTTGGATGGTAGTTCTGTGATTAAGTTCTTTTTTAGAGGATGGTTAACTGTTTTTTGTTGTTGAGTTTATGCAATCAGTCATCTTTTTTGTTTATTTTGGCACTGCGTTTATCTTTGCCTAAAGACATCTCGGAGAAAGACATCCAGGAGACTCGATCATATGACACATATCCGGTTCATGCATAGATCACATGCCCTGACTTAGTTCGCCATAAATCACATGCCCTTGTTTTCTTTGCCTTTCTGGTCATTTGCCATTTGAACTAGTTGAAACATTTCAAAATTTTGAGCCAAATAATGCTACCCAAAATGAAGATCTTTCCCCTTGGCAAACTTGCAATCTTTTTTTTTTACAAACTCTACATAGCTCAACAGAACCAACCAGCCTGACATATGTTAGTCTAAGTCCGACAGCAACGAGCAGAGGAGGCGACCACGATTCAGACAGAGATCCTACTTCACTAGTTTCACTAGCAACACCAAGAAGAATGATGAAAAGAAAATACAATAAAAGCTGAAGCTTCGCATTTTGGGCGGCCAACTTCTTGATACGCCGATCAAGTGCTGCATTCTCAAAGCCTGATAGCATCAATTTGAGCTGTCATAGCAATAAATTCAAGCCTCGGAGCATCAATAAGTCGCTGCATTTCCCGCGACATGCTACGAGCAGATGCATTGCTGATGATGGACACATTTATCATCTGAATTTGCACGACCATGTCCAAGCACCTGACTAACCACATGAAGAAACGCCAGTCTTTGACCTTTCCAAATATACTCGGTTCAGCAACTTGTATGAACCAAACATCAGGAAAACCATGACATACTACTTGACTCTGAACATTAAAGAACAGAGGAACAACCTTCTTGTCCTTCACATTCGTTGGGCATTTCCACAAAAAAATTGGCTGGGTTCAGAGATGTGCAAGACTGAGAGCAACCTTTGGCATCCACATTCTAGACATTCAGTCGGAGGGAGGCTCATCATTCGAGTCGGGCCTTCTCTATGACATACCCCTGCGTTGCCATGGTCGGGAACTGGACGAAGGGGAAGCTACTACGGTCACGGAAGCGAGCCAAACAGTAATGAAATCGGAAGGACTGACGAAAACGACAGGTAGAGTTGGTCACCCTGGTCGCCGGAGTTGCCACGCACGCCGGATCCGTGGTGCAGCAGCAGCTGGGGAGTAGCGGCGCTCGTAATGCTGGTGGCTGCTGGAGTGGCTCCACCATCTTGATATACATGGACATGGTGATAAACCGATAAAGCTTCCTGTGAAAAATTGCACGGTGGCTGTGCACCGTCCGCATGATAAACGAGATGATCATTCCAATATTTTTCACCTGTATTTTTTACTATAATTATCCTCATAAAAAATAATTTTAAAAATATTTTAGATAAAGGGCTATATCTCTTAGCGGTGAACCTCTCTAAACGCTATAGCACTGCTATAGCACGCTGTTTTAAACTTCACTTCATGTGGTACAACCAAAGACTTAGGGCAGGACCTCTCTAAGTGCTACAGAACTGCTATTTAAAACAGTGGATAAATATCACTGGTCATAGCTCGAATAGACGCATCCTAGCTACTAAGACTTGGGCTGGTATATGCAACCGATGCAACGAGGTCGACATGAACTGGTTGTACATCACGCATGAACCTTTTCAAAACTGGTGAACAAAGTATAATAAATTTTGTAACTAAAAATTCTAGAAGAAAAAATATCAATGCTACCACAAAAGAAAAATCGCTTTTCCTTAACAAAGATCATATTTTGGTTTTCTATATCCATAGTTCCACATTGGGTAGAACTCAGTTTGATTTATAACATGAACAACAAGTGTGTGTGTGTGTGTGGGGGGGGGGGGGGTGAGAGAATGACCGGTAAAAGAGATACATATGCCAGTAAGCAACATGCCTAATTACTGAACCAATGGAACCACGTATTAAATTCGTATTTCCAGGCAACATCCCATTGACCCATTGTAATCGAATGATCAATTCACACTCAATACATGTACTCTACATGGAAATAGTATGCCCAAAGAGAATGTCAACTATCTATATATACCGTGGCTGCATGGTGAAGATGGAGCTGCATAAGTGCGTTTGACATCACATTGATATGCATCTATGCCAGTTAGAAGCAACTTTGCGACCTATGTTGTTTATTTTGAGACATTGGAGTCCACCAAATTCAGTCAAGTCTTACTCTGAAAAGCAAGGTTCGGTTGTAGTCTAGGTTCACTTACTTCATCAGTCATGACCACATTCCGTGCCACTTGATATGTTTACAATTTTGTGTCGCAGAGCATTGTGTGGTCCATTAACATTTGTCTACGTCCTTTGTATTGTGAGATCGAAAGGGCTGGTTGGAAGGTAATGATCGGATGATTGGAGGTTGGTTAGGTGTATTTCTTCCCGCACTCATCAGAACTTGATTGGATTTCTAATTCAAACAACAAGCGTAGAAAGAACTACACGAACTAAATTCCTGTCATCCAGCCTGAACCAATTCAAAGCCAAGCTACACTTTTAACTAATCCCCAGCAGTGAGAGTAAATTTGGCAGAGTTCCTGACGGAGTGCAATTTTCAGCATTTTTCAATATAGATGGTACAGTTTTACTCTGAACTCATTTTAACTGATGCCGACAGTAGCAATTTTAAGCATAGATGGTACAGATCAATAGTTTTGCAAATGAGTTCAGCACGTGGACAGGACAGCTATGTTGAAAAGTATGAACAAGCATGCAATTCACATGATTAAAACATGTGGTTAAGGATTAATACGTATATGAGGGTGCAGATAACAAACGTACTGCTATTTAATCAGGCATTGCCTCTGTTTTGCAGAGGTAGGAGCATGCAGCCAGATGGATAAAAAAACACCAGAGTTATCCTTTTAGAGAAGATGTAAAAAGAAAGAAACAGCAGAGTTGTAGCCAAATAATCTTGGTGCGTTCGATTTTGAAAATATGTAGATGTGCTTCGTAAGGAACAATCATATTGGCTGCAATAAATAAACAAATCATATTGGATGTATGAATAAGAACCTGAACATTGTTGCTCTGTGTAATTTTTGTGTCTCAAGAGTCATTTTTTCTTGTGAGAAGTGTGTCAAACTCATTGACTGAAGTTTATGTAACATGGAGGTGTCAAAGGAGGACGTGTTGCCTCTTTCGATAAACTTTTCATCAGCACAACTAGGTGGCAAGGCAACTTCTGAATTTCCTTTTTTCGAGAAATGATTCAGGTTTGTTCTAAAAAAAATGATTCAGGTTTCACCTTGGTCTACAAGCTAGACTCTGCACTCCGCTTCCCCTGAATGAAGGAGCAAATTGAGACCTACAAAAGAATATCATATTCCTTGTGGCTGTGTTGATATGTTGTGAGCTTGCAACCTTAGAGCATCTCCAGCCGTGCCCCCAACAGGCCTCCCCAGGCGTTTTTTTAGCGCCGGTGGGCAAAAATTGGCCCAGTCATGCCCCCAGTAGCCCGTTTTTCGCCGGCTTGTGCCGAAACTGGCGCCAGCGGACCCGAGCCGAACCCGACGCGCTGGGGGGCGCCAGGGGGCGCCGGCACAAGCGAAAAGGGGCGTGGGGCCGCTCTGTCGGCGAGTCGAGAGCCTCTTCCCACCGTTTCTTCCCGCTTTTCCCCCACTCCCCTCTCATTTTTTCCATTCCTCCCGCCAATCTCCCTCTCACTCGCGTCCCAGGCAGCCGCCATGCCGCTGAAGAAGTACGTGATCCCCCGCGCCGCGACAGCTGCGACCACCACCGTCGCCCAGCCGAAGCAGAAGAAGCCGAGGGCGCCGCTGTCCAAGCCACCGGGCATGTCCAACACCGACCGGAGGGCGGAAGTTCAGCGACGGGAGGCTGTCACCGCCGATCGGCGGAACAGGGCCAACGCCAAAAAGGCCCGGGACAGCGCGACACATGCGGCTGCGGCTGCGGCGGATCAAGCTGAGGCGGCTCGCGTGGGGATGATGAATCCACCCGGCGGCCACGCCCAACACGCGCCTTGGAGCCAGCAAAGCGTCGGCTCTCCGGCCGGCTTCTCGTCGTCGTCGCAACCATGGGGATGCACGCCGTCGCCAGGCTACGCCGACGGGGACGCGCACGGTGGGTTCAACCCCAACGTCACCTTCCCCCATGGACACCCAGCCCAGCGCACGCCCTCGCCCGCCTTCGCCGGCGTGCAGTACCCTCCATACAACTACTCGCCGCCGGCCTACGCGCCCTTCTCGACGCCCCCTCTCCGCCTTTGCGCGCTGCCCTTCTCACAAGCTTCCACGTCACACCTCAGCGACATCGACGCGACCGACGCCGACATGGACGACATCATCGCGGCAGGCTCGGCCGCGGCCGCTGCGTCCCTCGGGTTCGCTACCCAGGACGACACGGTGGACCTCATGGAGGCATGGACGGTGAGCTCGAGTACGGCGAGGAGGAGCCGGGCGAGCAGCAGCAGGAGGAGGAACCGGCGACTGTTTCGGCGAGGGGGCGCAAGAAGAAGAAGCAGGCGGCCATGACCGGCGAGCCGCGCATCAAGTGGGCGTCCAAGGAGCAGGAATGTCTCGCCGAAGCGTGGAAAGTCGTCTGCCTCGACCCGACCACCGGCACGACCAGAGCATCGAAACGTACTGGGAGCGCATCAAGGCCTAGTTCGACGAGCGCAAGCTCGTCGACCCCTACTTCAACGACGTCTACATGCAACGCGGGTCGAAGGGAATGGCGAACCATTGGGGGCTCATCCAGGCGGCGTGCAACAAATGGCATGGGATCGTCGAGGAGATCGCGGCTCGCCCGGAGAGCGGCGCCAACATTGAGGATCAGGTATGGCACGCGGTCTCCCGCTTCTCTTCGCCGTGTGCGCCTGCCAACTGTTTGTTCCCCGGCGCAGCTGCTGCGCATGTTCGCCATGTATCGCCAGGACAACAGCGACCAAGAATTAAAGTAGCTCCACGTCTTCAAGCGGATCAACAAGTGCGAGAAGTGGGCGGAAGTCCGGCGCACCCTGGCCAAGGCCAATGAGACCTACAAGCCGGACACGCCGACGTCGGGCATGTCAGAAGGGCAGCCGGACGGCAACAAAGGGGCCAAGAAGGGGAAACAAGCCGACAAGGCTACTGCGCGAGTGCAGGAGTCCATCGAGTATTGCCTCGCCGACGCACAGGCCCGGGCCGCCCTGTGTGAAGAGAAGACCGAGGCGCGGTGGTCGGCGTTGATGACGAACAGCGCCGTTAAGCTCGATCTGCTCCGGACCAACGTCGCCGCGAAGAAGAGGAACACCGACCTGGCTTTTCTGATGGGCGGGGCGGACATGCTCCAGAGCAACGACAAGAAGCTCAAGGCGTGGTACATGGCAGAGCGCGGCCTCATCCTGAACCAGCTGCCGCCAACTCCCGCGCCCACGCCGCCGCCGCCGCCAAGCCCGAGCGATGATGCCTCCACGACGCCCAGCAGCACCGAAGCCGCGCCGACGCCGCCCAGCACAGAAGCAGCTCCGACACCGCTAAGCCCGCGCACGCCGACTCCGCCGACGCCGGAGGCCGACCCCGCCGAGTGATACATTGCGCACGCGTCCAGATCGCTGGTGACGTTCTTTTTTTTTTTGTACGCCGGACTATTTATCCGATCGCCAAACTGTGGCCTATAATCGCCGGACTTGTGGCATCTTTTGTAAGCGGGAACGACCAAGTTTGAAATTGCCGCGTTCTGGGGGCGGCGCCTAGGGCCGTGACTGGGAGCTAGGTCGCCCCAGGGGCCAATCTAGCGCCGGTTCGCCCCTAGGCCGCTCTTTTTAGGTGCCCTGGAGGGCCGAACGGCTGAAGATGCTCTTAGTTCTTACTGCGAGCAAAGGCAGGGAGAAGAGACGCCAGCAGTGCAGTATGTATGTACGTATGTACTATCTGCATCTCAATTACTGCCTTCTCCATACGCATATACATACAAAATAAAGTAGTGTTGTGCTTGTGAGACGTGGTGCTGATCAGATCGTGGAGGGACATCATTTTGTATATTGCACCCTAATTTGCCACTGCCGCAGTACTGCCACCATGCCTACAGCAAAATACAATGTTCGGCAAGACTACATTTGTTATGGAAGGCGGTAATTAAAAGTATACATAGGGAGAGTTCATGTCTCCCGGGTCAGACATTTTGGCATTTTTTTTGTCTACTAAATTTACTCATGTATTAAGAAAATATTCATCATTTTTTAAAATCAGTAACCGTTTTCCACCCAGCTAGGCGAGCTACCGAGCAACCATGCATGGCCAGCGACGGACCCAGGGAGCTCCTGTTGGACGCTCGTTGCATCCAATAGAGGGTGCGACACACAGGGTGAATCCCCACCGAGCCGTCCCATTGGCAGGCACTGTGCGGGTGGTCAAAACATTTGCGAACAATTTTTGAAAAAAGTAAAAAACAGCTGAAAACACAAATTGTATTCAAGTTTGTGAATATTTTTTGGAAACCTAAACATTTTTTGAAATTTTGAGCTTTTTTTTTACATTTCATGAAAATTGTGAACAGATTTCAAGGTTCCAATTTTTTTTAGAAATGATTTTTCTAAAATTCTAAATATTTAAAAACCGGCACCGAGTATGCAAACTGAGCAGCCTCAGGTCGACGCCGGCCGAATTGCCCGACCTCACCCCTCTCAATCAGCTCCGGGAAGGGCAGGACTTTGGATGGAACAGGTAGCACTTCGAGTACGCGGCTTCCTCAAATTCAGTCAAGTCGCATTCTCTTAATAAATCGATTTGATCGGTAATTAGAGATCGCGGTCAGTCAATATCCGGCACCACGGGCCATCGCCACCTGAAGGGAGACGACACCCTTTGCAAACGGGCGGCACCACAGCCACAGGTTGTGACTCGTTTCTGCAATGCCAGTCTCTATTGAGGACTCAGTAGTGTTGGTCTTCATTCAGTTTTATTTTTTCAACTGCTCATTGCTCAATGATGCATGCTTGTGTGGAGCAGAAAGTTAGAAGATCTTGCACGCGGTCCTTGCGGGAATCAGCTCCACAATCTGGCCAAGCATGGTCTACACGGCAAGGCTCCAAATCACTTTCTGTAGAACTATCAACGGCATCAGCGGACTATATGCAATGTGTGTGCTCTGGAGCTTCACTTATGAACTAGACCCGCACAACATGAGCCTTCTCCTTGCCTTGGAGCTGCTGCTGCTCCTGCTTGCCACACCACGCCTTTCTTGTGCCTCAAATTCTACACAGACACCACTGGATCGTCAAGCAGAGGCACTTCTCCAATGGAAATCTAGCCTAAACAATTGGTCCAATGATTGCCTGGACTCATGGACAAAAGGAAGCAACCCCTGTTACTGGGCTGGCATTGACTGCAGCAACGCCATGCTGCCTCGTGGCCATGACCAGGGTGATGCTGCCCTAGTTGTGTCCAGCATTTCACTTGGAGTATGTCGCCTTAATGGCAGGTTGGACAGGCTCCACTTTCCAGACTTGCCCCATCTTGTGTATCTGGACCTCAGCCGCAACCATCTCTTGGGCTCAATCCCATCAAGCATTTGTGCTCTTCCCGAGATCACTCACTTGGATCTATCCAACAATGGCCTGAATGGATCTATCCCATCAAGCATTGGTGCTCTTGCCGAGCTCACTCACTTGGATCTATCCAACAATGACCTGAGCAGATCTATCCCAACATGCCTAGGTAATTGTACAAAACTAACACATCTGGATCTAAGAAGCAATCGATTTGTAGGAAGCATTCCACCTCAGATAGGACAATGTCACCTTTTATCATCGTTACGCATATCAGACAATTCATTGACAGGAGAAATACCGCAAGAACTTGGGTATCTTGCCTTGCTGGAGGAGTTGGATTTGAGTAGAAACAATTTAAGTGGTGCCATCCCAGCGACTTTTTCTAATCTACTCCGCATGGATTGGCTGATTTTATCATATAACCGTTTGGCTGGCAGAGTCCCATCTATCCATGCAGGCTCGATCTCACTTGACCATAATTTGGATTTATGCGGTGATTTGTATTTGGGCTTAACGCCATGTGAACACCAAAGCAGAAAACTTCTTGCTTTATTTGCACCCTTTTCCTTCTTTTGCCTCTCAATAGTAAGTATCATGGTTGTTTGTCGGAGAAGAAAGTATGTAAATAGTACAAGCAAAAGCAAGTCTGGGAATATACTTTCTATATGGAATTTTGACGGAAAGATCGCATTTGAAGACATCCTCAGCGCAACAGAAAATTTCGATGAGAAATATTGCATTGGCGTTGGAGGATACGGATCTGTCTTCAGAGTTGAGCTTGAAGGCGGGACTATCTTTGCTATCAAGCTCCTCCACACGATGGAAGAATACAGTGATGAGGGGGCATTTCATGCTGAGATTGAATTGTTGACGAAAATCAGACACCGATGCATTGTCAAGTTGTATGGCTTTTGTTCCCACTCTCAGTGCAAATTCCTTGTGTATGATCTTATCGAGAGGGGAAGTTTATCATCCATACTTCATGACCAAGAGCTAGTGAAGGAATTGAATTGGCCCAAGAGAGTGACTGTTGTGAGGGATGTAGCTCAAGCTCTCACTTACTTGCACCATGATTGTGATAATCCAATCGTGCATCGTGACATAAAAAGCAGCAACATTCTTCTGGACCTCGATTATAAAGCTTATGTCTCAGACTTCGGCATGGCGAGGAAATTGAAGCAGGGTTACTCAAGCTGGAGCACTATCTTTGCAGGCACATGTGGCTACATAGCCCCAGGTATGTACATGGGTTTAATATATTTTTTATGATTATAAATATGTGATTCAGAAAGAGTGAAAATAGGGTTCTGTTCTGATACATATTGCCGATTTTGTTTCTTATTACAGAATTGTCATCTACCATGGTGTTGACCGAGAAGTGCGACGTGTACAGCTTTGGTGTGGTTGCGCTGGAAGTTGTGATGGGAAACCACCCAGGTGATCTGCTCCTTCCGTTCTTCTGCCGAACAAATCAGCCGGGGAAGTTCAACGATATCCTGGATCGACGCATCGCAGCGCCGTCAACCATTCATGAGGAGAAGGATGTCATTTTGGTTGCCTTGGTGGCCTTTGCTTGTCTGCAAGTCAATCCCAAATGCCGGCCAACAATGCAGCAGGTGTATCAGGCACTGACAAATAGAAACCGCCCAGCTTTCATGCCCAGGCCCCTTCATGAAGTCAGCCTCCAAGATTTGCACGATTACTGTGGCACCATAAAGAATATATGAAGCTATATTGCTAATCCCGTGTATATTTGGCATGTGTATTTGTATTTTTGTGTAGACTTCAAGGACAGAAGGATGGATAACATCCTTTGTATGTCGACTTAGTATTGTTACTAGTAATTTCAGTATTGAAAATGGCATTGTTTGGCAAAACTGTTGGATGAAAATATATGCATTCCCCTTATCCTTCCCTCTTCATTCATCTGAAGTAGGCGGAATCACCTCTTTTTTCCCATATGGTTATGCTTCTAATTGTCAAATTTTCTAAAGAGGAATAGACACAGTATGTCTTAGTGGAAACTTATGCAACAGGCTGGATGTTTAACAGGCAAAACCTGAAAGGACCGAAGCTTTTTAGCCTATAACTTGTAGCTGTGATGATCCCACTTACATATGTGCATTGCTTTCTTTTTTCTTAGGGGGCGGGGAGCAGGTCGGCTTTACTGATATATTTAGGATTTACTTGCAATAATGTTATGAGTAGCAGATCTCAAGTTCAACCTGTTTTATTCTCCGTCTTTTCTTACAATGTTCCATTCACAGTACCTCTCACACTCCAGAGGGTGCTGAAGCTGGAGACTGAATTCTGAATGGGTCATAACTGAAGTTAATTTCCATCCTTGTCTGGTTGCAGTTTCTGAATGCTGGCTGGCTCTCCCTCTCTTCGGCAAACTTGCAATTTCTCCAAAAACTCTACAGAGCTCAGCAGAACCAACCAGCCCGACCTGTTCGTCCCATTTGACAGCAGGGAGCATAACCATTGGAACCACAATCCATTGCACATTCTACTTCACTAGCTTCGCTAGCAACACTAAAGAAGAATGGCGAAAAGAAAGTACAGTAAAACCTGAAGCTTCGCATTTTGGGCGGCCAACTTCTCGATACGTTGATCAAGTGCTGCATTCTCAACCCTAATAGCATCAATTTGAGCCCTCATAGCATCGATGCATCAATGCGTCACTGCATTTCTCACCACACGCTACAAGTAACCGCATTTGCTGATGAAGAAACGCCAGTCTTTCACCTCTCCAATTCCAAACATACTGAATTTAGTAGAGTAGGTTGCTTGAACCAGACATCAGGAAAACAATATGATGTAGCACTACTTGACTCTGAAAATTAAAGAACAGAGGAACAACCTTATTGTCCTTCACATTCGTTAGGCATTTCCCCAAAAAATTGGCTGGGTTCAGAGATGTGCAAGGCTGAGAGCAACTTTTGGCATCCACATTCTAGACATTCAGTCGGACGAAGGCTCATCATTCCTTGGAGCACGCCAGCCGGGGCTTCTCTGTGGGACACCAGTCGGAGCGAGTGTCATTGCCGGCAGGGAGCATAACCATTGGATCGTGGTCGCCTTTCTGTACAGAGCACAACCTATGACAATAAGCAAGATGCCTAAATTACTGAACCAACGGAACCACAAGTATTAAAATTTGTGTTTGCAGGCAACAACACATTGTAATTGAATGATCAACTCACACTCAGTACATGCACTCTAAATGGAAATAGTATGCCCAAAGAGAATGACAACTATCTATATATATACAGTGGCTGCATGGCGAAGACGGAGCTGCATAAGCATGTTTGACATCACATTGATATGCATTCATGCCAGCTAGGAAATAACTTTACGACCTATGTTTTTTTTGAGACATTGGAGTCCACCAAATTCGGTCAAGTATTATTATGGAAATGTTCTTGCTCATTCCATGCCACTTGATATGTTTACAATGCTGTGCTGTAGAGTGTTGTGTGGTCCATTAACATCTCCCGAGGTAATTATTATGGCTTTCTGTATCGTGGGATCGAAAGGGCTGGTTGGAAGGTAATGATAGGATGATTGGAGGTTGTTAGGTGTCTTTATTCCACACTTATCGGAAGTTGATTTGGTTCCTATTTCAAAAATAAGTGTAGAAAGAATTACCAGGAACTAGATTCCTCTATCATCCAGCCTGAACCAATTAAAAGTCAGGAAACACTTTCAACTAATCCCTAGCAGTGATAATAAAATTGTCAGACTTCAAAACGGAATGATACTCTTCAGCCAAGATGCTACACTTTTACGCCAAACTCATTTTAACTAATGTTGACATTAGTAATTTTCAGCATAGATGGTACAGATCAATAGTTCTTCAAATGAGTTCAGCATGTGGACATGACAGCTATGTTGAAAAGCATGAACAAGCTAGCATGCATTTCACATGATTAAAAGCTGTGGTTAAGGATCAATACGCATATGCTATGCGGGTGCATAGACGGAGGGCCACACTTAGCATTAACAATGTGCTGCTATCTAATCAGGCATTCAGGCATTGCCCACTGCCATGCTAATCATTTTGACTCGTCAGTCAGTTGACTCTTTTGAGGAACTTCTCAAAATCACTTATACTCCCTCCGTCCTATAATATAAGATCTTATTACATCCAATTTATAAGCAAATTGGATGTAATAAGATCTTATATTATGGGACGGAGAGAGTAGTTCTTTTGAAAAGCACATTGAGGTGACAAGGCAACTTTCTTTTTTGCAGAAATGATTCAGGTTTCATATTGATCTACAAGTTAGGGCCCGCTTGGGTTATCGTTTTCCCTCCGTAAAATACTACCTGGTTAGAAAACGTCCGGTCGGCTTGCTCCGGGTGGTTGGTTCACCGTATTGGGCTTGTAATGTTTACACTTGTATTCTCACTTACGCTCGTAATCGGCCGGTTTACGATACACGCCTCAGCTGGTGGTTTTCATTCCGGGTGGAAATCAATCGTGGTTGGTATTATACACCTGTAAGCAAAATACAGCCGTATAAAGTTACGCCGAATCCAGTCGGAGCCACACTGGACCTATACAAGAACATTATATTCCCTGTGACTAATCAAGTACTCCCTCCGTCTCAAAATAAGTGACTCAAAAATGACTCAACTTTGTACTAAAGTTAGTAAAAAGTTAAGTCACTTTTAAGTCACTTATTTTGGGACGGAGAAAGTAACTAGTTTTATATACTGATTTTATAAAAATCTCTTCATTTATTTTAAAAAAGTTATCATGTAGGAGTATTTAGAAAATGTTCATCGGGTATTTCAAATCAATATTGGTGTATATTTACCACTGTTCAAGAATTCATCCAATTAATTAGTTAACGGGTCAGTTAATCGCTACTCGTAGGATGGCCGAATCGAATAGCACCAATTCGTCGTGTTATCTTGTCAGACCGATTAACTTGCCTGTGTGACCGATTAACAGTTTGTCAGGCCGATTAATCGCTGCCGGCCCATTAACTTATGGGAAAACGAAGCCCAAAATTTTCGCCCATAACCTCTCTCACCCCCTCTCGCTCCACAATTGCCAGGGTTCGATCAAATCGTGACATAATTGTTAATTACATAGCTGACGAAAATGAGAGTATGGTTTAATACCTAAAAATTAGATATATACATTTGAAGGTTCCTATTTAATCTACCCATTAATGGTCGACTGATTAATCTAGTTAATAGGTCGATTCACCGATTAATCGTTACTCCCAAACCGACCGAGCAGCTACCAGTTACCAATTTCCTTAACAATGATATTTACAAAACCTTTATCATGTATTAAAACATAGCCTTTGATTATTTAAAAAACACTCATGTGCATTTCAGGATTATTCAACATGTACTCCCTCCGTCTCAAAATAAGTGACTCAACTTTGTACTAAGTTTAGTACAAAGTTAGTACAAACTTGAGTCACTTATTTTGGAACGGAGGGAGTAATAAAAATTTTCATTATATATTTAAAGTATAGTCGCCATGCATTAAAGTAATGTTCATTGTGTATTGAAAATGATAAATGCATTAAAAATATTTATAAATAATGTTTATCTTGTATAAGAAAATGTTAAAATATTTAACAATGTTCCTCATGCATTTAAAAAATGTTCAACATGTGTTAAACCTGATAAACATTATTTGAACACATGTTCTTGTGTATTAAAATATGTTTGACGTGCATTAAAACAGTTAAACATATGTTAAAAAGTGTTAGACACTAATTTAACAATGTTCATCCAGCATTAGTGTTCCACATTATTTGGAAAATGTTCTTCGTGTATATCAAAATGCTCAACATGTATTTATGGAATTTTAAGAGTGTATTAAAAATGCATTTAGAATAAGTACAAATATATTTGGGAAATGAAATAACAAGGAACTAAAATAGAAAAGGTAAAAAAGGAAAATAACATGAAAAGAGAAAATCTAAAAAAATTCAATGATAAAAAAGGAACATGGAAAATAAAAAGAAAACAAACAAGAAGAAAAAAAAAATGGTAAATCCATGAGAGCGAACATAGCAACGTACACATAGAACGGATCCTAAAAAAACTACACATAGTGTTAGAGTTGTGTCGAATATAGTGTATAAGGTAGGTTACAGTTGGACTTGTAGTTGTATTGTGTTTAGATAGGATATGGAATCGTGTCCTGGTAGGACACTAGTATCCTAGGTCTCTCATATATAGTGGGGCTAGACACACTTTGTAACCTATGCCAACATAATAGCACCGGAATGCAGGGGAAGCCGGCGGCATGTGCCGGTGTCCAGAGCGACCGGGTGCGGTATTGTATCGGTGTCATGGGGAGGAGCGCCCATAGTCAGGCCCCGGGGATGTAGCCATATCGGTGAATCTCGTTAACAAATCTCGGTGTCGTGCTCGGGTGATTGCTTGATCTTCGGATAATCGACGGATCGCCTCGGATTTATTCTAACAAGTGGTATCAGAGCTAGGTTGTTCAGACGTCGTGGATTGTTGATTGAAAGAGGATGAAGAGAACATCGATAGAAATCTGTGGAAGCGATCGTAATGCGGGACAGTATGGTCGGCGAGTTGCGAGCTAGAAACAGAGTTGGTCATGTTGTAATCTTCAAGAAGCAATCGGAAGCATCTGTAGCAAGCATCTCGTGTGTGAGGCGTCGGGCAGCGGCGAGATCGAACCAGAAGTAGTGGCGGCACGCGCATGTGACGCGTGTGGAGCTGGATGGATAGATCGTAAGGCGACGGCGTAATGTGTACGAGAGGGTTGCATGCAGAGGCAACGAGCAGCTATTCGGCGACTCGGATTGATCGATCACAAGATCCGATCGTGGCAAGGAGCGTGCGAGCGACAGCGACGTACGGGCAGGCTGGCCCATGCGGGGTTGGCTCGCTCGGGTTAAAGCCCAGCTGCAGAGCAGGTCAAGGCCAAGGCGTGTTGGCCGTGCTAGGCGGTATTCCGAACGCAGCAAGGACAAAGAGATTTGTTTGATGAAAAAAAATTGGCACAAGGACTCAGAGTCAGATCATGATGCTTATCAAGAAAGAAATAGAGAAGTCCGTTCAAAAGCTAGTACGTACGTGTGGTGAATTAGGAGCTTGCCTTGCTTTGTTAATCTCCTTTGATGTTCACACGCGAAGGCTATGAAGGATTTTCGCTTTGGTTTTCTTTGTTGACACACATATGTGTACAGATGGTGATGGTCACGGTGACGGCTTGAGGAGTCTGGAACGTGTCGTGCAGTCAGGGAAGTTCGGCTGAGGTCAGACTTGGACAGTCTGACGGATCGACGCAAGTCAGTTGGTACAGAAGACGGTGGTGTGATCGGCGACGACGTCATAGGAGCGTGATGCTGATGGTGACCGACTTCTGCGCGTGGCAACACGTGGCGCAAGCCTGAGGGCTTGTGTGGCTTCGACAAGACTATGGGGCGGGGTTGATTCAAGGTGGTGTACACACGGAGATTGATGTCGACGGGGCGCGAGGGTGGACTGATCATCTACCATGGAGTCATGTTGAAGGTGGAGCTGGATTGAGGGGTTACGATGTAAGGATCCAGGGAATCGAAGCCTATTCAGCAAGGGGGAAAAGTGAGTGACACGTAGTTCAGACTGGAGCCCAGTGGTCTGATGGAAGTGTGAAACTCGTCGTCGGTCGGTGATGATCGATGGTACTCTGCAGTGGGGGTTGAGTGGTGTGGTTTCGCGACCCTTGAGACTCGACCGGGACGGCGAAGGCTCGACGTGGTAATAGCGGCGAGGCGTGCGGTATGCACGGGGCATGGAGACGGGCCAGGGCTCTGGTGGTCATACATGTGGTGAGACAACTGCGAATATGACTCGGGATGACTACAAGTAACGGTGAAATTCCTTCAAGTTTCAGACAGGCGGTCAAGAAGGAGCGGTGATGTTGAGTTCAGGTAACTCTTATGTGTGACAACCAATATGTGAGTTGTTCACTTTCACGCAGGTCAGTGATCAGTGTGTGATGGCGTTGGACGGATACTCTGAAAGTTGGGAGCATAAACTAGAGTGACAAGGAACTTGATTTTGCTCAAGTGTTGACCGTGGTCAAGAAAAGAAGGGACTACAAGTTGCAGGTGGAGTCACATGGAGTCTTTGGAGTAGCAGCGGTACTCATGGGATAAGCTCAAGTCCAATGTACATGGAAGTTTGACGCATGGACGAATCCAGGGTGGTGGAATATTCGCCAAGGTGGAGTTTGTTAGAGTTGTGTCGAATATAATGTACAAGGTAGGTTACAGTTGGACTTGTAGTTTTATTGTGTTTAGATAGGATATGGAATCGTGTCCTGGTAGGACACTAGTATCCTAGGTCTCTCATATATAATGGGGCTAGACACATGTTGTAACCTATGCCAACATAATAGCACCGGAACGCAGGGGAAGCCGGCGGCATGTGCCGGTGTCCAGAGCGACCGATGCTGTATTGTAGCGGTGTCATGGGGAAGAGCGCCCATAGTCAGGCCCCGGGATGTTACCATATCGGTGAACCTCGTTAACAAATCTCGGTGTCGTGCTCATGTGATTGCTTGATCCTCGGATAATCGACGGAGTGCCTCGAATTTATTCTAACACACAGAACCGAAAAATAGAAAGAAACGAAAAAGGCAACGTAAGTGTTTGGCCGTGGAAGCAACTGAGTAAAAAAAAGACGTACTGCTCCCTCTGCTCCAGAATATACGGTGTGTCTATTTTCGTGAAAGTCAAACATATGTGTGTTTCCAAGATTATAAAATAAATATCAACATCTATAAACTATTGAAAAACTATGAAAATATTTTTCATGATGTATATAATATGAAAATACTTTTCATGTTGGAAGGGAGACACTTATTATAAAAATAAGTAAAGATAATTTGACATCATTCTTTAAAATAAACTCGAGACCCCACCCAAAGAGTCACATAGAAGGTGGAACAAGAAGAAGAAAAAGATCGACATTGTTTCTTTTCTTAGCGAGGTTGAATGCACCGAACAACACATTAGGCAGCTTGAAGTTCTTACCTCCAGGAGAAAAGTAGACATACACGTATTTAGATTTGCAGATATTTCTTAGTTCATAAATTTTCAGATATTTCTTAGTTCGTAAATTTGCAGATATCTCACTCAAGCATTGATCCCCGCATATAAAGACGCAACAATCTATCTATCTATTATATACTTAAAACAAAAACCAAATAAGACACCACGTTTTTCCACATAAGCTAAAATAATATAAAGCGTTGATCTATAATATTTACGGCTGGGATTTAATAATATTACGTTACATATCTAAAGTATATATGTTGAACCGACACGCTACGAAGTTTTTTTTTGCATGTATAAATCTAGCACACGTTCCATTAAAAAACTAACGGCCACGTACGTCTCTAGGACACACTCAAAAGACACTAATGGGCACGTACATCTGTTTAATTTTTTTGGATGCGTACGACTGTTTCTAACAGACAAAGAGATCGACTGGAGTTCAAAAACAAAAGCGAGAGAGAGATCAAAAGGAAATTGGCGCCCGGAAAAGAAAAATAGGAGACACGCACGGACTCAAATTTCCCAGAAAAACCTGCATGCAAATCGGACGTCCGTCAGTTGTTCAACAAGAATACGAACACGTATTAAAGAAAACAAGAAAACCATGCCAACCTAGGTCACGTACAAAGGGAAAAAAAGAGTATGGAGAAGTCTTTCCAAAAAAATGTGCATGCTACATCGGACATCCGTCAGGAGTCCAACTCCCAACAGGTATGAAAAAAAAAAAGAACACTACAAAACCTGGTCACATGACAAATATTTTAAAAAGGTCACGTGCGGATTAGAGAACAAGTTACAGCTAGGTCTTTCCAAGAAATCATGCATGCATGTCTTTCAAAAAAAAACATGCATGTATACAACGTACTACAACCTGCTTTAGGAGTACAACAGGAGTATGTTCAATTCATCTAAAAAGGAGAATGCGTACAATTCTCACAAGACAAATTGGTCATCGATGATTCCGGGACTGTTCAAAATAATAATACTAGATACATATTGTATTTGATGGACTGGGATGGACAAACAATGCAATCGGTTATAATAATAATATCTGTTTTTGTTGTAATCTAACTATTTGACTTAAATATAGATTGTACCCATAAAGCAGAGAGCATGACACTACTAGAAAAAGGGCTACTAATGGCGCACCTAATTTGGCCATTAATGGCGCATTAGTGGTGCGCCATTAGTAGCACGCCATTAGTAATACTAGATACATATTAGTAAGTATTACTAATGGCGCACCACTGATGCGCCATTAGTATCTGGTATACTAATGGCGCACCACTGGTGCGCCATTAGTATAGGGCACGGTGCGCCATTAGTATGCCTTCCAGGGCCATGTATAGCCAGGTGCTTTGGTATACTAATGGCGCACCACAGGGTGATGCGCCATTAGTAACCTCGGCATATTAATGGCGCACTGCTTAAGGATGCCCCATTAGTATCCTCTGGAATACTAATGGCGCACTGTTATGTGATGCGCCATTAGTATGAATATTAGGTTTTTTTTATTTTTTAATTTTCTGTTTTTTTGGACAGGTTACAAAATGTATAATTGGACAAAATATAGACAGCACACATCAACAACAGATTCATCGAATACAATAGAAGATTAGTCTCTGAATACATTTCATCATATTAGTCTCCAAATACAATTCATCACATTAGTCTCCGAATTGAAAAGACCGAACAAAGATAGAACATTATATTACAAGTCTCGAGACCGCGAGTAACGCGTTTGTCTTCACATTACAAGTCGATATCGATCATCTAAACTACCATCACATAGAAGAGAGCTGCGGTCATCACGATGAGCATCATCACGATGAAACTCGTCTTCATCCGGTTCCTCCAACGCTCCCTCCCCTCTCGTGCTAGATAGCGGGCGTATCTAGATTCGGCCTCGGCCCTAGTGGTGTACCCTTTGTAACTGTTTCCGCTGAATCGGTGAACCTGTCTTCGACACTCCTCCCAGTCGTCGTAGACTCTGGGAACCTTACCCTTGTACACGACATACGACGGCATCGCTATGCACTAGCGAAACGAAACGTTAGTACCAATTCACAGACAATACATAAGCAATATATAAGTATGCAACAGAACGACCGGAAGAGAAAAGCAAGACATTAATAGCATCAATTACATCTAAGTTGAACGACTCTCGAAACCAAAGAGACATACTACAAGTTCATTAAAGTTTAATTACAACATGAGCCAATCGATGTTTCAGAACTAGACACATCATCACTGCTTTCGACTCGACTCAAGGGACCGGAGCGTGGATGAAGCCGCCGTCTATCGTGGGAGTCATGAAATTACGGGCGTTGTCAGCCTGCATTTGTAGCATTCCGTCTATCTCACTGTTGGACGGTTGATTTCTGAGGTAGAACTGCCCCGAGGTACGAAGGACATCTTGATGGATGATTTCCGCAAACTCCGACTGAATGCGAAAGAATTCTTGTCTGATGTCCGCGTCCTGGATTGCCGACATGCTCGCGGCCCAATCTTTGAGTTTACTCGGTAGCAGAAGTTGATGATGGTCCCGTACGATCGCCCGCATGTGATGGATGGTGTAGTAGGCACCCTTTTGACCGCCAGACGGCTGCTTGACGCAGCAGAACGTCGTATTGTGGGAGAACACGTGCTTGCGTACTTACGAATAGGCCTGTTGAAGGTGCCTCCAGATTGGGCGTAGCCGGGGAGAACATCATCAAGAACCTTCTTGACATTTGTGTAGTCTACGTTCAACTGACGGCCCGGGTCGAAATACGTGGCCATGGAATATTTGGGGCTTAGGAGGATGAGCGTGCAATGTGTGTCACTGCAGAAAACACGGAATGTTAAAAGAAAAACGATCGAAATCTAAGAATTCGTATGTTACGGGGCGGTTGAGGGGAGGACTTACTCGGGAAAGTAAGGCACGAGGAAGTTATCCTTATCTGGGTTTGCCAGAATGACGCCTTCGAGGTAAGAACTCGCGACTTGCCGGTCCCCAGCGCTGCCCAAGATCTTGGCACGCATGTAGAAGGGGTCGACTATCACGATGTCCGGGGTCTTGTCGCGAATGATCCGCATCTCCATACTCAGCGAAAATAGCCGAACGAAGGTGTAGTGCAGCGGATGAAGGTTCAACATAGCGTGGATGTCATCAAACCGCAGGACGATCGTACCCCCGATGTAGTTATCCACAAAGCCCTTGCCCTCTGGCACCTTGGCCACGAAAACCGGGTATGCCACATCCTTCTCTCTGAGACGCCGCTTCTCCAAAGAAAGAACACTGTCATGCAGACTCCGCATAGCACCGGCTGCAACATCGAGCATATTTCTCGGTAGCATCGGCCTACCCGCCACACGCACCCTCCTCATTAAATCCTCAGGTGAAGGTGGCCCGTCCTGAGCACGGATCGTACTCGGTGCCGGCTGGCCCGCACCCTTGTTAGTCTTTCTTTTGTGTGCCTTCTTCTTCTCCTGTAATGGGACCGAGTTCTGCTCACAGACCGCCTTCTTGAGTGTGTTGGGGCTGAGAATATTTCGCACCTCGCCTATCTGAGGCTCGGTGAAGTCGGCAACTGGAGGCGTCTCCTGAGAGCTGAACGGCAGACGACGCCTGTTGCAACTTGGCTTCTCCGCGGTACCAGCTAGATCGCGCACGTCTTTTGTTGGGTTGGGTTCTTGAGAAGGAGGCCCCATGAAGTCGCCCTCGTACCCATGATCGGCAAAGTACCGATCGACGTTGGCAAATGTATCGTCGTCGTCGTCGTTCTGATCCTGTGCCATATGCATGTTTGGATCCAGTGGCATAGGGATGTCCGGCACCGTTGCGGCGGTCTTGCCATGGGGCCGACTTGGCGCCGGCACGACTGGCGGTGTTGTCTTTGGGGTGGTGTCCCCCGCCCCCAAACGAATCTGGCTCTTCGGCGAAAGCAGGGGCCAGCTCAGGCAGGCGCTGAGGGTCATCACGTCATCATCGTCGGCCCCGACGGGTTGAATCGGAGGTAATAACTCGTCGCAGCCTGGCAGCACCTGAACCAGTTGAACCCTAAACAAGTTGGGTGGCATCTGGGTACCGTGGAACAAGGGGTTGCCCGGTTGAACGATTTTGCCCTTGGCGACATCGACCAACTCATTGTTCACGAAGTGCAGGAGAGTGCACGGAACGTCGGCGGCGCCCTGCGAAAACATGTAGGGCGTCAGGGATGCCCAGTCAAAGGCAAGGAGATGAAGTCCTCGGCCGAGAGAGGCTTAATTAGTTACTTTGATGATGGCGTCGAGCTCGGCTAATGTCGAGGCACCGCCAACGGCGGGCGTGCAGTTGACGGAGGGGCCGCTTGCTGCAGAGGTGCCGGCCGGCGTACACCCGGGTGGATTAAGCTCCCGTGCCGGCGTCGGAGACACCAATGGCCCCGCCATCGCGTTCTACGAGTTGCTGGCCGTGAAGCTAGGAATCAGGGGCGGCCCCTGTTGGCCGCCCGCAATCCACGCACTCAACCCCTGGATCAAGGTAGGCACAATGGCGGTGATCGTCGCTCCGAGTTGTTGTTGCACTTGCTCTTGGACAATCTCCGGAATCCGCGCCACCTGTGCCTTGAGTTCTTGAACCTCGCGCGCCTGGCTTTCCGAGCTGGTCTTTTTCTCCTTTCGTCCACCAGTGTTATAGTATGACCCCCATTTTGTCAACAAGCCTTTGCCGGCCACACGACCAGCTGACGTCGGCTTACCGAGCTTATCCTTGTTCTTCATTACATTCAACGCCCTATTTAGAGTGGTGTCCCAAGGGTTGCTCTTAGTCGACCCCGCGCTACTGCTTTCAGTCGCCTGCGGAAGGAATGTGAACCATTTAGAAATTTGGCTTCATTAATTAGAATGCAACCATATGGAGCTAATTACGCGGGGGTGTATTCCTTACCAGAACAAGCTCAAGCGCCCTGGTCTTCGGATCCGTGGTAAGCTCCTTTGTTTTCGGGTCCTTCTTGTACCGGGCCCTGACATAGTTCATGTTCTGCTTGTCACCGTATTTATCGAAGAGGGGCGGTAGGCCTTGCCCGGCACGGTCCGCCTCCTCCTTGTCCCATATAGGCTCCGCCACTCTATAATCGCCGGGACCGAGTGTGTGTTCCCCTAAGTTCAGCTCCCGCATTTCTTTCCCCCACTGACTTGATTGGGAGTGTGCGGTGCTCGAGCAATTGATCTTGAAGTCGTTGTAGTCATCTTTGGTGATCGAAGGATTTTTCTCCTTGATCTTCTCATAACTCTCACCTTTCTCGATCATTCTCTTCACATTGCTTTTCCAAGTAGACAGGGCCTTGCTCATCTTCGTGAGGGCAGCATTGTTCACTTTATTCCCTTTGAGGCTTGTGTTTTCAAATTCAGCAGGGAACTTGTATCGTTCGTGCAGCTTCGTGAAGAGGAGGTTGCGCAAATTCCCTCGGTCAGGATGCCTCAGGTTCTCGGTGTTGATCGAGACGGTGCTCTGGAGAATGCACCCGAGCTGAAGCGAGTACCCCTTGACTATTCGTTCGGGCGCCGTTGGATTCCCGTCGGAGTCCACTTCAGTAACTTCCTCCTTGAGGGTGCGGAGCACGGTCGGGCGCCGGTCCTTCCGTTGCCTCTTCTGGCTGCCATCTGTGCGTGCGCCGCCATCATCAGTGGTGGCATCCTCGGCGGCACCATCAGTGGTGGCATCCGTGGGGTCATCCTCGGCGGCACCATCAGTGGTCTCAGGATCGGTGGGGAAGGCCCATCTTTGGTCCTCTCTGGCATGTTGAGCAGGGTACCAAGCAGACTCTCGCACACGTTCTTCGTGATATGCATGACATCAAGGCTGTGAGGCACACGGTGGATCTTCCAGTACGGTAAGTCCCAGAAAATAGACCTCGTTTTCCATACCTTCAGCAGCGGTTCTGGCGCCTTTCGCTTTTTTCCCGGCTCTGGCGCCTTTTGCTTCTTTCCCGGCAGTGGGCAGTCTTTCCAATTTTTCAACAACTTGTCTATTTCCTCGCCGCTCCTCGTACACGGGCGTTTTCGGGGTTCGGTTTCACCATCGAACAGATCCTTGCGTTTCCTCCACGGGTCATCTTCGCGAAGCCACCTTCGATGTCCCATGAACACGGTTTTCAAAGACCCGGGATCTCTATCTAACTGGCGATACGTTGTGTCATCCATGCACCGTACGCATCCAGAAAATCCGTGGACTACCTGCCCCGCGAGATATCCGTAACCGAGATAGTTGTGCACCGTCGTGAGCAGTGCGGCTCTCATAGGGAAATATTCTTTCTCTGCGGCGTCCCACGTATTGGCTGGCGTTTTCCACAGCGTGTCTAGCTCCTCCTTCAGCAGCCCCAGATACAGATTGATGTCGTTTCCTGGTTGTTTCGGCCCTTCAATTAGCATACTCATGTGAATGTACTTCCTCTTCATGCACAACCAGGGGGGAAGGTTGTACATCCACACAAACACAGGCCAGGTGCTATGTGTGCTTCTCTGGCTGCCAAACGGATTGACTCCATCGGTGCTCGCGCCCAGCACGATGTTCCTTGGATCCTTCCCAAATTCTGGGTATTCAAAATTCAACGCTTGCCACTGGCTCGCATCCTTAGGGTGACTCAGCATCTTGTCTTTTTTATCTATCTCCGGATCATTTGCGTCATCTTCTCGCTTCTTCTCCTCCCTATCCGCGTGCCAACGCAGGAGCTTTGCTACCTTAGGATCCGCGAAATACCGCTGCAGACGAGGAGTGATCGGAAAGTACCACACCACTTTTCGAGGAGCTTTCTTCCTCTTCTTGTATCGAGTGACGCCGCACACCGGACATATGGTAGACTCCGCGTGCTCGTCCCGATAAATGATGCAATTGTTCATGCAGACATGGTATTTCACGTGCGGTAAATCCAGAGGACACACGATTTTCTTCGCCTCCTCCAAACTGGTCGGGCACTTGTTCCCCTTTGGAAGACGTTCGTGCCAGAATGACATGTTCTCGTCGAAGCATGCGTCGGTCATGTTGTGTTTTACCTTCATCTCCAGAGCCATGAGCGTTACTTTCAGGCGGGTATCCTCGGGCCTGCATCCTTCATACAATGGAGTAACCGCGTCTAACTCAAATTGATCCACCTTGGCTTTCTCTCGGGCGACAGCTCTTGCGTTATCCGTCTGCTTGAGAAGCAGCTCTTGAATATAAGGGTCCTGCACCCAGCCCATCGATGGTCCACCGTCGTATGCTCCGCCGGCATCATCATCTTCATGATCATGCCCGTCGTCTGCTCCGGCGCCATCTTCCTCATCATCATGTCCTGCATCTTCTACATGATGACTGTGTACAGCATCACCGTCGTGATCATCTCCTGGGGATTCTTCGTCTTCTCGCCCGCCCGAGCCGCGGTGGTTGCCTTGCTGCCCTTCCTCATTTCTTGCCCGGCCCCCATGGACGACTTCGTAGTCATCTTCATCACCTTGCCACCGATAGCCATCCATGAAACCACGCAAGAGCAGGTGGTCCCGCACCTGCCCGGAATCCGGGTCCGCAATAAGGCTCTCCAGCTTGCATCTTCGACACGGACATCTTATCTCCGTCTCGTTCTTTTGAAGCATCTCGGCCTTCGCGGACCTCAAAAACCTATTCACGATGCCTTCGGTCATCGTGCGGACCATGGTTGCCTGCGGGGTAGAGCAAAACGATATTTTAGAACCAAGAAAAAATTTGGCATGACTTTCCCTAAAAATAGGAACAAAAAGAATGCTTAATGCCAAAATTATCGCCGAAACGGAAATGAATCAACATTCCGGCAAAATATTGGCAACTATCGCATTTCAAATACCGGTACACCTCCAAACACAAACACATATGCAACACCACAAACATATGCAACACCACGAACATACATAGATCTAGCTAGGCCATAAAAAGTGCATGTGCAAATTGTTGTAGGGAGAACAACATAAATATAGCTTCCCCCCTTACTTACCTATCAAAACAAGGTAATTTAACCACTTAATTTCAATGAATCTCTGGTGGAAATGAGGTGAAAAAGAGGAGGCACCCGAGACAAGGAGGAGGTGGAGAGAATGGAGTGGGGAGAAAGTGAATGTGGGTAGGAGAGGCTGCCCAAAATATCTTGTTGCTGCCCACTTACTAATGGCGCACCAGCAGTAAATGCGCCATTGGTAATCCAGGTTACTAATGACGCACCTATATCTAATGCGCTATTAGTAGTTTTGCGAAAAAAAAAGAAAAAAAATCATACTAATGGCGCACTCTCCAACGGTGCGCCATTAGTAGTTTTCCAACAAAAGGAATAAAAATTATAATTAAAAAAAAGCATTAGTGGCGCACTCGGGTACTAGTGCGCCATTACTAGTTACAACTATTAATGGCGCATCGTGTCAGGATGCGCCATTAGTATGTTTGGACAGACGCGCTAGTTTAAAAAAAAATAGGATACTAATGGCGCACCCTAGGCAAGATGCGCCATTAGTACTTTCAACACTAATGGCGTACCAGAAGGTGGTGCGCCATTAGTATGGTGCGCCATTAGTGTCAATCCCATCTATAACCCTTTTTCTAGTAGTGTGAAATGAAAATTCAACTAAGTAAGTAGCCTATTCCCGACAGATTAAAATGTAACAAGATTTGGGGTAGAATAACACGGACAAAGGGAATCCTATAGCATGATCAGCTGAGAGAATTATTTTAATCGCACAATAATTACTTAGCCCTAGCTTGCTAGGCTACATAGAGAAGTAGAGTAAGAGGATATTGTCAGGAACATCCAGAAGTGCTCAGTGCTGTTAGTCATCCAGAAAGGTTTTAGCTAGAGCTAGGTCATGTTTCCTAAAAACGCACATCCCAACAACCATATTTCTCTATAATTCAAATGATGTATCCATGTTAACGTTTGGCTGTGGGGGCAAATAGCCACTGACGAAGAGAAGTAGAAGAGAGAAAAAAAAATGATGATAAGTATGTAATTGTCTGCACTGTAGGATAGTGATCATTATCACATACTGACCCGTCAAGAAAAAAACTTTATCACACACCGATGTGTTTGCAAACAATAATACAACTAGACTCATAATACATACCTAAGTCTTATTATGTTTCTCTGAAACACATGGGTTGACCATTATCTTCTTTCCAAAACTTATGTACTATATCAATGCTATGAAACAGCAAATATATATTAAATATATTTGGCCAGAGGGACAATTACAAGCAGAGAAAAAAATATAAGACGTGATTGCGTAGTAGAGGAGATCCTATTAGTTTAGGTTGGGATGACATACAGAAAATTGCATTAAGATGAAATGACAAAGGAAGCATATAAATGGCTGGAACACACTAAATGGTACAGTTACATGCCGTTAATGTTTAGATTTTCTCAGTGAATAATCCCAAAAACATTGTGTGCGAAGATAAATATATGAAATAATGAGAAAAAAGAGATTAGTATGATAGTATGTGGCTTGGCATGGTAGGACATAGACCGTGATTCCTTTGGTATTTACTAGAAAAAAGGCCCGTGCGTTGCAACGGGAGAAAAAAATCCACTCATATCTCTAGCTGCGTCAGTTGGACAAACTGTGTGTGGCTGGTTGGCAGGTTATGAGATCGAACCCTCCCATCGGCAATTTTAATTTTTTCGGACTTGAGCCACAGTGCATCGCCAGATGGGCTTCCTCCGTTGGGCCAAAACGATGGCAAGTAAAGAAACCAAATAGCGTATGTGAAATTAATTGAAGCTGGACCAAACGAAGCGGCACGAAACTAAGAATATCACCTCCCTTTAATAGTAGGTATAGAAGTGTCACACATCCAAATCTTTATGATGATGGAAATATTAAGGCTGCAATTTAATCATGTATTTTGATGCTACACATTTTGGTTATAACTTTCTATATAAATATTGCTTTAGCGACAAATCAAATGAAATAAAATAGGTGGGAAAAAAATCCAATATATGAAAATATGTATTGCAAATCTAGCCGCGCAAATGCACGGGTCACAATGCTAGTTGCATATAAAGATGCAACCATTAAGGTTAGCCTTGAGAAAATTATTTTAAATGGACAATGCTTGTTCTGAGAAAGTTTCACATTTTTTTATTTTTTTACTATCATTTTCAGTTCAGGTACGCCTAGGTCCATGTTTTTTTTTATGTATTTTCATAGTAACTACACCTATCAAACACACTAAAAGAAATTATGTTGATGAGTTCGAAAGAAAGACCAAAACCAATGATGAATGCGTTCGAATTTACCAAACATGGTCTAATTACAAGAAACATTCTACTCTACTGTGTGGTTTGATCATGCAGTGCAAACAATTTTTTGGTAACCTCTTTGCAATGGTACCCTTAAAATTGAAAAGCTCCCCACCGACGTGGACTTTGGATGACCAGGAGCAGGTAGCACTGCAAGTCAAGTCGCATTCTTTTAATAAATCGATTCGATCGGTAATTACAGGTTGCGGTCAGTCAAATCCGGCCACCTGAAGGGAGACGACGCCCTTTGCAAGTGGGTGGCACCACAGCCACAGGTTGTGACTCGTTTCTGCAGGGCCAGTCTCTATTCAGGACTGAAAAGTGTTGGGCTTCATTCAGTTATTCTTTTTAACTGCTCAATGACGCATGCTTGTGTGGAGCAGAATGTTAGAAGGTCTTGCATGCGGTCCTTGCGGGAATCAGCTCCACAATCTGGCCAAGCATGGTCTACACGGCGAGCCTGGTAGTCACTTTCTTTTGAACTGTCAACGGCATCAGGGGGCTATGTATGCATACATGTAATGTGTGTGCTTTGGAGCTTCACTTATGAACTAGACATGCACAAGATGGGCCTTCTCCTAGCCTTGGAGCTGCTGCTGTTCCTACTTGTGTTGCCACACCTTTCTTCTACCTCAAATCATACTCATTCTTCACTGGATCGGCAAGCAGAGGCACTTCTCCGTTGGAAATATAGCCTAAGCAGTTGGTCCTATGTTGTAGACTCATGGACAAAGGAAGCCATCCCCTGTGACTGGATCGGCATTACCTGCAGCAATGTCGTCCTGTCTCATGGGCGTGACCAGGGTGATGCTGCCCTAGTTGTGTCCAACATTTCGATTGTGAAGGCTGGCCTTTACGGCAGGTTGGACAGCCTCTACTTTCCAGACTTGCCCAATCTTGTGTATCTGGACCTCAGTGACAACTCTCTCTGGGGCTCAATCCTATCAAGCATTGGCGCCCTTGCCAAACTCTCTCTTTTGGATCTGTCCACCAACAATCTTGATGGATCTATCCTGCCTTCCAACGGTAATTGTGCAGAACTAACCTCCCACGATCTATCATACAATTTGTTCTCTATAACGGCTAGTACAGTAGGAACAAGGGAATCTAATAAGCCTCTCCACTTCGCAGACTTGCTTCATCACGTCTATCTGGACCTCAGTCATAACGCTCTTTAGGGCTCAATCCCATCAAGCATTGGTGCTCTTACCGAGCTCACTCACTTGGATCTATCCAAGAATGGCCTGAATGGATCTCTCCCAACATCTCTAGGTAATTGTACAAAACTAACCTCCTTCCACTTAGCATACAATTCGCACTTGTAAGGATATATACCTTCTAGTTTGGTCATATTGTCTTGCCGCATGATTTAAAGATGATCAATTTTGCAGGCTTGCCTCATCTTGACTATCTTGACCTCAGTCAGAACACTCTCTCAGGCCGAATTCCTTCAAACATTGGTGCTCTGGTTAACATCTTGTTTATTAATCTTTCTAATAATAGCATACACGGATACATCCCGCTGTCCATTTGTAATCTTACAAAACTAACCTCTCTTGATCTTTCCTTCAATTTGTTGACCAATGGATTCCCGAGTTGTACACCAAAGGCACTAGACAACCTAGCAAAGCTCTATTTAAGCCACAACATCTTAACTGGCCCAATACCTTCTAGTTTGGTAAATCTGTCTAGTTTGGAATATTTGGATATTTCTGACAATCTAGTCACGGGTTCTATTCCTAGAAACATGGGAAATCTAGTGAGTTTAGATTTTTTGGATTTTTCCAACAACCAAATCACATGTTCCATGGGAAGCATAGGAAATCTGACGAGCTTACAACAGTTGGATCTTTCTAAAAATCGAATAAGTGGTTCTACTCCTCCAACCTTCTCAAAATTGGCATATGTAAAAACACTGTAACTAGAGTCCAATAAGCTAAATGGCCTATTACCTCCAGAGCTAGGATCTCTTTTATCTCTCTCACATCTGGATCTACATAGCAATAAATTTTTAGGAAGCATTCCAACTCAGATAGGCAATTGTCAATTTTTATTGTCATTACTCGTATCAGACAACTTATTGACTGGACCAATACCACAAGAAGTTGGGTATCTTACCGATCTATATCAGCTGGATTTGAGTAGAAACAATTTAAGTGGCATATTGCCTCCAGAGTTAGGATCTCTTGTTCATCTCACACATCTGGATCTAAGTAGCAATCAATTTCTAGGAAGCATTCCACCTCAAATACGAGATTGTCAGTTTTTATCGTCGTTACTCATATCAGACAACTTATTGACAGGAGAAATACCACAAGAACTTGGGTATCTTGCCAAGCTATATGAGCTTGATTTAAGTAAAAACAATTTAAGTGGTGCCATCCCAGTGTCTTTTTCTGATCTTCAACTGTTTAGGCTGAATTTATCATATAACAATTTGGCTGGCAGAGTTCCATCTATCACTGCAACCTTGATCTCACTTGACCATAATATGGATTTATGCTGTGATTTATATGGCTTAGCGCCATGTGGTCAAACCAGAAAACATCCACGTATGGTACTTCATGCTTTTTTGTATCCTTTTTCATCGTTTGCCTCTCAATAGCAAGCATTATGATTACTTGTCGGCGAAAGAAGTGTGTAAAAAGTACAAGCAAAAGCAAATCTGGAGATATACGTTTTATATGGAATTTCAATGGGAAGATCGCATTCGAAGGCATACTCAGTGCAACAGAAAATTTCGATGAGAAATATTGCATCGGCGTTGGAGGCTACGGAACTGTCTTCAGAGTTCAGCTCGAAGGCGGGGTTATATTTGCCGTAAAGCTCCTGCACTCAATGGAAGAATTCAGTGACGTGGAAACATTTCACGCTGAGATTGAAGTGTTGACAAAAATCAGGCACCGATGTATCGTCAAGCTTTATGGCTTCTGTTCACACTCCCAATGCAAATTCCTCGTGTACGACCTTATCGAGAGGGGAAGCTTATCATCCATTTTGCACGAGCAAGAGCTAGCAAAGGAGCTAGATTGGACCAATAGAATCGCTATTGTAACAGACGTAGCTCAAGCTCTCTCCTATTTGCATCATGATTGCGATGATCCTATTGTACACCGGGACATAAAAAGCAGCAACATTCTTCTGAACCGAGATTATAAAGCTTATGTCTTGGACTTTGGCATGGCGAAGAAGTTGAAGCATGGTTGCTCAAGCTGGAGCACTATCTTCGCAGGGACATGCGGCTATATAGCCCCAGGTACTCATTCATGGTCTTATCCATTTGTATCCTGCAATGACTATGAAAATGTTTTTCACGAGAGAAATAAAAACTGATTATGTTTTGATATACTGATTTCTTATTATAGAATTGTCATCTACCATGGTGTTGACCGAGAAGTGTGACTTGTACAGCTTCGGTGTGGTTGTGCTGGAAGTTGTGATGGGAAAGCACCCGGGTGATCTGCTCCTTCCGTTCTTCTGCCGAACAGAGCAGCCGGGGAAGTTCAACGATATCCTGGATCGACGCATCGCAGCACCGTCAACCATTGACGAGGAGAAGGATGTCAGTTTGGTTGCCTTGGTGGCCTTTGCCTGCCTGCAAGTCAAACCAGTGGCGGCGCCACGGTAGGGGCGACTATGGTCGGCCGCCCCGGGTAGTCGAAATCCCGTATACGCAAAAATACGATTCGTTTGTACATGTGCCGATACATGTGTTGATTTACAGTGCACTGCACGGTCACACCCAAGCGCAGTTGCAGCCCATAGCTTCAACAGTTAGCCCGGCCACACCCCATTCCCCCGAACAGATAACTGGCAGCCCCGGAAAATCCCCACATCGAGCCAGCCAGCTAGCGCCCAGCGAGAGTGCGAGACTAGCCTAGCCACCGCTGGCTCGCCGCCACAGAGCTCCACCTCGCCGGGCCACCAACCGCCGGCCGCGGGGCACCTGATCCAGATCTGCCGTCCGCGGATGGGCGAACCAGAAGATGTCCCGGACGTGGCTTGTATGGAAGGAGGCAGCACCGGCAGAGTATCAAGCTCCTGCCAACACGTAGCTACAGTTTGCAAAATCGGCAAGCGCAATCAGCGGGTAGTCCGTCGTTCAATCCATTTTCTTCCGACGTTGGTCTTCAATTTCTACCCAACTATTGAACATGGTCAGGGTTAGGTTGTATGTTGTTGCCGCCTCCGCGCAGCGCCGTTCTTCTTCTTCCTCTCATCTCGCATGAACACACACCATGGAGAAACTCTACATAGACACACACACACACACCAAGGAAGAGTACACGAGCTTTGAGTAGAGGCCCTGCCCCTTGGTGTACACACGATGGCTACATTTTTCTCCAGCCCTCTCGACTGACTTTTCTCATTAACTCAAGTGATACTTATACAGCGGAGGCAAGCCTCAGGCACACAAGCCAGCCGCCATGCCCGGCCACTAACCAAACTAACCACTAGCTATAATTATGCCCACGTCTACCACTTACGCAGCCTATCCTCAACGACTGAGGACTCGGCCATAATCACATGCATGCAGCTAACAAACCCAGCTAGCTTGCTAACTAAGAGGGTGCTTGGATACGTTTTAGTCCCGTGACTAAAAGTAGTGGGACTAAAACTTGCTAGCCTCACCCATGCTTGGATCCAAATACTAAAGAGACTAAAATCAACTTATTGAGCATTTATTATCCTTCAAACCATCCAATCCAGAACTCGCATGTGTTAAAATAGAGGAATTAAATGAGGAGAGAGAGGGCTAATACATATTTTAGTAGGTTTCCTATGACTAAAAAGTTTTAGCCTCAAGACTAGTCCTAGCCTCTCTTTAGTCAGAGGTGCTTGAAACTTTAGCCTCTAAAAGAGACTATTTTTAGTCAGACTAAAAATAGTCCCTTGGATCCAAGCACCCTCTAACCCAGCCATGCAATCCCACTAGTAGAAAAAGGGTCAAATGTGAAGCACATTAGTGCCGGTTTCAACGGCTAGCCGGGCCGCTCTCATTAGTACCGGTTCGTGGCGAACCTTTAGCACCGGTTCGAGCCACGAACCAGTACTAATGAGAATGGTGGCAGGATGTTGTCAGTCCGGAGCCCCTCCAGCACCTTTAGTATCGGTTCGTGGCACGAACCGATACTAAAGGTCGTCCTACATAAACCCTTCGTCCACCCGAGCTCGCTGTGTTCTTCCCCTTTCCCCTCTCCTCTCTGTTCTTCCCCTCTTCCTCTCGAGCTCATCACACATTTTGCCCAAAATTTGTCAAGATTTGAAGGCCCACATTCATTCAAATGATCACAAAGGTTAGCAACTTTGTCCTTTCATCTCTCATTGCTAGATTAGCTCATGCAATGCTTTATATAGTGATTAATTTGTGAGTTTAGTAATTTGGGAGGAAATATATATGTTCTAGTATTTGATTTATATGCAATTTGAGGTCAAAAATAACACTTAGTTTGCATATGTAGGTGTGGTTTACTTAGTGCCTTCTAAATCTCCGTCCTAACCACCGTCGATCGCCCGCACCGTCCTGGCGCCGGCACCACCTTGTGGTGAGCCTCTTGTTCATGAAATTTTATATAAAACTTGATGTTTGTGTGATTTGGATATATAGTTACTCGTATAATTATCTTACCTGTACGTTGTTTGTTATACATATAGTGCCATGGTTTTGATATCCGTCCCCGTCGGCCCTCATCCTTGTTATGATTCGGATGTGGTATATATATTCTCTTTTAAAACTAGTTGCATTTCGTGTTTATGACAAATTATGCCCATCAAGTTGACATAGAAATTTTTTCTAGGAGGTTTGTGAACCGGAAATTCCAACCGACCCTATTGTCGAGAGGTTAAATTTAGTTGAAAGAGAAAACGAGTACTTGAAAGAAAAATTGAAAAGAATTGAGGGGGAGAAGATGGAATTGGAGTTGCATGTTGCCGATGTCGTCGATGATCACAAGATCAAGATGGAGAAAATGCGCTTGAAGATTATAAAGATTAGAAAATATGCAATCAATAGTGAGGCTTGGTATCATTATGCTGTTGGATCCATTGTTACCTTAGTTGCGATCTTGATCGCATTTGTTGTTGCATTTAAATGCTTTAGCTAGAGAGTTATTTGTTTGTTGCATTTAAGTGTTGTATGAACTTGTATTAAGTTGGTGTTTTTGGTGCTGTGTATTGAAGATGAGCCGACAATGGATGTACGATGACCGATGCTCTCCCGAGTTCACTAATGGTGTGCAAACTTTTCTGCTTGCGGCTGAGGCAAACAAGCGGGCGGATGGTTTTATGCCTTGTCCATGTGCTGTCTGTAAGAATGGTCAAAATTACTCTAAGTCAAGAATCATTCATGTCCACCTGTTTAAGTCCGGTTTCATGCCCCACTATAATGTTTGGACCAAGTACGGAGAAAGAGGGGTTATGATGAAAGACAATGAAGAAGAAGAGGACGACGACAGCTATCCTGGCCATGGGTTCCCTGAATACGATGATACAACAATGGGGGAAGAAGCTGAGCCGGTAATGTGGGAAGAAGCTGAGCTGGCAATGCGGGAAGAAGCTGAACAAGAGGCATCAGATGAGCCCGTTGATGATCTAGGACGGTCCATTGCCAATGCAAAGAGAAACTGCGCAAGTGATTTGGAGAAGAAGAAGTTGCAGCGCATGTTAGAGGATCACAAAAAATTGTTGTACCCGAATTGCGTAGGTGACAAGAAAAAGCTGGGCACCACACTGCAATTGCTGCAATGGAAGGCAGAGAATGGTGTATCTGACAAGGGATTTGGAAAGTTGCTGGTAATGATAAAGGATATGCTTCCAAAGGACAATGAATTGCCCGATAGTTCGTACGAAGCAAAGAAGGCTGTCTTCCCTCTAGGGTTAGAGGTGCAGAAGATACATGCATGCCCTAATGATTGCATCCTCTACCGCGGTGAGTATGAGGATTTGAACGCTTGCCCGGTATGTGGTGCATTGCGCTATAAGATGAGCCGCGATGACCCTGGTGATGTCGAGGGCGAGCGCCCCAGGAAGAAGATTCCTGCCAAGGTGATTTGGTATGATCCTATAATACCACGGTTGGAATGTTTGTTCCAAAACAAAGAGCATGCCAAGGCGATATGATGGCACAGAGAAGACCGTAAGAAAGAAGGAAAGTTGAGAGTACCCGCTGACGGGTCGCGGTGGAGAAAAATCAAAAGAAAGTACGGGAAGGAGTTTGCAGATGACGCAAGGAGCGTATGGTTTGGTCTAAGCGCAGATGTCATTAATCCTTTTGGGGAGCAGAGCAGCAACCATAGCACCTGGCCTGTGACTCTATGTTTGTATAACCTTCCTCCTTGGTTGTGCATGAAGCGGAAGTTCATTATGATGCCAGTGCTCATCCAAGGCCCTAAACAACCCGGCAACGACATTGATGTGTACCTAAGGCCATTAGTTGAAGAACTCTTACAACTGTGGAATGGAACAGGTGTACGTTCGTGGGATGAGCACATGGGGGAAGAATTTGACCTAAAGGCGTTGTTGTTCGTGACCATCAATGATTGGCCTGCTCTCAGTAACCTTTCAGGACAGACAAACATGGGATACCGCGCATGCACGCACTGTTTAGATGATACCGACAGTATATATTTGGCTAATTGTAAGAAGAATGTGTACCTGGGACATCGTCGATTTCTTCCGAGCAGGCATCCCGTAAGAAAGAAAGGCAAGCATTTCAAAGGTGAGGCGGATCACCAGACGAAGCCTCGCCACCGTACTGGTGCTGATGTACATGATATGGTCAAGGATTTGAAGGTGGTCTTTGGAAAGGGTCCTGGTGGACAACCTGTTCCGAATGACGCTGACGGACGCGCACCTATGTGGAAGAAGAAATCTATATTTTGGGACCTGCCCTATTGGAAACACCTAGAAGTCCGCTCCGCAATCGACGTGATGCACGTGACGAAGAATCTTTGTGTGACCCTGCTTGGCTTCTTGGGCGTGTATGGGAAGACAAAAGATACACCTGAGGCACGTGAGGACCAGCAACGTATGGACGGAAAAGACGGCATACATCAGGGTCATGCAAGCTACGCTCTTATAAAAGAAGAGAAGGAAATCTTCTTTGAATGCCTGCTCAGTATTAAGGTACCGTCTGGCTTCTCGTCGAATATAAAGGGAATAATAAACATGGCAGAGAAAAAGTTCCAGAACCTAAAGTCTCATGACTGCCACGTGATTATGAAGCAACTGCTTCCGGTTGCATTGAGGGGGCTTCTATCGGAAAACGTTCGATTAGCCATTGTGAAGCTATGTGCATTTCTCAATGCAATCTCTCAGAAGGTAATCGATCCAGAAATCATACCAAGGTTAGAGAATGATTTGGTGCAATGTCTTGTCAGTTTCGAGTTGGTGTTCCCACCATCCTTCTTCAACATCATGACGCACGTCCTAGTTCACCTATGCGAAGAGATTAACGTTTTGGGTCCTGTATTTCTACACAATATGTTCCCATTTGAGAGGTTCATGGGAGTCTTAAAGAAATATGTTCATAACCGTGCTAGGCCAGAAGGAAGCATCTCCAAGGGCCATGAAAATGAGGAGGTGATTGAGTTTTGTATTGACTTTATTCCTGACCTTAAGCCGATTGGTGTTCCTGAATCGTGGCATAAGGGCAGACTGGATGGAAAAGGCACGCTAGGAGGGGATCAAATAATATGTATGGACGGACATTTTCTCGCTGAAGCACACTACACAGCTCTACATAATTCTGCCTTGGTGGCTCCGTATATGGACAAACACAAGAATTTTCTACGCTCCAAACACCCGGAGCGGTCTGATGACTGGATTACACGTGAACAAACCAGGAGTTTCGCCGACTGGTTGCAGACACGTACCATGCATGACGCCTCTATTGAAGATGACCTGTACTTGCTGTCCCAGTTACCATCTTCGAATATAATGACTTTCAAAGGGTACGAGATAAATGGTAATACATTTTACACGATGGCCCAAGATAAGAAGAGCACCAACCAAAACAGTGGTGTCCGCTTTGATGCAGAAACCAAGACGGGAAAGGAAACATATTATGGTTATATACAGGACATATGGGAACTTGACTATCGACGTGGTTTGAAGGTCCCTTTGTTTCGGTGCAAATGGGTCAATATGACACGAGGCGGGGTAACAGTAGACCCGCAGTACGGGATGACAATAGTGGATCTCAACAATCTTGCATATGCAGACGAATCATTCATCCTAGCCAATGATGTGGCACAGGTTTTCTATATGAAGGACATGTCTACCAAGCCCAGAAAAAAGAAAAGATAAGGAAGCGAATGCATCGTACGATGAGCCAAAGCGGCACATAGTTCTTTCTGGGAAGAGAAACATCGTGGGAGTGGATGACAAGACAGACAAGTCAGAAGATTATGAAAAGTTTGATGAAATTGCTCCATTCACAGTGAATATTGACCCGAGCATCCCGTTAAATGATGAAGATTTTTCATGGTTACGGCGCAAAGGGACACACGCGAAGAAAAAGTTTCACACCCAAAGACCTGGGATGTGATCTGCTTCACTATCATCACTTTCTTCTGTGTTTCACACCCAGAAGGGAATCTCTGTAATAGTTAGGGTAGTTAATTATGTGTTTTGGCATTTGAAACGCGAAGAAATTTTATGTGCAAACAAATTCTTTCATGCCTTTACTGATTTTTAAAGTTAAGTTATTCACAAACTAGTGATTCACACTAGTTTCAAATAATTCAAAATTTAAACTATTCAAATTTGAAAACTACGGGAACTAATAGAAAGTTTGTAATTTTTTGTACCTAAAGCAAAAATATTCAAAAAGAAACTCTAAATACAGAAAAAAAAAATCTAAAAAATAAATAAAGCAAAAAAATTAAAAAAAGCCCGCCTACTAGGCCAGAGCGGCCTGCATACGACTAGAAACCCAACATGTTGTTGGGCCAGGATGCAGACCCGCAAAGGCCCAGTAGGCCCACGGGGCAGCACAGCACAGGTAGGCCCAGAAGGCCTGCATTTGAGAGGAGCTCAAAGGAGCAGCCGCGGCTGGGTTTATAAACCAGTGCGGCTGCCCTTCGCTAGGCGAGATGGGACTAAACTTTGCGCCCCTCGCCTGGCAGCGCACCCCCCTTTAGTACCGGTTCGTGGCACCAACCAGTACTCAAGGGGGGGCCTTTAGTACCGGTTGGAGCCACCACCCGGTACTAAAGGGGGTCGCTTCCCGCCGCTTGGCCTGGCCAAAACAAGCCTTTAGTACCGGTTGGTGGCTCCAACGGTACTAAAGGTGTCCCCTATATAAGAAACACTTCGAAAAATTTCAGTTTCTCATCTCCCACTTCTCTCTGCCGCCGCCCCGTCCCGCGCCGTCGCCGCCCCTGTCGCGCCGTCCCCGTCGACTCCGCGACGCCCCCGTCCTCGTCGCGTCGTCCCCGTCGACTCCGCGGCGCCCCCATCGCCGGCCTGTCCCGGTCGCCGCACCGACCCGTCGCCGTCCCCTCGCTTCGTCGTCGCCGTCGCCTTTGGATCGAGCTCGCCTCGCCGTCGCCGTCGCCTCGACCTTTCCCGCGCGCGCTGTGAGCCCCTTCCCCGGTGTGACGCCCGGATATTTAAGCTACAGTAATTCTTTGCTAATGATGCCACGTCACTTCGATTACTGTCGCTAATCTCGTGTTAGTTCGGAACCGATTCAAATTCTAATTCAAAATCAAGCAAACAATAAACATTTTCAAATATTAAAACTAAAATGTTTGGAGTGAATCAAATATTGCATAGATAATTATGGTGGTGAAACCACACCATTATAAAATGTTTAAATAATATGAGATGAATAAAACAACAGCAAAACAATTATTCAAATGCTTTAAAATAATAAACAATTTAAAACTATTTTTATTTCAGTGCTAAACGGTTTGTGGCAATGGCATGAATTGTAACACTATTTTAGGTGCCACTTTTGTATTTTTGGAAACTAAAATAAAACAAATAAGAACTAAAAGAATAAATAAAAGAAAAGAGAAAATAAACAAAAAAAAATAAAAGAGACAAAGACCCCCCCCCAGCTGGGCCTCGGCCCAGCAGGCTACAGGGCTGCCAGGCCGGCCCAACCGCGCCCGCTACTAATCCCCTCGGGCGCCAGAAACCCTAGCCCCTCTCCCCCCACTACCCCGAGACCCCCACAATCTCTCTAGCTTGTTCCTCTCCCCTCCCGTGATCCAGATCGAGATCGACCCGATCTCCCCGCCTGGCGCTGCCCGACGCCGCCCGGCGCCCCCCTCCCATTTGCCATACCTCCACGTCGGACTGCTCGTCCCCGACTCTCCCTCGCCGGCTCCGACGCCCCGCGACCACGCCTCTGGATGGACGCCCCGCCACCTCGCCGTTGGAAGGATGCCCCGCCGCCTACCGTCGACGCTCGCCTCCCCGACCTCCTCCCCGGCGGACTCCGTCGAGCCTTGCTGGTGAACCCCTGCATCGGGGGTGAGCGAAACTCCCCTCTCCTCTCTGTCTCCCTCGCACGTGCGTCCCTAGTCCGTCGCCGTAGTCACCGCGTCTTGCTCGTCGTGCCGCTCGTGCTCCCCATCGTGGCCATCGCCCGCATCGCCGCGGCCGCGTGCCGGAGCTCGCGCTCCAGGCAGCACGCGCCCTCCCTCCTGTGCCCGCGCACGCCCCTTATTCTCCGCATCGCCGTGTGCTCGCCGCTCCCCGACCAAGTGCTCCCCCGCGCCTCCCCGCTGCCCTCTGCCGCTAGCTCCCTGCCCTGCCATGGCCTGCCTCCCCTCTCACCTGCAGCCGGCGCCCAGCCCGCCTCGCCGGCGCTGGCACGCGCGCCCGCAGCGGCCGCCCGGGTTCGCCCGTTAACGGGCACCTGCCCGTCGTCGCTCTTGTGCCCGCAACCGCCTGCCAGCGCCCACTAAGGCCCCTGGCCTATGACAAGTGGGCCCTCCTAGAACGAATATTAGAAATAATAAAAATAGATAAAGAGTTAATTAATTAATTATATAGTTAAATAATTAGTTAACTTAATTAATCGAGTTTAATTAAACCTAATTAACCTGCTAATAAAACTAACTACTGTTAATTAGATAACAATCTATGGCAGGCAGGACCCACAAGTCAGTTTGACCCAGTCAACGTCCTGTTGACTGTTGACGTCATGCTGACATCATGCTGATGCAATAGTACTAATTTCGAATTAATTTAATCATAATAATTTAGAAAATGATTTAAAACTTTAAAAATTAATATAAAATAAACCGTAGCTCAGATGAAAAAACTTTGTACATGAAAGTTGCTCAGAACGACGAGACGGATCCGGATACGCAGCCCGTTCGTCCGCCACACATCCCTAACCTATCAAACTCGCAACTTTCCCCCTCCGGTTCAGCTGTCCAAAAACGCGAAACACCGGGAATACTTTCTCGGATGTTTCCCCCTTCGCCGGTATCACCTAATACCGCGTTAGGGCATACCTAGCACCGTGTATTACCTCGTTATGCTTTGTGATGCTTTGATTGCTCTATTATTTATTGTGTTCCCCCTCCGTTACTTCTTTCCGTAGACCCTCAGACCGATGCCGGTAGCCCTGTGATCGACTACATCGACGACCCCTCCTTCTTGTCTGAGCAACCAGGCAAGCCCCCCCTGATCACCAGATATCGCCTACTCTCCTCTATACTGCTTGCATTAGAGTAGTGTAGCATGTTACTGCTTTCCTTATTCCTATCCTGATGCATAGCCTGTCCTTGTTACTACTGTTGATACCTTTACCTGCAATCCTACCTGCTTAGTTTAGGATGCTAGTTTACCATCAGTGGCCCTACATTCTTGTCCGTCTGCTGTGCTATACTATCGGGCCGTGATCACTTGGGAGGTGATCACGGGTATATACTATACTTTAAACATGATACATGTGGTGACCAAAGTCGGGTTGGCTCGAGGAGTACCCGCGAGTGATTCACGGATTGGGGGCTGAAAGGACCTTTGTCCCGACCGCCCTCTGTGTGGATCTTTCTGGCGGAGCGGCAGGGCAGGTCGAGGCTACCTGGGTGAGAGGTGGGCCTGGCCCTATCGGCGTTCGCGGATACTTAACACGCTTAACGAGATCTGGGTATTTGATCTGAGTCTGGCCATTTGGTCTATACGCACTAACCAACTACGTGGGAAAGATATGGGCACTCGGCGTCGTGGTATCAGCCGAAGCCTTCGTGACGTCAGCGACTGAGTGGCGCGCGCCGGATTGGACTGGAACGCCACTAGTCTAGGTCTGCTTCCGGCCGCGTTCGCAACGTGCAGGTGTGCTCAGGGCGATGGGCCCAGACCCCTGCGCGCTTAGGTTTAGACCGGCGTGCTGACCTCTCTGTTGTGCCTAGGTGGGGCTGCGACGTGTTGATCTTCCGAGGCCGGGCATGACCCAGGAAAGTGTGTCCGGCCAAATGGGATCAAGCTTGTTGGGTTATGTGGTGCACCCCTGCAGGGAAGTTAATCTATTCGAATAGCCGTGTCCCTCGGTAAAAGGACGACCCGGAGTTGTACCTTGACCTTATGACAACTAGAACCGGATACTTAATAAAACACACCCTTCCAAGTGCCAGTCACAACCCGGTGATCGCTCTCTAACGGGGCATCGAGGAGGGGATCGCCGGGTAGGATTATGCTATGCGATGCTACTTGGAGGACTTCAGTCTACTCTCTTTTACTTGCTGCAAGACGGAGGCTGCCAGAAGCGTAGTCTTCGACTGGATTAGCTATCCCCCTCTTATTCTGGCATTCTGCAGTTCAGTCCACTGATATGGCCCTTTACACATATATCCATGCATATGTAGTGTAGCTCCTTGCTTGCAAGTACTTTGGATGAGTACTCACGGTTGCTTTGTTCCCCCTTTTCCCCATTTCTCTACCCGATTGCTGCGACCAAACGACGGAGTCCAGGAGCCACACGTCATCGTCGACGACGACTCCTACTACACTGGAGGTGCCTACTACTACGTGCAGCCCGCTGACGACGACCAAGAGTAGTTTAGGAGGATCCCAGGCAGGAGGCCTGCGCCTCTTTCGATCTGTATCCCAGTTTGTGCTAGCCTTCTTAAGGCAAACTTGTTTAACTTATATGTATACTCAGATATTGTTGCTTCAGCTGACTCGTCTATGATCGAGCACTTGTATTCGAGCCCTCGAGGCCCCTGGCTTGTATTATGATGCTTGTATGACTTATTTATGTTTTAGAGTTGTGTTGTGATATCTTTCCATGAGTCCTTGATCTTGATCGTACACGTTTGCTTGCGTGATTAGTGTACGATTGAATCGGGGGCGTCACAAGTTGGTATCAGAGCCGACTGCCTGTAGGAATCCCCCTTTCCAACTCCTTGGCCGAAGTCGAGTCTAGACATTGCAAAACTTTTACTAACATGGCTGTGTGTCTTACGAGCACACGTCACCATCGGGTGGTAGTAGGATCTTTTACTCCTTGACCTATACTCTGGGACTCTGACATCTCTTCTATTCGGGGTTAAATGATTTTGCTAAAATCTAACTCTAGGTTCTCGTTACCACTTCCTGCCGGAGACCCCTTTAATTACGGATGGTCGACTGCTTCAACAGAAGATTTTGACAATACTCTCGGAAGTTCCCTCGATACTTTGTGCCATCCCTCTTGCAATTCTATTCCATCGATAAATCCCAATGGATAACCAAGTACACTTGCCATTCATGCAATTATTCCCTGTTGATCTTGTTATTACAAGATACCCCGAAAATTCTCTCTAATGTTTCGAGAATACGTTGTGCCTACTGCCTTGCAGTTCTTGCCACAAGAATATCCCTACGGATAATTTCTCGCACTTACCGAGTATCCACTCATCCCCAGTCGATTCATGTATGCCACCAATCTTCGAAATACCATTCGATCTTCCAAAAAATACTCAGGAGCCTATTGCTCTTGAAATTCTTGCTTGCTTACATTTTGGTTAATCTCATAAGTCTAGTAATCTTATTGGCATCCTTTGCCACTATCCTTTTGAGTCCATTGATTCAATAAGATGCGAATGCTCGCATTCCTCAGTCGAATCCTTGAATTCATCCTTGCGACTCAGTGTCAATTTGAACATGAGCTGGATCTCGACCAATCAAATTGCCATCGATTGTACTCCTAAGCGTACTCAACTTATCCATCCTTGATCAGAGCGTTGCTTCTGATCCCCTGATTTGAAAATCATAATTCTTTGGCATCTGAACTTTGAATTAGTCAGTTGTTTCTATAATCAGATCTCCTTGCATTATTCTTCCTCTGGTTGAGTACCGATGCTCACATCATATCCCTTGTGGACCATCGGCTCCTTTGTTGGATTTTATCCGACATTGTGCTTCATATTGAATAACCTTGTGAGCCTTTCCATGGGTATATAATGCCTTTGGTAAATTGTATCATCTGTTTTTTAACAATGCTCTACTTCCGAGCTTGTATTATTTACTCCGAAATTTGTGGTATATGTTCCTAAGATGCCCTGATGGGTTGAACCTACGCCTTCCCTAATCCGCGTGAACCCGAAATATTACACGGGCCATACTTATCTGGTATTACACTAGGTAAAAACTTTCAACAACTAATGTCATTTTCAAAATACGAGAGGTGAATGAAAGGTTATGTGTTGAACAAGTGGGAGTCGACCTTGAACCCTGTTTTCATGCCCATGGACACGTTGTATACCTTATCATGGAAGCTTCTCTTAAAATAATTATCCCCTTGTTATAAGTTCATCTTGTATCTGTGGACGTGGTTCCGACCATGATTGTTCTCCTTTGATTCTATTTATCGGACCAGGTATAGCACTTGTCCTCTGCAGAGCAATACCCTAGTCCAACCTCTACCTTGATCTATCGTTGAGTATTACCCCCTGGTATCTCGAGATTATCATGGAACTGCATAACTTCTTATGAGTTCTTCGTCAAGTACTACATTCTCATCGATTCCAATTTTTCCTGGGTTTTGAGTGGTTAGTCACTCAAGTACCCCGATAACTGAATCGAGTCTGCACCACGGTTCAACAACTCTTAGTAATCTTCCTTACTTACCAGTTTGAACTCGATCACGTAAGTCCTAGCTTGCTCGGCTATATCATTATCGTGCCGATTTTAACTGTGCTACTGGTCCTTAACCCCGGAGCACAACTTTCGTCGATGAACTAAGCTTTTGTTGATTTCCTCGTCTTACCGTTTCACCTCGAACAACAAACTTGACCCCGAGTTTGTGTCGTATCTGTGGCTCCAATAATCTTTTGCTGCATCAGTCCTTTTGCTTGATGCAGTTGCTGATCAATTGCTTTTTCGTGGATCCTCTCGACAACAAATTGTCGTGATCATCATCAACATTTTGACTCCTTCCAGGATATCAATGGAATTCTTGATGATAAGTGCCATCCTTGCCCCGATGATTTTTATTATCATCGAGAACACCCTTGACTTCCTTTCATCGCGGACTTGTCCACATTATGAATACAACTTGCTCTCCAGCTAGTGTTGTGTTCTACCTTGAAGTATTACTACCTTTTCTGTCGAGAATGTTGTGAGTATTACTCCACCTCTTAAGCATTCTTGGTATAGTGATACTTCTCACTATCACCATTCTAACATTGGTAGGGCAACCTAGCCCATATTTCGGTTGCACGTTTCAACCTGTGTTTAATTGCGTATGTTTTCCTCGAGCATACATAATTATATCATTTGATCTGACAAATGTTATCTCCTTGTTCACATAACTGTGGAAATCCACCTTTTTGGAAATCTCAAGGATTGTCGCTGACTCCATCAGCTACCCCCTCACCCCCTTCCTTGGTTTAATGATGAACTCTTGTTTCAGAATCGCTTCCATAGTACGTTTCCCGAGAATATTACAATGTCATCTCGTCAAATTGTGATTGCACCTTTTCCTTCTCAGGCATCTAGAGTCTGAGATATCCTAGCACCAATCAGATCTGAATCTCGGTCAGATATGATGGTTGGAACATTTTTCCAAGAGTTATAACACTGGTCTTTTATGACCGGGTAAGGTGATGGCATGCCTAGCACACCTGGCCAGAGGACCTATTGTTATAGTTTTCTTTTAGCAAGGTTATCTATTCTTCCATGAGGAAATTGTAAGACTTACTCTATAAGTTGTTCCCGATGGATCCTTTGTGTATCCAAAGTCTGATCTTTACCCAATGACCATGTTATTGCTATCTCGAAGCATGTCTGTGGTACTCCGATTTTCAATAAGAGCATTTGAAGCACAATGCTAAATTCTCTTTATCAATTATCCAAAAACCGCTGTATGGGTAATGTCATGAACTTCCTCTCCCCTTACCTAAACGGTTTTCTACATTATATCCTGTCATGGATATCATGCTCTGCTTGTCCTTGGGAAGGATATACCTCCCCTGAATTATGTGTTTAGACACATTTTTCCTTTCCATCGTTCTGATTAATCTGATAATCATATTTCGTTTCCATTGCTTGGTTTAACCTTTCTTGAGGTCTATATAATCTAAGCAGTAATATTCTCCTGCATATGTAAACCCCTCGGTGTACAATTCTGTCAACAAGGCCCTGTTACTATTGTTGATGACATCCTGGTAACCACCGATGGACGAGAACTTTGCCTATTGGCCCGCCTCATTTCAACGAGCAGGAAATGGTTCTCTTCGTGCCTCGCCCTTGGTACCGATGTTGTTGTCGACATAACCGACAGACTAACCTGTGACATGCCTTGCCTACATGACCATGCAAGATGTCAACGCCCTTCCTACTTTTAACCCACATGGTGGGCCCATAACCCACAGTTCCACAGGATCGAAACCTGACTCTCCTGTACACCCCTATTTCTAAAGTCATTCCTCACGCATGGCTATGTATGTAATTCACGGGCCACCTTCCTAGTGATCTATTCTGGTATCAGACGCAATACTTATTCGCGTTGCCCTGTAACCCTTTCACCTTCTGATTAGGCATCGAACCATTGCCTATTCATTTGAAACTTCTCATGGTATCTTCTTACTTTACTCTCGATATCTTCTTAAGTTTCAATTCGAGAGATACTTATGCTTCTTCCCTGAGTTAATCGTCTGATGCTCGATCTTGTTAGAATCCGTCCTCATAGAGTTTTCCCTTCTCACCCTTTCATAAGTACGGTGAAGATCCTGAAGGTAGGGCGACAACTTCATCATGATGGCTGGAAGCAAAGTAATGAAGACATCAATGTAATGGATCGATCTCTTCGAGAAGTGCAACCAAGACCGAGAAGACTCGTTAGAATTTTGCAACCAAATACCTTCGCCCTTACCTCCCCTCTTAAATCTCGGGACGAGATTTCTTGTAGTGGAGGAGAATTGTGACGCCCGAATATTTAAGCTATAGTAATTCTCTGCTAATGATGCCATGTCACTTCGATTACTGTCGCTAATCTCGTGTTAGTTCGGAACCGATTCAAATTCTAATTCAAAGTCAAGCAAACAATAAACGTTTTCAAATATTAAAACTAAAATGTTCGGAGTGAACCAAATATTGCATAGATAATTACGGTGGAGAAACCACACCTTTATAAAATGTTTAAATAATATGAGATGAATAAAACAGCAGCAAAACAATTATTCAAATGCTTTGAAACAATAAACAATTTAAAACTATTTTTATTTCAGTGCTAAACGGTTTGTGGCAGTGGCATGAATTGTAACACTATTTTAGGTGCCACTTTTGTATTTTTGGAAACTAAAATAAAACAAATAAGAAATAAAAGAATAAATAAAGAAAAGAGAAAATAAACAAAAAAATAAAAGAGACAAAGACCCCCCCCCCCAGCTGGGCCTCGGCCCAGCAGGCTACAGGGCCGCTAGGCCGGCCCAACCGCACCCGCTACTAATCCCCTCGGCGCCAGAAACCCTAGCCCCTCTCCCCCCACTACCCCACGACCCCCACTCTCTCTCTCTCGCTCGTTCCTCTCCCCTCCCGTGATCCAGATCGAGATCGACCCGATCTCCCCGCCTGGCGCTGCCCGACGCCGCCCGGCGCCCCCCTCCCGTTTGTCGTACCTCCCCGTCGGACTGCCTGTCCCCGACTCTCCCTCGCCGGTTCCGACGCCCCACGACCACGCCTCTGGATGGACGCCCCACCACCTCGCCGCTGGATGGACGCCCCGCCGCCTATCGTCGACGCTCGCCTCCCCGACCTCCTCCCCGGCGGACTCCATCGAGCCTCGTCGGTGAACCCCTGCATCAGGGGTGAGCGAAACTCCCCTCTCCTCTCTGTCTCCCTCGCACGTGCGTCCCTAGTCCGTCGTCGTAGTCACCGCGTCTTGCTCGTCATGCCGCTCGTGCTCCCCGTCGTGGCCATCGCCCGCATCGCCGCGGCCGCGTGCCGGAGCTCGCGCTCCAGGCAGCACGCGCCCTCCCTCCTGTGCCCGCGCACACCCCTTCTTCCGAGCATCGTCGTGTGCTCGCCGCTCCCCGACCAAGTGCTCGCCCGCGCCTCCCCGCTGCCCTCTGCCGCTAGCTCCCTGCCCTGCCATGGCCTGCCTCCCCTCTCACCTGCAGCCGGCGCCCAGCCCGCCTCATCGGCCCTGGCACGCGCGCCCGCAGCGGCCGCCTGGGTTCGCCCGTTAACGGGCACCTGCCCGTCGTCGCTCTTGTGCCCGCAACCGCCTGCCAGCGCCCACTAAGGCCCCTGGCCTATGACAAGTGGGCCCTCCTAGAACGAATATTAGAAATAATAAAAATAGATAAAGAGTTAATTAATTAATTATATAGTTAAATAATTAGTTAAGTTAATTAATCGAGTTTAATTAAACCTAATTAACCTGCTAATAAAACTAACTACTGTTAATTAGATAACAATCTATGGCAGGCAGGACCCACAAGTCAGTTTGACCCAGTCAACGTCCTGTTGACTGTTGACGTCATGCTGACATCATGCTGATGCAATAGTACTAATTTCGAATTAATTTAATCATAATAATTTAGAAAATGATTTAAAACTTTAAAAATTAATATAAAATAAACGGTAGCTCAGATGAAAAAACTTTGTACATGAAAGTTGCTCAGAACAACGAGACGAATCCGGATACGCAGCCCGTTCGTCTGTCACACATCCCTAACCTATCGAACTCGCAACTTTCCCCCTCCGGTTCAGATGTCCGAAAACGCGAAACACCGGGAATACTTTCCCGGATGTTTCCCCCTTCGCCGGTATCACCTAATACCGCGTTAGGGCATACCTAGCACCGCGTATTACCTCGTTATTGTTTGTGATGCTTTGATGGTTCTGTTATTTATTGTGTTCCCCCTCCGTTACTTCTTTCCGGTAGACCCTGAGACCGATGCCGGTACCCCTGTGATCGACTACATCAATGACCCCTCCTTCTTGTCTGAGCAACCAGGCAAGCCCCCCCCTTGATCACCAGATACCGCCTACTCTCCTCTATACTGCTTGCATTAGAGTAGTGTAGCATGTTACTGCTTTCGTGATTCCTATCCTGATGCATAGCCTGTCCTTGTTACTACTGTTGATACCTTTACGTGCAATCCTACCTGCTTAGTTTAGGATGCTAGTTTACCATCAGTGGCCCTACATTCTTGTCCGTCTGTTGTGCTATACTATCGGGCCGTGATCACTTGGGAGGTGATCACGGGTATATACTATACTTTAAACATGATACATGTGGTGACCAAAGTCGGGTTGGCTCGAGGAGTACCCGCGAGTGATTCACGGATTGAGGGCTGAAAGGACCTTTGTCCCGACGGCCCTCTGTGTGGATCTTTATGGCGGAGCGGCAGGGCCGGTCGAGGCTACCTGGGTGAGAGGTGGGCCTGGCCCTGTCGGCGTTCGCGGATACTTAACACGCTTAACGAGATCTGGGTATTTGATATGAGTCTGGCCATTTGGTCTATATGCACTAACCAACTACGTGGGAAAGATATAGGCACTCGGCGTCGTGGTATCAGCCGAAGCCTTCGTGACGTCAGCGACTTAGTGGCGCGCGCCGGATTGGACTGGAACAACACTAGGCTAAGTCTGCTTCCGGCCGCGTTCGCAACATGCAAGTGTGCTCACGGCGATGGGCCCAGACCCCTGCGCGCTTAGGTTTAGACCGGCGTGCTGACCTCTCTATCGTGCCTAGGTGGGGCTGCGACGTGTTGATATTCCGAGGCCGGCCATGACCCAGGAAAGTGTGTCCGGCCAAATGGGATCAAGCGTGTTGGGTTATGTGGTGCACCCCTGCAGGGAAGTTAATCTATTCGAATAGCCGTGTCCCTCGGTAAAACGACGACCTGGAGTTGTACCTTGACCTTATGACAACTAGAACCGGATACTTAATAAAACACACCCTTCCAAGTGCCAGTTACAACCCGGTGATCGCTCTCTAACAGGGCATCGAGGAGGGGATCGCCGGGTAGGATTATGCTATGCGATGCTACCTGGAGGACTTCAGTCTACTCTCTTCTACTTGCTGCAAGACGGAGGCTGCCAGAAGCGTAGTCTTCAACTGGATTAGCTATCCCCCTCTTATTCTGGCATTCTACAGTTCAGTCCACTGATATGGCCCTTTACACATATATCCATGCATATGTAGTGTAGCTCCTTGCTTGCGAGTACTTTGGATGAGTACTCACGGTTGCTTTGTTCCCCCTTTTCCTCATTTCTCTACCCGATTGCTGCGACCAAACGACGGAGTCCACGAGCCACACGTCATCGTCGACGACGAATCCTACTACACTGGAGGTGCCTACTACTACGTGCAGCCCGCTGACGACGACCAACAGTAGTTTAGGAGGATCCCAGGCAGGAGGCCTGCGCCTCTTTCGATCTGTATCCCAGTTTGTGCTAGCCTTCTTAAGGCAAACTTGTTTAACTCATGTCTGTACTCAGATATTGTTGCTTCCGCCGACTCGTCTATGATCGAGCACTTGTATTCGAGCCCTCGAGGCCCCTGGCTTGTATTATGATGCTTGTATGACTTATTTATGTTTTAGAGTTGTGTTGTGATATCTTCCCGTGAGTCCTTGATCTTGATCGTACACGTTTGCGTGCATGATTAGTGTACGATTGAATCGGGGGCGTCACACCCGGCCCCTCTCCTCCCTCCAATCGATCAAAGCCACACCGCGCGCCGGCGTCGACCGTAGCGCACACACACGCGTGCGCGCACACACACACTACATGCACACACACACACACACACACACTACACACACACACAATTTTTCTGTTTTTAGCTTTTAGTTTTTTCTGTTTTTCTGTTTTTCATACAAAGTTTTAGATTAATTAATTAATTAGATTAGATTAATGTCAAATAGTATATAGAAATGTTAGTTATAATATATATAATGTCAAATGTTATAGAAATGTTAGTTATATAGAAATGTTAGAAATTTTGGAAATGTTAGTTTTAGCTAGCTAGATGAATTAGATTAATTTCAAATTGTTAGACGATGATCGATGTTTTTTTAGTTTCTTATATTTTTAGTTATAAAATTTAGAATTTGCATATATGAAATCACAATCCATCATTTAAAAATGTTACTTTACTTTTGTGGCATATAGTATTTGTTGTCGACGATGCCCGGCCCGCATCCTCGCCGTCGACACGTCCGCGACGACGTCCGGCTGACCCATGTCCGGGACTGGGCTCCGCCGGGCTGGCACTGGGAGGTGCTGCCTGGAGGGGCGCGCCGCTTGATGAGGAACCCGGCCCCGGGTGCCGTCGTCGACCCTGATCTCGTTTGGTGGCGTTCGCGTGGGCCAGTTTCGGTGCGGAGGGAGCCGACCCCGCCGGAGGTGGTACGTCGCCGTGTCAGGGAGGAGGATGAGCACGTCCATCGCTACATGGTTGCGTTAGAGGGCGACAGGTTCTCCAATACCTGGCAGTTTCTTCAGGGATCTCACTTCAGCTATGATCCTGTGAGGGTTCCTTCTCTTTGGGTGTCCACCGCCCGCGCCGCAGGAACCGCGAGTGTCCTAAATTCTTCTGTAGTATTCGATCTTTAATTAGCTACCTAGCCAGTGATGTACTATTCAATATTATATATTATTCGAGACGACGTATTCGAGATTATATCTATTATTCGAGACGATGTATTCGAGATTATATCTATTATTCGAGACGATGTATTCGAGATTATATCTATTATTCGAGACGATGTAATTTGAATACTAAATTGTTTTATATTTCTTTTGGATTAGTTAAATAAAAGCTATGGCGGACAATACCGACAGAGAGGGAGAACAGACCATGTTCGATATGATACGCGGGCCAGATGATGATCAGAATGAAGAAGATTATGACGGCTCCGAATTTCTAAACAACACCGGAGAGGGTGATATGATATTCGATCGCGACGACCGAATTGATGAAGTCATGAACTACGATTATGACGATGACGAAGAACATGTTGATCCTGAAACAACAAAGACCGGCGACGTATATATATTTATATAAGCAGGCATCTGGTGATCATCACTTGTTTTAAATGAGTTGAATATATATTAACGAATCGATCTTTTTTCTTTTAGCCATCCGGATCGAGCAAATCTTCAGGCAACAGGACGAAACGAGGCCCGAACCAAAAGTTGAAGGAGGGCATAAAGTACAATATCGAGGCAATCAGACCTAATGGCGAACCATTAGCGCCTAAGAAGGTTGAGGACTAGTTCGTTCGTTAGTGCGGAGTTCTTGTGAAGGACCAACTCCCGATCTCCCTTCAAGAATGGAGAGAGCCAGCAAAGCCACGTCTAGATGTTACTTTTGTCGAAGACAGACAAAAAAGTCTGCTTTGGGATACTCTCATGGAACATTTCACCCTACCAGACCATTTCACAGATGCAGATGTGGAGAAAGTCAAGGACGCCGCTCTTAGGAAGATGGCGGTTGCATTCAACAACCACAAGAATCGTGTATGGGACAAGTACATCAAGGGAGTAAGGAAGACTCCAGTATTCGAAGGAACACTAGAGAATCAAAGTGCTCATTGGGACGATTTCATGAAATTCAAGGATTCAGAATTAGCTAAGGAACGGTCGAGAATAAACAAGAAGAATGCCGAAAAAAGGATAAGTTCCATAAGCTGGGGCCAGGTGGCTACGCGGTGGCAATGCCTAAGTGGGATATGTCTGAGAAAGAGATGGAGGATGCAGGTGTCACTCCGGTTACTAGGAGCTGGCCCCCCAGGTGTAGGACTTGGTTCTATGCGCATGGGGGGAGTTGGACCCGAAGACAGGCAACATTTCGACGAAGGCATGTCTGAACGGAGCCGGCGATAAGATACTTGTTGTAATAGAAGAGGCTCGAATGGGGGTGTTCTAGCCCAACAGAGAGAACGACGAGCTTACGCGTGCCCTGGGAAATCCTGAACACCCGGGAAGAACACGAGGCAAGGGCGCTATTCCGTGGTATGAGGGGTTTTCGGACTGGAATGCCGACTACAGAACCCATGCGAGAAGGAAGATTGCGGAGGAGAAGCAGATGAAGATGGAGGAGGAGAAGAGGAAGCTGGACTATGAACGCCTTCAAGGCCTAGAATCAGCGCACGCAGACTTGGTAGTCAAATTCCAGCGGCAGCAGGAGCAGATCGACTCACTTAGCCAGCAAAGGGGTCCTCAGCAGCTGCTAGTGTCAGTATTCTGAACTGTTTCAGTTATACAATCAAGACGCACTCGACAAATCTATCGTCAGTTGCTAGTGTCTGTAAGTGATTTCTTTCTGTAATTTAAGTCTCAAGCTAGCTGTAGTGATCCTTTTGATCAATCATTACCTGTAATTATCCTCACTATATTCTTTTCTGTGGTATTATGCAGGATGAAGATGAATGAAATGAGAAAAGGTGGACGCTATGACATTGGGTTCATTGAGCCAAACATCGTTAATGAATACACATGGAAAATAAACAAGCATCATGAAAAGCAGGTAGAGGACAGCATGCTAGAGTTCTTGAAGCGCCTCAAATATAATGAAGATATACTACTTTCTTACAACTTCCAGTGAGTCACACTTTCTTGTACTACAAATTCTCTTTTTTTGCCTACTAGCTAGCTACATGTTTTTGCTTACACATGCCCACTTAATTAAGACATGCAAACGTGTGTGCATGCAGATTTCACTGGATCTCGTGTATCATTAAAGTTGACGCCGGAACAGTTGAAATACTGGACTCACTACTCAAAGAAAATAGTGACTATAACATCTTGTTTGGGATAGTCAACGGGTAATTTCAATCATTATTAACTATATATCTCGGCCTATTTAGTTCGTCATTTCATGATATGAACTATTTAATAATCCCTTTATTCATTTTCTTTGTCGGCGGGCAGGGCTTGGGCAAGGTTCATCAGCGTCACGGAAGGCGAATGAAAACGACAGCTGAAATGGTTTCGACCCAAGGTAAGTAATTAAGTAGTACTAGCTAGCTAGCTAGCTACCATCTCTTTAGTATTATCATGCTTGATTAATTATTATCTGATCAAATTAAATTCCATTCTCGTAAAGGCCCTGAAGCAGGCGCAGGGGACTGATCTATGTGCATTTTGCGTTTGCGAGAACATTCACATGATGGCGTCCGAAATGAGGAGATCTCAAAGACACGAATGGGTACGCTTGTCAGAACACTATCACAATTTGTACACCATTATCGATATCTAGTCACACAACTAATACACATGCATATTGATCTCCTTCTTAACAGTTCACAGAGGTGCGAGACAAGCTCCTAGAAACGGAGCGCGTACAAGCACTTCAAGAGGAAATAGCGGGATTTTTGCTCGACCAGGTCATAAATCCGAAGGGAGAATACTATTACCCGCTACCGCCCCCATCGACCAGGTCATGAACCACTTCCAATTGTCATCGTGCTCCGAAGACACCAATTAGGCTAATGCCACTGGCTCCGAAGGCAACATGCGCATATATAGAAGAAATTGTATATAGCTATACATGTGTGTATGTGTGAATTAATATGTGGTGGTTTGTGAGACATTGATCTAGTCGCTAGGAATTAATATATATGACTCCTCATTTATACTCCCAGGAAAATGGGTTGGCAGTTATTAGATCTAGTCGCTAATTGCTTCACCGGCCGATGCATGCATGCATGTGCATCAACAGATTGAGAGATTCAAGGATCCTAGCATACAAATAAGGTTCGTTCGGTGCAAGTAAACAATAATAGTGGTTGATTTTTTGTAAGGACCGGTAGATATTTATCATACTAACTCTTGACTTAATTATATATATACTACTTTTTTCTGCACACAAGTATGAACTATCTGTTCTGGTTATACTACTACTTTAACGCAAGGAAAAATATATATACTACTTTTTTAACACAGTAGATATATACTACTTTTTTTGCATGGTATATATACTACTTCTTTGGGAAGACAGTATATACCACCTTTTGTATATGAGTATGTACTGCCTTTTAGGTAATGGAGCATATACTACTTTTTTGGTAGGGGAGTATATACTTTTTTTCAGTAAGGGAGTATACACTGCCTTTTTTTACGTGAGTATATACTGGCTTTATTATGAGAGTCGAGTAGCTGCAATGAGAGAGAGGGCTGGTCGCCGAAATGACTGATAAATTCAAAGTATGCATAAATGACTGATAAACTAGATGAATATTGGGTGTAATACATTTTGAAATGTATGTCATCGTATGGCAGTAAAAATACAAGGCAACCCGTAGAAAAATAAAGCACTTGTTGAAGAGGGAAATGGACGTTCCTTTCCAAAATAGAAAAGGAGTATGTATTACTAATTATTTCAGTGTATTTTTGTGATTGGGCATATGCAACTAGAAAAGGATTATGTCTTATTTCTACAATGTTATACTATATTTTTTGATGGGGTATATGCTGCGTTACAAAGTGTATATACTCATTTTTTTAGGACTATATACTGATTTATTCTGGAGGACTATATACTAATTTTTTTGGAAGCTTTATATACACCCGAAGAAAAAGTAGTAAACCCATCAGGCATAAAAAAAATACATGAAATTTTGATCATAGTAACAATCATGACTCGATTGTGTGAGTGCAAAGCAAGTTCCTAACTATTTCTACGTCAACGTACTAGCCAGTTTATTACATGTGTACAATATGAATACATTGGGTAAGTGGCTAAGTGCATCAGCGGTCGCTAGTGGCCAGGGCCTAGATGTAGATTTATGTGCTCTTCGGCCGGACACCATGCATGCACCGGGACGTGTGACAGATGAAGAGGACAGCAGACTCGCCGGCCATGGGGTAGCCGGACGAAGTAGCTTCACCATGGCCACGTCGCCGCTGCATGTCGTCAGTGTCGTCTTTGCCCTGCACCATAGGCCATCACGCTGCAGGTACTCCTTGGGTGCTCGATCTGAGTATATAGAAGTTCTTAGTAGTTAGCAAGATCTTGACTCCTTGGGTGCTCGATCTGACTAATAAATGCAGCCTGTAACAAAAATAACAAAAGATGAATGCATCAATTTGACTGGAACGACACCTTACCTAGTACTAGTAGACTTGGCCCATCAATCATCCTCGTCCTATTTTCTTCGCCGACGATGACAAACTAGACAGGAATGGATTGAGAGATCAGCGGAAACATGAACACGGTTGTGGGAGCCGAACAGAAAAATCGGGGAACATCAATCGCACGTACCCTCGCAAACTAGAGATGATGAATCAATGGACGTGCTGGTTGAAGCCTCCCACCAGGGAAGAAGCACGGGGATCATCGTCGGCCATGTCCGGCGGTCAGTCGGCGGCGGAGGAGGCGAGCCGATGCTTTTTTCATTTTGATGCTCGTGGGTGAACGCAGTTTCAAATAGAATCCCTGAAAGACACGCCTACTAGAGCTTGGAAAAAGGAACCCGTTCAACTAATTTTCAAATCCAAGGGCTTTATCCAGAGTTAGTTAGCTTTTTTTAGTAGTTAGCGGGATGAATGGTTGGAACGATGATGGGTGTAGGTGGGAGTACGTACTCATATATATATATATATATATATATATATATATATATATATATATATATACACATAACGTGTACAATGTGTAGTATCGTAAAATACCAGCAAACGAAAAAGAATTAAAATGGAAAAAACAAAATTAAATGAAAAAAAAATCATAAAACCAAAAACCCCCCAAACATTTTAGTACCGGTTGGTGTTACCAACCGATACTAAAGGACTCCCGGCCCCCGGAGCTGGCTCGTGCCACGTGGTTGCCCTTTAGCACCGGTTCGTGCTGAACCGGTACTAGAGGGGGTGGGCTTTAGTGCCCACACTTTAGTGCCGGTTATGGAAACGGCACTAAAGGGCCTTACGAACCGGTGCTATTGCCCGGTTCTGCACTAGTGATCCCCACGCCATCTCGGCCACATGACTCGGCCAGCACACCTAACTAGTTAGCTAATACTGCATGCACTGAACTAACCAAGATTACTACTAACATTTTCCCCCTTAATCTTGACTTGCCGTCGCCGGAGTTGCTGCCGCTCTTGTCATTGTCGTCGTCACGGACGTGACCCAGCCCGCGGACCCGATCCGGCGCATCGACGCCGGTCACACCGCCACGGACCCGACCTGGCGCACTGACGCCGGTCGCACCGTGCTCCGTCACGACCCCGGCGACATACGCCGAGCTCCTTCTCCGCCGGCGACACACGTCTGGCGTCCCTTTGTGCCCCGCACGTCCCGCGCGCATCCGTCGCGCCCGACGAGCCAGACCACACCAGTGCGTCCCGTATGTCCCGCAAGCTTCCGGCGCGCCCGACGAGCCCGACAGCACCAGACACTCACCGCGTGCCGCCTCCGCGTCTGCCATGGCAGCCGCCAGCGACAAATGCCGGAAGGATGTAGCCGAACTCGAGCACGGACTCGAGCACCACGGCGACATACGCCTTCTCCCAACATCAACCGCACGCTCGTATACGCGCCCGCGGTCGCGACGTGCCCGACGCGTCCAGTGCGCATCCATAACACGCACCGGTCGCGCCCGACTCGCTGCCGCAGCTTATTGCCCTGCACCGCTGCGGCCTCAACCGCAGCGCACCACCTCCATGCCATCACGCCGCGCCACCGCAGCCTCTGCGCCACCACGCAGGTCCACCGCGGCCGCCGAGGCTCCGTGCCACGCGCCTCCACGGTTGTCACGCCAAGCCGCCGCGACCTCTGCGCCACCACGCAGGTCCTCTGCGACCTCCTCGTCTCCGCGACCACCGTGCTCTTCGCGCGCACGACATCACATCGCACAGCCGCGGACTCACCGTGCGTCGCGGTCCCCACGCACTCGCCGCGCGCCGTAGCCGATGCCTCCATGTCGGTCGCTCACGCCCCGTCTGCCGCGGACGCCACCGCGCGCCACGGCCGCCCCTCGAACCTTGTGGCTCTGAATACCAATTGTTGTTGCCGCCTCCGCGCAGCGCCGCTCTTTTTCTTCCTCTCATCTCGCATGAACACACACCATAAAGAAACTCTACACAGACAGACACACACACCAAGGAAGAGCACAAGAGCTTTGCGTAGAGGCCCTGCCCCTTGGTGTACACATGATGGCTACATTTTTCTCCAGCCCTCTCGGCTCACTTTTCTCATTAACTCAAGTGATACTTATACAGTGGAGGCAAGCCTCACGCACACAAGCCAGCCGCCATGCCCGGCCACTAACCAAACTAACCACTAGCTATAATTATGCCTACGTCCACCACTTACGCAGCCTATCCTATCCTCAACGACTGAGGACTCGGCCATAATCACATGCATGCAGCTAACAAACCCAGCTAGCTTGCTAACTAACTCAGCCATGCAATCCCCACGCCATCTCGGCCACATGACTCGGCCAGCACACCTAACTAGCTAATCAATACTGCATGCACTCAACTAACCAAGATTACTACTAACATTGTAATGTAGGGAATTTTTAAGAAAATGAAATCCATTGCTGCTTATTTTCGAACTCACCCAACTACTGAATCTGAAGCTCCTGTTCCTGTTCATGAACCTGCTGCAAACATTTCATCCATTGAAACCTCTGATGCAAACATTGTGGAAAATCTTTTTCACGAACCTGAAGTATCTAATCAGGGATCTCATGATAACACTTTGCAAACTTCTATTGTAATTGAATCTGATCCGGGACTCCGAAAACAAATTTTTGGCCATGGAGTTGGACATTTTTGGCCATGGAATGAATGCTTCAAGCAATAGTAGTTCTCTGTGATGTTAATGTTAGATTTTGTGATTTTTGGTGTTTACAGCACCTAGTTGTCAAGAATCTTGAACTGTTCTGAATCATTCATTATGTTAAATTTTGATTGCATCTAGCTTCATATTTGACTATTATGAGATTTGGTTCATCGGAGATGCATTTGTCAATCAAAAAATTTATACCTCAAATGTTTCGCCCCGGCTAAGTTCAATTCCTGGATCCGCCACTGAGTCAAACCCAAAGCCGGCCAACAATGCAGCAAGTATATCAGGCACTGACAAATAGAAACCGCCCAGCTTTCATGCCCAGGCCCCTTCAAGAAATCAGCCTGCAAGATTTGCACGATTATTGTGGTATCATAAAGAATATATGAAGCTATATATAGCTAGTCTCCGTGTTTCCAATTATATATTTTTCCCCGTGTATTTGTATTTGTGTGTAGAACTCAAGGACAGCAGGGTGGATATATAACAAGTAAAATACATCCTTTGTACATTGACTCGGTAAATTGGTACTTGTAATTTCTGTACCAAAAATCGTGTGGTTTGCGAAGACTTGGATGGAAATATATGCATTCCCATTATCTTGGTCTCTTTATTCAATTGAAGTGGGTGAAATTGTGAAAAGTGGATGCATGCATCATTATTTTAATGGGGAATTGATACATTATGTTTTGTGGAAACTGATGATACAACACCTGAATGTTTAACACCGCAAAAAAAAATACACCTGATGTTTAACAGACAAAACTCGAAGCAACCGAAGCTTTTCAGCCTATAACTTGCAACTGTGACGAGCCCATGTACATATGCGCTTTTTTTTTACTGGAGTACAGTACGGTAAAAGTGCCACACAGCTTCCTGAACTCGAAATGACTCGGTGTCGCTTCGGTTTTGAGCTAAATTGCGCTATAGCTGCAGGTGTGTATAGTTCACAACCTCCAGACTGTCTGAGGCGACTTTCATGCGAGTAATAAATCTGCCGCTAGCGCCAAGGCTCCTTTGAGCCAGAAATACCTTGTGGAGGACATGGACCAAATCTTCAAGGCTGAGCTGACAGCACTCGCTGTTGCGCATTGTATTTTGTTTTTTTAGGTGGGGAGCAGGTCGGCGTTGCTGATATATTGAGGCTTTATTTACAATAGTGTTATCAGTGCCAGATAATAGTTCAACCTGTTCTATTCTCTGCCTTTTCTTGTAATTTTGTAAAGGTCTTGGACATGAAGCTCTCAAACTCCAGATATGGCTCCTGCAGGTGGATCTGTTTGAGATTGAGAAGGAATTATTTTTACTTTGGAGGGTGCTGAATGCTGATCAACTCACAGCTTGATTTGAAGCTGCTGCCAGAACACTGAATGTAGTGGCCAATATGAGAGGACGAATATTTGCTTTGGACAAACACGCGTGGCTGATAACTGAAGTTAATTCCAATCCTTTTTATGTGCAATGCTCTGAGCTTACAGTTCCTGAAAACATATTATGTATACTTGCAGTTTCTGAAAACTGGCTCGCCTTTTTTTTTCTCAGGACAACAATTTTTGTATGGAGTTGGAACTGCAGTGCTAGCAGAGGGAAGAGGCCAGCGAAGAGATGCATGGCCACACAGCGAAGGAGTTCTACTGGGTGAAAATACGAATAAGAAGACCATGCAATTTGGCAGTATCACGTCTGGCGCTTTATATATGTTTCATCACCATCTGTTCAAATATGAAGCTCGCAAGAGGGATGCTGAATGTGAGATGTCTGTCAAATGCACTGTTGCCCGTTAGTACGGTGGACCATTGGCTGAAGGTCGCCGTTACACCCATGAAGATTGCTTTTGGTTGGCTGGCTCTGCTTAATTTACACTCTGCAGTAATTTTACCCAACGTAACATCAACGCGTCGCTGCATTTCCCGCGACACGCTACGAGCCGCCGCGTTGCTGATGATGAGCAGATTTATCATTGAAATTTTCTCGACCATGTCATATAACCTGTCCAACCATACGAAGAAGCGCCAGTTGTTCACCAAACATACTAAATTCAGCAACTTGTTTGAACCAAACATCAGGAGAACCATATGATATAGTACTACTTGACTCTTATCCTTGTTATTCCACTGAAAATTTGGCCGGCCGGGTTCAGAGATGTCCAAAACTGCTTCAACATGAACCTTTCGCATCCACATTGTAGACATTCGGTCAGAGGGAGCCTCATCATCCCTTGGTGCTAGCCGGGGCTGAGTTGAGCTTCTCCCGGAGCTGCCATGATCGGGAACAGAGACGTAGGGGAAGCTAGGGAGGACTGAAGAAATCGACAGGTAGAGTCGGTCACCTGGTCACTGGAGTTTCCGCGCACGCGTGCCGGGCCCATGGTCAACGAGATAATCATTCCAGTAATTTTTACTAGTAATTATTTTGATGCTATAACTATCCTTAAATAAAAGCAATAACATATCATACATTACTAGTTATCAATGATATACAGGCATATTCCATGTGAATCCTGATAGTATGAATCTAGTATGCTTTCAAATAATATTAGTGGTCATAGCTTGAATAGAGGCATCCTAGCTACTAGACTTCGGCTTGCATGGGCAACCTATGCAACAAGGTAGATATGAACTGGGATACCCCAGCCTGAACCTTTTCAAAGCGGGTGAACAAAACATAGTCAAAATTTTAAGTACAAATTATAGTAGGAAAATCAGTACTAGTACAAAGAAAAAATTGCTTTTCCTTAACAAAGATCGTTATTTTAGTTTTCTGTATCACTGGGTACAAGGTAAAACCCAGTTTTATCATTAATATGAACATCAAGTGGAGTGAGAGAGTGACCGAAAAGAGATACCTACGCCAATAAGCAACATGCGTAATTAGTAATTACTGAACCGATGGAACCACAATTATTAAAATTAGTCTTTATACAGGCAACATCCCATTGTAATCGAATGATCAACTAACACTCAATACATGCACTCTAAATGGAAACAGTATGCCCAAAGAGAATGGCAACTATCTATATATACCGTGGCTGCATGGCGAAGATGGAGCTGCATAAGTGTGTTTGGCATCACATTGATATGCATCTATGCCGTTTTGGAAACAAATTAACTACCTGTGATGTTTATTTTGAGACATTGGAGTCCACCAAATTCAGTGAAGTCTTATATTCTTGAAGCGATGTTCTCGTGTAGTGCATAATCACTTTCATTAGTTGTGAACGCATTCCGTGCCACTTGATATGTTTGCAGTGTTCTGCCGTAGAGTGTTTTGTGGTCTGTTAACATCTCTAGAGATCAGGTGTTTAACAATCTTCAGCTGCAAGTTAAGGAAGAAGCATTCTGTTTGCTGATTCTATCTGATATGAAATTTTGGGCGATGGCAGGAGGGAAGAGATGTGCCGAATTATATGAGTAGTCTTTCTTTGTGCACTGGTTTGGAGTGGAGGTATGCGTGTATGTTTGTTCTATCGCCCTAGATTGGGCGAAGTTTGTCATGTATAACTCTTGCCTTCTATAACACTATGGCATGCATTTTGTGTACTCTGAAAAAAGAGAGAAACTTCTCTAGAGATCTTGAGGTGTTCTTATGCGCTCCTGTTCCTGTCGGAGCCAAGAAGTTCGAAATTGGTGTACAAAATATAGGAAAAGTTTGTAGTATAAGGGAATAATCATTGCTAGTAAACAAGCAAGTTCACTTTTCCACTATTATGGCTTTCTATAATGCCAAATCGAAAGGGCAGGTTGAAAGGCGATGGTAGGATGATTGGAGGTTGGTTAGGTGTCTTTGTCCGCACTTATTAGAACTAGATTTGATTTCTAATTCAAACAATAAGCATAGAAAGAACCGCCATGATCTAAATTCGTCTGTCGTCCAGCCTAAACCAATTCAAAGTCAGGCTAAACTTTTAACTAATCCCCAACACTGAGAGTAAATTTATTGGACTTCAAAACGGAGTGCAATTTTCAGCATAGATGGTGCAGATCAGAGGTTCTGCAATGAGTTCGGCGTATTGACAGGACAGGTACGTTGAAAAACATGAACAAGCTAGCATGCGTTTCACATGATTAAAACCTGTGGTTGAGGATTAATAAGGATATGTGGGTGATCAGTTTGACTCGACAGTCAGTAGAGCAGAGGCAGGGACAAGACCATGCAGCAGGGTCAATAGAGAAAAGTCAGGTTACACACTTTTAACTAATTACCAGCACTGAAAGAACATGTTACTCAGTTGTCTTGCCGGTGGAATTTAGAGCAACATGTCTCGCAGAGTCAGAAACTACTGAGTTGTCCTGGAAAGAAAAAAGTATAACAAAAAAAAGTACTAGCAGAGTTGTAGCCTTGTAGGTACAGAAGCCAAATAATCTTGATCCATTCGATTTTCAAAATGTGTAGATGTGCTTGGTAACTTGGTAAAGGAACAATCATATTGGCTGCAAAAGCAGTAAAAAACCCATATTGGATGTATGAAAAGGTACCTGAACCTTGTTGCATCGTGAAATTTTTGTGTGCGTCTCAGAGTGGTTGGTTTTCGCTTGGGAGAAGTGTCGGGCCCATTGACTAAACTGTTCTTAACATGGAGGCCTCAAAGGATGACTTGTTGCCTGTTTTGAGGAACTTCTCAAAAGCACATCAAGGTTTTTTGAAAAGCACAATCAGGTGACAAGGCAACATTCTTTTCTCCAGAAATGATTCAGGTTACATCTTGATCTACAAGTCAGACTCTGCACTCTGTTTCCCCTGAATCAAGGAGCCACACTGGACCTATAAAATAACATTAAATTCCTTGTGGCTAATCGAGTAACTAGCAAGGATTTACAATGTCATTTTCTGTTTGCCATTTGGTGGAGACTCCTTCAGGAAAAGGGACCCTGAACTTAGCTCTGTTCTTCTGAAGGAGCACGAAAATGCTCTTCAGTAGACTGTAGTGTCTGTCAAGAGACACCATCATGATTCGTGACAAAAGTTTCAAATGTTCCCAATTTATCAAAATGTTTCAAAAGACACCAACAGGAGGTTTCAATTTTTTGTTTTCCCTATGTATGTACAATTCAAAATGTACCAAAAACAATTATAATTGTTTCTATACTAATTTTATAAAAATCCTCTTCATTTATTTTTAAAATGTTACCATCTATTTAGAAAGCATTCATCGGGTATTTAGAATCACATTCGGTGTGTATATACGTAACCTTTATCATGTATTAAAACATAGCCTTCGTGTATTTAAAAAACATTCATGTGCATTTCAGGATTATTCACCATGTAATAAAAATGCTCATTCTATATTCAAAATATGGCCGCCATGCATTCAAACAATATTCATTGTGTATTGAAAATAATAAATGCATTAAAAATATTTATAAATAAAAAGGAAAATGAAACAAAAAACATAATAAAAATAAAACAATCTGGAAATTAACTAAAAATATATCAAATAAAGCTGGAAATGAAAGAGAAAAAAGTGAAACAATAATAAGAAGAAAAAGATAAATAAAAGGCTGGGGCCGTGGGGGTAGGGGACAAAAGGTGCAAAGTCTATTAAAAAATGCGTAGTGTTTTTTAGCATAATGATTAGCATTATTTGAACATTGTTTATCATGTAGTAAAAATGTGCAAGATTATTTGGAAAAATTGTCCATCCATTTAAAAAATATTCTACATGTATTAAAAATGTTTAAAATTACATAAAACAATATTTATCTTGTATAAAAATGTTAAAATATTTAACAATGTTCCTCATCCATTTTGAAAAATGTTCAGCATGTGCTAAAAAGTTTAAGCATTATTTTAACACATGTTCTTGTGTACTAAAATATGTTTGATGTGTATTAAAAGAAAAAAGTCCATTTTACTCCCCTAAACAAAATGGGTGGTTCACTTTACCCCCTGATCTATATTTTGGTTCCTTCTACACCCCAAACAAAACCAAACCGGACAAAAAAAAACCCCGGCTGGTTTGTCTCCATTGGATGCTGATGTGGCACAGTCAAAGGGTGGTTTTGACCGTGGTGGGGCCTACTCGTCAGGTTGGACTGTTATAGAGCTGCTGTTCCCCGTTGCGATCTGGATCAGAAATCCCCCACTTCCCAGTCCAAATGCCTAACCCTATTCTCCATGGGCGGCGGCAGCGTGAGCTCCAGCACCGTGTCGCCGGACGCCGTGAGCGCCGCCGGCGGTGGAGGCGCGGCCCCGGTCGTCGCAGCAGCCCAGGCGAGCCGTAGCTTGCTGGAACGGCGGTTCCCGCAGGAGGTGTGGCGGCGGGGAGAGCCGGAGCTCCGTCGAGAGGCGAGCCATGTCCTGATCTCCCGCACTCCGGCCATGGATGCGCTGGAGCTGCGCTTCGGGCGGCACGTGCTTCTGGCAACTGCGGTCGGAGACGGCGAGCAGACAGTGACGCCGGCAGCCATGCTGGCGACTTTGCAGCAGCATTGGGGGGTGGTGCCGTCCGAGGTGGTCATCGAGTTCGCGTGCCCACCACACGACCTGTGGCTGACCTTCTCGACGGAGGAGAAGTGCTCTGAGGTGCTCCTTTCGTCAATGAAGATCAAGTGCTGGGGGCGTTGGATTTAGTTTTCGCGTTGGTGCAGAATGGTTCGATCTCAGCCAGGTGCTCTGAAGTACAAGAGCAAGCTCGGCTTTGAAGGCCTCCCAAACCAGGCCTGGACGACGGCGTCCGTGAAGGATGTTCTGAAGCAGCTGGGTGGCGAGCTGATCGAGATCCTGCCGCCGGTAAGCCGCCGCGAGCTTGAGGTCATGGCGTGGCTTCATGACCCTTCCTTTGTTGGCAAGGTTGTGACAGTGGAGATACCTGAGCCGAAGCTGACAAACAAGCCACCCGAGTCCATGGATGAGTATGAAGCAATGCAATTCGATTTGGGTGACTACGGACCGTCGTCGCCGAGGAAGAAGAACAGCTTACTGTATCCTGTCATTTGCCACATGAAGGAGGTTGTCGACCGTGGTCCTCTGCTTGCTGAAGGGCTGCCTGATGAGTGGCTGCCAGGAGAAGGCGAGGACCTGACTCGCAAGCATATCTTCAAGACTGTGCTGGGCAAGATCGACGGCACTCACGGTGATGAAGGAGTTTGAGTTTGTGCCCTGTTATATTTGGCACTTTGGCACTTGGTTCGCTGTCCTGTGTTAACAATCTGTAGTGTTGTACTGTCTGTTCAGTTCTAATTTGTGTTCGTTGTTGTGTTTGAAGCAACTGTACTGCTTGCTGTGTACTGAATTTGTGCCAAAATTGTCCCAAATATTTGTGTAAGTGTAATGTGCTGGTACTATGTTGTCTTGTGAAATGGTACAATTGTGAGCTTATTTGTTTGTGCCAAAAGTGAACATATTTTGCCAAGCTTCTATCAAAAGAGAACACAGTAAACAGTAGCATTTTGCAACTAAACACAAATTCTGCAGCTTAGCAGTAACAAACACTAGTTCATCAAACAGAAATTGTGCAGTTTAATAGCAACAAACACTAGTTCATCAGACAGAAGTTCATGCTAGTAGGACACTCCCAGCAACCTACTAACAATTTCAAGGCTCTAAACAACAGAAATTTTCCTGCTTAACCCCTCAGTTCATCAAACATGCTAACCCTGGTAGATTTCCTCCTTCTATGACTAGAACTAGCACCAGGTGTTCTGTTTGCTTGCTTTGGAGGCCTTCCCCTTCTAGGCTGTGCAGTCCCTCCTGTAGCTTGCTGTCAAGACTGGCCTCTCCCTCCTGTACCTTGCTGTGAAGACTGGGCTGTAGCAGTTTCATTTGCTACTCTTTGAGATGTCCTTGGAGGATTTTCCTACAAACACACAAAACATTTTCACATTGCTGCAATTTCACAAGTACAAAACATATAGAAATCAAACATATGTACAAATCATTACACACTTTTGTTCCTTTTTTCCTCTTCCTATTCTTGTACTTTCCCTTGTTGGGGTTAGTATTGCATTTCCTCATGTTGTGCCCAGGATTTCCACATAAACTACACTTGATCTTAGTTCCAATCTTGGAGAGTTTGTGTGCATGCTTAGGAGGCTCATCTCCACCTCTTATTCTCTCTGTCCTGGGCCTCCCAGGCATTTGCACATAGCTTGGAACTAATGGTCTAGGTCTGTCAGATATTGGCCAGCTAGGCATGCCCTCCATTGGCATCATGACATGTTCATATGTCTTGTTGTAAGCTTCAATTCTATAGCAAGGTGCAATAAGTGAATCTATGTCATCAGGGCCACACTGTGAAGCTGCTAGAGCATGAACACATGGAATTCCTGACAATTGCCAATATCTACAAGAACATGTTCCTGCTTGCAAGTCAACTTTGAATCCATGTTGTCCTAACTTCACCTCATACCCATCTTTTCCATTCCATATTGTCTCACTTCTCAGTAAGTTGTATCAACTTGTTCACCTTTTTAAGGATTTTGGGACAAATTGTTCCATTCCAATTGGCAGGCATAGCTCTATTAACTTGAATCCTAACTGTCACCTTTGCTCTGATTGCTTCAAACATACTGATGATAGGAAGACCTCTATATTCCACTATCCAATTGTTAAAACTTTCACACATATTGTTGTCGAATCACAGAATGATCCTTCTTTGAACCATGCTCTACACCAATGTTCAGGCCCAGCCTGCATCATGTCTCTTGCTCCTTCTGGTGTGAGCTGAGCAAGCTTTGCCCTGTTTAAATTAAACTGAACTCTGTTAGAAGACTTTGCACAAGCCCAAAATCTCTTCTGGTGTTTCTGGTCCCTATGTTTTTTCTTCCAGTTAGCATAAATGTGCCTAGCACAATTTCTGTGTTCAGCTCTTGGTACAACCTTTGAAATTGCATTGATTAGACCTTTCTGCTGATCTGATATAAACACCCAGCCTTCACCTTGATTTGAAATCTCTAAGTCTTTATTTAACAAAGCCATAAACCAAAACCAGGAGTCCTTATTTTCCACCTCAACTGCTGCCCAAGCAATGGGATACATTTGCCCATTTGCATCTCTTCCAAGAGCACAGAGTAGCTCTCCACTTTGAGCCCCCTTAAAGAAGCAGCCATCCAAACCCACTACTTTCCTGCACCCTTCTATGAAACCTCTCTTGCAAGCCTGAAAGCACACATACAATCTCTGAAAAACTGGTGCAGTTTCTTTTGGATTAAGCACAACTGCCACAGTGCTTCCTGGATTGCTCCTCAATATTTCTAGCTGATAATCAAACACCCTGGCATATTCTTCATGCATTGCTTCTCTAACTCTCTTTCAGACTATTGCTTTTGCTTTCTTTATTTTGGAAACATGCACATCTGCAAACATCTCTAATCTGACAGTGGCCTTAATAGATCTCACTTTCCATCCTGGATTTGCCTTCATAATACTCTCATACTTGTCTGCAATTCTAGGTGCAGTAACCAATCTATTGTCTCTCCTCTGTGGGCATATGTGGTTGTCAACGAATGTTATGACTTGAAACCAATCATTTGAGCTCCTCTTTGCACCATAAATCAACCAAGGACACTTAGGCCAAGAACATTTTGCCCTAATCCTACCAGCCTCATCTTTTACAAAGCAAATATGCCTCTTCATAGCCAGGCCATACTTCACCAATGCCCTCTTGAACTGACTTCTTCCCCTAAATGTCATGCCCAAACTGAATATTGGAATTGCAGCCTTGCTATAAAATCATGGAAATCTTGATTTCATCCTAACTGAATTTCCATGCTCATCCTCATCATAACTATATTCCTCACTGGAATCCATGTATGGAGTGTCATTTCCTTCATCCATTTCATCAAAAGGAATTAACTGTGTTGTACTTTCTTTCACCTCCTTCTCTTCATCAAGTGGCAACCCCATTCTGATCTTTCTGAGCACTTCCTTAGCATGCTTTCTGAGCTCCTCTGCCTCATCATCTTCACCTGACTGTCTTCATCTTTAGGGCACCAATCAAGATCTTCACATTCATCACTTATTTCATCTGGTGCAACATCTGCTGAAGGAACATTTCCAGTTTCAGGTTGCAATTCATCTTGTACATCATACTCAGTCTTGTCAGGCTCATCCACATCTTCCTCTGAGATGTGCTTCAGGTCATCCTCAGCAGAGCAATTTTCATGCTCATCTTCCCAATCACTGTCACTCTTCTCTTCTGTCTTGTCTTCTTCAATTGCAGCATTAGTTTCCTCTTCCTCTTTCTCTCCAATATCAGAGACACTGTTCTGTCCATCTTCATCAACACCATCTTCATAATTCACATACACATCCACAACCCCACAATCTGTAATACACCTATCCATGAAGAACACATTTCTATCAGTGTCCAGTCATCTCAACCCATCTCTAACATTTTTTCCAGGAAACAACCAGTAAAGCCTGTGCTTCTCTGTTAGCTCTTCACCATGGTAGGCCATCTTTATATCTGCTAACTGCTCCCTGACAGTAGCTAAGGACAGATTGTACCTCTCAACAGATGTGAGTTGTATATTACCACCAACATATGACAATTGCTTGTTTGACTTCTCAAATTGGCCATTGTAAAAGAAACGGATGCCTAACCAATCTAGTGGATCCATTGCTTAACCTACAGATTAAAACAGCGTTCAATCTTCAATTAGAACCTACATACAGAAACTAACTAGAGCAGAGCAAGTACACCAATTTGAGAAGGGGATTAAGGGAAGGGGATTGGAGGGATGGGACTCACCTCAGTTCGTCTGCGCCGCCGTGAAATCAGACAGACCGCAGCAGCCGCCGCCGCATCGACAGAGCCGTCGACCTAGGGTTTGAGGACGGGGGAGAGAGCGGCCGTAGGAGAAGGAACAGGTCGGGGCAGATTGACGGGTTGCGCCGCCGCCGCCGCCACCACCACCAACACCCCGACCACCGTTGCTTGTTGGAGTTCAGCGCTGCCCCGAGGGAGCCATCGACGGGGACATGGGGGAGAAGAAGAAAGGGATTTCGATCTCTTTCTGATCCAGAACGCAACGGGGAACGACAGCGTGTAACAGTCCAACCTGACGAGTAGGCCCCACCACGGTCAAAACCGCCCTTTGACTGTGCCACATCAGCATCCAATGGAGACAAACCAGCCGGGGTTTTTTTTTGTCCGGTTTGGTTTTGTTTGGGGTGTACAAGGAACCAAAATATAGATCAGGGGGTAAAGTGAACCACCCACTTTGTTCAGGGGAGTAAAATGGACTTTTTTCGTATTAAAACAGTTAAAGATATGGTAGAAAGTGTTAGACACTATCTTAACAATGTTCATCGCGAGAACGGCGATAGAGAGGACGGGCTCGGGTGCTCCCGCGATGCGTTCCAGTGAGACAGGGACACGTTCATCTATGTATTAAATGCGATCGTAGGAAGCAAGGAGCGATACGTCCAAGAGAACAGTTCTATACGGCCACGGCGCTGTGATAATTAAAAGAAACATGACGGGGCAGTTCTATGTGTTCCGTTGGTACATGTTCCGTGAAACGTGAAGGGATCAGTAAGTTTGTTTAGACCTGACAGTACGTAATGCAGTCGTATACTGTCTTTATCTGGTATGTGGTTTGAAAAAATTTTGTAAGACTATAACCGACCATGCCATGCGCCCAACAAATTGTTGAAAAAATACATTACCACCTGCATTACGATGGAGTACACCTTCATTGCAGATGTACATTGTCCGCCGCGATCTCATCATGAAAACAAAAAACAACATGGTCCGTCCCTACCCTGGTATGCACCAGAACAATGCTTCCAAAATTTGAGATCACCAACATCCGGAAATAGTCCAAGAACAACACCGAGCATGGCTGCAAAACAAACATCCCATCCGTTTGAGAGCATACTTCGAAACATCGAAAATTAAACACTGAAAACGTAAGACATACATTTTTTTAAAAGAAAATAAGAAACAGTAAATAACACCAAATGATTCGTCAAAATGAACGAAAATTTGTCAAAAAAAACTTTGATATGCAAAAAAGGCAAATCATCTAAATCGACGGACAAATACATACGTAATAAAAATGACAAAGCATATTGTCAGCTGTTTACAATTGTCGTTCAATGGATCTCCCCCTTAAACGTTATGTGTGGAAGCTGCTGCATACCAACGACTAAAACAAATCAACTTGGTCAAAAAAAATTGCATGTTTTTTCATACAAATTTTTTACATCATCAAAAAAAGGACCTAAAATATGCAGCTCAAATCCCATAAAACCTCTAGTACAAAATCCAGAAACTCTGTTTTCCCAAACATATATTTTCCAAAACAAAACCACTCGCTCTTTGCAACCACATCTAAGTTACCACAAGAAGGCATCACAAAAAAAAAAGATGTTTCACATATAGATTTTTTTTACAAAAAAATAAACCTACCATACACACAATTACACCGTGGCAAAAAACAAAAACACAAAATGCTTTCTCCACCTCACAAGAGTGGAAGAAAACACCTTCTCTCTTGACAGATGACCATGCGACGATCATCATCACTACCAGAATCGCCCCCTATGCCGACGGCCAGGGCCGTCGGCATAGCCCTGAGTCCCGTCGGGACAGACCTATGCCGACGGCCCCCGTCGGCAACATATACGTCGGCATATCCAGGGAGGCCGTCGGCATAGAAAAGCCATCGGCATAGATGCTTTCCCGACAGGGGCGTACATCTATGCCGACGGCCCCAGCCGTCGACAACGACCACGCCTAACGGCGTCCGCCGTCAAGTTTGCCCAACGACTGGTCGCCACGTGGCACCCCTATGCCGACGGCCTAGCCGTCGGCTTAGTCAAATGCTATGCCGACGGCCAGACCGTCGGCATAGGTGTGCCACGTGGCACCCAATGGCTGCTTGTGGACCAGGGCTATGCCGACGGCTCGGCCGTCGGCATAGCTTTTGACTAAGCCGACGGCCAAGCCGTCGGCATATTCCTTCATACAGAGCTCCCAGTAGCTGACACGTGGGCGTCTATGCCGACGGCCTAGCCGTCGGCACATTTTTTAAACTAAGCCGACGGCTAGGCCGTCGGCATAGGCGCCCACGTGTCAGCTACTGGGAGCTCACGCCAGCCCTGTGCCGACGGCCTAGCCGTCGGCATAGTTTGCTTTTACTTTTTTTTCTTTTTCCTGTTTGTTTTCAAATCAATTCAATTCAAATAATAGCAGATATCAGCAGATATATATGATGGAATAGACATATAAAACACAAGGCCGTCGGCATAGTTTGCTTTTACTTTTTTTTTCTTTTTCCTGTTTGTTTTCAAATCAATTCAATTCAAATAATAGCAGATATCAGCAGATATATATGATGGAATAGACATATAAAACACAACGGGATATCATCCGGCACCATCACAACAATATATGCATAAGCATCATCACACACAAGTCTCTAGATGATCATCATCACAACCAACATAAGCATAAGCATATAGAGAAGCACACAAGTCATCTAAATGATCATCACCACACACAAGTCATCTCAAGCATCATCACCACACACAAGGATCATCGAGCACCGCGGAGGTCGTCACCGCCAAAACCGCCGAAGCCCAGGTCGTCACTGCTAGTGGCAGCGCTACCGCCAAGACCGCCTCCGCCTCCACCTCCGCCTCCGCCTCCGCGGATCGGAGTGGTCGGGCTCCGTGTCTCCGGAGTGCTGCGAAGACCACCGCCAACGGTAGATCCACCTGTTCCCTGGATGTTGAAAAGACATATGCACGGGATATATGACTGTGTTGAAAGGCATGACATGCTTTGGGTGAATAGATTGGGGATGAACTAACCGGCGAGGGGCTAGCGTTCTGTGCCACAAACTCCTCAAAGCTCATCAGCACTGGTTGTGCTGGAGGGCATTGTGCTGGAGGGAACTAAGCACACCTGCCGGTCGCCATTTCCTGAAAAGCCAGTTGCATCTGGCTATCCCTCTGCACTTGGTGTTCATAAAGCCTCTTATGCCACGCCATGGTCTCCTGGCGTGTGTACTCCAGGTAGGCCTACGGTATGACATGATGGAACTCATAAAACTACTAAATGCAGAAAATAAAGTGAGCAATGAAGATAAGAGGGAAAATACTTACAGATTGTTGCTCCTGAAAGAGGGACTGTGCACTGGTCACTGGCTGGCTCGTGCGCTGGCTCAGGCTCGGGTCGATCCGCCGAAGTTGTGTGTAGGAGATACTAGGAGTGATCATAGCATCAAGAACCGCCTCCCGACCGTGCTCCTTGGGCCCCATGCTCACCACCGCCCCTGTCGTCCAGAGGCGCCGCAATGGGGTCAGGTGTGTCAGGATGTAACTTCAGATACGCTGAGGAGTAGGCCTTCTTCCTCCCCGCGGTCTTCTTGCCGTAGTACCGGGGCTCGCCAGGCTTGGAGTCCTTCCGCGTATGGGCGATCTCCCACGCCTGCATGTCTGACAGCGGTCGCTTCGGTTTCTCCTCCTGCACGACCAAACAGAAGTTAGTCATACATAAAAAAGTGATGGTAAATAGAAGAAGAAGAATGTTTAATGGGGTTACTCATACATTAACTGCCTTGTGGAGATAGTGGTTTCGGTTTCCCTGAGCATGTACTCCCTCCGTCCCTCGGTTAGCCTTATTTTTGGTTCTCATAGCCGCCTAGGCTCCAGCCTCATCACACCAAAGATCCACCAATGCCGCCCAGGACTCGTCTTTTCCATAACACCAATTAGGACACACCTACATAATAAAAAGCATAATGGCATGTAGGTGTGTCCAAATTGGTGTTATGGAAGCATAAAGCATAAAGCATAATGTTCCACAAGGTAATGAAAGCATAATATATGAAAGCATAATGAAAAATCTTTTATACTTACCGCCAAGAACTCGGGCCTCTCCAAGGTAATGCCCATCCTCCGTGCTTCTTCCTTGGTCATCTTCACACCAAGAACATCGTGGTAGTATGTGGAGATGGCCACATAGCGCACCTCGTACTGCATCTGGCGGGCCTTCTTCTTGCATTGGCACAGCACGATCTGGTCCGCTCTAGCCCTGTGCTCCGGAAGAACTCGATAGAATTTCTACAATCATGCATGAAACAAGAATGGAACAAGCCATGAGTTAAATCATTTTCATGAAACTAGAATGGACGTGTGCTTCTGAAGAGAACTCACCCATAAAGTAGTGATCACGGCCTTGGCATGGGTCTGATGGTCCGCGTGGCGGGCCGCTTCCCAGGGGTCCCAGCTCGTGGCCAAAACCCGATGGTTCGGCTGCCTGACTAGATCCGGACAGTACAACCCCGGCCAGTATAACTTAAGCAAGACGGTGATGAGGCCGTTGGGAATACGGACCCCTTTAGAATATATCTAGTTGCTGCAAAGAATGAACTATTAGCATGTGACAAGCAAAATAAATAACAACCGGAATAAGCATGTGACAAGCAAAATAAGGAACCACTTACTCTTTTCTCGTGGGCTCAATGAGCCACTTCTGCTCCTCAGTAGCAGGAACCTGCTTTGGTAGCTTTGCGTTACCACGCAGCCACCCCTCGCTGTCAACCCCCTTCCCGTCACCACCATCATCCCCGCCACCACCCTCCTCCTCGCCTGCCTCCCCCTCCCCAACCTCCTCCTCCTCCTCCTCGCCTGCCTCCCCCTCCCCAACCTCCTCCTCCTCCTCCTCGCCTGCCTCCTCCGCCACCTCCTCCTCCTCCACCTCCACCTCCTCCTCCTCCTCCTCCTCCTCCTCCTACTACTAGAGTGTACCTCACTAGAGGAGGGTACCTCTCTAGAGGAGGGTACCTCACTAGAGGAGGGTACCTCACTAGAGGAGGGCCTCAAAGGCAACACCCCTAAGTCGGTGAGGGTGCACTCTTTCTGGCCGCGACCCCCTATAGTGGCTCTCCCCCCAGCACCTCGTCCTCTAGAGGCTCTCCCCCCGCCCCTCCTCCTCTAGGGGCACCTCTCCCTCGACCTCCCTGTGAGGAGTCATCATCAAGTAGCCGAGGGGGAGGATTACGTGCTCGACCACTCCGACTAGGCAGGCCGACGACCTTGCGTAGGAAACCCACGCCGTCGGCCTTCCCCTTGCCCATGTTCCACGAACCTGCATTGAAAAAAGAAAAAGCAATTAGTAAATTAATGAAATGAAGGAAAAGGCATGATAATAAACACATTAATAAAAATGCATAAAAAGGCATATTCCTAAACTATAGAAAAAAAATACTTGAAACGTACATCTGCTAGAACCCATATGAATCGTCACCGTTGTAACCTCTTTCTCGGTCCGTCTCATCATCACTATCAATCATATCATCTTCGTTGTCCGACGGAGGTGGAGGCTCTTCCTCGTCGTCAGCGTCTTCGTTTAACTTTTCTAGCATAAGTATGTCATTTTCATTGACAATGGTCTCACCATAATTTCGTGCATCGTCGACGTTTGGGTCCACATCATCATCACCCAATGGTCTAGCGTCATCGTTTCTAACCACATCATCATCATCATCATCAGGTTGCTCTTGATAGAACACTCCCTCGTATGTCATGGGGTTAATGTTGTAGTAATCGTCTTCATTCGAGTCTGGTAGCTTACCATGTGGCGACACCTTGAACACAACTTCCCAACCCTTTAGATACACTTTCTGGCATGGGTAAGGCAGATAATATACTTGTGTAGCTTGGGTAGCCGCAATGAAGAGATCGGCTCCGGCATAGACGGTTGATGGTTTAACTTCGACCAAACCAATGGAAGGCGTATGTTTTACCCCCTCCTGCGGATCGAACCATCGGCATTTGAACACAGGCAGACTTAGGGTCTCACGCCCCTGGCGGAATTTAACCTCGTATATATTTTATACCCTTCCGTAGTAGTCTACTAAATTTTGACCGGGGGTGTACACTCCAGTATTTATAGTTTTGGGATCGGGGCGGCTGTTTTGGTGCTCCTCTGTATGGAAGCGATACCCATTCACATCATACTTTTTACATGTCATGACGGCAGGGTCAAAACCCATGGAAACCCATCTCAATTCATCATCCATAGATATGTTCAGATCTTTTCCCTACAAGTATAATGGAAATTGTTGCGTGCATTAGTTCGGTTAACTAATAAATGTTGAAGTAGGTATTTAATAGGGGAGTGTGGGAAATTACTTTCTCCATGAACCAAGCAACAAAAATTTTACGTCCAGGGTTTCCATGACGGAGAAGAGTAAGTGCCTCCGCCTCAGTAGGAGGATTCACTCCCGTCCATTCCTCTTGAACGAAATCACTAAAAAAATATAAGCGGTGTTATACCGGTACTAAGTGAACATGAAACATGATGATGTGGAAGACATAAAGGAATGGTGTAGTGGTATTACCTCATCCACACTTCCTCAACTTCCTTGATGTTGTGCAAGATATAGAATATGAGGTCCTCCCACTCTTGTCGTGGCATGTTATAAGATTTCGAGGCCCCAGCCCTCCCACCTTGCGCGTTGAATAGATCGAGCCTGGGTTGATACTTGGGCTCTTCTATATTGTATCGAGGCACCTTATTATGCAGATGGGGAATGTGGTCTGGATAGTATGATGTCCTGAGGTCTGACACCTCCTCTAGGATAACTGCCTCAGCTATGGAAGCTTCAATCTTAGCTTTGTTTCCACATTTCCGTCGGAGATGCTTGTTCTGCCTCTCGGGGCCGTACTGCCAGCGATTTTGCACAGGGCCCCCCAATACCTCGTTCGTGAGGTGCAGAATGAGATGTGTCATCGGAGTAAAGAAGCCTGGCGGAAAGATCTTCTCTAGCTTGACTATCAACTCCGGTGCCTTCTTATGCAATTTTTCAATCACCTCTTTACTTACTTCTTTAGCACAGAGCGTGCGGAAGAAATGGCTAAGCTCGGCAAGCACTCGCCAGACATGCTCGGGGACATAGCCTCGAACCATCACCGGCATTATCCGCTCAATCCATACATGGTAGTCATGACTCTTTAGGCCGGTCACTTTGCCCATTGAAAGATTGACTCCCTTACTTATATTCGATGCATAACCATCGGTGAACTTCCAAATTTGTTTCAGCCAGATAAGTACTTTTTTTTTCTGGCGGTTTAAGGACAAAGTCAGCATCTGGCTTGAACCAGTTTTTTCGACCGCCTGTGGGAGGCTTCATGTTCAGGCGTGGTCTATCACAAATTCTCTGTTGATCGGCTCTAGCTTTTACGTTATCCTTCGTCTTATCAGGAATGTTGAGGATCGTGTGGAAAAGGGACTCTGCCACATTCTTTCCGGTGTGCATCACATCAATATTGTAAGGAAGTTTGAGGTCCTTGAAATAGGGAAGCTGCGAGAAGGGGGTAATGTGAGTCTAGTTGTGCGTCTCACCATATCCCTCGAAGCCTTTGGCTTTGGCTTTGCCTTTGCCTTTGACTTTAGGCTTGAGAGCTTTTAGCTGAGCAAGAACATCTGCCCCCGAAAATGTTGGAATCTCGGTTACTTCATGAACAACCCGGCCTTTCGTGAAGTTCTTCTTGTCTTCCCTGTCTGGATGGTCTGGAGGGAGGAACTGTCGATGCAGGTCAAAGGCTACATACTTGCCACCCTTACTCAGCCAAATCATTCGCAGAGCCTGCATGCACACTGGGCATGGCATCTTACCACTTGTACACCATCCGCAGAATAGAGCATAGCCGGGAAAGTCATGCATGCAATAGTGCAACCAAACTTTCATCAAGAAATTTCTCTGCAGATCCCGGTCGTATGTCAACCTCGGAAAGTACCAAGAATGGTGCAAAGCATCCACAAGCGGCTGCATAAACACACCCAATTGCTTCCCCGGGTAGTCAGGCCACAGAATGATGAGCGACAAGAACATGGTCTTCCGTTGCATTAGGGCACCGGGAGGAAGATTGAGCGGAATTACAAACACAGGCCAGCAGCTGTATGGATTGGACGACATACCATATGGATTCAACCCATCACCTAATATGGCTATTCTGACATTCCCAGCCTCGGCTGCTTCCTCGGGGTATTCTTCATCGAATGACTTCCATGCTTCCCCTCCCGATGGATGTACGATTTTTTTGGATTGTACCTTATACCTTCCTTGTGCCACTTCATCATTTTGGCAGACTCCTTCGTGATGAAACGACGCTGCAGTCTTTTTATAAAATCAAGATACCGAAGAACCTTAACGGGGATGGTTAGCTGCTTTTTCTCACCATCCTCACCGACCATCTCAATGTACCGAGACGAACCGCAGTTCCTACAGTACTTGTCATCCGCATACTCGTGCCTAAACAAAAGGCAATTCTTCGAGCAAACATCTATTTTCTCATAATCCATAGAGAGTGCCTTCATGATTTTCTTTGTATCGTACTGAAGGAAATATGCCCTAGAGGCAATAATAAAGTTATTATTTATTTCCTTATTTCAAGATAAATGTTTATTATTCATGCTATAATTGTATCAACCGGAAACATGATACATGTGTGAATACATAGACAAACAGAGTGTCACTAGTATGCCTCTACTTGACTAGCTCGTTGATCAAAGATGGTTATGTTTCCTAGCCATAGACATAAGTTGTCATTTGATTAACGGGATCACATCATTAGGCGAATGATGTGATTGACATGACCCATTCTGTTAGCTTAGCACCCGATCGTTTAGTATGTTGCTATTGCTTTCTTCATGACTTATACATGTTCCTATGACTATGAGATTATGCAACTCCCATTTGCTGGAGGAACACTTTGTGTGCTATCAAACGTCACAACGTAACTGGGTGATTATAAAGGTGCTCTATAGGTGTCTCCAAAGGTACATGTTGGCTTGGCGTATTTCGAGATTAGGATTTGTCACTCCGACTATCGGAGAGGTATCTCTGGGCCCTCTCGGTAATGCACATCACATAAGCCTTGCAAGCATTGCAACTAATGAGTTAGTTGCGATATGATGTATTACAAAACGAGTTAAGAGACTTGCCGGTAACGAGATTGAACTAGGTATTAAGATACCGGCGATCGAATCTCGGGCAAGTAACATACCGATGACAAAGGGAACAATGTATGTTGTTATGCGGTCTGACCGATAAAGATCTTCGTAGAATATGTAGGAGCCAATATGGGCATCCAGGTCCCACTATTGGTTATTGACCGGAGACGTATCTCGGTCATGTCTACATTGTTCTCGAACTGTAGGGTCCGCATGCTTAAAGTTACGATGACATTTATTATGAGTTTATGCATTTTGATGTACCGAAGTCAGTTTGGAGTCCAGGATGTGATCACGGACATGACGAGGAGTCTCGAAATGGTCGAGACATGAAGATTGATATATTGGAAGCCTATATTTGGACATCGGAATGGTTCCGAGTGAAATCGGCATTTTACTGGAGTACCGGGGGGTTACCGGAACCCCCCGGGGGTTAATGGGCCCATATGGGCCTTAAGGGAAAAGAGGAGGGGCGGCCAGGGCAGGCCGCGCGCCCCCTCCCCCCCTTAGTCCGAATAGGACAAGGAAGGGGGGGGCGGCGCCCCCCTTTTTCCTTTCCCCCTCTCTCCTTCCTTCTCCCACAAGGCAAGGGAGAGGAGTCCTACTCCCGGTGGGAGTAGGACTCCTCCTGGCGCACCCCTTGGGGGCCGGCCGCGCCTCCCCCTCCCCTCCTTTATATACGGGGGCAGGGGGGCACCCTAGGAAACACAAGTTGATCTTCGTGATCGTTCCTTAGCCGTGTGCGGTGCCCCCCTCCACCATATTCCACCTCGGTCATATCGTTGCAGTGCTTAGGCGAAGCCCTGCGTCGGTAAAACATCATCATCGTCATCACGCCGTCGTGCTGGCGGAACTCATCCCCGAAGCTTTGCTGGATCGGAGACCGGGGAGCGTCATCGAGCTGAACATGTGCTAAGAACTTGGAGGTGCCGGAGTAACGGTGCTTGGATCGGTTGGACCGGGAAGACGTACGACTACTTCCTCTACGTTGCGTCAACGCTTCCGCTTCGGTCTACGAGGGTACGTAGACAACACTCTCCCCTCTCGTTGCTATGCATCACCATGATCTTGCGTGTGCGTAGGAAATTTTTTGAAATTACTACGTTCCCCAACAGTGGTATCAGAGCCTAGGTTTTTATGGTTTGATGTTATGCACGAGTAGAACACAAGTGAGTTGTGGGCGATATAAGTCATACTGCCTACCAGCATGTCATACTTTGGTTTGGCGGTATTGTTGGATGAAGCGGCCCGGACCGACATTATGCGTACGCTTACGCGAGACTGGTTCTACCGCTGTGCTTTGCACACAGGTGGCTGGCGGGTGTCAGTTTCTCCAACTTTAGTTGAACCGAGTATGGCTACGCCCGGTCCTTGCGAAGGTTAAAACGGAGTCTATTTGACAAACTATCGTTGTGGTTTTTGATGAGTAGGTAAGAACGGTTCTTGCTAAGCCCGTAGCAGCCACGTAAAACTTGCAACAACAAAGTAGAGGACGTCTAACTTGTTTTTGCAGGGCATGTTGTGATGTGATATGGTCAAGACGTGATGAGATATAAGTTGTTGTATAATATGATCATGTTTTGTTGAAGTTATCGGCAACTGGCAGAAGCCTTACGGTTGTCTCATTATTGCATAAGATGCAAGTGCCAAATAATTGCTTTACTTTATCGTTATGCGATAGCAATAGTTGCAAGAGCAATAGTTGGCGAGACGACCACGTGATGACAAATTGATATAGATCAAGATGATGGAGATCATGGTGTCGTGCCGGTGACGATAGAGATCATGACGGTACTTTGGAGATGGAGATCAAAGGCGCAAGATGATCATGGCCATATCATGTCACATATATTGATTGCATGTGATGTTTATCTTTTATACATCTTATTTTGCTTAGTTTGATGGTAGCATTTTAAGATGATCTCTCACTAATTATCAAGAAGTGTTCTCCCTGAGTATGCACCGTTGCGAAAGTTCTTCGTGCTGAGACACCACGTGATGATCGGGTGTGATAGGCTCTACGTTCAAATACAACGGGTGCAAAACAGTTGCACACGCGGAATACTCAGGTTATACTTGACGAGCCAAGCATATACATATATGGCCTCGGAACACGGAGACCGAAAGGTCGAGCGTGAATCATATAGTAGATATGATCAACATATTGATGTTCACCGTTGAAACTACTCCATCTCACGTGATGATCGGACATGGTTTAGTTGATATGGATCACGTGATCACTTAGAGGATTAGAGGGATGTCTATCTATGTGGGAGTTCTTAAATAATATGATTAATTGAACTTAAATTTATCATGAACTTAGTCCTGGTAGTATTAGCATATCTATGTTGTAGATCAATAGCTCGCGTTGTTGCTTCCCTATGTTTATTTTGATATGTTCCTAGAGAAAAACTATGTTGAAAAATGTTAGTAGCAATGATGCGGATTGGATCCGTGATCTGAGGTTTATCCTCATTGCTGCACAGAAGAATTATGTCCTTGATGCACTAGGTGACAGACCTATTCCAGGAGCAGATGAAGACGCTATGAACGTTTGGCTAACTCAATATGATGACTACTTGATAGTTTAGTGCACCATGCTTAACGGCTTAGAATCGGGACTTCAAAGACGTTTTGAACGTCATGGACCATATGAGATGTTCCAGGAGTTGAAGTTAATATTTCAAGCAAAACCCGAGTTGAGAGATATAAAGTCTCCAACAAGTTCTATAGCTAAAAGATGGAGGAGAATCGCTCAACTAGTGAGCATGTGCTCAGATTGTCTGGGTACTACAATCGCTTGAATCAAGTGGGAGTTAATCTTCCAGATAAGATAGTGATTGACAGAATTCTCTAGTCACCATCACCAAGTTAGTAGAACTTCGTGATGAACTATAGTATGCAAGGGGTGACGAAAAAGACACCCGAGCTTTTCATGATGATGAAATCGATGAAGGTAGAAATCAAGAAAGAGCATCAAGTGTTGATGGTTGACAAGATCACTAGTTTCAAGAAAAGGGCAACGGGAAAAAAGGGTAACTTCAAGAAGAACAGCAAGCAAGTTGCTGCTCAAGTGAAGAAGCCCAAGTCTGGACCTAAGCCTGAGACTGAGTGCTTCTACTGCAAAGGGACTGGTCACTGGAAGCGGAACTACCCCAAGTGATTGGCGGATAAGTAGGATGGAAAAGTGAACATAAGTATATTTGATATACATGTTATTGATGTGTACTTTACTAGTGTTTATAGCAACCCCTGAGTACTTGATACTGGTTCAGTTACTAAGAGTAGTAACTCGAAACAGGAGTTGCAGAATAAACAGAGACTAGTTAAGGGTGAAGTAACAATGTGTGTTGGAAGTAGTTCCAAGATTGATATGATCATCATCGCACACTCCCTATACTTTCGGGATTAGTGTTGAACCTAAATAAGTGTTATTTGGTGTTTGCGTAGAGCATGAATATGATTTGATCATGTTTATTGTAATACGGTTATTCATTTAAGTAAGAGAATAAATTGTTGTTCTGTTTACATGAATAAAACCTTATATGGTTACACACCCAATGAAAATGGTTCATTGGATCTCGATCGTAGTGATACACATATTCATAATATTGAAGCTAAAAAGATGCAAAGTTAATAATGATAGTGCAACTTATCTGTGGCACTGCCGTTTAGGTCATATTGGTGTAAAGCGCATGAAGAAACTCCATGCTGATGGGATTTTGGAATCACTTGATTATGAATCACATGATGCTTGCAAACCATGCCTTATGGGCACGATGACTAAAACTCCGTTCTCCGGAACAATGGAGCGAGAAAATGTCTTATTGGAAATAATACATACTGATGTATGCGGTCCGATGAGTGTTAAGGCTCGCGACGGGTATCGTTATTTTCTAACTTCACAGATGATTTGAGCATATATGGGTATATGTACTTGATGAAACATAAGTCTGAAGCATTTGAAAGGTTCAAAGAATTTCAGAGTGAAGTGGAAAATCATCGTGACAAGAAAATAAAGTTTCTACGATCTGATCGCGGAGACGAATATTTGAGTAACGAGTTTGGTCTTCAATTAAAACAATGTTAAATAGTTTCACTACTCACGCCACCAGGAACACCACAGTGTAATGGTATGTCCGAACATCGTAACCGTACTTTATTAGATATGGTGCAATCTATGATGTTTCTTACCGATTTACCACTATCGTTTTGGGGTTATGCATTAAAGACAGCTGCATTCACGTTAAAAAAGGGCACCATCTAAGTCCGTTGAGACGACACAATCTGAACTGTGGTTTGGCAAGAAACCAAAGTTGTCGTTTCTTAAAGTTTGGGGTTGCGATGCTTATGTGAAAAAGTTTCATCCTGATAAGCTCAAACCCAAATCGGAGAAGTGCGTCTTCATAGGATACCCAAAATGTTGGGCACACCTTCTATCACAGATCCAAAGGCAAGACATTCGTTGCCAAGAATGGATCCTTTCTAGAGAAGGGAGTTTCTCTCGAAAGAAGTGAGTGGGAGGAAAGTAGAAAACTTGATAAGGTAATTGCACCATCTCCCTTATTGGAAAGTAGTTCATCACAGAAATCTGTTCTTGTGACTACTACACCAATTAGTGAGGAAGATAATGATGATGATCATGTAACTTCGGATCAAGTTACTACCGAACCTCGTAGGTCAACCAGAGTGAGAGCCGCACCAGAGTGGTACGGTAATCCTATTCTGGAGGTCATGTTACTTGACCATGACGAACCTACGAACTATGAGGAAGCAATGATGAGCCCAGATTCCGCGAGATAGTTTGAGGCCATGAAATCTGAGATGAGATCCATGTATGAGAACAAAGTATGGACTTTGATTGACTTGTCCAATGATCGGCGAGCCATTGAGATTAAATGGATCTTCAAGAGGAAGACGAACGCTGATAGTAGTGTTACTATCTACAAAGCTAGAATTGTCGCAAAAGGTTTTCGACAAGTTCAAGGTGTTGAATACAATGAGAGTTTCTCACTCGTAGCTATGCTTAAGTCTGTCCGAATCATGTTAGCAATTGCCGCATTTTATGAAATCTGGCAAATGGATAAACAAAACTGCATTCCTTAATGGATTTATTAAAGAAGAGTTGTATATGATGCAACCAGAAGGTTTTGTCAATCCTAAAGGTGCTAACAAAATATGAAAGCTCCAGCGATCCATCTATGGACTGGTGCAAGCATCTCGGAGTTGGAATATATGCTTTGATAAGTTGATCAAAGCATATAGTTTTATACAGACTTGCGGTGAAGCCTATATTTACAAGAAAGTGAGTGGGAGCACTACAGCATTTCTGATAAGTATATGTGAAGGACATTTTGTTGATCGGAAATAATGTAGAATTATTCTGCAAAGCATAAAGGAGTGTTTGAAAGGAGTTTTTCAAAGAAGGACCTCGGTGAAGCTGCTTACATATTAAGCATCAAGATCTATAGAGATAGATCAAGACGCTTGATAAGTTTTCAATGAGTACATACCTTGACAAGATTTTGAAGTAGTTCAAAATGAAACAGTCAAAGGAAGAGTTCTTGCCTGTGTTACAAGGTGTGAAATTGAGTAAGACTCAAAACTCGACCACGGCAGAAGATAGAAAGAGAATGAAAGTCATTCCCTATGCCTTGGCCATAGGTTCTATAAAGTATGCCATGCTGTGTACCAGATCTATTGCATACCCTACCACTGAGTTTGGCAAGGGAGTACAATAGTGATCTAGGAGTAGATCACAGGACAGCGGTCAAAATTATCCTTAGTGGAATAAGGATATGTTTCTCGATTATGGAAGCGACAAAAGGTTCATCGTAAAGGGTTACGTCAATGCAAGTTTTGACACCGATCTGGATGACTCTAAGTCTCGATCTAGATACATATTGAAAGTGGGAGCAATTAGCTAGAGTAGCTCCGTGCAGAGCATTGTTGACATAGAAATTTGCAAAATACTTACGGATCTGAATGTGACAGACCCGTTGACTAAAATTATCTCACAAGCAAAACATGATCACACCTTAGTACTCTTTGGGTATTAATCACATAGCAATTTGACCTAGATTACTGACTCTAGTAAACCCTTTGGGTGTTGATCACATATCGATGTGAACTATGGGTGTTAATCACATGGTGATGTGAACTATTGCTGTTAAATCACATGGCGATGTGAACTAAATTATTGACTCTAGTGCAAGTGGGATATTGAGGGAAATATGCCCTAGAGGCAATAATAATGTTATTATTTATTTCCTTATTTCATGATAAATGTTTATTATTCATGCTAGAATTGTATCAACCGGAAACATGATACATGTGTGAATACATAGACAAACAGAGTGTCACTAGTATGCCTCTACTTGACTAGCTCGTTGATCAAAGATGGTTATGTTTCCTAGCCATAGACATAAGTTGTCATTTGATTAACGGGATCACATCATGAGGAGAATGATGTGATTGACATGACCCATTCCGTTAGCTTAGCACCCGATCGTTTAGTATGTTGCTATTGCTTTCTTCATGACTTATACATGTTCCTATGACTATGAGATTATGCAACTCCCGTTTGCCGGAGGAACACTTTGTGTGCTACCAAACGTCACAACATAACTGGGTGATTATAAAGGTGCTCTACAGGTGTCTCCAAAGGTACATGTTGGGTTGGCGTATTTCGAGATTAGGATTTGTCACTCCAACTATCGGAGAGGTATCTCTGGGCCCTCTCGGTAATGCACATCACATAAGCCTTGCAAGCATTGCAACTAATGAGTTAGTTGCGAGATGATATATTACAGAACGAGTAAAGAGACTTGCCGGTAATGAGATTGAACTAGGTATTAAGATACCGACGATCGAATCTCGGGCAAGTAACATACCGATGACAAAGGGAACAACGTATGTTGTTATGCGGTCTGACCGATAAAGATCTTCGTAGAATATGTAGGAGCCAATATGGGCATCCAGGTCCCTCTATTGGTTATTGACCGGAGACGTATCTCGGTCATGTCTACATTGTTCTCGAACCGTAGGGTCTGCACGCTTAAAGTTACGATGACAGTTATTATGAGTTTATGCATTTTGATGTACCAAAGTCAGTTCGGAGTCCCGGATGTGATCACGGACATGACGAGGAGTCTCGAAATGGTCGAGACATAAAGATTGATATATTGGAAGCCTATATTTGGACATCGGAATGGTTCCGAGTGAAATCGGCATTTTACTGGAGTACCGGGGGTTTACCGGAACCCCCCGGGGGTTAATGGGCCCATATGGGCCTTAAGGGAAAAGAGGAGGAGCGGCCAGGGCAGGCCGCGCGCCCCCTCCCCCCTTAGTCCGAATAGGACAAGGAAGGAGGGGCGGCGCCCCCCTTTTTCCTTTCCCCCTCTCTCCTTCCTTCTCCTACAAGGCAAGGGAGAGGAGTCCTACTCCCGGTGGGAGTAGGACTCCTCCTGGCGCACCCCTTGGGGGCCGGCCGCGCCTCCCCCTCCCCTCCTTTATATACGGGGGCAGGGGGGCACCCTAGGACACACAAGTTGATCTTCGTGATCGTTCCTTAGCCGTGTGCGGTGCCCCCCTCCACCATATTCCACCTCGGTCATATCGTTGCGGTCCTTAGGCGAAGCCCTGCATCGGTAGAACATCATCATCGTCATCATGTCGTCGTGTTGACGGAACTCATCCCCGAAGCTTTGCTGGATCGGAGCCCGGGGAGCGTCATCGAGCTGAACGTGTGCTAAGAACTCGGAGGTGCCGGAGTAACGGTGCTTGGATCGGTTGGACCGGGAAGACGTACGAGTACTTCCTCTATGTTGCGTCAACGCTTCCGCTTGGGTCTACGAGGGTACGTAGACAACACTCTCACCTCTCGTTGCTATGCATCACCATGATCTTGCGTGTGCGTAGGATTTTTTTTGAAATTACTACGTTCCCCAACACGTACATGCTTTTCGGCAGTTCATGACCCTCAGGGAGGCTGTTAGCCCATACTCCCAGGAATGCTTCGAAGCATTTCTGGCTACAGCCGTACTCAGCCTTGACTGCAATCAGTTGCGAGATGGCATCCAACTGAGATATTTTCGCACCCGCATAAAGAGGTTTCTTCGATGAGGCCAAGACCTCCAAGAAGGCCTTTGCGGTTGCCTCCGGCTCCTCCGGTTCATTCTCTGAAGGTGTCGCATTTGCCGTTTCTGCAACAATGACATCATGTAGCATGTCCCTGACCCCGTCGTCCTGATATCCATCGATGCGTTGTCGCATCACCTCCTCCCTACCACGGTCCTGCTCGGCTATGTTTTTCGGGGGCATGTCAAAGTTTGGCATATATCCGTGCGTGCGAAGGTGCTCACTCATGTCCGTCTGATTTCTACGATGACGTCTGGCACATCTCGCACAGGGGCATGGTGGGATAATTCTCATTGGACAACGGAATATCTCCTTCAAATAGACATCGGTTTTCGCGATCCACTCTGATGTTACTCGATTCCGACGGATAAAACCACTGTACATCCACTGATTATATGCCATCCTCTGCTTTTTTGCAACCCACACAACATAATTAAGGATTCACTTAAATTAATCACATCAAATTTTCAGTCTCTACCGCGTTTAAACCACCTACATCTCTAATAGGTAAAGATGGGTCCTAATTCCAACCGAGGATGTGTAGATTGAGTACGTTCTCCATTCTACCCCGTTCCGAGACAAAATTTCGGCAGCACCTTCCCGCTGTTCTCCAGATACACGTCTCGGCAAATAGCCGAGAGAATGTGCTCCGGAGAACAATGGGGAGGCGCCGCCGAAATCCTGTCTCGGAACGGGGTAGAACATGGAGATCATACCCAATCTACACATCCTCGGGCTGTCCATGGAAAACGCTGGATAATCTGAAAGAGCTACAGTGCTAAATATGCAATTGAATGCATATTTATCGATGCAACCCTATCGGACGGGAGACGCCTAGGTTAAGTCAGTTGACTTGAGAATGAAATCTAGTGATATGAAAAATTGGAGGAGATGGACTTGTAGCTCACCCTCGGCTGTAGAGGAAGTAGTCGAACAGCAGAGGGATGCTCAGGGGGACCAACGCGGCGGACAACGGTCACTCCAATGAAATGCGAAACCACAAAGCCTGCAAATTCCATCGCGACAAAAAATTAGAACATCACAACTCATAGAGCATATTTAAAACATTTAAACATGCATTCATTTATTTTTGCATCATATAAGCAAAAAAACTAACAAAATTAACAATATATTCATCATCGTCATCACATATTCATCATCATCATTATCACCTATTCGTCTAACCAAAGTTTTTTACTACCTATATTCATCATCGTCATCACATATTCATCATCGTCATCACATATTCATCGTCGCCATCACATATTCATCGTCGTCATCACATATTCATCATCGCCATCACATATTCATCATCGTCACCAAATTTTTTTTCAAGGTATGCAACATATAGCATCTCATCTAACCAAATTTTTTTACTACCTATCTCACTATCTATCTAACTATCTACCTATCTAACTATCTATCTAACTATGTATCTAACTATCTAAATACCTACCTAAATACCTATCTAACTATCTATCTAACTATGTATCTAACTATCTAAATACCTACCTAAATACCTATCTAACTATCTATATCTAACTAGCTACAAAATTACTAAAAACACTAAAAACTTCAAAAAAAATCACCTACGAGAGGGCCGGCCGGAGTTGGGGCGGGGAGGCGCGGGGTAGGGGCGGGGCGGCTGGCGCAGGGTCGGGGCGGCCGGCGCGAGGTCGGGGCGGGGAGCCGCGGGGTCGGGGCGGGGCGGCCGGAGTTGGGGTGGGAAGGCGCGGGGTCGGGGCGGCCGGAGTCGGGGCGGGGCGGCGCGGGGTCGGTGCGGGCAACCGGCGCGGGGTCGGGGAGGGGTGGCGCAGAGTCGGGGCGGTGCGGGGCGGCACGGGCGGCGGCGGGCTCGGGGCGGCGCGGGGTCGGGGCGGGGAGGCGCGGGCGGCGGCGGGCGGGATCGGAGCGGGGGGGGCGCGGGCGGCGGCGGGCTCGGGGACGGCGGTGGCGTGCTCAGGGCGGGCAACAGAGGTGGTGGGCGGCGGCGCGGGTGTGGGTCGGGGAGGAAGGGGGAGATGGCGAATGGGTGGTGGGGGGCGAACCGCAAAGGGATAAGGTCGGCCCTATGCCGACGGCCTGGCCGTCGGCATAGGCCTGGCCCTTTGCCACGTCATCGATCCGTGGACATGTGCGCTGCTATGCCGACGGCTAAGCCGTCGACATAGATACTTTGCATTTTTTTTATTTTTTTGTTACGGCATATGTGTGACTCTCAGCACACTGTAAAAAATAGTGCCACCTCGACCAAAGACAAGCGTAGGAGGGCCCATCATAACACCTGGCGGCATTGCTACCCCCTCCAGTAACCCTAACACAGACGACCGCCGGATCTAGCTCTTTGACTTCCGCCAGACTGGGTCTGGCCGGTGGACCTTTTCACATGGTTGTCGTAGCCCAGACCATAGCTGCAGCCCCAACACCATTCCGGCCCAACCCACCCAAATATACCCTCCGTGTCGGCCTGACGTGGCCGTTTCCCCCCTCAGGGACACGGCGACAGCCATGCCCGTGAGGTCTACACGGCAGGACGGGGGCCCTGGGAGAGTAGTAATGCCACCGGAGCGTCGCACCGGGCCCTCATAAATGCGGGGTGGTGTGGTGGCATGTCCGAAGAGCCGGCACGCGTGTCCGGGGTGTGCCCCCCCTCACGGACGGCGCCGTCGCCGGCACTTGGAGGGGGGAAACGGACGCGTCGGGTCTACACGGAGGGGATCTTACTGTGGGTCTGGCCCGGATGTTGCTCCAAAGTGTTTCTATGGGCTGACCTAACACAACCGGGTGGGAAGGTCCACTGGTCAAAGCCCGTTCGTGCAAAGTCAAAGGGCTAGATCCCGTGGTCAAGCGCTACAGGGTTAGGCGGGACGGGGACACTGGGGTAGCAATGCCACCTAAGCGTCTCACCGGGCCCTCATACATGCGGGGTGGTGTGGTGGCATGTCCGAAGAGGCGGAACGCGTGTCCGGGGTGTGCCCCCCCTCACGGACGGCGCCGCCGCCGGCACCTGGAGGGGGGAAACGGACACGCCGGGTCTACACGGAGGGGATCTTGCTGTGGGTCTGGCCCGGATGTTGCTCCAAAGTGTTCCTATGGGCTGACCTAACACAACCGGATGGGGAGGTCCACTGGTCAAAGCCCGTCCGTGCAAAGTCAAAGGGCTAGATCGTGTGGTCAAACGCTACAGGGTTAGGCGAGACGGGGGCACTGGGGGGGGGTAGCAATGCCACCGGAGCGTCGCTCCGGGCCCTCATACATGCAAGGTGGTGTGGTGGCATGTCCGAAGAGCCGGGACGCGTGACCTCCCCACCCAGTGCCCCCGTCCTGCCTAACCCTGTAGCGTTTGACCACGGGATCTAGCCCTTTGACTTTGCACGGACGGGCTTTGACCAGTGGACCTCCCCATCCGGTTGTGTTAGGTCAGCCCATAGGAACACTTTGGAGCAACATCCGGGCCAGACCCACAGCAAGATCCCCTCCGTGTAGACCCGACGTGTCCGTTTCCCCCTCCAGGTGCCGGCGGCGGCGCCGTCCGTGAGGGGGGGAACACCCCGGACACGCGTGCCGCCTCTTAGGACATGCCACCACACCACCCCGCATGTATGAGGGCCCGGTGCGACGCTCCGATGGCATTGCTAGCCCCCTAGTGTCCCAGTCCCGCCTAACCCTGTAGCGTTTGACCACGGGATCTAGCCCTTTGACTTTGCACGGACGGGCTTTGACCAGTGGACCTCCCCACCCGTTTGTGTTAGGTCAGCCCATAGAAACACTTTGGAGCAACATCCGGGCCAGACCCACAGCAAGATCCCCTCCGTGTAGACCCGACGCGTCCGTTTCCCCCCTTAGGTGCCGGTGGCAGCGCCGTCCATGAGGGGGGGCACATCCCGGACACGCGTGCCGCCTGTTCGGACATGCCACCACACCACCCCGCATGTATGAGGGCCCGGTGCGACACTCTGGTGGCATTGCTAACCCCCCCCCCCCCCCCCCGTGTCCCTGTCCCGCCTAACCCTGTAGCGTTTGACCACGGGAGCTAGCCCTTTGACTTTGCACGGACGGGCTTTGACCAGTGGACCTCTCCACCCGGTTGTGTTAGGTCAGCCCATAGGAACAATTTGGAGTAACATCGGGGCCAGACCCACCGCAAGATCCCCTCCGTGTAGACCCGACGCGTCCGTTTCCCCCCTCCAGGTGACGGCGACAGCGCCGTCCGTGAGGGGGGCACACCCCGGACATGCGTGCCGGGTGTTTGCAACCGCCACAACACTTCCAGACTTGTGAGAGGCCGCCTACGCAAGATTTGGCGGCATGCTAGCCCCCAGAAGCCGCCGGCGACAGCCGTAGACGCGCGAAGGGCAATCCGCGTAGAGGGAATTTTTCGGATACTTCTCCATCACCAAAAATTATGAAAAAATACCATCGTTCCTATAACACATGTGCCCACGTCGTGCAAAAAGACTCATGATTTTATCGCGCTCCGAGTATTTAGTAATATTGACGCCGCATCGTTACCGCAGAACGTCTACTACCGTGTCATCGCCGTCCGTGAGGGGGGCCACGCTCCGGAGATGCGTCCCGCCTCTTCGGACATGCCACCACACCACCCCGCATGTATGAGGGCCCAGTGCGACACTTCGATGGCATTGCTACCCCCAAGTGCCCCCGTCCCGCCTAACCCTGTAGCGTTTGACCACTAGATCTAGCCCTTTGATTTTGCACGAACAGACTTTGACCAGTGGACCTCCCCACCCTGTTGTGTTAGGTCAGCCCATAGGAACACTTTGGAGCAACATCCGGGCCAGACCCACAGCAAGATCCCCTCCGTGTAGACCCGACGCGTCCGTTTCCCCCCTCCAGGTGCCGGCGGCGGCACCATCCGTGAGGGGGGCACACCCCGAACACGCGTGCCGCCTCTTCGGACATGCCACCACACCACCCCGCATGTATGAGGGCCCGTTGCGACGCTCCGGTGGCATTGCTACCCCCCCCCCCCAGTGTCCCCGTCCCGCCTAACACTGTAGCGTTTGACCACGTGATCTAGCCCTTTGACTTTGCACGGACGGGCTTTGACCAGTGGACCTCCCCACCCGGTTGTGTTAGGTCAGCCCATAGGAACACTTTGGAGCAACATCCGGGCCAGACTCACAGCAAGATCCCCTCCGTGTAGACCCCATGGGTCCGTTTCCCCCCTCCAGGTGCCGGCGGCAGCGCCGTCCGTGATGGGGGGCACACCCCTGGAGCCCCAAGACGGGCGTCTACGCACATGCATGAACACTTTCACATATGCATCGGGACCCGTGCGATGTTTCGGTGACATAGCTACACCCCGAATCCCCCCACAACCAGAATTCCTTCCGTGTCGACCGTTTCCCCCCTCCGTGACACGGCAATAGCGACGTTCGTAACGAGGGGCAATCGATATACCATCGGGTATGTTTTTTTAGATAAGGCATAATTATCTTATGCAAAAACAAAAACTAAAATAAAGTAAAAATAACAAAACAAAGTAAAAATAAAAAAAAGTAAAATACACGTATGCCGACGGCAAGGCCGTCGGCATATCTGTGCACACACGGAGGTTGTCCCACGGATCGATGATGTGGCGTGGCACATGGATCGATGACGTGGCGAAAGGGCCTATGCCGACGGCTGTGCCGTAGGCATACCTCTGCCACAGATAACCCAAGTAAGAATAAAATAATTAAGTAAAATAAACGTATGCCGACGGCAAGGCCGTCGGCATATCTGTGCACACACGGAGGTTGTCCCACGGATCGATGACGTGGCATGGCACACGGATCGATGACGTGGCAGATGGGCCTATGCCGACGGCTATGCGGTAGGCATACCTCTGCCACAGATATGCCGACGGCCGCCGTTACCGCCCGTCGGCGTAGGATCAACGCCGTCAAATGGTCAGCGCTGACCGGGCAGGTGGGCCCGGGCTATGCCGACGGGCCCCGTAGGCGTATCTCGGGCGGTCCCGACGGCCTCCTCTATGCCGACGGCCCGGTCGGCATAGATGGATGTATGCCGACGGCTATTCTACGCCTACGGCCTATCCTTGGCCGTCGGCATAGGTCCATAGATGCCGACGGGGGCCGTCGGCAACCCCAATTTTTCTGGTAGTGCATCCCCCCTATGAAGATCATCATCACAATGTGTGCTCGACACGGTAGAAAAATGTATAATAAAAAATTAAAACAAAGAAATAGGTTCAAGTAAAACGCCATTATAATATTCATATATAACATCTGGTGAAAGTACCACATCGGTCAGAGGTTCATACTTAGTAGGGCTGGTGTGCCTTGTGAGGCACACTAGCGTTTCTTCTTCGATTTGGAGATCGATTGGGCTGGCGGACTGACCCACCGGGGTAGATGGTATCACATTTTGTTTGCATAACTAGTATTTGGAACAAGTATTAATAGAAAACCTATTTTAAGACGATTTTTTAGGAAAAACGGTTTTAAATTGTTGCTATGTTAAAGCTGATTTATAATAGGATACCTTGTTTGGACTTGAAAACTTCAGATAGTACTGATGTAAATCGATTTTCGTCTATGAGTTCCTTTGGTCTGTGATCTCTCTTCCTCGATGAGCACACATGCACGTGAACTCCATGGTACTAAAAGTCTAAAATGCGGCAGCTTTGGCAATCACGGTGATGCTCTTGAGTACGCGTTATCTTTTTGATGGTGTGGCTGAAATAGCATTAGCAACACATGCAGCGAGGGCTCTGCAAAGGCGGATGCGGCGGCGACGACCATGGACATGGCCCGGCGGTGGCCATGGAGAGGGCTGACAGTATAGGAGGCGGAAGCGGTTGGGGCGACCATGGCCGAGGGCCTGCAGTGGCGGAGGGCGGAAGCGGCAGCAACGACTATGGCCGAGGGCCGGCAGCGACAGAAAGCGGAAGTGACTGTTGAGGATAGTATTTGTGCATGTATATTGTCTTTTGTACATTAGGCCCACCTCTCTAGTTGTTGTATAGATTGAGGTAGAGGCCCCATATTGTACTTATATATACCGTGCATATTGCACCGAATCAATACATCGTGCAATTCATACATCTAATATGGTATCAGTTTTTTAGGTTATAGACCCTAATCTTCCGTTGCCGCCGCCGCCGTGCGTCAACCGCACCGGCCGCCGCTTTTCCTCTCGCTAATCACGCACCAGCCGCCGCTAATCCTACCAGCCGCCGCTAGCTAGCCCGCCCGCTGCACTGCCTTCCGCACTTGCCAGGTCCTTCCGCGCTCACCAGGTCGCCAGGTCGTCCCGTCGCTCGCCAGATCGTTCCCTCGTCCTGCCTGCTAGCGACACGCCGCCGCCTCCCGATCCCACGTCCCGAGGCCACTGCTCGTCCTGCTCACACATCACCATCGCTGCTGTAGTTCGCATCGCCTGCCGCGCTACACGCATCGCCAGGTAGACCAAGCCGCTCACACCGTCCCGTTTCCGCCATGTCGTCTGTCACTTCCTCCGCGTCCACCAACTCCAACCCGTTCGCCGACGCCACCCCCCCCCCCCGACGTCAACGACATCCGCAAGCTTAACATCTTCGAGCGGGTGCCGGTTCGTCTCTCTCAGGCGGACTCCTTCTACCATTCGTGGAAGACGTATTTTTCCCTCGTGTTTCGGGAGTATCATCTCATGGATCACGTGGATGGCACCGTCGACTCCAGCCTCGTTCCCGAGTTTCATGACTGGTCCACCATCGACATCACAATCATCCGCTGGTTTTTCCTCACCATCACGCCCGACCTCTTCCAGACAGTCGTGACGGACGGTGATGATGCCTGCGCCGTGTGGACCAAGCTGAACGGGCTCTTCACCGACAACAAGCTCCAGCGTCGCGTTTTTCTGCAGCAAGAGTTCTTTGGGTGTCATCAGGACAACACCTCCATCGACGACTATTGTCGCCGCCTTAAGACTCTCGCTGACGAGCTTCGCGATATCGGCGCCAAGGTCGATGATGACCTCCTCCTCAGCACGCTCACCGCCGGGCTCAACGAGGACTTCGGCAACGCCGCGGGGAACCTCAGCCTCATCCCCAACCCGTCCTTTGCCAAGTTCGTTGCATACCTCCGCCTGGAGGAGCAGCGGATGCAGAAGGTGAAGACGCGCGCCATCCACACCGCCCTCGCCGCCGGCACCACTCGCGGCGGGCCTCCGGCGCCTCCCGCTGCCCCGACACCCCAGCAGCGTCATCAGGCGCCCTTCCCGGCACCCCAGCAGCCGGGGCTCCTGCCACTGCCGTACGGCCCGCCCGCGCCCCCCGCTCCTCCCGCTGAAAAGCGCCGTGGGGGCCGGCGTGGTGGCCGCCGCGGCGGTCAGCAGCAGCAGCAGTTCCAGGCGCCGCAGCAGCTCCCGATGCCGCCCCCATGGGCCTCCGGCTACAACCCCTGGACCGGTGTCGTCCATGCGTACACCATGCCGGTTCCACGGGCCCCTGCACCGACGCTTCCTGTGCCGCGCCCACCGGCGCACCAGGCGTACTACGCGGCTCCGCAGCCGTACGGAGGATACCCACCGCCACAGATGAGCGGCGCCTACGGTCTCCCTGCAGCCCCGCCGCCACCCTCGCCGGCCCTACCGCCGGCACCTTGGGATCCGGCGCTCCTCGCTGCACTGCACACCGCGCCTACGCCGAACAACTACACTGGAGGCGGTGATTGGTACATGGACACTGGGGCTACGGCACACATGTTTGCTCATCCTGGTAATCTTGCCTCCTTCACTCCTGTCACCACCGACCGCCGCATTATTGTCGGCGACGGTTCCACACTCCCTATCACACATGTCGGGCACACTTCTTTTCCTTCTACTTCTCTACCTATTACTTTATCTAACATACTTGTGTCACCTCATCTTATTAAGAATCTTATTTTCGTTCGTTGTTTAACTCGTGAAAATCCTGTTACTGTCGAATTTGACGAGCTTGGTTTTTGTGTCAAGGACGCTCGCACCAGGATGGTACTTCACCGATGTGACAGCTTCGACGAGCTCTATCCGGTGCATCCGCCGTCCACCTCCACCACCGCACCGGTTGCTCTCTCCGCTGGCGTCGATCTCTGGCACGCTCGTTTGGGTCACCCCAACCCCGTCACACTTCATCATATTCTTAGGAGTTTCAGTTTTAGTTGCAATAAGATAGAGGATCACACCTGTCATTCCTGTCGTGTCGGCAAACATGTTCGCCTTCCGTTTAATACCTCCACCACCATAGCTTCTTTTCCTTTTCAGTTGATTCATAGCGATGTGTGGACCTCTCCGGTTTCTAGTAATTCGGGCTATTCATATTATCTGGTTATTCTTGATGATTATTCTCATTATGTGTGGACGTTTCCTTTACGACGAAAGTCGGATGCACTCTCCACTTTGTCGGCCTTTTACTCCTTTGTCAACACGCAGTTTGGGCGTCCCATCCTTGCTCTTCAGACTGACAATGGAAAAGAGTTCGACAATCTTGCTTTCGCACTTTTCTGTCACAGAACGGCACAGTTTTTCGTCTCACATGCCCGTATACTTCACAGCAGAATGGTCGAGCCGAACGCGTCCTTCGCACTCTGAACGACTGCGTTCGGACGCTCCTGTTCCATGCTAATGTGCCGCCTCGTTTCTGGCCGGATGCACTCTCGCTACTGCTTCACTTCTTCTTAACCTTCGCCCTTGCCGTCCACGGTGGAACTATGCACCTCACCATCTTCTTTTCGGTACGCCCCCATCTTATGATGACTTGCGTATTTTCGGGTGCCTTTGCTATCCTAGCACTGTGGACTCCGCTCCTCACAAACTCGCACCCCGTTCCGTCGCTTGCATCTTCATCGGCTACCCTTCCAACTCCAAGGGATATCGGTGCTACGATCCCGTCTCCCATCGTGTGTTCACTTCCCGGCACGTTTACTTTGATGAGCATGTGTTTCCGTTTCAGCAGGTACCTCCGGTTGTTCCTCCCGTCACTTCTGATGCGGGCTCCTCGACGCCGATCCCAGGGCACTCGCGCGCTTCTCTTGGCCCGCCCCCTGGCTTTGAGGCGCGTCCTCCACATGCGGCGCCTCCTACAGCCGCGGCCCTGGCCCCTGCGGCCTCCACGGCCCCCGCGGCGCCCCCGGACCTGGCGCCCCCCTCGGCCCCACCCTCGGCGCCCCAGGCGCCCCCGGCCTCCTCGGCGCCCCCAGTGCTCCCGGCTCCCCCGGCGCTCCCGGCTCCCCCGGCCCCGGCGCCCCCCTCGGCGCCCCCGGCCTCCTCGGCGCTCCCGGCGCCCCCGGCCTCGGCGCCCCCGGCGCCCGCGCCCCCGGCACCGGTGGCCGGTCCGGTCACCCGTGCCCGTACAGGCGTTTTTCGCCCGAGCTCGCGCTACGCCGCGGATGACTACGTCCATGCGGCGTCCACCTCTGAGCCGTCGCCGTTGCCATCCTCCGTCCGAGCCGCTCTTCGTGACCCGCTCTGGATGGCTGCGATGCAAGAGGAGTTTGACGCCCTGTTGCGCAACCGGACGTGGCAGCTTGTTCCCCGTCCACGGCACGCCAACGTGATTACCGGGAAGTGGGTCTTCAAACACAAGCTCCGTCCCGATGGTACCCTTGATCGCTATAAAGCGCGCTGGGTCGTTCGTAGATTCCGACAGCGTGCTGGCATCGACTTCACCGACACCTTCGCTCCGGTCGTCAAGCCCGGCACGATACGCACGGTTCTCCACCTTGCGGTCTCCCGTGCTTGGCCGGTGCACCAGATGGACGTCTCCAACGCCTTCCTTCATGGCCACCTCGAGGAGCAGGTCTTCTGCCAGCAGCCCACCGGGTTTGTTGATCCGGCACTTCCCGACCATGTGTGCCTGCTTTCGCGGTCCTTGTATGGACTCAAGCAGGCTCTGCGCGCTTGGTACCAGCGCATCGCGGCGTTTCTTCATCAGCTTGGGTTCCGCTCCACTCGCTCGGACGCTTCGCTCTTCGTTTATCACCAGGGCTCCGACACGGCCTACTTGCTCCTATATGTCGACGACATCATCTTGACGGCATGTACGGCCGGCCTTCTCAGTCAGCTCACGGCTCGTCTTCGCGCTGAGTTCGCCATCAAGGACTTGGGTCCTCTGCACTACTTCCTCGGTGTTGAAGTGGTGCGCCGTCCGGATGGCTTCTTTCTTCATCAGCGGAAGTACGCTCATGAGCTCCTAGAGCGCGCTGGCATGCTTAACTGCAAGCCCGCCGCCACGCCTGTTGATACGAAGGCCAAGCTCTCTGCCATGGATGGTTCCCCTGCTTCGGATGCTGCTTTCTATCGGTCTATTGTTGGTGCTCTCCAGTACCTCACTTTGACTCGACCAGAGATCCAGTATGCAGTGCAGCAGGTGTGTCTTCATATGCATGCTCCTCGGGATGTTCACTGGGCCGCTGTCAAGCGAATTCTCCGCTACGTTTGTGGCACTATGGATTTTGGAGTCACGCTTCACGCCTCCACCGACACCGCCCTCACAGCCTACTCCGATGCAGACTGGGCGGGCTGCCCTGACACACGTCGCTCCACCTCGGGCTATTGTGTCTACCTTGGACCCTCCCTTATCTCGTGGTCGTCCAAGCGGCAGCCTACAGTCTCTCGCTCCAGTGCTGAGGCTGAGTATCGTGCGGTGGCCAACGCCGTCGCTGAGTGTTCCTGGCTTCGTCAGCTGCTTCAGGAGTTGTCTTGCTCTGTTGACCGTGCCACGGTGGTCTACTGCGATAACGTCTCGGCGGTCTACCTCTCCACTAACCCGGTGCATCATCGACGGACCAAGCATATTGAGTTGGATATTCATTTTGTTCGGGAACAGGTGGCTCTTGGTCATATTCGTGTTTTACACGTCCCTACTTCCCAACAATTTGCAGATATCATGACCAAGGGCTTGCCTACGGCGTCATTTGAGGAGTTCCGGTCCAGTCTTTGCGTCAGCCGCGGTGCCGCTTCGACTGCGGGGGGGTGTTGAGGATAGTATTTGTGCATGTATATTGTCTTTTGTACATTAGGCCCACCTCTCTAGTTGTTGTATAGATTGAGGTAGAGGCCCCACATTGTACTTATATATACCGTGCATATTGCACCGAATCAATACATCGTGCAATTCATACATCTAATAGTGACTGCGACGAATAATCGATGCAAGATGAACACCGGCAAAGCAAGGCAGTGGCACATATCGTTCAAGTTGGCGCCATGGCCGCGGCGGCGGCATTAACGTCGCCACAACTGGTTCACGAGAGAACGTGCTTTTGTAAAATCGACTCTAAAAACGAGAAATTCTGAGTTTCAGCGAAACAAGGTTTAGCAATCGAGGGATTGACAACATTAGCTAAACAGAGTATACGCTATTCTTGGGGCCAAATTGGTTTTTCTTAAACAAACGGGTTCCCTCAAAACATGCTATCCAAACAACCCTGACGAACGGCTGACGGGCTGGCGTTACGGACCTCCGGTACACGTTCTTGCAGTGCTAAAACGTCGCCGCTATCCCGTGGACGTCCGTCACCCACGCAGTACAAACGTACGCTTTCCCCATCTGCATCTCGCATTAAATAACCCGTGGACTACGCCTGAAATACTACACGCGCTTCAAATCCCGACGCTCTTGAATGCCTCACGATACCTTGAGCACGCGAGCTCGTGCACGCCAACGAATTTTCGTGTTCATCGTGCATTAATGTTCCACATTATTTGAAAAATGTTCTTTGTGTATATCAAAATGTTCAACATGTATTTATAGATTTTTAAGAGTGTATTAAAGGTACCTATAATAACTACAAATATATTTGGGATCTCCTCGGCAAGGATCCCGCCGAGGGTCGCCATCTTCAGGTTCTCATCTGATCTCATATCTCTATGGTCTTGACAAAGACTTGCATGCTACCACGAAGGTGCCTCCCGAGCCCTAGTTCCAATGTGGTTGGTTGAGTTGGAACCCGTGGGCTCAAGGGTGGCTCGCTCTGTTAGCATCGAGCAAGTTACCCCGGCAAGGCTTTTGCCGGGGCCGCGGAGGCTGCCCCGGCAAGGGCCTTGCTGGGGGAGTCCACCTTGCTCTCTCACTCTTTGGTATCTTTGCTCTTGGCGTTGCCTTGGCCATCTTGTGCTTCGGCTTCTCTCCGGCTCCCCTCCTCTGCCCTGCTTAGTGTGGTCGTGGCGCTCGGCTCCGACTGCCCGTGCACAAGTAAAGGGATACAAAGGTGTGCTCCTACTTTTTTACACCGACAGTTCGCCTATATGCGGGAGCCGTCTGGTGGAGCTTGGGCGCCTTCCGTTCCTCACCACAGTGCAAGACTTCGCCGACCACTTCTAGGCACTGGCGTGGCACGCCCCCGGTGTTTCGGCTAGTCAGCAGGCTTAGCTCTTCGTCGGCAGCCTACCAGACCACATCCGCATGGACGTGGAGATGCGCGGGCCACAGGACCTCCAGACGGCCATGTAATACGCCCACGCTTTCAAGCGCCGCGGGGTGGCCATCCAGCAGGCGTCACCGCTCGGGCCGCTGGGCCGCCACCCTGGCCGGAAGTTCCCGCGCAGGGTCGGCCTGCTCAGGCTTCCGTGGCGCCCCTCGCCGCGACCGCGGCACGCCCGTTCCGCTGGCTCACCCCGGCCCAGCAACTCGAGCGTCGTCACCAAGGGTTGTGCTTCAACTGTGACGAGCCCTACGTTCCCGGACATGTCTGCCTGCGGCTCTTCTACCTAGAGGCTGCGGACTACATTGAGGAGGACACCGCTGCCGCTGGGCTCTGCGACCTGCCCGCCCCAGCTGACGCGGAGGTGTTTGGCGCCCGTTGATCACCTCGAGGAGTTCCGCAACCGCTTCCCCGTCTTCCAGCTCGAGAACGACCTGTTTGTGTAGGCGGGGAGAGATGTTATGACCCGCGTATACTACAGCCTAGGCAGTTAGGGGCCTGGCCAGTTATCTTTTCGTTATTAGGGGCTTAGCCCAGTTATCATATTTGGAGATTATATAAAAGACTCGTTTGAAGTTAAGCAGAACCAATCATATTTTCTTGGCTTCCTGAAGAGAGCCGGGAGACCTAACCCTAGCCGTCGCGTCCTGCGTCCTGCTCCCTCCCTCCCTCCCTCCCTCCCTCCCTCCCTCCCTCCCTCCCTCCCTCCCTCCCTCCCTCCCTCCCTCCCTCCCTCCCTCCCTCCCTCCCTCCCTCCCTCCCTCCCTCCCTCCCTCCCTCCCTCCCTCTCTCTCTCTCTCTCTCTCTCTCTCTCTCTCTCTCTCTCTCTCTCTCTCTCTCTCTCTCTCTCTCTCTCTCTCTCTCTCTCTCTCTCTCTCTCGCCTCCCTCCATGCCTAGCCCCCTTCCACCCCTACAACCTAAGAGCTAGATCTGGTAGGATCCCAGGTCCTATCAATATTTCTTTTCTCTATTGTCAAGTAAGAACACCAAGCGGACCGCATCAATATATCATCAAGGAATACACCGCTCCAGGAGTAAAACCATGAACCTACGGGGGTCGCCAAAAAGGCGGTGTGAGAGGAGGAAGGCTCCAGGAAGGAGCAAGACTGCTGCAGCACCCATGACAACAGCGCATGGATCTGTCACCGGGCAAACCTTCTTGCGATGGCAACGACCACATCCTTTCTCTGTTGGCACTTTCCATTGGTGGAGGCCCTGTTGGCACTCTCCATCGGCGGCAGATCCATGGCCGGTGAGGCATCGCAGCAATGGAAAAGGGGCAGCTGCGGCGCAAGGAGTCCACACAACTCCACGCACGCGGTGAGCTCCTGCTGCTCCCCGCCCTCCTCTGCACAGCAGATACGAGGCAGCGGCGTCGGATGGAGAAGCTCCCGATCGGCGGCACTGGGAGGGCACGAGAGATGCGTCGGCCGCTGGACGTGAAGAAGAGGGGTTTCAAGTAATTTGCTTGTCATACTAAATCTACAGATGCGACAAAACTGCTCGAGTGTATTGAACCTGAATATACACATGTGTGATTTAACACTAACTTTACTACATATTTGAGTTAGTTCATCAACATGAATTTGGTTGACACCATACACATCAGCCGGACGATCACCAGATAATACTATGATTAGCTTTAACAAGGGGACAAACAATTTAATTAGTGGTTAGCTCAACAAGAATCTAAACAATCCATGGCATTCATCTCCTAAGACACATCCAGCAGTTGTGAAGAAGCAGATACATCAGGGTGGGGATAGGAACAAGGACCGAGAGAGATGAGGAACATACCTAGTACAAATCTAATCTTAGTCCCTTTTTCTCATCATTGATTACCACCGTTGCCATTACGAACACCTACAAAATATGTGTTCTCAACTCCTGAATATCCCACAAGAAAGAGCAGCAATAAAAAATGATGAAACTGGACTTAAATTCAGAGAGATGGAGAGAGAGAGATCATCTTGTTCTCAACCAAGCTCTTCCTCAAGATTCATCCCCTTCTTTTTTTTCCTCGGATCTGCACACATATGTTTAGAAAAACAATAAATCAAGGAGTGAAAACTGGGGAGGAAGATGACTCGGCCGCAGATGGGCAACCTAGACTGGGGATCCTAATTCAGAGGGGCTGGAGCCTGGAGAGACCGGAAATGCAAAGAAGGAGGCACGTACACTGAGAGGGCTAAAGATGTGCGAGCTCTCGGCAAAGGCAGCCATAGCATCCTTATCCAAGACACCTCCGCCTTCCCGATTGTCGGCGCCGGCCATGACAACCTGGACAAGCCTTGGCCAGCAGCAGCACGATGGCCTGGGGGCTCCACGACTGCTTCCGGTCTCTCCAGCCCCTCCGCTGTCGTACGCTCCGCTCCACTGCCATGGAATCTCCTCCTCTGTGGACACCTCCCGCAGCCGCGGCCGCTCCTCCTCTGCATCTCCTCGGTCGTAACCTCTCCACTGTGAGCAAGGAGACCTGGATGGTGGTCGCCGCCGCCATCGGAGAAGCTCGCCTCCACGCCAGCGGTTAGTGGGCACCGGCTGGGGGGAGCGGCCGGCGAGGCTCTGGCCCAGGTCGGAGAGGCAAGCAGGGGAGCCGGTGTCGAGGAAATAGGAGATGAGGGGACGAGCGGGGAGAGGGAAGGGGCGGCGTGGGAGAGAGGAGGGAGCGGGCAAGGAGATAAGGCGGCCGCGATACTTTTTTCCTTTTACCCCTTGTCGGTCTAGGGTTTGTTTCTTCTGTTACGCAGAATTGAACAAAAGCCACGCCATTCTCTTGACCCCACCCATAACGAGCCCCACTCGTCATTCACCGCCGAAACAATCATGAACGTGAAAAAAATAGATGGCCCACCACAAGCAAGCAGCCAAAAGCGGAGCGACGGTAAAAAATCGGACGGCCCAACGAGCGTGGCGCACACGGTGGCTTTAGATGGGCGGGTACTATAGGAGGGTTTATATGTTCAATGTTCCATTAACACTAGCTCTCACAGCCCAGAGGGTGCTGAAGCTGCAGACTGAACTCCAAATGTAGTGCGATGAATATGGAAGGAAGAATATCTGCTTTGGACAAACATGCATGGGGTCATAACTGAAGTTAATTTCCATCCTTGTCTTGTTGCCGTTTCTGAAAACATTTTATGTATAGTTGCAGTTTCTGAATACTGGCTGCCTCTCCCTCTTTTCTTTGGTATAAACTTGTAATTTCTCCAAACTCTACAGAGCTTAACAGAACCAACCAGCCCGACCTGTTTGTCCCTTTTCGACAGTAGGGAGCACCGCCTCGTACAGAAAGGCGACCGCGATCCATTTCACATCCTACTTCACTAGCTTCACTAGCAACACTAGAAGAAGAATGACGAAAAGAAAGTACACTAAAACCTGATGCTTCGCATTTTGGGCGGCTACCTTCTCCATACGCCGATCCAGCATTGCACTCTCAACCCTAATAGCATCAATTTGAGCTCTCATAGCATCAATCTTAGCTCTCGTAGCATCACTGCATTTCTCATGACAAGCTACGAACAACCACATTGCCCGTGATGAGCACATTTATCATCCAAATTTTCTTGACCATGTCCAAGTACCCGTTCACATGAAAAAACGCCAGTTTTTGACCTTTCCAAAACATACGAAGTCCAGCAACTTGCTTGAACCAAACATCAGGCGAACAATATGATGTACTACTTGACTCTGAACATTGAAGGATAGAGGAACAACCTTCTTGTCCTTCACGTTCGTTGGGCATTTCCCCAAAAAATTGGTTGTGGTTCAGAGATGTGCAAGACTGAGAGCAACCATTGGCATCCACATTCTAGACATTCAGTCAGAGGGAAGCTCATCATTCCTTGGTGCACACCAGCCAGAGCTTCTCTGTAACACACAAGTCGGAGTGAGGGTCATTGTCAGTGGCAACAACCTATGTCAATAAGGAACATGCCTAATTACTGAACTAACGGAACCAGAAGTACTCCATCAGATCGAAATTAATTGACACACCATTAGTACAACTTTAGTACAAAGTTGTATTAAGTGTACGTCAATTAATATGGACAGGAGGGAGTATTAAAATTTGTGTTTGCAGGCAACAATCCATTCTAACTGAATGATCAACTCACACTCAATACATGCACTCTCACTAGTAGAAAAGGGGGCTATGGTCCAGGCCGGGGCAGCCCATTAGTCCCGGTTCAGTCTAGAACCGGGACTAATGGGGGCTTTGGCACCGGTTCGTGAGCCCAGGGGGCCGGCCGGGCCACGTGGGCTATTGGTCCCGGTTCGTCTGGACCTTTTGGTCCCGGTTGGTGGGACGAACCGGGACCAATGGGCCTGGCTCCTGGCCCACCACCATTGGTCCCGGTTCGTGGCATGAACCGGGACCAAAGACTCCCCTTTAGTCCCGGTTCGTGCCACGAACCGGGACTAAAGGGTCGGCCCTCGCTGCACCCACAGTTTAGTCCCACCTCGCCAACCGAAGGGCGCCGACACCTGTTTATAAGCCCATCCCTCTCTGCATTGTTGAGCTCCTCTCAAAAGTGAAAATAGATGCACCTATAGAGGAAAATTGGACATAAATTCATAAATAGAAATTGATTATGAATTTATGTTTAATTTTCTCTATAAGTGCATCTATGTTCACTAACAGAGAAGTTTTTATTTTTTTGACCTAAAAGAAAAAAGAAATCACTAAAAAACTATTAGTATTTAGTATAAATAGAAATGACTAAAAAAGAAAAAGAAAAAAATGCCTATATGCACTAAGTAGTGATTCACACTAAGTAGTAGAAATGAAAAAATAAATAGCAAAAAAGAAAAAAAAATGCCTATAATATTTGTTATGACTAACTAAAATTACCAAATTGAGTATAATGGCACTAACAGAAAGTTTATAGTAAAGTTATTCATAAACTAGTGATTCACACAAATTTTAAAAAATTGAAATTTAAACTATTCAAATTTTAAAACTAATGGCACTAACAGAAAGTTTATAATTATTGTGACCTAAAATAAAAAAGAAATCACTAAAAAACTATAAGTATTTAGTTCTAAGTAGAAATGAAAAAATAAATAGCAAAAAAAAAGCCACCTACTGGGCCACCACGGCCTGAATACGACTAGAAACCCAACTATGGGCCAGGATTCAGGCCCGCAGCAGGCCCAATAGGCCCACAGGCATTGCAGTGACAGAATAGGCCCGAAAGCCTGCAGTTGAGAGGAGCTTGAGAGGGTGGGCGCAGCAGTGCTTATAAACCACTCCCGAGCCCTCTCAACTAGCGAGGTGGGACTAAACTTTTGGGCGCGGGGCAGTAGAAGGCCTTTGGTCCCGGTTCGTCCTACGAACCGGGAACAAAGGGTGGCATTGGTCCCGGTTCGTGGCACAAACTGGGACCAATGCCCCCCTTTAGTCCCGGTTGGTGCCACCAACCGGGACTAAACGGTGGCATTGGTCCCGGTTTCTGTCACGAACCGGGACCAATGCGCTGACTATATAAGCAGCACTCGTGAAATTTTGGTTCAGTTCGTTCTTCCCCGCCCTCCCGACGCCGCCAGGCTGCCCGCCATATCCGCCTCGTCGTCGCCGTCGTCGCCCCGCGCCGCCCCGTCGTCGCCGTCGTCGCCCCGCGCCGCCCCGTCGTCGCCGTCGTCGCCCCGCGCCGCCCCGATCGACGTTGTCGCCACCCCCCGCCCCGACCCACCCCGCCCCTGCCCGTCGCCGAGCCGCCCCGCCTCGTCCCGCGCCGCACCTCGCCGTCGCCGTCGCCGTCGCCGTCGCCGTCCCCGACACCGTCGCCGTGAGCAATTTAGATGTGTTAGATGTGTAGTAATTTAGATGTGTAGTTCATAGATTTTTTTGTTAGATGTGTAGTAATTTAGATGTGTCGTTCATACATTTTTCTGTTAGATTTTTTTTCATATTGCGTAATTAATTTGTTCATATTGTGTTAGATTTATTTATGATTTTTTCTGTTATAATTTAGATTTGTTAATGATTTTTTGTGTTAGTATTTTCTTTGTCAATTTATTGTGTATGTATAGGAAAATTGTGAATGATATATGTCATTTATGAATATGTTCATATTTAGAATAGAGGAAAAAGGAAAAAAAATAAGAAGAGAAAGTGTTTAATATAATTAGTTAGAAAAATAATAGAACTATAGTTAAACTAGTTTATTTTTAGTAAGTCGTACTATTTTATTTTATTTATAGTAAGTGCTTAGTAGTTGAACTAGCTAGTTGATTTAATAAAACTGGTTTGTTTTATTATAGAAGTAGTTTATTTTTAGCAAGAAAATTAATAGAACTAGTTTATTTTTTAGTTAAAGCAATTATTCCCGCATCGACGTGGACGATGCCTATCGCGAATCCTCGTCGTCGAGTCGGGGGCGGACGACACCTGCTTGACCAGATGGTCCATGTCCGGGACTGGGCTCCGCCGGGGTGGTACTGAGAGGCGCTACCTTCCGGGGGGCGTAGCTTGGTGAAGAGCCAGCCCGTCGTTGACCCGATCCTTGTTTGGTGGCGGTCGCGTGGGCCAGTGACGGTGCAGAGACTTCCGGACACCGCGGAGGTGGTACATCACCGTGTCAGCGAGGAGGACCAACACGTCCGTCGGTACATGGTTGCGTTGGAGGGCAGGTTCGAGAATACCTGGCAGGTTCTTCAGGGATCTCACTGGAGCTATGATCCTGTGATGGTTCCTTCCCTTTGGGTGTTCACCGCCCGCGCCGGTACCCGTCGGGCGCTACTGTTCTAGCTGTACTGGCGATATGTATGATATATAGTATTCGACGTGTATTAGTGATAATATTCGATGTACGGACAAATGGAGATGCTGTACTTTTTCTTATAATTGAAGGCATCCTAATTTGAATACTACTTAATTTTGCGATTTGATTTTTCTTATTGAATGCTCAAATTGGAGAGCACTATGCAAGGCATATGCATATGATTAGTTGAATAATAATGATCAAATTTAGTCTTTGAATTATGAACGTATAGGAAATGTCATCATCAGACGACGAAAGTCTCCGGGGGAGTGCGACTGGTGCCACGACGATCGAGGTGAGTGCGACAGGCCTCACCTGGACGATGGTCGGCGCTTCAGCATTAAGCTCGAGGAGACCTTCGAAGTTGAAACGGTACGCAACGACGACAAGTGTTTTTTTTCATAATTAAGAATGACTTCAACTATTTCAACGTGTAATTTTCATCTTTTACAATTCGAGTATAGTTGATCCCATGCCATGCAAGACGCTATGTCTTGGAGAGGATGGATTTTGAAGACCATGAAAATTTTGAAACGAAGAAAATTCACCTAAGGACCCATCATGATGTGGATTTTGAAGTAAAGTTGTATAATGCTAAGAGCGTAACCCATTTTGGTTGCAAAAATTGGGAAGCATTTTGCAAATTGTATGGTTTTGATGAGGGTATGCTTGTCACCATGGATCTTGGTGATCCTAAAATCGAGCAAGACAATATGGACATTTGGGTCCTTGCAGATACTCCTCCAGTTCTACCGCTATGTGAGTTTCTCAAACATAGTTAATTATTAATAGAACTTATATTGTTCATTTCAAAATAGTGGACAGCTTATTTCCATTGACAGCTTATTTTGAAGTATCAATGAATGTGCAGAAGATGGTAGATAGAACTTACTATACCGATGGCTCTGAGTTAACTTACAAGGAGAAAACTCACCTGGTTGGATTTTGTAATGATATTGAGAATTACAATATCTATAATCGAACTCCTCAACATTATGGTCAATACGTGCCACTAGTGCACGTGTTGAACTACGGTAACTACCATGGAGATACCCTGGTAAGTTTTTTTACTATTACGACATCCATGCATCTTTTTGCATACTTCTAAAACTAGTACATCATTGCTAACTACGAAGTTATTACTATGTGTTTCAACAACTTATCCCAGAGGATTGTGTGCCTCATTTGATGTATCAGAATGGCGGCAGCCTTCGTGTTTTGAACATATATCCAGGTCATCCTACGAATCTCAACTGTCCATACCGGATTTCTAAAAGAAGTGCAGACATGACAATCAAAGGATGGAAAAAATGTATGGACAGACGTAAGGAGCTTCTTGGAAGCAAAAGGAAGCGAGGCGCAAGAATTGGAGACAGGATGATCTCCATTCTTCATAATGGAGAGTCAGGGTCTATATTGTTTTATGCTATTTTACCTTAAGTGTGTTTAGGTCCGATCCTACCTGATACTTGATAATCATGTGCTAAGAACAATTATGTAGGGTTGGGTTCGATGACTATGAGGATGATGATCGTATGACTTATTATTAATAACGAATAGAAGTTGTATGATGATGCTTGATTAATTAGTAGGACTTGTTATTATATATGATGATGTATGATGCGAGCATGCATGAGTTATTATATATATATATATATATCTGCGGGTGAAGTGAAACATAGTAGTAGCGTAGGTACGTAAACCAAGGACTACATATAAGAGAGGACACTTCTCTCTATTAGCTAGCTAATAACAACCTAAAAATAACCCCCTAAACCCCTAAAACAGCCACTTTTTTTTTAAAAAAAAGAAAAACCTCCTGCTGACGCGTGGAACCCTTTTGGTCCCGGTTTATGTCATAAACCGGGACCAAAGACGCCCCTGCCTGGGCTGCCGGCAGCGGCCACGTGGAGGCCCATCTGTCCCGGTTCTGGTTTGAACCGGGACTAAAGGGTGAGGGTATTAGTAACGCCCCTTTAGTCCTGGTTCGGGAACTGGGACTAAAGACCCTTACGAACCGGGACAAAAGGCCGGTTTTCTACTAGTGTCTAAATGGAAATAGTATGCCCAAAGAGAGTGGCAACTATCGATATATACAGTGGTTGCATGGCGAAGATGGAGCTGCATGAGCGTGTTTGATTATCACATTGATATGCATCCACACCAGTTAGGAAACAACTTTACCACCTGTGTTTTTTTTTGAGACATTGGAGTCCACCAAATTTGCTCAAGTCTTATTCTTGGATGGTTCTTCATGTAGAAATTGTAGGATGGCTGATTGTTTGTGTTGTACGTTGTATTGATCTTACCCTCATATGAGGTATATATAGGAGTACAACATGGGAATCTCATGGAAATGTGAATAGTTTTCAATAGCCTGATCTTTAGCAGTCCCTTACTTCACAATTATTTTATAAGTTCGACGAGTGTGATTTCGCTTAGAAGCCAAAGAGAAACCAATAATTGTAAACATGGCAATGGAAGCAAAACCTCCCTCCAATCCAGTTTTCCTCGCTCATTTGTGTTTGAACACTTAACTTCCCCAATGAAAAAAAGTTCAGTTAGCAACATATAACTATGAAACACAAAGTAAAAAACAACCTCAGTGATGCTTGGATTGAATGTAAATTCTATGTGTTTAACAATATTTGGTTTAAATGTGACCGGTTCTACATTTTTATAAGCGAAAGTTGATGTAACGGTTGTTATAAATACTTTTGCTGGTTTATTTGATCGTTTAGCCCGTTTCACTTGGTAGTTTAAATGTGACTGCATATATATTTTAATTTCCAACGATTGACCTTCTTCATCTCCCACACAACATTATTTCTCTTATTCCTCCTGACGAGTTACTGTCTCCCCCCCCCCCCTCCCCGCCTCCTCATGGTTTGTTACTGTGTGAGCCCTTGTGGTGTCCTTGTCTCGAGCTCAATGACTATCTAATCTGAGTGGTTGCAAAAACAAAAAGGCCCTCACCTACGTCGGTCAACCCTCATCTTTCGCCTGGGACGAGAGGGCTAGCTTTGCCCCCTACACGATGAGGTCCAAGCTCGGCCCCGCCGAAGACGTTGCGGCCACCTTGTCCCGTCTCGGCCGCGGGCGGTGCTCTCATAGCATCAATTTGAGCTCTCATAGCATCAATCATATCTTAGGTCTCGTAGCATCACTGCATTTCTCGTGACACGAACAACAACATTGCCCATGATGAGCACATTTATCATCCAAATTTTCTTGACCATGTCCAAGTACTTGTTCACATGAAAAAACGCCAGCCTTTGACCTTTCCAAAACATACGAAGTTCAGCAACTTGCATGAACCAAACATTAGGCGAACAATATGATGTACTACTTGACTCTGAAGACTGGCGTCAACTTGATACAACTTGCTTGAACCAAACATCATTGTCAGTGGCAACAACCTAAGTCAATAAGGAACATGCCTAATTACTGAACTAACGGAACCACAAGTACTCCGTCAGATCGAAATTAATTAACGCACCATTAGTACAACTTTAGTACAAAGTTGTATTAAGTGTACGTTAATTAATTAATATGGATAAGAGGGAGTATTAAAATTTGTGTTTGCAGGCAACAACCCATTCTAACTGAATGATCAACCCACACTCAATGCATGCACTCTAAATGGAAATAGTATGCCCAAAAAGAGTGACAACTATCGATATATACAGTGGTTGCATGGCGAAGATGGAGCTTCATGAGTGTGTGTTTGATTATCACCTTGATATGCATCCATACCAGTTAGAAAACAACTTTACGACCTGTGTTTTTTTTGAGACATTGGAGTCCACCAAATTCGGTCAAGTCTTATTCTTGGATGGTTCTTCATGTAGAAATTGTAGGATGGCTGATTGTTTGTGTTGTATGTTGTATTGATCTGACCCTCATATGGGGTATATATAGGAGTACAACGTGGGAATCTCATGGAAATGTGAATCGTTTTCAATAGCCTGATCTTTAGCAGTCCCTCACTTCACAATTATTTTATAAGTTTGAGGAGTGTGATTTCGCTTAGAAGCCTAAGAGAAACCAATAATTGTAAACAAGGAAATGTAAGCAAAACCTCCCTCCAATCCAGTTTTGCTCGCTCATTTGTGTTTGAACACTTAACTTGTTGGGCAACGTAGTAATTTCAAAAAAATTCCTACGCACAAGCAAGATCATGGTGATGCATAGCAACGAGAGGGGAGAGTGTTGTCCACATACCCTCGTAGACTGAAAGCGGAAGCGTTAGCACAACGCGGTTGATGTAGTCGTACGTCTTCACGATCCGACTGATCAAGTACCGAACGCACGACACCTCCGAGTTCAGCACACGTTCAGCCCAATGACGTCCCTTGAACTCCGATCCAGCTGAGTGTTGAGGGAGAGTTTCGTCAGCACTACGGCGTGGTGACGATGATGATGTTCTACCGACACAGGGCTTCGCCTAAGCACCGCTACAGTATTATCGAGGTGGACTATGGTGGAGGGCACCGCACACGGCTAAAAGATCAACAGATCAATTGTCGTGTCTTTGGGGTGCCCCCTGCCCCCGTATACAAAGGAGCAAGGGGGGAGAGGCGGCCGGCCAGGAGAGGGGCGCGCCAGGAGGAGTCCTACTCCCACCGGGAGTAGTACTCCCTCCCTTCCTTGTTGGATTAGGAGAAGAGGGGAAAGATGTAACGCCCCGGATCCGATGCGCCAGGTGTCCGCCAGTTATTCGCCGTCCTTGCCATGTCATTTGCTTGCGTGTCGCATCTTGCCATGTCATCATCCGCATTGCATCATCATGCTTTCAAAAACTTGCACCCGTCCGGGTTCTCCGAGTTCTCTCCCTTGTCCGTTCTGAGACCAACCACACTTGCACGCGCCTGCGGCATGTCCGAAATATTATTTTATAAGTGGCCGAGAAATGTTCTCGGAATGGGATGAAAGTTGGCATGCGGCGTTGTTTTGTTGTTAGTAGGTCGCCTGCCAAGTTTCATCGCATTCGGAGTCCGTTTGGTGCCCCAGCGGATAACTATAGCGGCATTATAGCCGGTCTAACGTCGGACGTTTTCGGTCTTCGGAAACAGTTGCCGGGCTGCACTCCTCTCCTCTCCTCTCCTCTCAGCCCAACCACTCTAGCACAGTCCGAAAACCCCCTCTCCTCAGTCCACCTAGGTCCCCTAACCCCTCTCTCTCGATCGGATCCGTCGGATCGCGATCGGAGGCCTCGAAAACCCCTCCTAACCCCCCAAACCCCAATTCTGCCTATAAAAGGAAGCCCCCCTTGCATTTTTGGCCTTCTCTTCCCTCCTCCTCGAAATCAGCGCCCTCCCAATCATCAGCCGCCGCCACCTCCCACCTCGGCCTCGTTTTCCGCGCCGGCGAAGCCACCGCCGCCAAGTGGCGCGCCCCCACTGGCCGCGCCGCCACCTGAGCCCCTGCGCCGCCGCTCCTGGCCACCCGCGGGGCGCCACGTCGCCCTCTCCACCGCCCCACTTTGCCGCGGCCCGCGGAGCCCATCGCGGGCCCGCACGAGCCCGACCGCGCCCGTTCGCCGCGCCCGGTCCAGGAACCCCGCTCCCGCAGCCGCTCGAAGGGAGGAGCCCCTCGATCCAGAGCCCTGCCGCCTCACGTCCTCGCCGTCCGTCTCCGGTGACCGCGCCTCGCCGGAGCACGCTGCGCCGCCGCTTTCCCTCGCCGCCGACCAGGCCAGGCTCCCCCGCGCCCTGCTCCTTCCTCTCTCTTCTCTTTCTCCTCTTGTTTCTCTCTCTCTCTCTCAGATCTCTCTCTCTCTCTCCAGGAATCGCCACCCCCCGGAGCTCCTCGTCGTCGCCCGGTCCTGCCGTCGCCGGAAATGGATCCGGCCTCACCGGATTTGCCCGGATCTGGTTGGGCCCCTTCTCGCCTCGCCCGGTCCTTGCCGGCCTGCCTGTCGCCGGCGCCAACCGCCGTCGCCGCCCCTGCCTCGTACCCGCTCGGGAACAGGGAGCACGGCGCCACCAGCCCGCTCGCGCCCACGTGGGCCACCGCTTCCCGAGCCGGCCCAGATCCGCGGCCCAGTCCAGCTTCCCCGCGGCCTCCTTCTTGCCTGGGCCAAGGCCCGTGGTGAGCGCCCAGCAGCCTCTGTTTCGGCCCGTGTCATGTTTTTTTCTGCTGCTGCGAATTTGTCTAATATCCAGTGAATTACCTGTTTTGCAGAAAAACCCCTAAACGTCATGCATTTAATAACTCACTAACCGTGCATCGGTTTAAAATGATTTATATATGAAAAATGCTCAGAAAATTGTGTAGTTTAATAATATCCAACTTTCATCTATGTTTAACATGTTTAAAATGCTGTTTGTTTAAATTTGCTCAAATGCCATGTTAAAATGATTTAATTCATAACTAATTAACCGTAACTCGGATTTAAATAAATTATATATGTAAATGGGGTAGAAAAATGCCTAGTTTAACATGTTGCACTTTATTTTCCTGTTTAACAACCTTAAAATATGTTTTAGGCAGAACAGTACCAAATTCAATATATGCATATGAGGAGTTTCCGGAATTGTTGTTTGTTGTTCCGGCCTCATTTAAACTTGTCTAGATAGATAGTTTTGCTGTGCTTCACCCCTTGCCATGTTAATCAACATTTAATATTGTTGGGTACATAAACAAGAGTGAACTAAATAACTTGTCGTGGTGTTTCGTCAATATGCAACTCGTTGCATATTGAGCTCCACTTAACTTGTAGGATTGCTTGTGCATTTTGCCATGCCATGCCTCTTTTAATCGGACATGCATCATACTTGATTGTGCATCATGCCATGTTCATGTGTTGTTTGTTTACTATGTTGTGTGCTTCTTTCCGGTGTTGCTTCTTTGGGTTGATTCCGTTATCATCGCGTTTGTGAGGATTCGTTCGACTACGTCCGTTTGTCTTCTTCATGGACTCGTTCTTCTTCCTTGCGGGATATCAGGCAAGATGACCTTACCCTCGAAATCACTTCTATCTTTGCTTGCTAGTTGCTCGCTCTTTTGCTATGCCTATGCTGCGATACCTACCACTTGCTTATCATGCCTCCCATATTGTTAAACCAAGCCTCTAACCATCCATGTCCTAGCAAACCGTTGTTTGGCTATGTTACCGCTTTGCTCAGCCCCTCTTATAGCGTTGTTAGTTGCAGGTGAAGATGAAGTTTGTTCCTTGTTGGAACATGGACTTGTTGTTCCTTGTTGGAACATGTTTACTTGTTGGGATATCACAATACCTTTTATATTATTAATGCATCTATATACTTGGTAAAGGGTGGAAGGCTCGGCCTTATGCCTGGTGTTTTGTTCCACTCTTGCCGCCCTAGTTTCCGTCATATCGGTGTTATGTTCCCGGATTTTGCGTCCCTAACGCGGTCGGGTGATTTATGGGACCCCCTTGACAGTTCGCTTTGAATAAGACTTTTCCAGCAAGGCCCAACTTTGGTTTTACCATTTGCCTCACCACCACCTACTTTCCCTTGGGAGTAATTAACCCAAGGGTCATCTTTATTCAGCCCCCCCCGGGCCAATGCTTGTCTAAGTGTTGGTCCGAACTAGAGCCCTTTGCAGCGCCACCTCAAGGAAACTTGAGGGTTGGTTTTAGTCGTACGTAGTGTTCATCCGGTGTTGCCCTGAGACCGAGATATGTGCAGCTCCTATCAGGATGTTGGCGCATCGGGCGGTTTTGCTGGACTTGTTTTATTACTGTCGAAATGTCTTGTAGTCGGGATTCCGAGACTGATCGGGTTTTCCCGGGGAGAAGGAATATCCTTCGTTGATCGCGAGAGCTTATCATGGGCTAAGTTGGGACACCCCTGCAGGGTTTGAACTTTTGAAAGCCGTGCCCGCGGTTATGTGGCAGATGGGAATTTGTTAATGTCCGGTTGTAGAAAACCTGAAGTTGATCTCAATAACTAAAATACATCAACCGCGTGTGTAACCGTGATGGTCTCTTCTCGGCGGAGTCCGGGAGGTGAACACGGTTGTTGGAGTTATGTCTGACGTAAGTAGTTTCAGGATCACTTCTTGATCATAGTTGTTCGACCGTGCTTTTGCCTTCTCTTCTCGCTCTCATTTGCGTATGTTAGCCACCATATATGCTAGTCGCTGCTGCAGCTCCACCTCATACCTTTTACCCTACCTATAAGCTTAAATAGTCTTGATCTCGCGGGTGTGAGATTGCTGAGTCCCCGTGACTCACCAGATACTTCCAAAACCAGTTTGCAGGTGCCGATGAGACCGAGCAGGTGACGCACCCGAGCTCAAGGAGGAGCTCGATGAAGATCTTGTCCTTTATGTTGTTTCGTTCTAGTCGATCAGTAGTGGAGCCTAGTTGGGGTCGATCGTGGACCTTTGTCGCTTTTGGGGTTTCTTCTTTTATTTTGGCTCCGTAGTCGGGCCCTGATTGTACTTGGTTGATGTAATGTTTTATTCATGTAATTGTGTGAAGTGGCGATTGTAAGCCAACTATGTATTCTTTTCCCTTATTTATTACATGGATTGTGTGAAGATTACCTCACTTGCGACATTGCTTTCAATGCGGTTATGCCTCTAAGTCGTGCCTCGACACGTAGGAGATATAGCCGCATCGAGGGTGTTACAAAAGAGGAGGAGGAGAAGAAGGAAAGGGTGGCGCCGCCCCCCTCCTTGTCCAATTCGGACAAGAGGGGGAGGGGGCGCGCGGCCTGCCCTGGCCGCCCCTCCTCTTCTCCACTAAGGCCCATGTAGGCCCATTTATCCCCGGGGGGTTCCAGTAACCCCCCGGTACTCCGGTATATATCCGATAACCCCCGGAACCATTCCGGTGTCCGAATATAGTCATCCAATATATCGATCTTCATGTCTCGACCATTACGAGACTCCTCGTTATGTCTGTGATCACATCCGGGACTCCGAACAACCTTCGGTACATCAAAACATATAAACTCATAATATAACTGTCATCGAAACTTTAAGCGTGAGGACCCTACGGGTTCGAGAACTATTTAGACATGACCGAGACACGTCTTCGGTCAATAACCAATAGCGGAACCTGGATGCTCATATTGGCTCCCACATATTCTACGAAAATCTTTATCGGTCAAACCGCATAACAACATACGTTGTTCCCTTTGTCATCGGTATGTTACTTGCCCGAGATTCGATCGTCGGTATCTCAATACCTAGTTCAATCTCGTTACCGGCAAGTCTCTTTACTCGTTCCATAATACATCATCCCGCAACTAACTCATTAGTTGCAATGCTTGCAAGGCTTATAGTGATGTGCATTATCGAGTGGGCCTAGAGATACCTCTCGGACAATCGGAGTGACAAATCCTAATCTCGAAATACGCCAACCCAACAAGTATCTTTGGAGACACCTGTAGAGCACCTTTGTAATCACCCAGTTACATTGTGACGTTTGGTAGCACACAAAGTGTTCCTCCGGTAAACGGGAGTTGCATAATCTCATAGTCATAGAAACATGTATAAGTCATGAAGAAAGCAATAGCAGAATACTAAACGGCCGAGTGCTAAGCTAACGGAATGGGTCAAGTCAATCACACATCATTCTCCTAATGATGTGATCCCGTTAATCAAATGACAACTCATGTCAATGGCTAGGAAACATAACCATCTTTGATCAACGAGCTAGTCAAGTAGAGGCATACTAGTGACACTCTGTTTGTCTATGTGTTCACACAAGTATTATGTTTCCGGTTAATACAATTCTAGAATGAATAATAAACATTTATCATAATATGAGGAAATAAATAATAACTTTATTATTGCCTCTAGGGCATATTTCTTTCAGTCTCCCACTTGCACTAGAGTCAATAATCTAGTTCATATCACCATGTGATTTAATACTAATAGTTCACATCACCATGTGATTAACACCCATAGTTCACATCGTCATGTGACCGACATCCAAAGGGTTTACTACAGTCAATAATCTAGTTCACATCGCTATGTGATTAACACCCAAAGAGTACTAAGGTGTGATCATATTTTTCTTGTGAGAGAAGTTTAGTCAACGGGTCTTCCACATTCAGATCCGTATGTATTTTGCAAATTTCTATGTCAACAATGCTCTGCACGGAGCTAGTCTAGCTAATTTCTCCCACTTTCCATATGTATCCAGATTGAGACTTAGAGTCATCTGGATTAGTGTCAAAATTTGCATCGACGTAACCCTTTACGACGAACCTTTTTGTCACCTCCATAATCGAGAAACATATTCTTATTCCACTAAGGATAATTTTGACCGTTGTCCAGTGATCTACTCCTATATCACTATTGTACTCCCTTGCCAAAATCAGTGTAGGGTATACAATCGATCTGGTACACAGCATGGCATACTTTATAGAACCTATGGCCAATGCATAGGGAATGACTTTCATTCTCTTTCTATCTTCTGCCGTGGTCGGGTTTTGAGTCTTACTCAATTTAACACCTTGTAACACAAGCAAGAACTCTTTCTTTGACTATTCTATTTTGAACTACGTCAAAATCTTGTCAAGGTATGTACTCATTGAAAAACTTATCAAGCGTCTTGATCTATCTCTATAGATCTTGATGCTCAATATGTAAGCAGCTTGACCGAGGTCTTTCTTTGAAAAACTCCTTTCAAACACTCCTTTATGCTTTGCAGAATAATTCTACATTATCTCCGATCAACAATATGTCATTCACATATACTTATCAGAAATGTTGTAGTGCTCTCACTCACTTTCTTGTAAATACAGGCTTCACCGGAAGTCTGTATAAAACTTATATGCTTTGATCAACTTATCAAAGCATATATTCCAACTCCGAGATGCTTGCACCAGTCCATAAATGGATCGCTGGAGCTTGCATATTCTGTTAGCACCTTTAGGATTGACAAAACCTTCTGGTTGCATCATATACAACTCTTATTTAATAAATCCATTAAGGAATGCAGTTTTGTTTATCCATTTGCCAGATTTCATAAGATGCGGCAATTGCTAGCATGATTCGGACAGACTTAAGCATAGATACGAGTGAGAAACACTCATCGTAGTCAACACCTTGAACTTTGTCGTAAACCTTTTGCGACAATTCTAGCTTTGTAGATAGTAACACTACTATCAGCGTCCGTCTTCCTCTTGAAGATCCATTTATTTTCTATGGCTTGCCGATCATCGAGCAAGTCAACCAAAGTCCACACTTTGTTTTCATACATGGATCCCATCTCAGATTTCATGGCCTCAAGCCATTTCGCGGAATCTGGGCTCATCATCGCTTCCTCATAGTTCGTAGGTTCTTCATGGTCAACTAACATGACCTCCAGAACAGGATTACCATACCACTCTGGTGCGGATCTCACTTTGGTTGACCTACGAGGTTCGGTAGTAACTTGATATGAAGTTACATGATCATCTGCATTAGCTTCCTCACTAATTGGTGTAGGAGTCACAGGAACAAATTTCTGTGATGAACTACTTTCGAATAAGGGAGCTGGTACAGTTACCTCATCAAGTTCTACTTTCCTCCCACTCACTTCTTTCGCGAGAAACTCCTTCTCTAGAAAGGATCGAATATCTTGCCTTTGGATCTGTGGTAGAAGGTGTACCCAACTATCTCCTTTGGGTATCCTATGAAGACACATTTCTCTGATTTGAGTTTGAGCTTATCAGGATGAAACTTTTTCACATAAGCATCGCAACCCCAAACTTTAAGAAACGGCAGCTTAGGTTTCTTGCCAAACCATAGTTCATACGGTGTCGTCTCAACGGATTAGACGGTGCCCTATTTAATGTGAATGCAGCTGTCTCTACTGCATAACCCTAGAACGATAGTGGTAAATCAGTAAGAGACATAATAGATTGCACTATATGCAATAAAGTACGGTTATGACGTTCGGACACACCATTATGCTGTGGTGTTCCAGGTAGCATGAATTTGTGAAACTATTCCACATTGTTTTAATTGAAGACCAAACTCGTAACTCAAATATTTGTCTCTGCGATCAGATCGTAGAAACTTTATTTTCTTGTCACGATGATTTTCCACTTCACTCTGAAATTCTTTGAACTTTTCAAATGTTTCAGACTTATGTTTCATCAAGTAGATATACCCATATCTGCTCAAATCATCTTTGAAGGTTAGAAAATAACGATACCCGCCGCGAGCCTCAACACTCATCGGATCGCATAGATCAGTATGTATTATTTCCAATAAGACAGTTGCTTGCTCCATTGTTCCGGAGAACGGAGTCTTAGTCATCTTGCCCATGAGGCATGGTTCGCAAGCATCAAGTGATTCATAATCAAGTGATTCAAAAAGTCCATTAGCATGGAGTTTCTTCATGCGCTTTACATCAATATTACCTAAATGGCAGTGCCACAAATTAGTTGCACTATCATTATTAACTTTGCATCTTTTTGGCTTCAATATAATGAATATGTGTATCACTACGATCGAGATCCAACAAACCATTTTCGTTGGTGTGTATGACCATAGAAGGTTTTATTCATGTAAACAAAACAACAATTGTTCTCTAACTTAAATGAATAACCGTACTGCAATAAACATTCATGCTCAACGCAAACACCAAATACACTTATTTCAACACTAATCCCGAAAGTATAGGGAGTGTGCGATGATGATCATATCAATCTTGGAACCACTTCCAATACACATCGCCACTTCACCCTTAACTTTGTTCATTCTGCAACTTCCGTTTTGAGTTACTACTCTTAGCAACTGAACCAGTATCAAATACCGAGGGGTTGCTATAAACACTAGTAAAGTACACATCAATAACATATATATCAAATATAGCCTTGTTCACTTTGCCATCCTTCTTATCCACCAAATACTTAGGGCAGTTCCGCTTCCAGTGACCAGTCCCTTTGCAGTAGAAGCACTTAGTCTCAGGCTTAGGTACAGACTTGGGCTTCTTCACTTGAGTAGCAACTTGCTTGCCGTTTTTCTTGAAGTTCCCCTTCTTCCCTTTTCCCTTTTCTTGAAACTAGTGGTCTTGTCAACCATCAACACTTGATGTTTTTCTTGATTTCTACCTTCGCCGATTTTAGCATCACGAAGAGCTTGGGAATTCTTTTTCTCATCCCTTGCATATTATAGTTCATCACGAAGTTCTACTAACTTGGTGATGGTGACTAGAGAATTCTGTCAATCACTATTTTATCTGGAAGATTAACTCCCGCTTGATTCAAGCGATTGTAGTACCCAGACAACCTAAGCACATGCTCACTGCTTGAGCTACTCTCCTCCATCTTTTAGCTATAGAACTTGTTGGAGACTTCATATCTCTCAACTCGGGTATTTGCTTGAAATATTAACTTCAACTCCTGGAACATCTCATATGATCCATGACGTTCAAAACGTCTTTGAAGTCCCGATTCTAAGGCGTTAAGCATGGTGCACTAAACTATCAATTAGTCATCATATTGAGCTAGCCAAACGTTCATAACATCTGCATCTGCTCCTGCAATAGGTCTGTCACCTAGCGATGCATCAAGGACATAATTCTCCTGTACAACAATGAGGATAATCCTCAGATCACGGATCCAATCCGCATCATTGCTACTAATATCTTTCAACTCAGTTTTCTCTAGGAACATGTCAAAATAAAACAGGGGAGCTAAACGCGAGCTATTGATCTACATAGATATGCTAATACTACCAGGACTAAGTTCATGATAAATTAAAGTTCAATTAATTATATTACTTAAGAACTCCCACTTAGATAGACATCCCTCTAATCCTCTAAGCTATCACATGATCCATATCAACTAAACCATGTCCGATCATCACGTGAGATGGAGTAGTTTTAATGGTGAACATCACTATGTTGATCATATCTACTATATGATTCACGCTCGACCTTTCGGTCTCCGCGTTCCGAGGCCATATCTGTTATATGCTAGGCTCGTCAAGTTTAACCTGAGTATTCCGCGTGTGCAACTGTTTTGCACCCGTTGTATTTGAACGTAGAGCCTATCACACCCGATCATCACATGGTGTCTCAGCACGAAGAACTTCCGCAACGGTGCATACTCAGGGATAACACTTATACCTTGAAATTTAGTGAGAGATCATCTTATAAAGCTACCGTCGAACTAAGCAAAATAAGATGTATAAAAGATAAACATCACTTGCAATCAAAATATGTGACATGATATGGCCATCATCATCTTGTGCCTTTGATCTCCATCTCCAAAGGATCGTCATGATTTCCATAGTCACCGACATGACACCATGATCTCCATCATCTTGATCTATATCAATGTGTCGTCACATGGTCGTCTCGCCAACTATTGCTCTTGCAACTATTGCTATCGCATAGCGATAAAATAAAGAAATTATTTGGCACTTCCATCTTATGCAATAAAGAGACAACCATAAGGCTTCTGCCAGTTGCCGATAACTTCAAAAAACATGATCATCTCATACAACAACTTATATCTCATCACGTCCTGACCATATCACATCACAACATGCCCTGCAAAAATAAGTTAGACGTCCTCTACTTTGTTGTTGCAAATTTTACGTGGCTGCTACGGGGTGAGCAAGAACCGTTCTTACCTATGCATCAAAACCACAATGATAGTTTGTCAAGTTGGTGATGTTTTAACCTTTGCAAGGACCGGGCGTAGCCACACTCGGTTCAACTAAAGTTGGAGAAACTGACACCCGCCAGCCACCTGTGTGCAAAGCACGTCGATAGAACCAATCTTGCGTAAGCGTACGCGTAATGTCGGTCCGGCCGCTTCATCCAACGATACCGCCGAACCAAAGTATGACATGATGGTAAGCAATATGACTTATATCGCCCACAACTCACTTGTGTTCTACTAGTGCATATGACATCTACGCATAAAACCAGGCTCTGATGCCACTGTTAGGGAATGTAGTAATTTCAAAAAAAATCCTACGCACACGCAAGATCATGGTGATGCGTAGCAACGAGAGGGGAGAGTGTTGTCCATGTACCCTCGTAGACCGAAAGCGGAAGTGTTAGCACAACGCGGTTGATGTAGTCGTACGTCTTCACGATCCGACCGATCAAGTACCGAGCGCACGGCACCTCCGAGTTCAGCACACGTTCAGCCTGATGACGTCCCTCGAACTCTGATCTAGCCGAGTGTTGAGGGAGAGTTTCGTCAGCACGATGGTGTGGTGACGATGATGATGTTCTACCGACGCAGGGCTTCGCCTAAGCACCGCTATAGTATTATCGAGGTGGACTATGGTGGAGGGGGCACCGCACACGGCTAAAAGATCAACAGATCAATTGTTGTGTCTTTGGGGTGCCCCTGCCCCCGTATATAAAGGAGCAAGGGGGGACAGGCGGCCGGCCAGGAGAGGGGAGAAGAAGGAAAGGGGGGCGCCGCCCTCCTCCTTGTCCAATTCGGACTAGAGGGGGAGGGGGCGCGCGGCCTGCCCTGGCCGCCCCTCCTCTTCTCCACTAAGGCCCATGTAGGCCCATTAATCCCCGGGGGGTTCCAGTAACCCCCCGGTACTCCGGTATATATCCGATAACCCCCAGAACCATTCCGGTGTCCGAATATAGTCGTCCAATATATCAATCTTCATGTCTCAACCATTACGAGACTCCTCGTTATGTCTGTGATCACATCCGGGACTCCGAACAACCTTCGGTACATCAAAACATATAAACTCATAATATAACTGTCATTGAAACTTTAAGCGTGCGGACCCTACGGGTTCGAGAACTATGTAGACATGACCGAGATATGTCTCCGGTCAATAACCAATAGCGGAACCTGGATGCTCATATTGGCTCCCACATATTCTACGAATCTTTATCGGTCAAACCGCATAACAACATACGTTGTTTCCTTTGTCATCGGTATGTTACTTGCCCGAGATTCGATCGTCGGTATCTCAATACCTAGTTCAATATCGTTACCGGAAAGTCTCTTTACTCGTTCCGTAATACATCATCCCGCAACTAACTCATTAGTTGCAATGCTTGCAAGGCTTATAGTGATGTGCATTATCGAGTGGGCCCAGAGATACCTCTCCGACAATAGGAGTGACAAATCCTAATCTCGAAATACGCCAACCCAACAACTACCTTTGAAGACACCTGTAGAGCACCTTTGTAATCACCCAGTTACATTGTGACGTTCGGTAGCACACAAAGTGTTCCTCCGGTAAACGGGAGTTGCATAATCTCATAGTCATAGGAATATGTATAAGTCATGAAGAAAGCAATAGCAGAATACTAAACGATCAAGTGCTAAGCTAACGGAATGGGTCAAGTCAATCACATCATTCTCCTAATGATGTGATCCCGTTAATCAAATGACAACTCATGTCAATGGCTAGGAAACATAACCATCTTTGATCAACGAGCTAGTCAAGTAGAGGCATACTAGTGACACTCTGTTTGTCTATGTATTCACACAAGTATTATGTTTCCTGTTAATACAATTGTAGCATGAATAATAAACATTTATCATGATATAAGAAAATAAAAAATAACTTTATTATTGCCTCCAGGGCATATTTCCTTCATAACTTTCCCAATGAAAAAATGTTCAGTTAGCAACATATAACTATGAAACACAAAGTGAAAAACAACCTCAGTGATGCATAAACAAAAAGGCCCTCACCTACGTCGGTCAACCCTCATCCTTCGCCTGGGACGGGAGGGCTAGCTTTGCCCATACACGATGAGGTCCTAGCTCGGCCCTGCCGAAGACGCTGCGGCCACCTTGTCCCGTCTCGGCCTCAGGCGATGCTCTCAACCGAGAAAAACATGCTCAAAATCTACTGATTGCATATTTTCTTTTTTGGTTAGTTGTTGGTGTAAAAAACGCTATTATATTATGGGACTGAGGGAGTAAATTAGAGTTATTATCTCTGTAGCACGGACCTATATGTCATGACTAGCAGCTCGCGCATGAATAGCGCCCCCTGTCCATGTGTATCTTCTCCCCCTTCCCCACCAGTCCACCACTGACCTAGGACTAGGAGTCGTCCGTCCGTGACGTTTCGTGCCATTTTTGGCAACTTCTGTAGCAATACTCACAAGCGCTCTCTGTCGGTGATTCTTGCCGTCCAGCCTCGTTAAAATCCACCAATCTTTCTAAAAATCTCACGTTTTCCATCGATCCAGCCAGGCCTCTTTCAGATCCACCTCTCCTATGGCATATCGTGAACCCAAAAGCTTGGGGGAGACAGTCATCTTAGTTGTCGGAGGAGTGAAGTCCAAAAGAGGAATCAGTCCCTTGAGGTATCAGCGGCGGCTGGGGGTGGCGCAGCGGCACCCGGCGGCGGCGAAGGGTGGTGCAGCGATTCCCGATGGAAGCTGGGGGTGGTGCAGCAGCACCCGGCAGCGGCTAAGGGTGGTGCAACGGGACCACCAGACGGTAGCTGGGGGTGGCACAGCGGCGTTCGGCAGCGGGCGAGGGTGGTGCAGCGGTAACCAGCAGCGTCTCGGGGTGGTGTAGTGACGCCTGGCAGCGACTGGGGATGGTACAACGGCGCCCGGCCGTGGTGGTATTCCCAGAAGCGGTTCAGGAGCATCCTAATGGAGGGAGTTTAGAGGAAGCTTCAGTCTATGAAACTATCTGAAGCAGAAAAGAAGGGGATGTGAATTGGGCGTTGGAGCGCAACCACACAGGGACCGACGAAGATGCAAGTGATTGGTCAGCTCATGCCTAATAAGCCTGCCAGAATCAATGCCCTGGAAACTGCACTCGGCAGAGTTTGGTGCCCTTTTAAAGGAATCGAATGCAAGGACCTAGGCATGAACATGTTTCTGTTCGTGTTTCGGGAAGAAGCAGGGAAGAGGAAAGCACTAGATGGTGGTCCTCGGATGTTTAACAAAAGGCTACTCGTGATCGAAGATTTCAAGCCATCTAAAACGTTGGAGGAGTATCAATTCAAGTTTACACCAATTTGGGTAAGACTGTATGGTATTCCAATGGGCTCGATGTGCAAGGTGTTAGCAGTAATCTTGATTCGTTAGTTGCATGCATGTAGTTAGCTGGTTAGGGGCCGTCCGTTGAGGAAAGCTAGCACGCACTCTAGTATGGATGCACATGCAGGTCGTTGGTTAGCTAGCTAGATGGACGGCCAGGTTGTTTGGTCGTTGTGGTGAAGCTGGATGTGAGCATGAGAATACGGGTAGTTAGTGGCGTGAGTGGTGCATGATGGTTGTGGCCGCATGTACCATGGAGTGTCGAGTCCCTGTATAAATGGTTTCCTTTGATTGAATGGAAAAATGGTTGAGAGGCCACAAGCACAATGTAGTCACGGTGGTCACCAAGGGAGTGCTCTAGGCAAAGGCCCTGTGTTCTTCTTCCTTGGTATATGGGTGTGTTCGTGTGTGTCCAGGTCTAGTGTGTTCTTGAGAGTAACCAAGAGAGAAACAGGTAGAAGAGAAGCGGCGTCGTGAGAGGCGGCGCCAACACAAGGAGACGGGAGCAGATATTGGCAAAGAAATTGGGGAGGTTATTGAGGTTGATGTGGACGAGTGTGGCATGGCTTCAGGTGATTACATGACAATAAAGGTCTGGCTGGATATTACTAAACCCATGACAAGAGGGATCATTGCTTTTGATGATCTGGAGGACGGAGGGGATGATAGCAGCGATAAGGGTGTTTGCGAAAGGGGGGAAGGAAAGGAGGAGCAGGGGAGAAGAGAAATTATTTTTAGGTACGAATATCTGCCTGACTTTTGCTATCTTTGTGGGATTATCGGCCACAACGATAGAGTTTGCCCCAATAAACAACAGTGTGGTTCGAGCTTGGAGTTTGGTCCCTGGCTCAAAGTTGAGTTATGGAGGAGATGCTCAAATGGAGATGATAGGAGCAGGGATCCTAGTGATAAATGGGGATTTGGTAGAAGCAGTAGTGAAGACAGTAGGGGGAGTGATGCACTATCCCGGAGAAAGGAATCAAGTAATAATTGTAAAATGGAAGATTCTGGGAAGGGAGAGAGCAAGATGGTCTCAAGCCCACTTAAGTTGCAGTAAAACGGTAAGGAGCTAAGAGATGGTGGGAGAAAACTCGACTTAGAGGTGGGGGTGGGAGATAATACTTCTGCCCCGGCCGGCCTCAATCGCCCGTCGTTTGAGTAATCGATTTCGTGTTTAGTTTTGTGCGTTTGGGTTGCTGATTAGAGGTGGGCGTCTTCATAGGTTGTCAATCTTCCAAGAACAGATCCGCGCGGCGAGGAGGAGTCTTCAGTGGCGGCGCGCGTTTGCATGATTGCATCGGCAAAGATGGTGGTGACGATGCGGCGAGCGGTGAGAACGCACCCGCGGAATCTGGTGAATCTTCTGTCAAGCCTGATCCAAGAGTGCTGGTTGGATCAAGAGGTAAAACAATCTGCGTTTGCCTATATTCTTTTTCTGTATGGCGTACACTGCAAGCCTAATAAGAGAAGAAAGTACATTTTCGTGGTCAATATTGTTCGACTATGGCAGAGAAAAGCTTAGGGATTTGGCAGGAGGTCTCGTGCTCTTCCGCGTCGCGCTGCGGAGGAGAGAATGGAGGGCGATAGTTACCGTCGAGGAGGAGACAGGAGGGGAAGGCGAGCTGCCACGCATCGAAGAGGGAGGTAAACTGCGCCCCAGCAGTGGAAGTGATGCAGCCCAGCGCGGTCGCGGTCATGGAGGAAAGCGAGGAGGGACTATGTCGTCACGGAGGAGCCCATGCTTCTTCTTGTATTGGTTATCAACCAGATCAATAGTAGCACTTGACCAGAATATGAATATGAATGTTTAGTGCTTCTGAATTTCAATGACAAGTGGTAGTGAACTTTTTTTAGCGAAGAAGTGGTAGTGAATTTCAACTAAGTGCTTTCTTGTGATGAATGGATTGTTTGAGTGTAAATATTCATGATTTGGTACAACATACAGGATTGCTATTTTTTGATGTATTAAGGACTGCTAAGTCTGAATTTTAATGTATCAAATTCAATACTGAATATATGAATGCTGTTTGTACTCTTCCATGACTCGAACAAAAACTGCTGTTTGTATGTCTAATGGCCGAGTCTCACCTTTATGTTCTGTTGTGCTGAGTGCCTGGCACTACCGGACTCGCGGTCTATGCCTACGGCCACGGGCCGTCGGCCTAGGGGCTGTGCCGTCGGCATAGATCTATGCCTACGACTGCCGTCGGCACAGACCCGTCGGCGTAGATATCGTCAGTGTACTCTTGTCAGACCGTTGGCATAGTATAGCCGTCGGTATAGGGGCCTATGCAGACGGCAGTGTTTTCCGTCTGACGGCAACGAACGGCGCCGTCAAAAGCGCTGACGAGTCATGCAGCGGCACGTGGTTGAGGTATGCCGACGGCTTTGCCGTCGGCATACCTCTGCCACGTGGCAACCCATGGTACTCCTGGTGGCAGGGCTATGCCTACGGCAAAGCCGTAGGCATAGCTCTGCCACGTGTCGTCCCCATGGGTCTGGGACGTCAAGTGTTGGGCAGTTTTCATGTTGATAAGAAATGTTTGAATGGCTGAACTGGGCGCATGTTGCAGTGAATGCAATCACTGGATGTCTCGATCCTAGTCCCGCCTGCCCTGGCTTCCATTGTACGCCTGGGAGCCGGACCAAGAACATGTGGAAGCCGGTCCATGAAAAGTGGTAAACGGCGAGACCGTAGAGTACCAACATGGGTCCATCAATAAATGATGACTGTTCCATGTCATAAACACTCCACAGAAAGCCCCCTCCCAATGTCAATATGGCTCATTATACTCTCTGACGCGCAAATCCCTATGAGGACCAACGATGCAAATAATATGACTAGTATGACCCATATTGCATTCTCCAAAATGGCAAAATGGCATGGTTTGGCAAAACTGTTGGATGAAAATATATGGATTCCCCTTATCATGCCCTCTTCATTCATCTGGAGTAGGGGGGTCACCTTTTTTGTCATATGGTTATCTTTGTAATTGTCATTTTTTTTAAAAGAGGAATAGATACAGTATGTCTTAGTGGAAACTTACGCAACGGGCTAGATGTTTAACAGGCAAAACCTGAAAGGACCGAAGCTTTTTAGCCTCTACAACTTATAGCTGTGACGATCCCACTTGCGTAAGTTACGTATGTGCATTGCTTTGTTTTCTTAGGGGGCGGGGAGCCGGTCGGCTTTACTGATATATTTAGGCCTTACTTGCAGTAATGTTATCAGTACCAGATCTCAAGTTCAACCTGTTTTATTCTCCGTCTTTTCTTATAATGTTCCATTTACACTAGCTATCACACTCTAGAGGGTGCTGAAGCTGCAGACTGAACTCTGAATGTACTTTTTTTTTGCGGGGGGAACTCTGAATGTACTGCCATGAACATGGAAGGAAGAATATTTGCTTTGGTCATAACTGAAGTTAGTTTACATCATTGTCTGTGTGTGGGCAATGCTCTGAGCTTAGAGTTCCTGGAAACATTTTATGTATGGTTGCAGTTTCTGAATACTGGTTGTCCCTCTTTTCTTTGGTATAAACTTGCAATTTCTCTAAACTCTGTTTATCCCATTTGATGAGAGCACTGCCTCGTAAAGAAAGGCGCCCACGATCCATTGCACATTCTACTTCACTAGCTTCGCTAGCAACACTAAAGAAGAATGACGAAAAGAAAGTACAGTCAAACCTGAAGCTTCACATTTTGGGCTAGAAACACTAAGTCGAGTGCTTCTGCATTCTCAACCCTAATAGCATCAATTTGAGCCCTCATAACATCGATCTCAGCTCTAGTAGAGTCAATTCGTCGCTGCATTTCTCACCACGCGCTACAAGCAGCCGCATTTGCTGATGAAGAAACGCCAGTCTTTCACCTGCCCAATTCCAGACATACTGAATTCAGTAGAGTAGGTTGCTTGAACCAAACATGAAGGGAACAATATGATGTACTACTTGACTCTATACATTAAGGAACAGAGGAACAACCTTCTTGCCCTTCACACTCGTTGGGAATTTCTAGACTGAGAGCAACCTTTGGCATCCACATTCTGGACATTCAGTCTTTGGCCTGTGATCATGTCGCTGCAGTAAATTGTGAGGAAGGATCTCACATGGTGTAGAAATAACAAAGGAGATCGTCTAGGCGTGACAATACTATAAATGACGCTTAACCGGCACCATCCTTGTCCCTATTACTGAAGGCAGTGCAGACTCAACAATGGTAGGAGCAAATGCCACCAGAAAATAATCATTAGAACTCTCCAGAACATGCAAAAGCTGCTAAGTTGACCAGTCATTTCACTTTATCACTCAATTTTTCTGCACTGAATCTCTAAAACAAAATTCATGAGTGTTCGTTCCAACAATGTGCTCACAAGCCCAACACTAATTAAGTAAGACTAGCACAAATGCCCGTGCGTTGCAACGGGAGAAAAATTAATAATATCATAGACATCTAGCCTAAATAAGCATGACTCAAAGACTCCACCTCGCGCGCCGTGCAAGTCCATGTCCTCTATTTTAACACGGCATCCATCTATCACCGCTTTTCCTAATTTCCACCTTCATTGACGGTGACCCGGTGTCTACCTGATCATAATGCATCTAGACGTGGTCAATCCCAAGGTGATGGGCTTCACCATCACATGTCACACCTGTCATTGAATCGCACCAGCCCAATGGATTAAACTGCGCCAGTGCAAGGGAATATTTAAACTAATCTCTTGAGCTGGGGTTGAGGGTTGCCCTCTCTGTCCCTCAGGCACATGCACAATGTCTCCTGCACAACTCTCGTGGTCCGTTATGGAGCAAACATCTATGAGCAAACATCTGTGGCCCTGTACGAAAGTTGTCCAGATCGAGGAACTAGGTTACAGTTGAGGTCATTAATGTAAAAAACGATCGGTCGCTCCGTGGTAGGGTTCTTTAGGAGGCCAGTTCAGAACATTGGACATGATAATGTGCGACTAACGACAATGTTGGACACTTGTCCCCTACCACATTGAGCGCAAACTTGGTAGCATGCCAATAGGTCGCCGCCAAGGCACATCTCCAAGCAACTAATATCAATTGATGATTCTAGGGATGCGCCCACTCCCATGACATGTTCGCTTCGCTGCATGCGCCCACTGCCACAACAGGATCTATCATTTGCTAGTTGTGTGGAAACCGCGCTTGCTTGCCCTGATTGGCTCTACCAAATCAGCCAAATCAGTAGTTGCCTAATTCTCTCTTCTGGCTGCGCCACTGAAATATACATGAACTTAGACTGCACAAGGTTCAGTAAATGAATAGGCACATTATCAACTTGTTTGTGCTCTTGTCTTAATTTGGATATGTGGCGCCAACATTGTTGTTTGAATTCATTAGTAATGTTTTTTTTTGCGGGAAATAACTTGCATCACTCATGTAGCATCAGCTACTTCAGAATTACAGAGTTCCACAATATTAACAGGACCAGAGGCAAGCCAAACTGCAGTTCTACCACTGGTCCTCCCATAGCTAGCTAATACATGACTCACCAAATTCTGGTTTCGTCGAATATGAGTAATACAAGTATTTCTATGTGACATGAGTAATCTAATCTCATTCACCATGAAGCCAAAACGAGATCTATCCATACCATTCTTCTTTAACAAATTTGCTGCGTCAACTGAGTCTGTCTCAATGTGAATTGGCATCTGGCTCCATTGCAAGGCCAAAGCCAAACCTTCCTTGATCGCCGAGAGCTCCGCTTCCAAAGCTTCAGAACAATAGTGTAAGCATCTGCATGAAGAGAAAACAATGTCTCCTACTTGGTCCCTGAGGATCATACCACTTCCTGCCGATCCATCTGCTTGAACAAAAGATTCATCAGTATTTAACTTGACCCACCCAGGCTCAGGGAGCTTCCAACGTATGCCACCAACGCCAGCATGTCCATCACGTATCTTCAGATTTGCAGAAGGTTCAGAAACTGGCGCCTTGCCTTTTACTGGGTCGAAGAGTGGATCATCTTGGATAGCAAGGATGGACTGAACATAACTACACAAGAACCGCTTGGACACATCAGTAGGAGGTGCAGGTTTATAATGGATAATTTCATTACAAACAAACCAAATCCACCGTAAGAGCATAAGCAGATGCAGCCTTAAAAATTCAGGAAGATCACCAACCAGATGCAGCAGCCATTCATGTCATGTATTCTGAACCTCGAGTACTGGTGGCAGCGGCCAAACTTCTGCGACTGAATTCCAAAGATCTACAGCATGGGGGCACCGACACAATGCATGAAATGTGCTTTGGACCTCAAATGCACAGATGGGACATCTAGCATTCGATTCCAGAGAAATTCTATACTTCCTTTCAAATGTAGGTAGAGCATTTGTTGTTGTACGCCATGCAAAGACACAGACCTTGGCTGGAGCATTACAAGCCCAAACTTCTCTCCAACATTTCCTATCACCAAAGGGCGAGGTGCTTCAGGAACTTTGGTTCTGCTGGTACAGAGCATCAAATGCCAGTTTATAGGCACTCTTAACTGTAAATTCACCAGACGGTTCCCAAGCCCAAGCAATGAAATCATCCCGCACAGTACTAGGAAGCTTAATTTTTAGTATCTGAGAAGCATCTAGGGGCAAGTACTAACGAATCCGATCAAGATTCCATGTTCCATTAATACCGATCAGATCAGAAACCCACCTCAGCCGACATCTACCTTTCCTTGAAATAACATTAAAGCCTGGTCCCCTTGGTATCCATCTGTCTCTCTAGATTCTTACTTGAATACCGTTGCCTATCCTCCACAATAGACCCTTTTTTAGGAGCTCCAACCCAAAAGCAATACCCAGCCAAGACGATGATGGATTCGAAGTAAACACGGTGTCCTCTAAACGGCCATGAGGGTAATATTTAGCACGAAGTAATCTTGCACATAGGCTATCCGGGTTAGTTAGTAACCGCCAAGCTTGACGGGCCAGCAAAGCTTGATTGAAAATACGGAAATCCCGAAAACCTATTCCTCCCATGCATTTTGGTTTGATCAATTCTTCCCATGACTTCCAATGTACCTTTCTTTTCCCCCTCTCTGATCCCCACCAGTAGTTTCTAACCATCTCGTTAAGATCATCACACAACCCCAAAGGTACCTTGAACATGCTCATAAGATAAGTAGGAATTGCCTGGATGATAGACTTGATGAGTATTTCCTTACCCCCCTGAGAAGGACAGCCCCAAAGTAACATGCGTTTAGTCAACTTTGATTGCATACTTTGAAATTTTCCCTTTGACATACGACCTTCTGGAGTTGGAAGTCCAAGGTATTTCTCCTCAAAGTTAACATTACCCACACTCAGTTCAGTACGTACATCAATTTGCTGCGTAATAGGGCAAGATTTCCCAAACAGTATGGAGCACTTGGAGGGATTTAATAACTGACCAGTAGCTACCTCATATGAGTGCAACACAATCCTGACCTCTCTTGCGGTGTCTCTGTTAGCTTCAAAGAAGAGAAGAGTATCATCCACAAATAATAGATGCGAGATCCCAGGTGCATTACGGCAAATTTTGATGGGTGCAATGGTTCTTTCATGCAGACTCCTATTGATAAGAGCAGATAGTCCATCAGCAACAAAGAGAAAAAGATACGGAGATAGCAGATCACCTTGTTGTAGCCCACGCGACGGTGCAAACGAGTCTAAGAGGGTTCCATTTAATTTCATAGAATATCTCACAGTGGTGACATGTCATGATCCAATCAACCCACTTGCGAGCAAAACCCAACTTTTCCATCATTTGCTTAAGGTATGTCCAATCTACCCTGTCGTAAGCTTTGGATAGATCCAACTTATATGCACAAAAACTCTTTGTTGGATCCTTCTCCTGCTTGATATGGTGAATGCACTCAAAAGCAATATATGCATTATCTGTGATTAGTCTCCCCGGAATGAATGCACTCTGAGTAGGAGAAACAATGTCATTCAGCAAAGGTCGAAGCCTATTGGCCAGGCATTACGAAACAACCTTATATATGACATTACAAAGACTAATAGGCCGGAAATTAGTGATATTGATCGGGTTTGGGATTTTTTGAATTAATACGATGATAGTGTCATTAACATTGTTCGGCATAACTCCACTCTCAAAAAATTCCTTGACAGCTGCAATTACCTCAGATTTCATAATAGCCCAATTTCTCTGAAAAACGAGCTGGGAACCCGTCCGGGCCTGGAGCTTTCAATGGCCTAATCTGGAATAATGCATCCGAGATTTCCTTCTCAGAAAACTTTGCACACAGAGAATCATTAAGAACATCTGACACATGTGGCTGAATAAGATCAATAATCGGCGTGGGATTAAGTGTCAGATCAGCACTGAATATGTCCTGAAAATAAGCATTGGTGGCATCTGCCATAGGCTCAGCCCCCATATGCTCGTTTCCGGCCAAGTCAACAAGTTTTTTTTAATTCTATTCTTTTTTCCCCGCCACACTGCTTTTGCATGAAAAAAATTCGTGTTACGGTCACCTTCCCTCAGCCACAAAATACGAGATCTCTAAAGCCACATCATCTCTTCCTTGTAGAGCAGCTCATTCATCTTATCTTCCTCTTTTCGCAAGTCAACATGATCAGCATTCATGTTTAGCAATTCCTCAAGCCTAGTGCGAGACTTGGCAATTTCTCTCGTAATATTACCCAGTTTTTTGCGGCTCCACGTATGCAAAGAGTTCATTACTTTCCCAAGGGCTTGGCCAATATCACCCAAAGATTTCTTGCTACCAGCTGCATTCCATTATTTTGCAATCAATTCTGGTAAAATAGTTTCCCTCTCCCACATTAGTTCGTAATGTAAACGCCGAGCAGGCCGAACACTGTCATCACATTCACCTTGTAAAAATACTGTACAATGATCAGACCGAGGGGAGACAAGGTGTTTAATGTGGACCGCCGGAAATAAATTTCTCCAATCTAAGTTTGCAACACAGCGATCCAAGCGGACATTGACATTGGCATCGCCTGATCTCTTATTTGTCGTACGTGAAGGGAAGTCCAGAGAAACCAAGGTCCACCAACTCACACAACTCAAGAGCATCTCGGAAACCAGCCATTTGTGACGGGGCTCTGTTCGTATTCGATATTTGCTCAAAGTCCCAGAGTGCTTCATTAAAGTCTCCCACGGTAAGCCATGGCAGATTGTACTGAGGGGCTAAATCTTTAAGTAAAGTCCACATACAGTGCCTATTTTCCACTCGAGGCTCTCCGTACACACACGATAATCTCCACATAGGCTCTGATTGGTTCGTGGTAAAGGGTGAAGAGAGGAAGGTGTGCAAATTGTTAAAATCTTTGTATGGGCTGAAGCAAGCACCTAAGCAATGGCATGAGAAGTTTAACAGAACTCTAACTTCTGCGGGCTTTGTCATTAATGAGGCTGATAGGTGCGTTTATTATCGCCATTGTGGGGGCGATACAGTTATACTGTGCTTGTATGTTGATGACATACTGATCTTTGGTACAAGTATGAGTGTGATAACTGAAGTCAAGTCGTTTCTATCAAGTTTCTTTGATATGAAAGATCTGGGAGAAGCTGATGTGATTCTGAACATTAAGCTGATTAAGGATGAGAGTGGGATTACGTTAATGCAATCACACTATGTTGAGAAGGTCTTGAGCCGGTTTGGCTTTATAGACAGCAAGCCTTCTCCAACGCCTTATGATCCCAGCGTGACACTGCGAAAGAATAAGAAAGGACCGAGAGATCAACTGAGATACTCTCAAGTGATCGGTTCGCTCATGTACCTTGCGAGCGCGACACGACCTGATATCTCTTTTGCTGTGAGCAAGTTGAGTAGGTTCATGTCTAACCCGGGTACTGATCATTGGCATGCACTTGAAAGGGTCATGCGTTATCTCAACGGTACAATGAGCTATGGGATACACTATTCAGGGCACCCTTCGGTGCTCGAGGGATACTGTGATGCCAACTGGATCTCAGATGTTGATGAGCTCTATGCCACAAGTGGATATGCATTTCTTCTTGGAGGTGGCATAGTGTCATGGAGGTCTTGTAAACAAACCATATTGACGAGGTGAACCATGGAAGCAGAACTTACTGCTTTAGATACAACCACTTTTGAGGCGGAATGGCTGCGTGAGCTTTTGATGGACTTGCCGGTGGTTGAAAAACCATTACCGACGATCCTTATGAACTGTGACAACCAAACGGTAATTGTCAAAGTGAACAGTACTAAGGATAATGCGAAGTCATCAAAACACATTAAGAGACGTCTCAAGTCTGTCAGGAAAATGAGAAACTCCGGAGTGATAACTGTCACATATATTCAGACAGACAAAAACCTGGCAGATCCCTTTACGAAGGGACTATCGCGTAATGTGATAGAAGGTGCATCGAGAGAGATGGGTATGAGACCCGTGGATGTTACACCATAGTGGTAACCCAACCTATGTGATCGGAGATCCCGTGAATTAGGACCTGGGAAGAACAAGCTATTGGTTTAACGGAGGAGAGTTCTATGTGAGACCCTCTCTAGTGAAGATGCAGAACTCTCAAGTGTTGTAAGGCAGGTTGGCAATATTGCCTTAATGTGTTCATGTTGGCTATTCATAGCAAAGATGCTGTCCTACAGAGCATTCTTGAAAGAACACACCTATATGAGTCCGGCTGTCAAACGTCGCAGTCTATGAGATTTGGGTGATCTCTAGTAAACTCACGAAGAGACCAGGGAGTACGACGTATATGCTCCACCCGCGGGGTAGGCTACTGGCAGCCAGGTACTGGTTATGACTTTGAGTGAAGTCTGTTGGCACAAGCTTGCAATTCAAGGCGTAGTCCATTGTTCAAGTTGCTGGCAGATGTAGCTTAAAGCTCTATGCGGACGTTCAACTTAACAGTCTCTGTTGAAACACTGGTATATAAACAAGTAGCGAGGATTGGCAAAACTCTAAATGGGCATTTGAGATCTGGTGGGGGATTGTTAGAATTGGGCCCATTATTTGGGGCAGCCCAATAAGCAAATTCTGCAATCTCAAATGGGCCCATGTTTGTGGCAGCTCTCTTGCTAGTGGAGTGGGGAGTGGGAGCTAAAGTTTAGTCCCACCTTGGAAGTTGGAGGAGATGTACACCACCTTATAAGGTGGAGTGTTCTACCACTTGTTAAGTGAGTGAGAACAGGAGAGCCTCTCGCGCACTCCTCCTCCGACGACGCCGCCGCTCGCACGCACGCACGCACCGCCCGTCTCGTCATGACGCGCCGCGGATTGCGGGAATCTCGCCGAGCCGAGCTTATTTTTGCTGTGCAGGAAAAATGTGACAGACGTGTCAACGGTTAGCCAATTAGGGTCGCTCCCGGATCGTGGGCTACTGTAACCGACCCGAACATGCGCGACGTGGACTCGGCCCATGTTCGCCTCCGTTAGGGTTTTCCTGAGCCGCACTATATAAGTTGTGCACTGTCTGCGACGCAAACTACCGAAACACATCCAGGGTTTTGATCCTCTCGTTCCTTGCGCCGCCACCGTAGTCTACTCCATCCCGAGCACCGGCGTGCACCGGCGAACGGGAGAGCAGGTCTCCGGAACCACTCGCTCTTGTGATCCTGTACGGGAGAGGGCGAATTAGGTTTCTGGGAAGCGCCTCGCGCGACTGCTCGCTCTTCCACCACGGCTCATCTACCTGCTGCTGCGGCGGATCGCCACCGACGCCGTCTTCGACCGATCATCACCAACGTTGTCGTCAACAACATCGTCGCAACGGGCACCGCTGCTTCATCTGCAAACGCTCGGTACGTGCGCAGTGTCTCTGTTCGTTGTCTAAACATGTTTAGTGTGTACGTGTTTAGCGATTTGTTGCTGCTATTCTGCATGTTGATTAGTACATCTACTGTAGTGGAGTTTCACATGTTAGTAGCTGCTGTCGTCATGTTTAATATGCTGGAATTAATCATGGAAACGATGCCTAATTCTCCAACAATCCAAAAACCTAATTTTAGGCAATTTCCTAATTTATCAATGGCTGGATTTACCGATGCGATGAAACCGGATAAGTTTACAGGGGTGAACTTCAAGAGGTGGCAGATTCAGTGCTAACTCTGGCTTGAGGCCCTGAAGATCTGGGAGGTCAGTAAGGGCAAACCCGAAGGAGCTATGTCTGAGGAAGATCAGACTAAGTTCAAGGATGCCACTACCGCCTTCAGAGGCTGTGTTGTGAGTGTGCTGGAGGGTCGTCTGCGAGATGTGTACATGCACATAAGAGACGCCAAAGAGCTCTAGGATGCACTGGATGCTAAATTCGGTGCAACTGATGCAGGCAGTGAACTGTATGTCATGGAGAGCTTTAACGACTACAAGTTGGTGAACAACCGTGGCGTAGTCGAACAGGCTCATGAAATACAGGTCATTGCAAAGGAGCTTGAACTTCTCAAGTGCGTCCTACCTGACAAGTTTGTGGCTTGGTGCATAATTGCAAAGTTGCCTTCTTCGTGGAGGAACTTCGCCACAACGCTCAAACATAAGAGACAGGAGATATCGGTTGAAAACCTGATAGCGTCTCTTGATGTTGAGGAGAAAGCTCGGGCTAAGGACGCTCATGAGAGAGGTGTTGAGGGTCAGTCTAGCGCCAAGATGGTGCAGAAAAACTCACACTACAAGAACAACAACAAGAGCAAGAAAGGGAACTACAAGCCTCCAACAAATGTGCCTGTCAATACTACTTCCTTCAAGAAGAAGAAGAAGCCGAACAAGCTGGCCAGACTAGGGTGTTACACCTGTGGAGTAGTCGGCCACTTTTCCAAGGACTGCCCAGACCGTGCAGACCGGAAGAAGAATGTCAATGTCGTGACCGCTAGCGGTGCTGATGGGTATGGTAATTTACGGTTTGTGCTTTCAACTTTTCAATCTCCAAGTTGGTTGATTGATACGGGTGCTAATGTTCATGTGTGTGCTGACATCTCTATGTTCACTTCTTATCAGGTCGTCCGAGATTCTCCCGTCATAATGGGGAACGGTTCACATGCTACTGTTCATGGTGTTGGCACGGTAGATCTGAAGTTTACTTCGGGAAAGATCGTGCAGCTGAGGAACGTGCAGCATGTCCCTACTATAAACAAGAATCTCGTTAGTGGCTCCCAACTATGCAGAGATGGGTTTAAAGTAGTATTTGAGTCCAATAAAGTAGTTGTGTCGAGATTTGGACAATTTATTGGTAAAGGCTATGAGTGCGGAGGCTTGTTCCGCTTATCACTTTCTGAGTTTTGTAATAAGTCAGTATACCATATTTGTGAAAATGTTGATTCGGATGCTAGTATTTGGCACTCTCGTTTATGTCATGTTAATTTTGGTTTACTGTCTCGGCTTTCCAATATGAGTTTAATTCCGAATTTCACTATTGCCAAAGGTTCTAAGTGCCATAGTTGTGTGCAATCAAAGCAACCTCGGAAGCCTCACAAGGCCGCCGAGGAGAGAAACTTGGCACCTCTAGAACTCATACATTCTGATCTGTGTGAGATGAATGGTGTGTTGACAAAAGGTGGAAAGAGATATTTCATGACGTTAATTAATGATGCTACTAGATTCTGCTACTTGAAAATCAATTAGAGAGAAAGATCAAACGTCTTAGGTCGGATCGTGGTGGAGAGTATTTTCCCAAAGTTTTTGATGATTTCTATGAGGAACATGGTATTATTCACGAGAGGACACCTCCCTACTCGCCTCAGTCAAACGGGGTTGCTGAGAGGAAAAACCGCACGCTGACTGACTTGGTGAATGCCATGTTGGACACTGCTGGTTTATCTAAGGCATGGTGGGGGGAGGCTTTATTGACTTCATGTCATGTCCTAAATAGAATTCCGAACAAGAACAAAGATAAGACCCCTTATGAGGAGTGGGCTGGGAGAAAACCATCGCTTTCTTATTTGCGCACTTGGGGATGTTTGGCTAAGGTCAACGTTCCAATTCCCAAGAAACACAAACTCAGACCAAAGACAGTGGATTGTGTCTTTCTAGGCTATGCTCAGCATAGCGTTGGCTATAGATTTTTAGTGGTTAAATCTGAGGTACCTGATATGCATGTTGATAGTATTATGGAATCTCGTGATGCAACATTTTTTGAGAATATGTTTCCTATGAAAGATATGCATAGACCTGCTAAATTTTCTTCTGAGGTCATTCCTGAATCTAGTACATCTAGTGATTATTCTGGACAACCACATGTTGAGGAAATCCATGAGAAGGATGACAATGAAGCTCCCAACAGGAGTAAGAGACAGAGAGTTGAAAAATCCTTTGGTGATGATTTCATTGTGTACCTTGTGGACAATACTCCCACGTCCATTGCAGAGGCATTTGCATCTCCTGATGCAGATGACTGGAAAGAAGCTGTCAATAGTGAGATGGACTCGATTCTTTCCAATGGAACTTGGGAGTTATCTGAACGACCCTATGGTTGCAAACCAGTGGGTTGTAAGTGGGTGTTTAAGAAGAAGCTAAGGCCTGATGGTACTATTGAAAAGTACAAGGCACGGCTTGTGGCCAAGGGATACACTCAGCGAGAAGGCGAAGATTATTTTGACACCTATTCACCTGTTGCTAGACTGACCACCATTCGTGTACTACTTTCCCTGGCTGCCTCTTATGGTCTTATCGTTCATCAAATGGACGTAAAGACAGCTTTCCTCAACGGAGAGTTGGAAGAGGAAATCTATATGGATTATCCTGATGGGTTTGTGGTAAAGGGTGAAGAGAGGAAGGTGTGCAAATTGTTAAAATCTTTGTATGGGCTGAAGCAAGCACCTCAGCAATGGCATGAGAAGTTTGACAGAACTCTAACTTCTACGGGCTTTGTCATTAATGAGGCTGATAGGTGCGTTTATTATCGCCATGGTGGGGGCGATACGGTTATACTGCGCTTGTATGTTGACGACATACTGATCTTTGGTACAAGTATGAGTGTGATAACTGAAGTCAAGTCGTTTCTATCAAGTTGCTTTGATATGAAAGATCTGGGAGAAGCTGATGTGATTCTGAACATTAAGGTGATTAAGGATGAGAGTGGGATTACATTAACGCAATCACACTATGTTGAGAAGGTCTTGAGCCGGTTTGGCTTTATAGACAGCAAGCCTTCTCCAACGTCTTATGATCCCAGCGTGACACTGCGAAAGAATAAGAAAGGACCGAGAGATCAACTGAGATACTCTCAAGTGATCGGTTCGCTCATGTACCTTGCGAGCGCGACACGACCTGATATCTCTTTTGCTGTGAGCAAGTTGAGTAGGTTCATGTCTAACCCAGGTACTGATCATTGACATGCACTTTAAAGGGTCATGCGTTATCTCAACGGTACAATGAGCTATGGGATACACTATTCAGGGCACCCTTCGGTGCTCGAGGGATACTGTGATGCCAACTGGATCTCAGATGTTGATGAGCTCTATGCCACAAGTGGATATGCATTTCTTCTTGGAGGTGGCATAGTGTCATGGAGGTCTTGTAAACAAACCATATTGACGAGGTCAACCATGGAAGCAGAACTTACTGCTTTAGATACAGCCACTGTTGAGGCGGAATGGCTGCGTGAGCTTTTGATGGACTTGCCGGTGGTTGAAAAACCATTACTGGCGATCCTTATGAACTGTGACAACCAAACGGTAATTGTCAAAGTGAACAGTACTAAGGATAATGCGAAGTCATCAAAACACATTAAGAGACATCTCAAGTCTGTCAGGAAAATGAGAAACTCCGGAGTGATAACTGTCACATATATTCAGACAGACAAAAACCTGGCAGATCCCTTTACGAAGGGACTATCGCGTAATGTGATAGAAGGTGCATCGAGAGAGATGGGTATGAGACCCGTGGATGTTAGACCATAGTGGTAACCCAACCTATGTGATCGGAGATCCCGTGAATTAGGACCTGGGAAGAACAAGCTGTTGGTTTAACGGAGGAGAGTTCTATGTGAGACCCTCTCTAGTGAAGATGCAGAACTCTCAAGCGCTGTAAGGCAGGTTGGCAATATTGCCTTAATGTGTTCATGTTGGCTATTCATAGCAAAGATGCTGTCCTACAGAGCATTCTTGAAAGAACACACCTATATGAGTCTGGCTATCAAACGTCGCAGTCTATGAGATTTGGGTGATCTCTAGTAAACTCACGAAGAGACCAGGGAGTACGACGTATATGCTCCACCCGCGGGGTAGGCTACTGGCAGCCAGGTACTGGTTATGACTTTGAGTGAAGTCTGTTGGCACAAGCTTGCAATTCAAGGCGTAGTCCATTGTTCAAGTTGCTGGCAGATGTAGCTTAAAGCTCTACGCGGAAGTTCAACTTAACAGTCTCTGCTGAAACACTGGTATATAAACAAGTAGCGAGGATTGGCAAAACTCTAAATGGGCATTATTTGGGGCAGCCCAATAAGCAAATTCTGAAATCTCTAATGGGCCCATGTTTGTGGCAGCTCTCTTGCTAGTGGAGTGGGGAGTGGGAGCTAAAGTTTAGTCCCACCTTGGAAGTTGGAGGAGATGTACACCACCTTATAATGTGGAGTGTTCTACCACTTGTTAAGTGGGTGAGAACAGGAGAGCCTCTCGCGCACTCCTCCGACGACGACGCCGCCGCTTGCACGCACGCACGCACCGCCCGTCTCGTCAAGATGCGCTGCGGATTGCGGGAATCTCGCCAAGCCGAGCTTATTTTTGCTGTGCAGGAAAAACGTGAAAGACGTGTCAACGGTTAGCCAATTCGGGTCGCTCCCGGATCGTGGGCTACTGTAACCGACCCGAACGTGCGCGACGTGGACTCGGCCGACGTTTGCCTCCGTGAGGGTTTTCCTGAGCCGCACTATATAAGTTGTGCACTGCCTGCGACGCAAACTACCGAAACACATCCAGGGTTTTGCTCCTCTCGTTCCTTGCGCCGCCACCGTAGTCTACTCCATCCCGAACGCCAGCGTGCACCGGCGAACGGGAGAGCAGGTCTACGGAACCACTCGCTCTTGTGATCCTGTACGGGAGAGGGCGAATTAGGTTTTTGGGAAGCGCCTCGCGCGACTGCTCGCTCTTCCACCACGGCTCATCTACCTGCTGCTGCGGCGGTTCGCCACCGACGCCGTCTTCGACCGATCATCACCAACGTTGTCGTCAACAACATTGCCGCAACGGGCACCGCTGCTTCATCTGCAAACGCTCGGTATGTGCGCAGTGTCTCTGTTCGTTGTCTAAACATGTTTATTGTGTACGTGTTTAGCGATCTGTTGCTGCTATTCTGCATGTTGATTAGTACATCTACTGTAGTGGAGTTTCACATGTTAGTAGCTGCTGTCGTCATGTTTAATATGCTGGAATTAATCATGGAAACGATGCCTAATTCTCCAACAATCCAAAAACCAAATTGTAGGCAATTTCCTAATTTATCAATGGCTGGATTTACCGATGCGATGAAACCGGATAAGTTTACCGGGGTGAACTTCAAGAGGTGGCAGATTCAGTGCCAACTCTGGCTTGAGGCCCTGAAGATCTGGGAGGTCAGTAAGGGCAAACCCGAAGGAGCTATGTCTGAGGAAGATCAGACTAAGTTCCAGGATGCCACTACTGCCTTCAGAGGCTGTGTTCTGAGTGTTCTTGAGGGTCGTCTGCGAGATGTGTACATGCACATAACAGACGCCAAAGAGCTCTGGGATGCACTGGATGCTAAATTCGGTGCAACTGATGCAGGCAGTGAACTGTATGTCATGGAGAGCTTTAGCGAATACAAGATGGTGAACAACCGTGGCGTAGTCGAACAGGCTCATGAAATACAGGTCATTGCAAAGGAGCTTGAACTACTCAAGTGCGTCCTACCTGACAAGTTTGTGGCTGGGTGCATAAGTGCAAAGTTGCCTTCTTCGTGGAGGAACTTCGCCACAACGCTCAAACATAAGAGACATGAGATATCGGTTGAAAACCTGATAGCGTCTCTTGATGTTGAGGAGAAAGCTCGGGCTAAGGACGCTCATGAGAGAGGTGTTGAGGGTCAGTCTAGCGCCAACATTGTGCAGAAAAACTCACACTACAAGAACAGCAACAGCAGCAAGAAAGGGAACTACAAGCCTCCAACAAATGTGCCTGTCAATACTACTTCCTTCAAGAAGAAGAAGAAGCCGAACAAGCTGGCCAGACTAGGGTGTTACACCTGTGGAGTAGTCGGCCACTTCTCCAAGGACTGCCCAGACCGTGCAGACCGGAAGAAGAATGTCAACGTCGTGACCGCTAGCGGTGCTGATGGGTACGGTAATTTACCGTTTGTGCTTTCAGCTTTTCAATCTCCAAGTTGGTTGATTGATATGGGTGCTAATGTTCATGTGTGTGCGGACATCTCTATGTTCACTTCTTATCAGGTCGTCCGAGATTCTCCCATCATAATGGGGAACAGTTCACATGCTACTGTTCATGGTGTTGGCACGGTAGATCTGAAGTTTACTTCGGGAAAGATCGTGCAGCTGAGGAACATGCAGCATGTCCCTACTATAAACAAGAATCTCGTTAGTGGCTCCCAACTCTACAGAGATGGGTTTAAAGTAGTATTTGAGTCCAATAAAGTAGTTGTGTCGAGATTTGGACAATTTATTGGTAAAGGCTATGAGTGCGGAGGCTTGTTCCGCTTATCACTTTCTGAGTTTTGTAATAAGTTAGTATACCATATTTGTGACAATGTTGATTCGGATGCTAGTATTTGGCACTCTCGTTTATGTCATGTTAATTTTGGTTTACTGTCTCGGCTTTCCAGTATGAGTTTAATTCCGAATTTCACTATTGCCAAAGGTTCTAAGTGCCATAGTTGTGTGCAATCAAAGCAAACTCGGAAGCCTCACAAGGCCGCCGAGGAGAGAAACTTGGCACCTCTAGAACTCATACATTCTTATCTGTGTGAGATGAATGGTGTGTTGACAAAAGGTGGAAAGAGATATTTCATGACGTTAATTGATGATGCTACTAGATTCTGCTATGTTTATCTGTTGCAAACTAAAGATGAGGTATTAGACTACTTTAAAATCTATAAGGCTGAAGTTGAAAATCAATTAGAGAGAAAGATCAAACGTGTTAGGTCGGATCATGGTGGAGAGTATTTTCCCAAAGGTTTTGATGATTTTTGTGAGGAACATGGTATTATTCACGAGAGGACACCTCCCTACTCGCCTCAGTCAAACGGGGTTGCTGAGAGGAAAAACCGCACGCTGACCGACTTGGTGAATGCCATGTTGGACACTGCTGGTTTATCTAAGGCATGGTGGGGGGAGGCTTTATTGACTTCATGTCATGTCCTAAATAGAATTCCGAGCAAGAATAAAGATAAGACCCCTTATGAGGAGTGGGCTGGGAGAAAACCATCGCTTTCTTATTTGCGCACTTGGGGATGTTTGGCTAAGGTCAACGTTCGAATTCCCAAGAAACACAAAGTCGGACCAAAGACAGTGGATTGTGTCTTTCTAGGCTATGCTCAGCATAGCGTTGGCTATAGATTTTTAGTGGTAAATCTGAGGTACCTGATATGCATGTTGATAGTATTATGGAATCTCGTGATGCAACATTTTTTGAGAATATGTTTCCTATGAAAGATATGCATAGACGTGCTAGATTTTCTTCTGATCTCATTCCTTAATCTAGTACATCTAGTGATTATTCTGAACAACCACATGTTGACAAAATCCATGAGAAGGATGACAATGAAGCTCCCAAGAGGAGTAAGAGACAGAGGGTTGAAAAATCCTTTGGTGATGATTTCATTGTGTACCTTGTGGACAATACTCCCACGTCCATTGCAGAGGCATTTGCATCTCCTGATGCAGATGACTGGAAAGAAGCTATCAATAGTGAGATGGACTCGATTCTTTCCAATGGAACTTGGGAGTTATCTGAACGACCCTATGGTTGCAAACCAGTGGGTTGTAAGTGGGTGTTTAAGAAGAAGCTAAGGCCTGATGGTACTATTGAAAAGTACAAGGCACGGCTTGTAGCCAAGGGCTACAGTCAGCGAGAAGGCGAAGATTATTTTGACACCTATTCACCTGTTGCTAGACTGACCACAATTCGTGTACTACTTTCCCTGGCTGCCTCTTATGGTCTTATCGTTCATAAAATGGACGTAAAGACAGCTTTCCTCAACGGAGAGTTGGAAGAGGAAATCTATATGGATTAGCCTGATGGGTTTGTGGTAAAGGGTGAAGAGAGGAAGGTGTGCAAATTGTTAAAATCTTTGTATGGGCTGAAGCAAGCACCTAAGCAATGGCATGAGAAGTTTGACAGAACTCTAACTTCTGCGGGCTTTTTCATTAATGAGGCTGATAGGTGCGTTTATTATCGCCATGGTGGGGGCGATACGGTTATACTGTGCTTGTATGTTGACGACATACTGATATTTGGTACAAATATGAGTGTGATAACTGAAGTCAAGTCGTTTCTATCAAGTTGCTTTGATATGAAAGATCTGGGAGAAGCTGATGTGATTCTGAACATTAAGCTGATTAAGGATGAGAGTGGGATTACATTAACGCAATCACACTATGTTGAGAAGGTCTTGAGCCGGTTTGGCTTTATAGACAGCAAGCCTTCTCCAACGCCTTATGATCCCAGCGTGACACTGCGAAAGAATAAGAAAGGACCGAGAGATCAACTGAGATACTCTCAAGTGATCGGTTCGCTCATGTACCTTGCGAGCGCGACACGACCTGATATCTCTTTTGCTGTGAGCAAGTTGAGTAGGTTCATGTCTAACCCGGGTACTGATCATTGGCATGCACTTGAAAGGGTCATGCGTTATCTCAACGGTACAATGAGCTATGGGATACACTATTCAGGGCACCCTTCGGTGCTCGAGGGATACTGTGATGCCAACTGGATCTTAGATGTTGATGAGCTCTATGCCACAAGTGGATATGCATTTCTTCTTGGAGGTGGCACAGTGTCATGGAGGTCTTGTAAACAAACCATATTGACGAGATCAACCATGGAAGCAGAACTTACTGCTTTAGATACAGCCACTGTTGAGGCGGAATGGCTGTGTGAGGTTTTGATGGACTTGTCGGTGGTTGAAAAACCATTACCGGCGATCCTTATGAACTGTGACAACCAAACGGTGATTGTCAAAGTGAACAGTACTAAGGATAATGCGAAGTCATCAAAACACATTAAGAGACGTCTCAAGTTTGTCAGGAAAATGAGAAACTCCGGAGTGATAACTGTCACATATATTCAGACAGACAAAAACCTGGCAGATCCCTTTACGAAGGGACTATCGCGTAATGTGATAGAAGGTGCATCGAGAGAGATGGGTATGAGACCCGTGGATGTTAGACCATAGTGGTAACCCAACCTATGTGATCGGAGATCCCGTGAATTAGGACCTGGGAAGAACAAGCTATTGGTTTAATGGAGGAGAGTTCTATGTGAGACCCTCTCTAGTGAAGATGCAGAACTCTCAAGCGCTGTAAGGCAGGTTGGCAATATTGCCTTAATGTGTTCATGTTGGCTATTCATAGCAAAGATGCTGTCCTACAGAGCATTCTTGAAAGAACACACCTATATGAGTCCGGCTGTCAAACGTCGCAGTCTATGAGATTTGGGTGATCTCTAGTAAACTCACGAAGAGACCAGGGAGTACGACGTATATGCTCCACCCGCGGGGTAGGCTACTGGCAGCCAGGTACTGGTTATGACTTTGAGTTAAGTCTGTTGGCACAAGCGTGCAATTCAAGGCGTCGTCCATTTTTCAAGTTGCTGGCAGATGTAGCTTAAAGCTCTACGCAGAAGTTCAACTTAACAGTCTCTGCTGAAACACTGGTATATAAACAAGTAGCAAGGATTGGCAAAACTCTAAATGGGCATTTGAGATCTGGTGGGGGATTGTTAGAATTGGGCCCATTATTTGGGGCAGCCCAATAAGCAAATTCTGAAATCTCAAATGGGCCCATGTTTGTGGCAGCTCTCTTGCTAGTGGAGTGGGGAGTGGGAGCTAAAGTTTAGTCTCACCTTGGAAGTTGGAGGAGATGTACACCACCTTATAATGTGGAGTGTTCTACCACTTGTTAAGTGAGTGAGAACAGGAGAGCCTCTCGCGCACTCCTCCTCCGACGACGCCGCCGCACGCACGCACCACCCGTCTCGTCACGACGCGCCGCGGATTGCGGGAATCTCGCCGAGCCGAGCTTATTTTTGCTGTGCAGGAAAAACCTGACAGACGTGTCAACGGTTAGCTAATTCGGGTCGCTCCCGGATCGTGGGCTACTGTAACCGACCCGAACGTGCGCGACGTGGACTCGGCCCACGTTCGCCTCCGTTAGGGTTTTCCTGAGCCGCACTATATAAGTTGTGCACTGCCTCCGACGCAAACTACCGAAACACATCCAGGGTTTTGCTCCTCTTGTTCCTTGCGCCGCCACCGTAGTCTACTCCATCCCGAGCGCCAGCATGCACCGGCGAACGGGAGAGCAGGTCTCCGGAACCACTCGCTCTTGTGATCCTGTATGGGAGAGGGCGAATTAGGTTTTTGGGAAGCGCCTCGCGCGACTGCTCGCTCTTCCACCACGGCTCGTCTACCTGCTGCTGCGGCGGTTCGCCACCGACGCCGTCTTCGACCGATCATCACCAACGTTGCCGTCAACAACATCGCCGCAACGGGCACCGCTGCTTCATCTTCAAACGCTCGGTACGTGCGCAGTGTCTCTGTTCGTTGTCTAAACATGTTTAGTGTGTACGTGTTTAGCGATCTGTTGCTGCTATTCTGCATGTTGATTAGTACATCTACTGTAGTGGAGTTTCACATGTTAGTAGCTGTTGTCGTCATGTTTAATATGCTGGAATTAATCATGGAAACGATGCCCAATTCTCCAACAATACAAAAACCTAATTGTAGGCAATTTCCTAATTTATCAATGGCTGGATTTACCGATGCGATGAAACCGGATAAGTTTACCGGGGTGAACTTCAAGAGGTGGCAGATTCAGTGCCAACTCTGGCTTGAGGCCCTGAAGATCTGGGAGGTCAGTAAGGGCAAACCCGAAGGAGCTATGTCTGAGGAAGATCAGACTAAGTTCAAGGACGCCACTACTGCCTTCAGAGGCTGTGTTCTGAGTGTTCTTGAGGGTCGTCTGCGAGATGTGTACATGCACATAACAGACGCCAAAGAGCTCTGGGATGCACTGGATGCTAAATTCGGTGCAACTGATGCAGGCAGTGAACTGTATGTCATGGAGAGCTTTAGCGACTACAATATGGTGAACAACCGTGGCGTAGTCGAAAAGGCTCATGAAATACAGGTCATTGCAAAGGAACTTGAACTACTCAAGTGCGTCCTACCTGACAAGTTTGTGGCTGGGTGCATAATTGCAAAGTTGCCTTCTTCGTGGAGGAACTTCGCCACAACGCTCAAACATAAGAGACATGAGATATCGGTTGAAAACCTGATAGCGTCTCTTGATGTTGAGGAGAAAGCTCGGGCTAAGGACGCTCATGAGAGAGGTGTTGAGGGTCAGTCTAGCGCCAACATGGTGCAGAAAAACTCACACTACAAGAACAGCAACAAGAGCAAGAAAGGGAACTACAAGCCTCCAACAAATGTGCCTGTCAATACTACTTCCTTCAAGAAGAAGAAGAAGCCGAACAAGCTGGCCAGACTAGGGTGTTACACCTGTGGAGTAGTCGGCCACTTCTCCAAGGACTGCCCAGACCGTGCAGACCGGAAGAAGAATGCCAACGTCGTGACCACTAGCGGTGCTGATGGGTACGGTAATTTACCGTTTGTGCTTTCAGCTTTTCAATCTCCAAGTTGGTTGATTGATACGGGTGCTAATGTTCATGTGTGTGCTGACATCTCTATGTTCACTTCTTATCAGGTCGTCCGAGACTCTCCCGTCATAATGGGAAACGGTTCACATGCTACTGTTCATGGTGTTGGCACGGTAGATCTGAAGTTTACTTCGGGAAAGATCGTGCAGCTGAGGAATGTGCAGCATGTCCCTACTATAAACAAGAATCTTGTTAGTGGCTCCCAACCCTGCAGAGATGGGTTTAAAGTAGTATTTGAGTCCAATAAAGTAGTTGTGTCGAGATTTGGACAATTTATTGGTAAAGGCTATGAGTGCGGAGGCTTGTTCCGCTTATCACTTTCTGAGTTTTGTAATAAGTTAGTATACCATATTTGTGACAATGTTGATTCGGATGCTAGTATTTGGCACTCTCGTTTATGTCATGTTAATTTTGGTTTACTGTCTCGGTTTTCCAGTATGAGTTTAATTCCGAATTTCACTATTGCCAAAGGTTCTAAGTGCCATAGTTGTGTGCAATCAAAGCAACCTCGGAAGCCTCACAAGGCCGCCTAGGAGAGAAACTTGGCACCTCTAGAACTCATACATTCTGATCTGTGTGAGATGAATGGTGTGTTGACAAAAGGTGGAAAGAGATATTTCATGACGTTAATTGATGATGCTACTAGATTCTGCTATGTTTATCTGTTGCAAACTAAAGATGAGGCATTAGACTACTTTAAAATCTATAAGGCTGAAGTTGAAAATCAATTAGAGAGAAAGATCAAACGTCTTAGGTCAGATCATGGTGGAGAGTATTTTCCCAAAGTTTTTGATGATTTCTGTGAGGAACTTGGTATTATTCACGAGAGGACACCTCCCTACTCGCCTCAGTAAAACGGGGTTGCTGAGAGGAAAAACCGCACGCTGACTGACTTGGTGAATGCCATGTTGGACACTGTTAGTTTATCTAAGGCATGGTGGGGGGAGGCTTTATTGACTTCATGTCATGTCCTAAATAGAATTCCGAACAAGAATAAAGATAAGACCCCTTATGAGGAGTGGGCTGGGAGAAAACCATCGCTTTCTTATTTGCGCACTTGGGGATGTTTGGCTAAGGTCAAAGTTCCAATTACCAAGAAACACAAACTCAGACCAAAGACAATGGATTGTGTCTTTCTAGGCTATGCTCAGCATAGCGTTGGCTATAGATTTTTAGTGGTTAAATCTGAGGTACCTGATATGCATGTTGATAGTATTATGGAATCTCGTGATGCAACATTTTTTGAGAATATGTTTCCTATGAAAGATATGCATAGACCTGCTAGATTTTCTTCTGAGCTCATTCCTGAATCTAGTACATCTAGTGATTATTCTGAACAACCACATGTTGAGGAAATCCATGAGAAGGATGACAATGAAGCTCCCAAGAGGAGTAAGAGACAGAGGGTTGAAAAATCCTTTGGTGATGATTTCATTGTGTACCTTGTGGACAATACTCCCACGTCCATTGCAGAGGCATTTGCATCTCCTGATGTAGATGACTGGAAAGAAACTGTCAATAGTGAGGTGGACTCGATTCTTTCCAATGGAACTTGGGAGTTATCTGAACGACCCTATGGTTGCAAACCAGTGGGTTGTAAGTGGGTGTTTAAGAAGAAGCTAAGGCCTGATGGTACTATTGAAAAGTACAAGGCACGGCTTGTAGCCAAGGGCTACACTCAGCGAGAAGGCAAAGATTATTTTGACACCTATTCACCTGTTGCTAGACTGACCACCATTCGTGTACTACTTTCCCTGGCTGCCTCTTATGGTCTTATCGTTCATCAAATGGACGTAAAGACAGCTTTCCTCAACGGAGAGTTGGAAGAGGAAATCTATATGGATTAGCCTGATGGGTTTGTGGTAAAGGGTGAAGAGAGGAAGGTGTGCAAATTGTTAAAATCTTTGTATGGGCTGAAGCAAGCACCTAAGCAATGGCATGAGAAGTTTGACAGAACTCTAACTTCTGCGGGCTTTGTCATTAATGAGGCTGATAGGTGCGTTTATTATCGCCATGGTGGGGGCGATACGGTTATACTGTGCTTGTATGTTGACGACATACTGATCTTTGGTACAAGTATGAGTGTGATAACTGAAGTCAAGTCGTTTCTATCAAGTTGCTTTGATATGAAAGATCTGGGAGAAGCTGATGTGATTCTGAACATTAAGCTGATTAAGGATGAGAGTGGGATTACGTTAACGCAATCACACTATGTTGAGAAGGTCTTGAGCCGGTTTGGCTTTATAGACAGCAAGCCTTGTCCAACGCCTTATGATCCCAGCGTGACACTGCGAAAGAATAAGAAAGGACCGAGAGATCAACTGAGATACTCTCAAGTGATCGGTTCGCTCATGTACCTTGCGAGCGCGACACGACCTGATATCTCTTTTGCTGTGAGCAAGTTGAGTAGGTTCATGTCTAACCCGGGTACTGATCATTGGCATGCACTTGAAAGGGTCATGCATTATCTCAACGGTACAATGAGCTATGGGATACACTATTCAGGGCACCCTTCGGTGCTCGAGGGATACTGTGATGCCAACTGGATCTCAGATGTTGATGAGCTCTATGCCACAAGTGGATATGCATTTCTTCTTGGAGGTGGCATAGTGTCATGGAGGTCTTGTAAACAAACCATATTGACGAGGTCAACCATGGAAGCATAACTTACTTCTTTAGATAGAACCACTGTTGAGGTGGAATGGCTGCGTGAGCTTTTGATGGACTTGCCGGTGGTTGAAAAACCATTACTGGCGATCCTTATGAACTGTGACAACCAAACGGTAATTGTCAAAGTGAACAATACTAAGGATAATGCGAAGTCATCAAAACACATTAAGAGACGTCTCAAGTCTGTCAGGAAAATGAGAAACTCCGGAGTGATAACTGTCACATATATTCAGACAGACAAAAACCTGGCAGATCCCTTTACGAAGGGACTATCGCGTAATGTGATAGAAGGTGCATCGAGAGAGATGGGTATGAGACCCGTGGATGTTACACCATAGTGGTAACCCAACCTATGTGATCGGAGATCCCGTGAATTAGGACCTGGGAAGAACAAGCTATTGGTTTAACGGAGGAGAGTTCTATGTGAGACCCTCTCTAGTGAAGATGCAGAACTCTCAAGTGTTGTAAGGCAGGTTGGCAATATTGCCTTAATGTGTTCATGTTGGCTATTCATAGCAAAGATGCTGTCCTACAGAGCATTCTTGAAAGAACACACCTATATGAGTCCGGCTGTCAAACGTCGCAGTCTATGAGATTTGGGTGATCTCTAGTAAACTCACGAAGAGACCAGGGAGTACGACGTATATGGTCCACCCGCGGGGTAGGCTACTGGCAGCCAGGTACTGGTTATGACTTTGAGTGAAGTCTGTTGGCACAAGCTTGCAATTCAAGGCGTAGTCCATTGTTCAAGTTGCTGGCAAATGTAGCTTAAAGCTCTACGCGGAAGTTCAACTTAACAGTCTCTGCTGAAACACTGGTATATAAACAAGTAGCGAGGATTGGCAAAACTCTAAATGGGCATTTGAGATCTGGTGGGGGATTGTTAGAATTGGGCCCATTATTTGGGGCAGCCCAATAAGCAAATTCTGAAATCTCAAATGGGCCCATGTTTGTGGCAGCTCTCTTGCTAGTGGAGTGGGAAGTGGGAGCTAAAGTTTAGTCCCACCTTGGAAGTTGGAGGAGATGTACACCACCTTATAAGGTGGAGTGTTCTACCACTTGTTAAGTGAGTGAGAACAGGAGAGCCTCTCGCGCACTCCTCCTCCGACGACGCCGCCGCACGCACGCACGCACGCACGCACGCACCGCCCGTCTCGTCACGACGCGCCGCGGATTGCGGGAATCTCGCCGAGCCGAGCTTATTTTTGCTGTGCAGGAAAAACGTGACAGACATGTCAACGGTTAGCCAATTCGGGTCGCTCCCGGATCGTGGGCTACTGTAACCGACCCGAACATGCGCGACGTGGACTCGGCCCACGTTCGCCTCCGTTAGGGTTTTCCTGAGCCGCACTATATAAGTTGTGCACTGCCTGCGACGCAAACTACCGAAACACATCCAGGGTTTTGATCCTCTCGTTCCTTGCGCCGCCACCGTAGTCTACTCCATCCCGAGCGCCGGCGTGCACCGGCGAACGGGAGAGCAGGTCTCCGGAACCACTCGCTCTTGTGATCCTGTACGGGAGAGGTCGAAATAGGTTTTTGGGAAGCGCCTCGCGCGACTGCTCGCTCTTCCACCACGGCTCGTCTACCTGCTGCTGCGGCGGTTCGCCACCGACGCCGTCTTCGACCGATCATCACCAACGTTGTCGTCAACAACATCGCCGCAACGGGCACCGCTGCTTCATCTGCAAACGCTCGGTACGTGCGCACTGTCTCTATTCGTTGTCTAAACATGTTTAGTGTGTACGCGTTTAGCGATCTGTTGCTGCTATTCTGCATGTTGATTAGTACATCTACTATAGTGGAGTTTCACATGTTAGTAGCTGCTGTCGTCATGTTTAATATGCTGGAACTAATCATGGAAACAATGCCTAATTCTCCAACACTTGGGTCCAAATCTGCATCACTGAGAACATTGCTATTTTTGCTTGGTTCAATATCCATTGGTTTGCCATCATTATTAGCTACTGGGGATGATGCAGCCCGGCGGTCATCTTCACCACGCGCGCCACCTCTGTTACCAGCACCCCCTCCCCACGAAGCACGCAGCTCCTTGAAGATCAACGCTGATGCCGGGTGAACGCTGTCCACGTGTTCTGTATATAAGTGCCCAATCATGCCACAAACCGCACACCAATCATATTTCAGCTTAAAAATTTGACACTTCTTTTCCTTACGATCGAAACATGATTTTTCAGCTTCTTCCTTACATCCAGCAAAACCCTCACGCTATAGTAATTACCAGCAAGGTCACGTCCCCGATTATCCAGGGAATAGAACTCCCCTATCTTTCCAGCCAAAGCTTTAAGAAGTGGCTAAAAACCATCCGGTAGATCATGGATTTGGACCCAGATTCTGAAGATATTTAGATCAATAGTCGAGGGCTTTGTAAAGCCATCATAAGGAGCCAAAGGATTACCCCCGAAGGACCATGGTCCTCCCTTCATGACTTTGTCCCAATCCCCAAAGCATGAAAACTGCATCGTGTATAGATTGTCACCAAGTGATCTGAACTTAACCTCTTGCGCCAGCCCCCATGCGTTCCGCATGTTTTTGAAAAACCAGAAATCACCGTATTCCTTTGATGTATGAACACGACCTATCGCAAGCCAGCGGACGGGCGCCGCTGGTGCCGGGCACTCTTCCTCAAAGACCACATCATCAAGGTCTGTATCCTCGACCCCTAACTGCTGCATCATCTCTTCCAGATCAGCGCCATCACCTGCTAACGAAGAAGAAGTAGCCGCCATGGAACCCTAGATGAAAACTTCCAAGGGAAACTTAAGAAAACATTCTCCGCCTACACCCCCAGACTGTGCCTACCAAGGATGGGCAGCATCACACGGGCGCCCCAAAGTCAACCCGAGAAGGACAGGGATGAAAAAGGTCGGCGGCGGCTAGATCGGCTCTACTCCGTGTCGCCAAGGAGAGAGGACAAGAACCTAACGAGAGGGGAATCCATTAGTAATGGTTGATTGGTGAAGCTATAGTAAGATCTCATAGTGATTTAACACTAGTAGAAAAAGGGTCAAACGTGAAGCACATTAGTGCCGGTTTGAATTAGAGCCGGCACTAATGTGTACATTAGTGCCGGTTCCAACGGCTAGCCGGGCCGCTCTCATTAGTACCGGTTCGTTGCGAACCTTTAGCACCAGTTCAAGCCACGAACCGTTACTAATGAGAGTGGTGGCAGGATGTTGTCAGTCTGGGGCCGCTCCAGCACCTTTAGTACCGGTTCGTGGCACGAACCGATACTAAAGGTCGTCCTACATAAACCCTTCGTCCACCCGAGCTCGCTCTGTTCTTCCCCTTTACCCTCTCCTCTCTGTTCTTCCCTTCTTCCTCTCGAGCTCATCACACATTTTGCCCAAAATTTGTCAAGATTTGAAGACCCCCATCCATTCAAATGATCACAAAGGTTAGCAACTTTGTCCTTTCATCTCTCATTGCTAGATTAGCTCTTGCAATACTTTATATAGTGATTAATTTGTGAGTTTAGTAATTTGAGAGGAAATATATATGTGCTAGTATTTGATTTATATGCAATTTGAGGTCAAAAATAACACTTAGTTTGCATATGTAGGTGTGTTTTACTTAGTGCCTTCTAAATCTCCGTCGTAACCACCGTCGATCGCCCACACCGTCCCGTCGCCGGCACCACCTTGTGGTGAGCTTCTTGTTCATGAAATTTTATATAAAAATTGATGTTTGTGTGATTCGGATATATAGTTACTCGTATAATTATCTTACCCGTAGGTTGTTTGTTATACATATAGTGCCATGGTTTTGATATCCGTCCCCGTCGGCCCTCTTCCTTGTTATGATTTGGATGTGGTATATATATTATCTTTTAAAACTAGTTGCATTTCGTGTTTATGACAAATTATGCCCATCAAGTTGACATAGAAATTTTTTCTACGAGGTATGTGAACCGGAAATTCCAACCGACCCTATTGTCGAGAGGTTAAATTTAGTTGAAAGAGAAAACGAGTACTTGAAAGAAAAATTGAAAAGAATTAAGGGGGAGAAGATGGAATTGGAGTTGCATGTTGCCGATGTCGTCGATGATCACAAGATCAAGATGGAGAAAATGCGCTTGAAGATTAGAAAGATTAGAAAATATGCCATCGATAGTGAGGCTTGGTATCATTATGCTGTTGGATCCATTGTTACCTTTGTTGCAATCTTGATCGCATTTGTTGTTGCATTTAAATGCTTTAGCTAGAGAGTTATTTGTTTGTTGCATTTAAGTGTTGTATGAACTTTATGTATGAACTTGTATTAAGTTGGTGTTTTTGGTGCTGTGTATTGAAGATGAGCCGACAATGGATGTACGATGGCCGATGCTCTCCCGAGTTCACTAATGGTGTGCAAACTTTTCTGCTTGTGGCTGAGGCAAACAAGCGGGCGGATGGTTTTATGCCTTGTCCATGTGCTGTCTGTAAGAATGGTCAAAATTACTCTAAGTCAAGAATCATTCATGTCCACCTGTTTAAGTCCGGTTTCATGCCCCACTATAATGTTTGGACCAAGCACGGAGAAAGAGGGGTTATGATGGAAGACAATGAAGAAGAAGAGGACGACGACAGCTATCCTGGCCATGGGTTCCCTGAATACGATGATACAATAATGGGGGAAGAAGCTGAGCCGGTAATGCGGGAAGAAGCTGAGCCGGCAATGCGGGAAGAAGTTGAAGAAGAGGCATCATATGAGCCCGTTGATGATCTAGGTCGGGCCATTGCCGATGCAAAGAGAAACTGCACAAGTGATTTGGAGAAGAAGAAGTTGCAGCGCATGTTAGAGGATCACAAAAAATTGTTGTACCCGAATTGCGTAGGTGACAAGAAAAAGCTGGGCACCACACTGGAATTGCTGCAATGGAAGACAGAGAATGGTGTATCTGACAAGGGATTTGGAAAGTTGCTGGTAATGATAAAGGATATGCTTCCAAAGGACAACGAATTGCCCGAGAGTATGTAGGAAGCAAAGAAGGTTGTCTGCCCTCTAGGGTTAAAGGTGCAGAAGATACGTGCATGCCCTAATGATTGCATCCTCTACCGCGGTGTGTACGAGGATTTGAACGCTTGGCCGATATGTGGTGCATTGCGCTATAAGATCAGCCGCGATGACCCTGGTGATGTCGAGGGCGAGCGCCCCAGGAAGAAGATTCCTGTCAAGGTGATGTGGTATGCTCCTATAATACCACGGTTGAAACGTTTGTTCCAAAACAAAGAGCATGCCAAGGCGATGCGATGGCACAGAGAAGACCGTAAGAAAGACGGAAAGTTGAGAGTACCCGCTGACGGGTCGCAGAGGAGAAAAATCAAAAGAAAGTACGGGAAGGAGTTTGCAGATGACGCAAGGAGCGTATGGTTTGGTCTAAGCGTAGATGGCATTAATCCTTTTGGGGAGCAGAGCAGCAACCATAGCACCTGGCCTGTGACTCTCAGTAACCTTCCAGGACAGACAAACAAGGGATACCGCGCATGCACGCACTGTTTGGATGATACCGACAGTATATATTTGGCTAATTGTAAGAAGAATGTGTACTTGGGACATCGTCGATTTCTTCCGAGCAGGCATCCCGTAAGAAAGAAAGGCAAGCATTTCAAAGGTGAGGCAGATCACCGGACGAAGTCTCGCCACCGTACTGGTGCTGATGTACATGATATGGTCAAGGATTTGAAGGTGGTCTTTGGAAAGGGTCCTGGTGGACAACCTGTTCCGAATGACGCTGACGGACGCGCACCCATGTGGAAGAAGAAATCTATATTTTGGGACCTGCCCTATTGGAAACACCTAGAGGTCCGCTCCGCAATCGACGTGATGCACGTGACGAAGAATCTTTGTGTGACCCTGCTTGGCTTCTTGGGCGTGTATGGAAGACAAAAGATACACCTGAGGCACGGGAGGACCAGCAACGTAAGCATGGAAAATACGGCATACATCAGGGTCATGCAAGCTACGCTCTTACCAAAGAAGAGAAGGAAATCTTCTTTGAATGCCTACTCGGTATTAAGGTACCGTCTGGCTTCTCGTCGAATATAAAGGGAATAATAAACATGGCAGAGAAAAAGTTCCAGAACCTAAAGTCTCACGACTGCCACGTGATTATGACGCAACTACTTCCGGTTGCATTGAGGGGGCTTCGACAGAAAAACGTTCGATTAGCCATTGTGAAGCTATGTGCATTTCTCAATGCAATCTCTCAGAAGGTAATCGATCCAGAAATCATACCAAGGTTAGAGAATGATATGGTGCAATGTCTTGTCAGTTTCGAGTTGGTGTTCCCACCATCCTTCTTCAACATCATGACCCACGTCATAGTTCACCTATGCGAAGAGATTAACGTTTTGGGTCCTGTATTTCTACACAATATGTTCCCCTTTGAGAGGTTCATGGGAGTCTTAAAGAAATATGTTCATAACCGTGCTAGGACAGAAGGAAGCATCTCCAAGGGCCCTCAAAATGAGGAGGTCATTGAGTTTTGTATTGACTTTATTCCTGACCTTAAGCCGATTGGTGTTCCTGAATCGCGGCATAAGGGCAGACTGGATGGAAAAGGCACGCTAGGAGGGGAACAAATAATATGTATGGACGGACATTCTCTCACTGAAGCACAGTACACTGTTCTACAGAATTCCGCCTTGGTGGCTCCGTATATGGATGAACACAAGAATTTGCTACGCTCCAAACACCCGGAGCGGTCTGATGACTGGATTACACGTGAACAAACCAGGAGTCTCGCCAGCTGGTTGCAGACACGTACCATGCATGACACCTCTATTGAAGATGACCTGTACTTGTTGTCCTAGTTACCATCTTTGAATATAATGACTTTCAAAGGGTACGAGATAAATGGTAATACATTTTACACGATCGCCCAAGATAAGAAGAGCACCAACCAAAACAGTGGCGTCCGCTTTGATGCAGAAACCAAGACAGGAAAGGAAACATATTATGGTTATATACAGGACATATGGGAACTTGACTATCGACGTGGTTTGAAGGTCCCTTTGTTTCGGTGCAAATGGGTCAATATGACACGAGGAGGGGTAACAGAAGACCCGCAGTACGGAATGACAACAGTGGATCTCAACAATCTTGCGTATGCAGACGAACCATTCGTCCTAGCCAATGATGTGGCACAGGTTTTCTATGTGAAGGACATGTCTACCAAGCCAAGAAAAAGAAAAGATAAGGAAGCGAATGCATCGTATGATGAGCCAAAGCGGCACATAGTTCTTTCTGGGAAGAGAAACATCATGGGAGTGGATGACAAGACAGACAAGTCAAAAGATTATGAAAAGTTTGATGAAATTGCTCCATTCACAGTGAATATTGACCCGAGCATCCCGTTAAATGATGAAGATTTTCCATGGTTACGGCGCAAAGGGACACACGCGAAGAAAAAGTTTCACACCCAAAGATCTGGGATGTGATCGGCTTCACTATCATCACTTTCTTCTGTGTTTCACACCCAGAAGGGAATCTCTGTAATAGGTAGGGTAGTTAAATATGTGTTTTGGCATTTGAAACGCGAAGAAATTTTATGTGCAAACAAATTATTTCATGCCTTTACTGATTTTTAAAGTTAAGTTATTCACAAAGTAGTGATTCACACTAATTTCAAATAATTCAAAATTTAAACTATTCAAATTTGAAAACTACGGGCACTAACAGAAAGTTTGTAATTTTTTGTACCTAAAGCAAAAATATTCAAAAAGAAACTCTAAATACAAAAAAAACAACTCAAAAATAAATAAAGCAAAAAAATAAAAAAAAAGCCCGCCTACTAGGCCAGAGCGGCCTGCATACGACTAGAAACCCAACCTGTTGTTGGGCCAGGATGTAGGCCCGCAAAGGCCCACTAGGCCCACAGGGCAGCACAGCACAGGTAGGCCCAGAAGGCCTTGAGAGGAGCTCAAAGGAGCAGCCGCGGCTGGGTTTATAAACCAGTGCGGCTGCCCTTCGCTAGGCGAGGTGGGACTAAACTTTGCGCCCCTCGCCTGGCAGCGCACCCCCCTTTAGTACCGGTTCGTGGCACCAACCGGTACTAAAGGGGCACCAACCGGTACTAAAGGGGGCCTTTAGTACCGGTTGGAGCCACCACCCGGTACTAAAGGGGGTCGCTTGCCGCCGCTTGGCCTGGCCAAAACAGGCCTTTAGTACCGGTTGGTGGCTCCAACCGGTACTAAAGATGTCCCCTATATAAGAAACACTTCGAAAATTTTCAGTTTCTCATCTCCCACTTCTCTCTGCCGCCGCCCCGTCCCGCGCCGTCGCAGCCCCTGTCGTGCCGTCCCCGTCGACTCCGTGACGCCCCCGTCCTCGTCGCGTCGTCCCCGTCGACTCCACGGCGCCCCCGTCGCCGGCCTGTCCCGGTCGCCGCACCGGCCCGTCGCCGTCCCCTCGCTTCGCCGTCGCCGTCGCCTTTGGATCGAGCTCGCCTCGCCGTCGCCTCGACCTTGCCCGCGCGCGCTGTGAGCCCCTCCCCCGGCCCCTCTCCTCCCTCCAATCGATCAAAGCCACACCCCGCGCCGGCGCCGACCGTAGCGCACACACACTACACGCGCACGCACACACAATTTTTCTGTTTTTAGCTTTTAGTTTTTTTTTCTGTTTTTCTGTTTTTCATACAAAGTTTTAGATGAATTAATTAATTAGATTAGATTAATGTCAAATAGTATATAGAAATGTTAGTTATAATATATATAATGTCAAATGTTATAGAAATGTTAGTTATATAGAAATGTTAGAAATTTTGGAAATGTTAGTTTTAGCTAGCTAGATGAATTAGATTAATTTCAAATTGTTAGACGATGATCGATGTTTTTTTAGTTTCTTATATTTTTAGTTATAAAATTTAGAATTTGCATATATGAAATCACAATCCATCATTTTAAAAATGTTACTTTACTTTTGCGGCATATAGTATTTGTTGTCGACGATGCCCGGCCCGCATCCTCGCCGTCGACACATCCGCGACGATGTCCGGCTGACCCATGTCCGGGACTGGGCTCCGCCGGGCTGGCACTGGGAGGTGCTGCCTGGAGGGGCGCGCCGCTTGATGAGGAACCCGGCCCCGGGTGCCGTCGTCGACCCTGATCTCGTTTGGTGGCGTTCGCGTGGGCCAGTTTCGGTGCGGAGGGAGCCGGCCCCGTCGGAGGTGGTACGTCGCCGTGTCAGGGAGGAGGACGAGCATGTCCATCGCTACATGGTTGTGTTAGAGGGTGGCAGGTTCTCCAATACCTGGCAGTTTCTTCAGGGATCTCACTTCAGCTATGATCCTGTGAGGGTTCCTTCTCTTTGGGTGTCCACCGCCCGTGCCGCAGGAACCGCGAGTGTCCTAGATTCTTCTGTAGTATTCGATCTTTAATTAGCTACCTAGCAAGTGATGTACTATTCAATATTATATATTATTCGAGACGATGTATTCGAGATTATATCTATTATTCGAGATTATATCTATTATTCGAGACGATGTAATTTGAATACTAATTTTTTTTATATTTCTTTTGGATTAGTTAAATAAAAGCTATGGCGGACAATACCGACAGAGAGGGAGAACAGACCATGTTCGATATGATACGCGGGCCAGATGATGATCAGAATGAAGAAGATTATGACGGCTTCGAATTTCTAAACAACACCGGAGAGGGTGATATGATATTCGATCGTGACGACCGAATTGATGAAGTCATGAACTACGATTATGACGATGACGAAGAACATGTTGATCCTGAAACAACAAAGACCGGCGAGGTATATATATTTATATAAGCAGGCATCTGGTGATCATCACTTGTTTTAAATGAGTTGAAGATATATTAACGAATCGGTCTTTCTTCTTTCAGCCATCCGGATCGAGCAAATCTTCAGGCAACAGGACGAAACGAGGCCCGAACAAAAAGTTGCAGGAGGGCGTAAAGTATAATATCGAGGCAATCAGACCTAATGGCGAACCAATAGCACCTAAGAAGGTTGCGGACAAGTTCGTTCGTCAGTGCGGAGTTCTTGTGAAGGACCAACTCCCGATCTCCCTTCAAGAATGGAGAGAGCCAGCAAAGCCACGTCCAGATGTTACTTTTGTCGACGACGGACAAAAAAGTCTGCTTTGGGATACTCTCATGGAACATTTCATCCTACCAGACCATTTCACAGATGCAGATGTGGAGAAAGTCAAGGACGCCGCTCTTAGGAAGATGGCGGTTGCATTCAACAACCACAAGAATCGTGTATGGGACAAGTACGTCAAGGGAGGAAGGAAGACTCCAGTATTCGAGGGAACACTAGAGAATCAAAGTGCTCATTGGGACGATTTCGTGAAATTCAAGGATTCAGAATTAGCTAAGGAACAGTCGAGAATAAACAAGAAGAATGCCGAAAAAAGGATAAGTTCCATAAGCTGGGGCCAGGTGGCTACGCGGTGGCAATGCCTAAGTGGGATAAGTCTGAGAAAGAGATGGAGGATGCAGGTGTCACTCCGGTTACTAGGAGCTGGCCCCCCAGGTGCAGGACTTGGTTCTATGCGCATGGGGGGCGTTGGACCCAAAGACAGGCAACGTTTCGACGAAGGCATGTCTGAACGGAGCCGACGATAAGATACTTGTTGCAATAGAAGAGGCTCGAACGGGGGTGTTCCAGCCCAACAGAGAGAACGACGAGCTTACGCGTGCCCTGGGAAATCCTGAACACCCGGGAAGAACATGAGGCAAGGGCGCTATTCCGTGGTATGAGGGGTTTTCGGACTGGAACGCCGACTACAGAAGCCGTGCGAGAAGGAAGATTGCGGAGGAGAAGCAGAGGAAGATGGAGGAGGAGAAGAGGAAGCTGGACTATGAACGCCTTCAAGGCCTAGAATCAGCACACGCGGACTTGGCAGTCAAATTCCAGCGGCAGCAGGAGCAGATCGACTCACTTAGCCAGCAAAGGGGGTCTCAGCAGCTGTAGCAGCTAGCAGATGATCCAGCATTGGATACCACCGCCCCATCCATCCCGAGAAGCAGCGTGGGTTCCGCCCCGTTTGACGCAATGCTGGATAGATATCCCGTGGATGACATCACGGAGAACACTAACTGCGAGCTACACTTCAAAATTAAGAACATATCCTTGAAGGTGGCGGACGGTGTTGCTGATACAAATTCCCCCGATGCAACCTTCCATTGCAACCCGATTCCAGCAGGCTATGCTCGTGTCGTGGTTGATGAGGTGGTGGACCAATATTCGGGGTTAGAGCTTGACATTCCTGGAGGTGACGAGGAGCACACACTCGGAGAGGCCAAACATCGTATCATCCTATGGAGAAAGGATTGCATCATCTTTCGAAGGCCACCGACACCACGTCACCCGACTCCTCGTCGAAGTCCGCCACCGATTCAGCAGACTCCCGCTCCTCCAAGTCCACCAACGCGTGAGGCCACACCTCCTCCTCCAAGTCCGACACAGCGTCAGACGTCCACTCCTCCTCCAAGTCTGGCACAACCTCACGCCACTCCTCCTCCAAGTCCGGCACAGCTTCATGCCACTCCTCCTCGTCCAACTCAGCCCCGTCAGCTATCTCCGCCGCCTCAGCAATCGCAGAAGAGACACCCCGCAGCTATGATGCGTAGCGGTACGAATCGAGGTCATAGTACAGGAAGTACAGGCGGAGGCAAGCGATATAAATACGGTCCAAACCTCACTACTCCTCTTCCTGAGAGGGCTTATGACAGGACCGAGGAGCAAACCAAGGCCATAGTGCGGGCAGAAGTCGACGCCCATTTTGGACCGAAACCGCCACCGCCGCCAAGGGAGAAAGTGCCTATGGAAGTTATTGACCACTTCATTCATATGGCTGAACCACCCGCTCCTAAGCCTGTTGACACAGACTATGAGCGCCACATCAGGAAGTTACATCGACAATGTCTACAGAAGGAGGCGAGCTCGAGCTCGAGCAAACAACAAGCAGCTGTCAAAAAATGCGGGAAAACCGTTGCCCAGTTGGGAGAACAGTGGGCGCAATCGATCTCCCCGCTTGTTGTGCCGCCAACAACACGTGACAGTACGCGCGCCCAATATTATTGTGGGCAAACAGTTTATGTTCCCCAGGTGGGCGATGTGGTAATAACCCAGGAGCATATAATGTAGGCTGAAACTCTCAACATCACTGTTGGACAACTCCTCGAGATCGAGGACATGCATGTGCTTACAGAGGAGGAAATAAAATGGAAATATGTCCGGCGCCAACCTTTGGTCAAGCCAGAAGAGGTCAAGAAACTCCCAACGAGAATGTATGAATTGCATCAATGGTACATGGACATTACCAAGAGATCCGATCGAGAGTCCCTTATGATGAAGGTCAAGAAGGATCATTACTACCATCTGAAACCTGTGACCGTTGAGTATTCGGAACTATTTCAGTTATACAATCAAGACACACTCGACAAATCTATCGTCAGTTGCTATTGTCTGTAAGTGATTTCTTTCTATAATTTAATTCTCAAGCTAGCTGTAGTGATCATTTTGATCAATCATTAACTGTAATTATCCTCACTATATTCTTTTCTGTGGTATTATGCAGGATGAAGATGTATGAAACGAGAAAAGGTGGACGCTATGGCATTGGGTTCATTGACCCAAACATCGTTAATGAATACACATGGAAAATAAACAAGCATCATGAAAAGCAGGTAGAGGACAGCATGCTAGAGTTCTTGAAGCGCCTCAAATACAATGAAGATATACTACTTCCTTACAACTTCCAGTGAGTCACACTTTAATTTCTTGTACTACAAATTCTCTGTTTTTGCCTACTAGCTAGCTACATGTTTTTGCTTACATATGCCCGCTTAATTAAGACATGCAAACGTGTGTGCATGCAGATTTCACTGTATCTTGTGTATCATTAAAGTTGACACCGGAACAGTTGAAATACTGGACTCACTACTCAAAGAATATAGTGACTATAACATCTTGTTTGGGATAGTCAACAGTTATTTCAATCATTATTAACTATATATCTCGGCCTATTTAGTTCGTCATTTCATGATATGAACTATTTAATAACCCCTTTATTCATTTTCTTTGTCGGCGGACAGGGTTTGGGCAAGGTTCATCAGCGTCACGGAAGGCGAATGGAAACGACAGCTGAAATGGTTTCAACCCAAGGTAAGTAATTAAGTAGTACTAGCTAGCTAGCTAGCTGCCATCTCTTTAATATTATCATGCTTGATTAATTATTATCTGATTAAATTAAATTCCATTCTTGTAAAGGCCCTGAAGCAGGCGTAGGGGACTGATCTGTGTGTATTATGCGTTTGCGAGAACATTCGCATGATGGCGTCCGAAAGGAGCAGATCTCAAAGGCAGGAATGGGTACGCTTGTCAGAACACTATTCACAATTTGTACACCATTGTCGATATCTAGTCACACAACTAATACACATGCATATTGATCTCCTTCTTAACAGTTCACAGAAGTGCGGGACAAGCTCTTAGAAACGGAGCGCGTACAAGCACTTCAAGAGGAAATAGCGGGATTTTTGCTCGACCAGGTCATAAATCCAAAGGGAGAATACTATTACCCGCTACAGCCCCCATCGGCCAGGTCATGAACCAATTCCAATTGTCATCGTGCTCCGAAGGCACCAATTAGGCTAATGCCACTGGCTCCGAAGGCAACATGCATATGTAGGAGAAATTGTATATAGCTATACATGTGTGTATGTGTGAATTAACATGTGGTGGTTTGTGAGACATTGATGATATATATATACGATTGGTTCTACTAGAAATTCTATATATATATATATATATATATATATATATATATATATATATATATATATATATATATATATATATATATGCATAACGTGTACAATGTGTAGTATCGTAAAATACCAGCAAAGAAAATAAAATAAAATGGAAAACAATATATATATATATATATATATATATATATATATATATATATATATATATATATATATATATATGCATAACGTGTACAATGTGTAGTATCATAAAATACCAGCAAAGAAAATAAAATAAAATGGAAAACACAAAATTAAATAAAAAAGAAATCATAAAACCAAAAAAACCCCAAACATTTTAGTACCGGTTGGTGTTACCAACCGGTACTAAAGGGCTCCCGGCCCCCGGAGCTGGCTCGTGCCACGTGGTTGCCCTTTAGCACCGGTTCGTGCTGAACCGGTACTAAAGGGGGCCCTTTAGTGCCGACACTTTAGCGCCGGTTATGGAACCGGCACTAAAGGGCCTTACAAACCGGTGCTATTGCCCGGTTCTGCACTAGTGTCAGGTTGCAGTCTGAATTGAGCCGGCGATTACTTGAAGAAAATAACAAAAAGATGCAGTATTGCAAGTGCAAGTGTGAGTGCGAATTGTTTGGGATTGGGACGAAAAGAATGTCATATGTTGTAGTGTATCAATACAATATAGCTCATTTTATTCCATGAGAGACGGCTGGCGTAGTTGGTTAATGTGGTGGGATTTGCACCTCATGTAGCCAGTTTGAATCCCACTAATGCACATATTTTTTGCTGATTTTTCAGAAAAAAAAATGAAACTCATGTAGGCCCGGGTCCATGAGAGAAGAGTGTTCGCCAAGGCTTGTTCGCAGAAAGAATGAAGTACACAAATTGTGACTCAGCATACGAAACGCCGCCAATTCTATTTGACCCTTGTGAGTGTCAAACGTTGTCGCTTCGCTGAAGATAGCGTTTAGACGACCGACTTTTCGGACCTTTCATTCAAAATTTCAAGATTTGTTCAAATTTTTAGAAAATGTTCGTATCTTTTTTCAATAGAAGTTCGTAATTCCAAAATTTATTCATGTTCTTAAAAAAATCACGTAATAAGAAAAGTTCACCGTATAGAGAAAAAAAGGTTCACCATACATTTGAAAACTCTTCACTGTATATAAGAAAAGTTCATCATATATAGGAAATTTGTTCAGTGTTCATTTAAAAAAACCACCGTATATTAAAAAAATATTCAGTGTGTATTTGAAAAATGTGCACCATATACTAAAATAACCTCAGTGTGTATTTTTAAATTCACTTTTTTCAAACATTTCTGAATTTTGTTGCTAGTTAATAATTACATTTGAAAAAAATATTCACCGTATACTAAAAAATGTTCAATGTGTATTTATGGCCCAACGTTAATTTTGTCACCAAATTCGATCTTGTTGGGCGGCTACCACGTTCGCCTGCAAACTAAAGGCCCGTGTTCAATCCTCCCTCAGGCCTCCTATTTTTGGCTGGTTTTCAAAAAAAAACATCAGGAGTGTCCTATGTTGATTTATAGTTTTCGCTGCTTTTCAATACCAAATGTCGTAAGGTCGACTGGCTAAGACCTTAGCCCTAAAACTGGAGGTCTTGTGTTTGATTCCCTCTTGGGTCCTCTTTTTTTTTTTTACTTTATTCTATTAAGAGGAAAAACTCAGGAAGGACGTGTGGATGGTTTTCAAAAAAAATACCTCAGGAGCAATGTACGAAATTTGTGACTCGGCGTACGAAACCACGCTAGACCAAAAAAGTGGAGAAACCATGCTAGACCATGCTAAATAGTCTGTGCATGACTGTATCTATAGTTCTGTTGGATGAATAGCAACTAGCTTTACTGAGGGCCAAAGGCCAATACATATACATGTGTGGTAAACTGCAGAAAACCACTTATACAATGGGGATATACCGAAAAAAGAGACTATATACATCTAACACCCCCCCCCCCCTCAAACTCATGGTGGATCAACAACACTGAGTTTGGAGAGGAAAAAGGTATGCTGCGCTTGAGTTTGTGCCTTCGTGAAGAAGTCAGCCAACTGTAACTCAGAGGGCACATAGTGAAGAGCGAGAGTCTGATTCTGCACAGCAACACGCACAAAGTGGGCATCCACACCGATGTGCTTGGTGAGCTCGTGCTTCACCGGGTCACGCGCAATACTGATAGCACCAGTACTGTCGGACAGTAAGGGAGTCGAGGTAGTAGCAGACACACCAAAATCCTCAAATAACCATCGTCACCAGATCACCTCAGCTGTCAACATAGCCATGGCACGCAGCTCAGCCTCTGTACTCAAGCGAGAAACTGTAGTCTATTTCTTGGTCTTCCAGGCAATAAGAGAGCCACCAAGAAAGATACAGTAAGCAGACAGCGAGCGTCGATCAGAGGGATCACTAGCCCAGGTAGCATCAGAGTAAGCCTGGAGCTCAGGAGAACTGGAGCGGGGAAAGAAAAGGCGCTGAGAGATCGTGCCACGAAGATATCGTAGAACACGGAGGAGGACTATAGTGGACAGAGGTGGGGGCTGAAACAAACTGACTCAGGATGTGAACGGGATAGGAGATGTCAGGACGCGTAACAGCAAGATAGACAAGGCTACCAACAAGGTGACGATAGCGAGTGGGATTAGGAAGAGTGTCACCATCAGAGGCACGAAGCTGAACGTTGAGCTCCATAGGAGTCACAACAGTGCGGTCATCACTGAGAGCAGCTCGAGCACGAAGATCCTGAATATATTTCTCTTGAGAGATGTAGAAGCCATCAGAGGTCGAGGAGATCTCAATCCCAAGAAAATAGCGAAGAGGACCAAGATCAGTCATGAGGAACTGGTCGTGAAGGCGAGCCTTAACAAAGGCAATGTAGTCAGAGTCGTCACCAGTGATGATCATGTCATCAACATAAAGAAGGAGAAGAGTCCGACCATGAGGAGACGTGTGAACAAACAACACGGGATTATGATCGCTAGGCAAGAAACCATCGGCAGTCACCACAGAGGCGAAACGCTCAAACCAAGCGCGAGGGGCCTTTTTAAGACCATAGAGGGAGCGGCGAAGTCGACCAACCATATCGTCAGGAGCATAATACCCCGGTGGTGGCTGCATGTAAACCTCCTCACGCAGCTCGCCATTGAGAAAGGCGTTCTGGACATCAAGTTGAGAGATAGACCACTAACGAACAAAAGCCACAACAAGGAGAGTGCGGACAGTGGTCATGTGAGCCACAGGAGCGAATGTCTCATCATAGTCGCGTCCCTGCTCCTGCTGAAAACCACGGGCCACAAGACGAGCTTTGTAGCGCTCTAGAGAACCATCCGAGCGAGTCTTAATCTTGTAGACCCACTTGCAGGTGATGGGACGGACACCGGTAGGGAGGGAAACCAGCTCCCATGTGCCAGAGCGCTCAAGGGAAGCAAGTTCTTCGACCATCGCAAGCTGCCATTCAGGTTGAGTCATGGCAGTCCGATAGGAAGTGGGCTCGGCAATGATAGAGAGACCATACCGATCAGGAGAGTAGCGATCAGGCGGGGGCCGAGGCCGAGCCCGGAGGTTGTGAACCGGGGAAGGCGTGAGAAGAGGTGCACCAGAGATGGAAGGCACGTCAAATGAGACATCCTCAGTACGAGAGCGATGAGTATAGTGGAGAGAGAACGGTGAGAGAGGGCGACGAACTGGGCATGATGGTGCCGCAGCGAGAAGGTCCGGGGCGGCCGGATCCGCGGAGAGGAGAGCCGGGACGGCCGGATCCGCGAAGAGGAGAGCCGGGACGGCCGGATCCGCGGCAAGGAGAGCCGAACCCGGGAGTGGACGAATCGGGGGAAGAGCTAGCACGGAGTTGCAGCGTGCGGGAGAGAAGGGAACCTAACATCTGATACCATGTTGGATGAATAGCAACTAGCTTTACTGAAGGCCAAAGGCCAATACATATACATGTGTGGTAAAGTGCAGAAAACCCCTTATACAATGGGGATATACCGAAAAGAGACTACACACATCTAACAAGTTCCACATTGGTTAGAACTCAGTTTGGTTTGTAATCTGAACATGAAGTGGAGTGATAGATTGTCCAGTAAAATAGATACCCTATGCCAATAAGCAACATGCCTAATTACTGAACAAATTGAACCACAAGTATTAAAATTCGTATTTGCAGGAAACATCCCATTGTAATCGAATGATCAAATCACACTCAATACATGCACTCTAAATGAAAATAGTATGCCCAAAGAGAATATCAACTATCTATATATACCATGGCTGCATGGCCAAGATGGAGTTTCATAAGCGTGATGGCCATCTCATTGACATGCATCTATGCCAGGTAGGAAGCAACTTTACGGCCTATGTTGTTTATTTTGAGAGATTGGAGTCGACCAAATTCAGTCAAGTCTTATTCAGGAATGTGGTACTTCTTGCTTTACTTGCACCCTTTTCCTTCGCTTGCCTCTCAATAGTAAGCATCATGGTTGTTTGTCGCAGAAGAAAGCATATACATACTACAAGTAAAAGCAAGTCTGGTAATATACTTTCTATATGGAACTTCAACGGGAAGATCGCATTCGAAGACATACTCAGTGCAATAGAAAATTTCGATGAGAAATATTGCATTGGTGTCGGAGGCTATGGAACTGTCTTCAGAGTTGAGCTTGAAGGCAGGGTTACCTTTGCCGTCAAGCTCCTGCATTCAGTGGAAGAGTTCAGTGACGAGGAAACATTCCACGCTGAGATTGAAGTGTTGACAAAAATCAGGCATCGATGTAGTGTCAAGCTGTATGGCTTCTATTCCCACTCCCAGTGCAAATTCCTCGTGTATCATCTTATTGAGAGGGGAAGCTTATCATCCATTCTGCATGACCAAGAGCTATGAAAGGACTTGGATTGGCCCAAGAGAGTCACTCTTGTGAGGGATGTAGCTCAAGCTCTCTCTTACTTGCACCATGATTGCGGCGATCCAATCGTGCACCGTGACATAAAAAGCAGCAACATTCTTCTGGACCTCGATTATAAGGCTTATGTTTCGGACTTTGGCATGCGAGGAAACTAAAGCATGGCTACTCAAGCTGGAGCACTATTTTTGCAGGCACATGTCGCTACATAGCCCCTGGTACTTACATGGGTTTAATCCATTTTTATTTTTTGAAATGATTCAGAAAGAGAGAAGAAGTAAAGTCTCTGATCTGACATAGAGCTTCTTTGGTTTCTTATTACAGAGCTGTTATCTACCATGTTGTTGACCGAGAAGTGCGACGTGTACAACTTCGGCGTGGTTGCGCTGGAAGTTTTGATGGGAAAGCACCCAGGCGATCTCCTCCTTCCATTCTTTTGCCGAACAGAGCAGCAAGGGAAGTTCAAGGATACCCTGGATCGACGTGTTGCAGCACCGTCGACCGTCGATGAGGAGAAGGATGTCATTTTGGTTGCCATGGTGGCCTTTGCTTGCCTGCAAGTCAACCCCAAAGCTCGGCCAACAATGCAGCAGGTATATCACGCACTAACAAATAGAAACCACCCAGGGCTCATGCTCAGACCCCTTCCTGAAATCAGTCTTCAAGGGTTGCATGAGTATTGTGGCACCATAAAGAATATATGAAGCTATATAGCTAGTCTCCTGTGTTGGAAATTATATATTTGGACTGTATATTTTTATTTCTGTGTAGACTTCGAGACAGAAGGATGGATAGCAGGAAAATACATCCTTTGTACGTTGACTTGGCATTGTTACTTGTAATTTCAGTACTGAAAATCGCATGGTTTGGCAAAACTGCTGGATGAAATAATATGCATTCCCCTTATCTGGCCCTCTTCATTCACCTGAAGTAGGTGGAATCACCCTTTTTTTCATATGTTTAATGTTTGTAACTGTCACTTTTAAAAAAAGAGGAATAGATACCGTCTGTCTTACTGGAAACTTATGCAACAGACTGAATTTTTAACAAAAACCTGAAACAACCGAAGCTTTTTAGCTGTCACGATCCATCTTACGCATGGTCATCTTTATTGATATATTTAGGCTTTACTTGCAATAATGTATCAGTACCAGATCTCAAGTTCAACCGGTATTAGTCTCTGTCTTTTCTTTTCTCATACTGTTTTATTCGCATTAGCCAGTGAAGGTCTTGGACCTGAAGCTCTCACACTCCACAGGGTGCTTAAGCTGCTGACTGAACTTTGAATGTAGTGCCCAACATGGAAGGAATAATATTTTGGTCATAACTGAAGTTAATTTCCATCCTTGTCTATGTGCGGGCAATGCTCTGAGCTTAGAGTTCCTGGAAATATTTTATGTATGGTTGCAGTTTCTGAATACTGTATCTTCATCTTTTCTTTTCTTTTCTTTTCGTTTCCTTTTTAAGAACACATTTTGTATGGAGGTGGACTTGTAACGCAAAGCCGTGGTGCTGCTAGCAGAGGGTAGCGAGGAGATGCGTGGTCACACAGTGAAGGAGCTCTACTGTTGGAAATAGACAGAACAGGATCATGTGCAGTTTGGCAGTACCATTAATTGGCGGCGCTATATATGTTTCATCAGTATCTACTCAGTAGCTGATGGTCGCGATGGAGGCGCTTCATGGTGAGTTGCCTGTCAAATGTACTATTGGTACGGTGGAACAATGCCTGAAAGTAGCCGTGCTTTGCGGGCGATCGACACGCTTATGATGCAGTGGTCATTGCATCCATGAAACTTGCTTTTTTTGGATGCATGTGCTGGCTCTCCTTAATGCCATAATTTTACCCCTATGAACGTTTGAACATTCCTTGTTCTCAGATTATTTGGATCGGAGTCATCATTGTTTGAACTTTAAACTGTTCAAGTACCAAGGGATATATTTGCAAGGATTTTATTCACAAATGAAGCGACATTTCAAATCTAGAAAATTAGCCTAAGTACCTACTTGCTCTATTTTTTTTGGCTGACATTTGGTGAGGGTGTTTGGATAATAGTTCTGTGACTAACTGGTTCTTGATGTTGAGAGTATGTAAGCAGATAGTTTGTTGTTTATTTCTACATTGTGTTTATCTTTGCCCAAAGCCATCTGGGAAAATGACGGCATCGAGGCAACCTCCGGGGTCATTGATCATATCATCATGAGTTCAACCAGTGATCATATGCCCTAATTTTGTTCGCGGTAGATCATATGCCCTTGTTTCCTTTGCCTTCTTGATCATATATATATATATGGCATGTTAAATTAGTTAAATCATTTCAAAATCCCAAGCCAAATAATGCCGAGCCTTCTTGTTTCCTTTGCCTTCCACCCAGCGAGGCGAGCTAATGAGCAACCGTGGCGAGCGACGGAACCAAAGAGCTCCTATTGGAAGCTCGTTGCATCTAATAAAGGGTGCCACGCACAAGTAGTGCGCGGTAAACTGTAGCACTCGCTTAAAAAAATTGTAAACAAATTTTAAAGTTCGCGGATATTTGTTGAAAACCTGAATACTTTTAGAAATTTCAAACATTTTTTAAATTAATTTTTTAAAATTTATGAATCTATACCTAATAATAAAGGACAGAGGCTTTCACAGTTCTCCATCTGCCCTGCCTATTTTTTTATCTCGCTTCTAAGCTTCCCCACGATAATTAAGCTTCACGTACATGAGGTGGCACTAAGATGGTTCATACTAATTCATTGATTCTACGGGCCGCTGCCTGTGTTCCTGCTACGGGCCGCCTCACATGCTTTTGCTTTTGGTACGCATGTGGCCATATGCCTAGGTGTTCACATCTCACAATCCTGAATATTGGAAAATCTTCTAAAAAAAGAATATATATTGGAAAAACGAAATGGCTTAAATAAGTTAATAGGGCATATGTATGATCAAGAAGGCAAAGAAAACAAGGGCATAAGATAAAATTTCCTGAGATGGCTTTCGGGGAAGATAAACACAATGACAAAATAAACTACACACCAACTGATTACATACTCTCAACAAGAACCATTAATCACAGAACTATCATCCAAACACTGCCACCAAATGTCAGTCCAAGAAACTAGAGTAGATCGGTACTTAGGCATATATAAAGAAGCTAATTGTCTCGAAATGTCGCTTCATTTATCAACAGAATCCACACAAATCCCATGTCCATAGCAATCTCTTGATACATGACACTTCAAATTTCAAGCCTATAGAATCACTATCTCAAACAGACACGTGCCAAACATATAGTTGCCAACACAGGAGACTAGCTATATAACTTCATATATTCTTCATGGTGCCACAGTAATCGTGCAGATCTTGCAGCCTGATTTCATGAAGGGGCCTGAGCATCAGCGATGAGCGGTTTCTGTTCATGAGTGTCTGATATACCTGCTGCATTGTGGGCCGAGCTTTCCGAGAGACTTGTAGGCAAGCAAAGGCCACCAAGGCAACCAGAATGACATCCTTCTCCTCGTCAATGGTTGACGGTGACGCTACGCGTTGATCCAGGATGTCTTTGAGCTTTGCCGGCTGCTCTGTTCGGCAAAAGAATGAAAGGAGCAGATCACTCGGGTGCTTTCCCATCAAAACTTCCAGCGCAACCACGCCAAAGCTGTACACGTCACACTTCTCAGTCAACACCATGGTAGATGACAATTCTGCAATAAAAAAACAAAACCATATTTTGTCTTTTTTGATTGACATTTTCATATTAATTCAACGATAAATAAAATATTAATCCCATGTACGTACCTGGGGGTATGTAGCCACATGTCCCTGCAAAGATAGTGCTCCAGCTTGAGTAGCCGTGCTTTAGCTTCCTCGCCATGCCAAAGTCCGAGACATAAGCTTTATAATCAAGGTCCAGAAGAATATTACTGCTTTTTATGTCACGATGCACGATTGCTTCATCGCAATCATGGTGCAAATAGGAGAGAGCTTGAGCTACATCACTCACGACAACAACTCTCCTAGCCCAATTTAGCTCCATCGCTAGCTCTTGCTCATGCAGAATAATATGCTTCCCCTCTCGATAAGATCATACACGAGAAATTTGCACTGGGAGTGGGAACAGAATCCATACAGCTTGACGATGCATCGGTGCCTGATTTTCGTCAGTGTTATTTTTGTGGTGATCCAAATTCCTAGAAGAAATAAAGATAAAGGCAACTTCGGCCCGAGCGAAGCGAGGCCCGTCGCCGGGAGGCTTGGGTTCACCTATTGTAAATACCTCTTGTAAGCCGCCGTAAGGGACAAGTTGCATTGAGAAAATTCCCCGGCGTTTGTAACCTCACCCGCGATATAGTGAAGTCTTGCTGGCTGGCGCCCGTGGTTTTTCCCGCAAGGGTTTTCCACGTTAAAATCTCGTGTCCCCGTTGGTTGATTTCTTGGTTCATCGTTGTTTCTTGCTATCGCGTATAACAAGTGGTATCAGAGCCCTGGTTGCAGATTAGGGTTTTGCGATGGCATCGATGAAGTTTGATCTACCGATGCTGGACTACAAGACGAGATTCTCGCTGTGGCAAGTGAAGATGAGGGCGTTTCTCGCCCAAGCTTCGGATCTGGATGAGGCGCTAGATGCGTTCGGTGAAAAGGCACCGAGCACGTGGACTGCCGAGGAGAAGCGCAAAGATCGTAAGGCTTTCTCTTTGATTCAACTTCATCTTTCTAATGATATCTTGCAAGAGGTGCTGGCAGAGAAATCCGCCGCCGCACTGTGGCTCAAGCTGGAGTCGATCTGCATGTCTAAAGATCTTACCAGTAAGATGCACGTGAAGATGAAGTTGTTCATGCACAAACTCCAGGAGGGTGGTTCCGTGATGAACCACATATCGGTCTTCAGGGAGATCGTTGCCGACCTAGTGTCGATGGAGGTAAAATATGAGGATGAGGATCTAGCTCTTCTGCTGCTAGTTTCATTACCTAGTTCTTTTACAAATCTGCGAGATACCATATTATTGAGCCGTGATACACTAACCCTTGCGGAAGTATATGAGGCTCTCCAAACCAGGGAAAAGATGAAAGGTATGGTACAGTCTAACGCATCGTCATCCAAGGGCGAAGCGTTGCAGGTTCGTGGCAGACCTGAGCAAAAGAACTATAACAACTACAACCGTGACAAGAGCAAGGACGGTCGAGGCCGTTCGAAGTCTAGAGGCAAAGATAAGTTCTGCAGGTATTGTAAGAAAACTAATCATACCATTGATGATTGCTGGAAGTTGCAGAACAAGGAGAAAAGAAACGGTACGTATAAACCGAAAAATAAAACTGAAGGTGATGGTAACGCCTCTGTTGCAGCCGGTGGTGAAAGTTCTGATTCCGGCGATGCTCTTGTTGTTCTTGCTGGTTGTGTTGTTGGTCATGATGAATGGATTCTTGATTCTGCATGCTCGTTTCATATTTGCACTAACAGAGATTGGTTTAGTTCATATGAGCCTGTGCAGAGTGGAGATGTCGTGCGTATGGGAGATGATAACCCACGTGAGATTGTGGGCAGAGGCTCCGTTCGAATCAAGACGCATGATGGTATGATCCGCACTTTGACGGACGTGAGGCACATCCCAACCATGGCCAGAAATCTGATTTCCCTTAGCACACTTGATGTTGAGGGGTATAAGCACATCGGCTCAAACCGTGTGATGAAGGTATCAAAAGGTTCCCTTATTTACATGGTTGGTGATATGAATTCTGCTAAGTTATATGTCCTTAGAGGTAGTACTTTACATGGTTCTGTTGCCGCTGCTACTATCTCTGATAATGAACCAAGTAAGACTAACCTGTGGCATATGCGTCTTGGACATATGAGTGAACTTGGTATGGCAGAATTGATGAAGAGGAACCTGCTGCATGGCTGCACCATGAGTAAGACACCGTTCTGTGAGCATTGCGTGTTTGGTAAGCACAAGAGAGTAAAATTCCCTACTTCTAAACATACCACAAAAGGTATACTTGATTATGTGCATGCTGATTTATGGGGGCCGTCACGTAAGCCCTCACATGCTGGTTCTCGCTACATGCTCACTATTATTGATGATTACTCTAGAAAAGTGTGGCCATATTTTCTGAAAAGTAAAGATGAAACTTTTGCTGCTGTTAGAGGATGGAAAATTATGATAGAGAAGCAAACTGAAAGGAAGGTTAAATTGCTTCGTACTGACAATGGTGGTGAGCTTTGTTCGCATGAGTTTGATGACTTCTGCAGGGAAGAAGGCATCGTGAGGCACCACACCATCCCATACACTCCGCAGCAGAATGGTGTAGCTGAGCGCATGAATAGAACCATCATCTGGAGAGCTCGCTGCATGATATCAAACGCTAAGCTGAACAAGCGTTTTTGGGCTGAAGCAGCCTCCACCGCCTGCTACTTGATTAACAGGTCACCTTCTATTCCGCTTGATAAGAAAACTCCCATTGAGGTATGGTCAGGTAAACCTGCTGATTATTCAGAGTTGAGAGTTTTTGGTTGCACTGCTTATGCTCATGTTGATAATGGAAAGCTAGAACCTAGAGCCATTAAGTGTATGTTTGTTGGATATGGTTCTGGAGTAAAGGGATATAAGTTATGGAATCCTGACACTGGAAAGTTTTTCATGAGCAGAAGTGTTGTTTTCAATGAATCTGTTATGTTTAATGACAGTTTGCCTACTGATGTTTCGCCTGTTAGTTCTGATGATGAGCAGGAGGAAATTAGCGTGCAGGTGGAGCACGTTGATAATAAAGAAAATGAAACTGAAACTGAAACTGAAAATATTGTTGATGATACTGTTCATCACTCACCCATTGTCTTGCAGCCACAAAATCAGTCCATTGCTGCTCGACGTACTCAGAGGAATTGTGGACCTCGTCCACGTTTAATTGAGGAGTGTGATATTGTTCACTATGCTTTTAATTGTGCTGAACAGTTGGAGAACAACAATGAGCCATCCACGTACACTGAAGCAGTTGGTTCTGGTGATCGCGAGAAGTGGGTCTCCGCTATGCAAGAGGAGATGCAATCACTTGAGAAAAATGGTACGTGGGATGTTGTTCGCTTGCCTAAGAAAAAGAAGACCGTTCGTTGTAAGTGGATCTTCAAGAAAAAGGAGGGTTTATCTCCTAGTGAGCCTCCAAGGTATAAGGCAAGGTTAGTTGCAAAAGGTTTCAGTCAAATGCCAGGTGTTGATTACAATGATGTTTTCTCTCCGGTTGTGAAGCATAGCTCTATTCGTACTTTCTTTGGTATTGTTGCTATGCATGATCTTGAGCTTGAGCAGTTAGATGTGAAGACTGCATTTTTACATGGAGAGTTGGAGGAGGAGATATACATGGACCAGCCAGAAGGGTTCATAATGCCTGGTAAAGAGGGCTTTGTGTGTAAGTTGAAAAGGTCCTTATATGGTTTGAAACAATCTCCTCGTCAATGGTATAAAAGGTTTGATTCATTTATGTTGTCACATGGCTTTAAGAGGTCTGAATTTGATAGTTGTGTGTACATTAAGTTTGTCGATGGATCACCTATATACTTGCTGCTATATGTTGATGACATGTTGATTGCTGCCAAGGGCAAGAAAGAAATCACTACATTGAAGAAATTGTTGAGTAGTGAGTTTGAGATGAAGGATCTTGGTGCTGCTAAGAAAATACTTGGTATGGAGATTGCTAGAGATAGAAATTCTGGTTTGTTATTTCTTAGTCAGCAGAATTATATTAAGAAAGTTCTTCGTCGTTTTAACATGCATGATGCAAAGCCTGTTAGTACTCCCATTGCTCCTCATTTTAAATTGTCTGCTTTACAATGTGCTAGTACGGATGAGGATTTTGAGTACATGTCTAGAGTGCCATATTCTAGTGCTGTTGGTTCTTTGATGTATGCCATGGTTTGCTCTCGTCCTGATTTATCATATGCTATGAGCTTGGTTAGTAGATACATGGCTAATCCTGGTAAAGAACATTGGAAAGCTGTTCAGTGGATTTTCAGGTACCTACGTGGCACATCCAATGCTTGCTTGAAGTTTGGCAAGACTGATGAGGGACTCGTTGGCTATGTGGATTCAGATTTTGCTGCCGATTTGGATAAGAGGAGGTCCCTCACAGGTTATGTGTTCACGGTAGGTGGTTGTGCTGTGAGTTGGAGGGCGACGTTGCAGCCAGTTGTTGCCCTGTCTACCACTGAAGCAGAATATATGGCCATTGCTGAAGCATGCAAAGAGTCTGTTTGGCTGAAAGGTTTGTTTGCTGAGCTTTGTGGAGGTGATACTTGCATTAACCTGTTTTGTGATAGTCAGAGTGCCATTTACCTTACTAAGGATCGGATGTTCCATGAGAGAACAAAGCACATTGACGTCAAATACCATTATGTGCGTGATGTTGTTGCACAAGGTAAGCTGAAGGTATGCAAAATCAGCACTCATGATAATCCTGCTGATATGATGACAAAGCCAGTTCCTGTTACTAAGTTTGAGCTTTGCTCGAACTTAGTTGGTATCACTGTCTAGCCCAAGAGGCTATTTGGCGCCGAAAGTGTTTTCTTTGTTGTTTCAGGGTGAAGGTTCTCGTTCATGCTACAAGAGGGAATTTGGCTCAAGGTGGAGTGTTATTTTTGTGGTGATCCAAATTCCTAGAAGAAATAAAGATAAAGGCAACTTCGGCCCGAGCGAAGCGAGGCCCGTCGCCGGGAGGCTTGGGCTAGGGTTCACCTATTATAAATACCTCTTGTAAGCCGCCGTAAGGGACAAGTTGCATTGAGAAAATTCCCCGGCGTTTGTAACCTCACCCGCGATATAGTGAAGTCTTGCTGGCTGGCGCCCGTGGTTTTTCCCGCAAGGGTTTTCCACGTTAAAATCTCGTGTCCCCGTTGGTTGATTTCTTGGTTCATCGTTGTTTCTTGCTATCGCGTATAACAGTCAGTACTTCAATCTCGGCATGAAATGTTCCCTCGTCGCTGTATTCTTCCATTGAGTGGAGGAGCTTGACCGCAAAAATCTTCCCCCCTTCAAGCTCAGCTCTGAAGACTGATCCATAGCCTCCAATGCCGATGCAATATTTCTCATCAAAATTTTCTGTTGCAGTGAGTATGTCTTCAAATGCGATCTTCCCGTCGAAATTCCATATGGAAAGTATATCTCCGGACTTGTTTTCGGTAGTAATTCTTGTGAGTTTTCTTCTCCAACAAAAAGCTACAATGCTTGCTATTACAAGGCTGACGCATGAAAATGAAGCAAAAATGATTATAAGTAGCATCTTATTTGGACGTTTACTGTTTTGTCGTTCTCTTTCAAGCTTTGGTACATCACATGGTTTTACACCATAAAAATGTTCGCCGCATAAATCCATATTATTGCCAAGTGATACCAAGGCTCCAGGGTCAGATGCATATGGAAGTAATGGAACTGCGCCACCCAAGCTATTATATGATAAATTCATCCTATACAGGGAAAGATTAGAAAAATTCCTTGGGATGGTTGCACTTATATTGTTTCTACTCAAGTCCAGCTCATATAGGTTGGTGAGATAACCAAATTCTTGTGGTATTTCTCCTGTTAATAAGTTGTCTGATATGAGTAACGATGACAAAAGGTGGCAATGTCCTATCTGAGGTGGAATGCTTCCTAGAAACTGGTTTCTACTTAGATCCAGATATGTGAGTAGAACAAGAGATCCTAACTCTGGCGGTAATAGGCCATTAAGCTGATTGGACTCAAGTGACAGTGTTGTAACAGAAATCAATTTCGGGAAGGTCGAAGTGATGGAACCATTTATTTGATTGTTGGAAAGATCCAAGAGTTCTAAACTTGTTAGATCGATTATGCTTCCAATGGAACCCGTGATCTGGTTGTTGGAAAGATCTAGGTATGATAGATTTATAAGAGATCGAAATTGTCGTGGTAACATGCCGTTAAGCTGATTGGATTCAAGTTTTAGTGTTGTTAGAGAGGCTAATTTCAAAATGATCGAAGGGAAGGAACCATTTATGTGATTGTAGGAAAGATCTAAGTTTTGTAAACTCGTCAAATTTCCTATGCTTCCAATGGATCTTTTGGAAAAAAAATTGTGTGATAGACCGAGAGTCGTTAATTTTGTGCAATTACCTATGGATGGTGGAATAAGCCCATTGATAAAATTGTAGGATAGATCTAAGGACACGAGCTTGACAAGAGCTCCAATGCTTAATGGGATTTGGCCCGAGAGGGAGTTCTTACAGAGGTCGAGATAAACAAGATGAGGCAAGTCTGCAAAGTGAAGAGGCTCATCAAATTCATACTCTACTAGGCATGGTAGAAAAAATTGTAGTAGAAGAGATCAAGGGAGATTATTTTAGTACAATTACCTAGGGAAGTTGGGATAGATCCGTTCAGGCCATTGTAGGACAGATCCAAGTAAGCGAGCTCGGCCAGAACTCCAATGCTTGACGGGATTGGTCCCGAGAGAAAGTTCAAATAGAGGTCCAGATAGACAAGATAAGGCAAGTCTGCAAAGTGGAGATTGTCCAACCTGCCTTGAAGGTGACAGGACGGAAGTGAAATGTTGTCCACAACTAGGACAGCATCACCACGAGGCAGCACGGCGTTGCTGCAGGCTACGCCCGTCCAGTCACAGGGGCTGGTTCCCTTTGACCATGAGTCCAGCTCAGAGCTCCATCCCTCTAGGCTTGATTTCCACTGGAGAAGTGCCTTGGCTTGCCGATACAGCGACGGATGCGTGGAATTTGAGGCAGAAGTAAGGCGTGGCAAGGCGAGCAGGAGCAGCAGCAGCTCCAAGGCTAGTAGAAGGCTCATGTTGTGCAGCAGGCAGGACTTAGTTGGTAAGTGAACGTCCAGAGCGCCTTGTTTACATTCTATAGGAACCAGATTCTATAGGAACCAGAGAGTGAAAACAAAACGCGTGGTGCCATGGCCCATGGGGCGCAAATGTTGACTGACATGAAATTAGCAATTGAACCGGTTTATTAGGGACCGGCCGGGCTGAATTGGAGGAAACCGCGTACCGGCAGTGCTACCTGCTCCCACTCCACGGAGCGCTGATGTCGTCGGTCAAGGCCAACGGCGCCGAACTGAGGCTGCTACTTTTGGCAATTCGAGTGGTGGCGGGAAGCTAGAGCGGTCATTGGTTATTGGCATGCGGCCCCCTGCTGCACAAGAGAACATTCTATGTGTGTTTTAAAATAGCAGGAGCGGTGGCGGGAAGCTAGCTAGTGCTCATCAACGCTGTGGTGCGGTGGACGCCATCCCCGCCTACTGTTAGTTTTAATCTTGTTACATGCATTAGTAGATGTTTTTTTATCGTGTCATGCATGCATGTTTAATTACGAAGTTGCATGCTAGCTGGTTTGTTAGCTAGTTGAGTCCTTGCATGTACATGTGTACGCCGATGGATGGATGTGTACACGTGGATTGAGTCGATGCATGTCAATAGGATCATTAGCCAGAAGCGTACGAGTTTACGTTGCGGCTATTAGTAGGTGAGTTAGTTGAGCGAGCCACGATGCACTATCGTAGGTCAAGTTTGCATGTAATCAAAAGATAATAAGAGAAGAAAATCAAAAAAGAGGACGGCAGTTGCGCCTCGCAAAATCCTGTGTCTTCGTGTTCCTCTCTCTCGCTCGTCTCCACCGTATCCACGTGTGTACTCCGGCTTGTGATCCAACACCTACGCCATGGCTGCCCTCAAGCTCCCTCTGCATCAGCGTCGCGCCTTCGGCCCCGTTCGGATGTCCTCCAGCTTCCAGCTTTGCGAGAAGCCAGCGAGAAGCTAGCCGAACGGTGCAGCTCCTAGAATCCAGCTCCTGGAGAACAAGCGGCCTGCAGTGCAAAAATGAGAAGCTGGGTGAACCCAGTTCTCAAAATCGAAGGAGGAGAAGTTCGACATAATTACCCTATATATGCAACCGCCAAGTGACCCTGAGGCGTACCGGTTCGCTCGATCTCTTTCTCTAGATATGTTCTCTCGGTACGAGAAACCACCCAAATGGGCTCCAAGCGTGCTTCCTGGGCTGCCAGCCCATACAAACGGGAGCTGGAGCAGCCGCTGCTGCCGAACGCAGCGCTGGCTCCCGCGAGAAGCCAGCTCGCCCAGCTCCCGCGAGAAGCTGGCTCGTTTCGGAAGCTGGAGAGCTTCCGAACCTCCTTTGGAACGCGGCAGAGGGAGCGTCTGGGCCCAATGTCTGGTCGCATCGCGTGGGAGCACGTGTGCAGAGCAAAGGAGGACACGGGCAGAATGACTCGCTGCTCCTCAAGCTACTGCCTCGGCTGCGCTCGTTGCTGCCATCTGTTGGGGTTCGATGTGGTTACCCATCCCGATGTTGACACCGGCGAACTACACCGTCTGGGTGATCAAGGAGGAGGCAATCCTTGGTGCCAAGGTGCTCTGGGAGGCGGTGGCTCCGGCGGACGCGGCGGCAGTCGACGCGAAGAAGAACAAGATAGCGCGGTCTCAACTGTTGGGGGCATTGTCCGAGTATATTCTATTCCAGGCATAGTTTAAAAAACGGGACCGGACCGGCGGTCGAACCGGAAAAAACCGGAACCGGCAGCCTCATCGGATTTTTAAGCTAATAAGACCGATACGCAATCAAACCGGAAAAAACCGATCGAACCGGCCGGTTTTTTGGAAAACCGGTGAAAAAACCGGGTAATTGAACCGGGAAAAACAGGGAAAAAAGTATTAATAGAAATTGGGAAAATGGGATTCGATCCGAGGGCATGTGAGCAGTAGGCGGGGCCTGCCCATGGCCCAATAACCAACTTGGTTTTGCTACTTTGTTGTCCACTACATGGTTATAATTTTATTTGACCATTGTTTCACTCTATATTAGCACATATATTAATCAATATATATTATTTTATTTCTGAAAAACCAACAATCGAACCGGTGAACCGGCGGTCCGACCGGTAAAAACCTGAACCGACAACCTTTCCGGTTCGATTTTCGGTTCGGTTTTTTAAACTATGATTGCAGGTCTCAACTTAGACGACGACTATGGAAATTTGGGACAACATCAAGGTGCGGTTCGTCAGGGCCGATCACGTCAAGGCGGCTCAGCTCGCCACCCTCCGCGGTGAGTTCGATCACTTGCGCATGGAGGACGGAAGCACCCAGGTGCTGCATCATTAAGATACCCATGACTATTTTTATTTAGACTAGCATGAACATTAAGTGTATCCTTGTATGCTTCCATGCTCAATATCCCTACAATCAATTCTGTAACATATTACCTATTGTTTCATGTTGGACTTACATTTCACATAGCCATATTCCTTTAGATGAGAAGGCCAATACCAAACCTAGAGCTTGAGTTGTAATTACTAATCATTTTATATGATAAATCATTCTACCATGGAATTATCATAGTAGTGAGGCTATTTCGAGGTCTTTGGGCTAATTTTAGGTTAATTAGTGGCACTACCTGCCAAATTTTGTTGTAAAGACTATTATCTCATTTACCGCGACCACTACATCGCGCTTGCCTAAAGGCATCGCAAGCTTGACCGGCCCGATATATTGCGTTTTCTTTCGGTTTTAGCGCTATCCCTCCTAGCATGGACGAAGAACTATCAAGTTGCGTTCTTTTTCTTTATTGTACGCACTCAATTCCTCCAATGGACCAACGACTTAGGTTGCCTTTTTTGTTTATATTTTTGGGTTCCTTTATTTGTTTGGTTTTCCTTTCTATTTGTTTTCTTTTTATTTTCTTATTCTCTATTTTACTTTATTCTTTATGTATTTCCCTTTTTTGTTGCTTTTTATTTTTAGTATTTTTCTCTTTTCATGTTTTCCCTTTGGTTTTGGTTTAGTTTTTTTTAACTTTTTCTGTTGCGTCTTTCAGTTCCATTTTTATTGTTTCTTTGCCTAAATACATCTGTACTATAATATATGTACCTCTTAAAATACACTTTTGAAATTTATAAATACATGCTAAACATTTCACTAGTAGAAAAGGGGGCAACGATCCAGGCCGGCTCAGCCCATTAGTTCCGGTTCAATCTAGAACCGGGACCAATGGGGGCATTGGACCCGGTTCGTGAGCTCAGGGGGCCGGCCGGGCCACGTGGGTCATTGGTCCCGGTTCGTATGAACCCTTTGGTCCCGGTTGGTGGGACGAACCGGGACCAATGTGCCTGGCTCCTGGCCCACCACCATTGGTCCCGGTTCGTGGCATGAACCGGGACCAAAGGCTCCCATTTAGTCCCGGTTCATGCCACGAACCGGGACCAGTGGTGCCGCCTATATATACCCCTTGCGCCGGAGCAGAGCACTGAGTGCTCTGTTTTTCTGGGCCGGCGAGAGGAGGGGCTTGTGGTGCTCTAGCTCACCTCCTTTGCACATGAGGTGTTCAATGAAATGCCCGAGCCACACTAGTTAAGCTTTCTCCTCTCGAAGCTCGACCTCAAAGCTCCATTTTCCTCGAGATTTGTCTAGATTTAGCGGTCCGTCACGCCCCACCCCTGTCTTCACCGCCGTCGATCACCCGCGCCGATCTCATCACCGACACCACCGTGGTGAGCCTCTTGCTCTTTTCTTCTTTCTGAAAGGAAAAATATTCTTACTTATATGTTTAGATAGATACTTGTATCATTTTCTTACTTCTATTATTGCATCTTATATAGTGCGATGGTTTTGGTATCCGCCCCCGTCGGCCCTCGTTCTGTCTATGATTCGGATGTGGTATATATATTAATCTTTATAACTATTGGTTCATTTATTGTTTATGATAATTATGCGGACCAACGTGACATAGATTTTATTTATCTAGGATGTATGTGAACTGGAAATTCCAACCGACCCTATTGTCGAGAGGTTAAATTTAGTTGAAGAAGAAAACAATTTCTTGAAGGAAAAAATAAAAAAAATTGAGGAGGAGAAGATGATATTGGAGTTGCATGTTGCGGATGTCGTCGATGATCACAAGATCAAGATGGATGCAATGCGCTTGAAGATTAGAAAGATTAGAAAATATGCCATTCATACCGATGCTTGGTATCATTATGCCGTTGGATCAATTGTTACCTTGGTTGCGATTATGATCGCCTTTGTTTTAATTAATGTATGGTTTAATTAATTAGATGCTTTGGAGAGCTATATGTTGTTAGATGAGAACTATGTATGTACTTTGGTTTTAATGTGATGATGAACTTCTATTAATTTGGACACTTAATTATATATAATGTATGCAGATGAACCGGCAATGGATGTACGGTGACAGACACACCTCCGAGTACATTAAGGGCGTGCATGAGTTTCTCGATGCGGCTGAGGCAAACAAGCAGAATGGTTTTATGTGTTGTCCATGCACTAAATGTGGGAATACGATGTCTTACTCTAACCGGAAAATCCTTCACACCCACCTGCTTTACAAGGGTTTCATGCCACACTATAATGTTTGGACGAGGCACGGAGAAATAGGGGTTATGATGGAAGACGACGAAGATGAAGAGTACGATGACAACTATGTTCCCCCTGAATACCGTGATGCTGCAACGGGGGGAGCTGGTGAAGATCAAGAGGAACCAGACGATGTGCCCAATGATGCTGCAACGGGTGAAGCTGCTGAAGATGAAGAGGAACCAGACGATGTGCCCGATGATGATGATCTCCGCCGGGTAATTGTCGATGCAAGGACGCAATGCGAAAGTCAAAAGGAGAAGCTGAAGTTTGATCGCATGTTAGAGGACCACAAAAAAGGGTTGTACCCCAATTGCGAAGATGGCAACACAAAGCTCGGTACCGTACTGGAATTGCTGCAGTGGAAGGCAGAGAATGCTGTGCCTGACAAAGGATTTGAGAAACTAATGAAAATATTGAAGAAGAAGCTTCCAAAGAATAACAAATTGCCCGATAGTACATACGCAACAAAGAAGGTCGTATGCCCTCTAGGATTGGAGGTGGAGAAGATACATGCATGCCCTAATGACTGCATCCTATACCGTGGTGCATACAAGGATCTGAACGCATGCCCGGTATGCGGTGCATTGCGGTATAAGATCAGACGAGATGACCCTGGTGATGTTCACGGCGAACCCCGCAGGAAGAGGGTTCCTGCGAAGGTGATGTGGTATGCTCCTATAATACCACGGTTGAAACGTTTGTTCAGAAACGGAGAGCATGCCAAGTCGATGCGATGGCACAGTGAGGACCGTAAGAAAGACGGGAAGTTGAGAGCACCCGCTGACGGGTCGCAGTGGAGAAAAATCGTGAGAAAGTACTGGAATGAGTTTGCAAAGGACCCAAGGAACGTATGGTTTGCTTTAAGCGCGGATGGCATTAATCCTTTCGGGGAGCAGAGCAGCAATCACAGCACCTGGCCGGTCACTCTATGTATGTATAACCTTCCTCCTTGGATGTGCATGAAGCGGAAGTTCATTATGATGCCAGTTCTCATCCAAGGCCCTAAGCAACCCGGCAACGACATTGATGTGTACCTAAGGCCATTAGTTGAAGAACTTTTACAACTGTGGAATGGAAATGGTGTACGTACGTGGGATGAGCACAATAAAGAGGAATTTAACCTAAAGACGTTGCTGTTCGTGACCATCAACGATTGGCCCGCTCTCAGTAACCTTTCAGGACAGACAAACAAAGGATACCACGCACGCACACACTGTTTAGATGACACTGAAAGTATATACCTAGACAAATGCAGGAAGAATATGTACCTGGGCCATCGTCGATTTCTTCCGACCAACCATCAATGTCGAAAGAAAGGCAAGCATTTTAAAGGCGAGGCAGATCACCGGAGGAAGCCCGCCATGCGTACCGGTGATCACGTACTTGCTATGGTCAATGATTTACACGTAATCTTTGGAAAGGGTCCCGGCGCACTAGCTGTTCCGAATGACGGTGAGGGACACGCACCCATGAGGAAGAAGAAATCTATATTTTGGGACCTACCCTACTGGAAAGACCTAGAGGTCCGCTCTTCAATCGACGTGATGCACGTGACGAAGAACCTTTGCGTGAACCTGCTAGGCTTCTTGGGCGTGTATGGAAAGACAAAAGATACACCCGAGGCACGGGAGGACCTGCAACGTTTGCACGAAAAAGACGACATGCCTCCGAAGCAGTATGAAGGTCCTGCCAGCTACGCTCTTACGAAAGAAGAGAAAGAAATCTTTTTTGAATGCCTGCTTAGTATGAAGGTCCCGACTGGCTTCTCGTCGAATATAAAGGGAATAATAAATATCCGAAAGAAAAAGTTCCAGAACCTAAAGTCTCATGACTGCCACGTGATTATGACGCAACTGCTTCCGGTTGCATTGAGGGGGCTTCTACCGGAAAACGTCCGATTAGCCATTTTGAAGCTATGTGCATTCCTCAATGCAATCTCTCAGAAGGTGATCGATCCAGAAATCATACCAAGGCTAAGGAGTGATGTGGCGCAATGTCTTGTCAGTTTCGAGCTGGTGTTGCCACCATCCTTCTTCAATATCATGACGCATGTCCTAGTTCATCTAGTCGACGAGATTGTCATTCTGGGGCCCGTATTTTTACACAATATGTTCCCCTTTGAGAGGTTCATGGGAGTCCTAAAGAAATATGTCCGTAATCGCGCAAGGCCAGAAGGAAGCATCTCCATGGGCCATCAAACAGAGGATGTCATCGGGTTTTGTGTTGACTTCATTCCTGGCCTTAAGAAGATAGGTCTCCCTAAATCGCGGTATGAGGGGAGACTGACTGGAAAAGGCACGCTAGAAGCGGACTCAATAATATGCAGGGACGGGCATTCTTGGTCTCAAGCACACTACACAGTTCTACAGAACTCTACCTTGGTGACCCCGTATGTCGATGAACACAAGAACAGTCTGCGCTCCAAACACCCGGAGCAGTGCGACGACTGGATTACATGTGAACACATCAGGACTATTAGCAGTTGGTTGGAAGCACGTATCAGAGGTGACAACACTGTTTGTGATGAGTTGTACTTGTTGTCCAGGGGACCATCTTTGAATGTATTGATTTGGAAAGGATACGAGATAAATGGGAATACATTTTACACGATTGACCAAGATCAGAAGAGCACCAACCAAAACAGCGGTGTACGCTTTGATGCAACAACCGATAAGGGAAAGGACACATATTATGGTTACATAGTGGACATATGGGAACTTGACTACGGACAAGATTTTAAGGTCCCTTTGTTGAAGTGCAAATGGGTCAATCTGTCAGGAGGCGGGGTACATGTAGACCCACAGTACGGAATGACAACAGTCGATCTGAAAAATCTTGGGTACACTGATGAACCGTTCGTCCTAGCCAATGATGTGGCACAGGTTATCTATGTGAAGGACATGTCTGAAGATTATGAAAGGTTTCATGAAATTCCTCCCTTCAATGTCAAGGCTGACCCAAGCATCATGATAAACGATGAAGATTATCCATGGTTACGACGCAATAAGCAAATGACACAAGCAAAGAAAAAGTGAAGACTTTCTCCCGCAACTATTATGATGATACCATGCCAAATTTGTAACATACGAGTATGTTATGCCAAGTATTTTAGAGTTCATTTGAAAACAGACGAGTAGGTGCATCTATGTTAATTTTTTTTATTAAAGTTAATCACAAACTTGTGATTCACACAAATTTCAAAGAATTCAAATTTTAACTATTCAAATTTGAAAACTAATGGCACTAACAGAAAGTATTTTGTTGTAAGTAGAAACAAAATAAAATAAATAAAGCAACAAAGAAAAAAAGTGTTTTCAAATTTGAAAACTAATGGCACTAACAGAAAGCTTATAATTTTTCTAAAACTAAAAGCAAAAAGAATTAAAAATAAAGTAAAAAAACAAAAGAAAATAAATAATGCAGAAAATAAAATTAAAAAACTATAAAAAAATAAAAATAGCAACAATAAGTATTTTGTTGTAAGTAGAAACAAAATAAAATAAATAAAGCAACAAAGAAAAAAAGTGTTTTCAAATTTGAAAACTAATGGCACTAACAGAAAGCTTATAATTTTTCTAAAACTAAAAGCAAAATGAATTAAAAAATAAAGCAAAAAACAAAAGAAAATAAATAATGTAGAAAACAAAACAAAAAAACTGGAAAAAATAAAAATAGCAACAATAAGTATTTTTTTATAAGTAGAAACAAAATAAAATAAATAAAGCAACAAAGAAAACAAAAAAACAAAAAAGTGCCACCTACTGGGCCCACACGGTCTGAATACGACTAGAAACCCTACAATGGGCCAGGATTCAGGCCCGCAGGAGGCCCAGTAGGCCCACAGGCAGATAAAGTGACTTTAGGCCCGTAAGCCTGCATTTGAGAGGAGCTCGAAGTGGTCGGCGCAGCAGCGCTTATAAACCACTGCTGAAGCCTCTCGGCTAGCGAGTTGGGACTAAACATCCCACCGCACCGCGCCAGTTCCAGCACAAGGCCATTGGTCCCGGTTGGTGGGACGAACCGGGACCAAAGGGGTGCATTGGTCCCGGTTCGTCCCACCAACCGGGACCAATGCGCCCCCTTTAGTCCCGGTTGGTGCCACCACCCGGGACCAAAGGCCGCCGCTTCCCGCCCTTTGGGCTGCTGAAAAAGGCCTTTGGTCCCGGTTGGTGGCACAAACCGGGACTAAAGGGTGGCATTAGTCCCGGTTTAAGCCACCAACCGGGACTAAAGCATTTTCTATATAAGCAAACACTTAGCAGTTTTCGACCAAATCACGCACTTCTCCCCCGACGCCCCCTGCTCCTCCTCGTCGCCGTCGCCGCCCGACGCCCCTGCTCCTCCTCGTCGCCGTCGCCGCCCCACGCCGTCAGGCTGCTCGCCTTCGCCGTCGCTGCCGCCACCGACGCCGTCAGGCTGATTGCCTTCGCCGTCGCCGCCGCCCCCTGTGAGCACAGCCCTCTCCCATCCCGCGCCCCTGCGCCCCTCTCCTGCGCGGCCGCCGCGCCGCCGCCCCTGCCCTGTGCGGCTGCCGTGAGCCGCCCCCTGCCCTGAGCTGGCGCCGCGCGCCACCCAGCCGCCCTGCCCTGCCCTGCCGGCGCCACCGCTGCCGCCATATATATATGTTTAATTTTTATTATTTTAATTTTTTTCATATATATATATATATATATATATATATAATGTATGTGTATGTATATGGCTATATGTTTCTGTTCATATGTTGCAATATGTTTTTTTATTTTATTAGTTTATTTTTTTTCATATGTGATGTATATGTGTATGTGGCTAGAATGTATATGTGTATGTGATGTTAAAAATATATATGTTAAAAATGTTTTATATATAGAAAGTTACGATTTTAGAAAAGTTTTATATATGCAAAAGTTACAATTTTAGAAAAAGAAGGATAAGAAAGAAGAAAATAAGAAGAGGAAAGAAAGAAGAAGAGGAGAGGAAAAGAAGAGGAAAGAAAGAAGAAAATAAGAAGAGGAAAGAAAGAAGAAGAGGAGAGGAAAAGAAAAGGAGAAATAAATAAGAAGAAGAAAAAAGAAGAAAAAGAAGAGGAGAAGAAGAAAGGAATAGTGGAGAGGAAGAGAAAGTAGAATATTCTATTTTCTCTTCTTCTCCACTATTCCTTTCTTCTTCTCCTCTTTTTTTTCTTATTTTTTTCTTCGATCTTCTCCGCTAGCTATTCCTTTCTTCTCCTCCTCCTCTCCTCCTCCTCTTCTTCTTCTTCTTCTTCTTCTTCTTCTTCTTCTTCTTCTTCTTCTTCTTCTTCTTCTTCTTCTTCTTCTTCTTCTTCTTCTTCTTCTTCTTCTTCTTCTTCTTCTTCTTCTTCTTCTTCTTCTTCTTCTTCTTCTTCTTCTTCTTCTTCTTCTTCTTCTTCTTCTTCTTCTTCTTCTTCTTCTTCTTCTTCTTCTTCTTCTTCTCCTTCTTCTTCTTCTTCTCCTTCTTCTTCTTCTTCTCCTTCTTCTTCTTCTTCTCCTTCTTCTTCTTCTTCTCCTTCTTCTTCTTCTTCTTCTTCTTCTTCTTCTTCTTCTTCTTCTTCTTCTTCTTCTTCTTCTTCTTCTTCTTCTTCTTCTTCTTCTTCTTCTTCTTCTTCTTCTTCTTCTTCTTCTTCTTCTTCTTCTTCTTCTTCTTCTTCTTCTTCTTCTTCTTCTTCTTCTTCTTCTTCTTCTTCTTAATTTTTATCGGGAACGAGGGTGTCGAGGATCGCCGAGGGGTCGAGGGTCGGGAACTAGGGTAGAGGGTCGAGGGTCATTAAGGGGTCAAGGGTCGAGGGTTTCAGGGTCGAGGGTTCGAGGGTTCTAGGGTCGAGGGTTCCAGCAGGGTCGTCTAGGGGTCGAGGGTTCCAGGGGTCGAGGATCGCCGAGGGTTCTACGTTTGCCACTAATATATCCATTTGTCATGTTTGAATAATAATTGCCATGTTGTAAATATTTATAGAAACTATGGACACTATCGCCCGAGACGAAGCAAGAGAAGCGTTGTTGAGGGACATAATCGCAGAAGGAAGTGATGCCGTCTCGTTGTATCTCAACGACACCGATGGTACTCTGGAAGGAGAGGGTGAAGAAGCTGGCTCTGGTGACCTAATGCCGGTGCAAGAAGAAGAACGTGACGACGGGTCCGGTGACCGAAACGAGTCCGGCGACCGAGCCGAGTCCGGCCAGGTATATATATTAGTTAAGCCTGTGCTGACTAGCTAATTAATGCATTCATTGTTTTGGTATGCACACATATTAATTAAGTCTTTGTTCTTTTTTCTAGCCCTCCGGATCGAGCACAACTGAGGTAAAGAGACGAGGCCCGAAGAAAAAGTTGAGCTCGGATGAAAGGTTTGAGATCATAGAAATCGCGCCCGACGGCCAACCTATTGAACCCATGCGAACAAAGAAGGCATTTGTTGCTCAGTGCGGGGTTCTGGTTAGGGACAAGATCCCGATCAGCATCCAGCAATGGAATAAGCCTAAGAACAAAGACCCTGAGGTGTCTTATGTCAATGATCTGGAGAAAAATGATCTTTGGACTGAGCTGAAGTCAAATTTCACCCTACCGCCAGAGGATGATCCGGAGAAGCGAGTTAAAGAGCAGTTAATCAAGTCTTTTGCTCTTAAGAGGATGGCAGACCTATTCAGGAGGTGGAAGAAAGACCTGAATATGTTTGTCGAGAAAAAAGAGACACCAGAATTCAAGGGCATATATGAGAAGATCAGAGATGACTGGCCTGCATTTGTGGCCCACAAGACATCGGAAAAGAGTAAGAAGATGTCGGAGACAAACAAGAAAAATGCTGCGAAGAAGAAGCTTCACCATCGCACGGGGTCATGTGGCTACCTGGTAGCCCGGCCTAAGTGGGCCAAGGCTGAGAATGATCTGGTTGAAAAAGGGATTGAACCAGAGACAATGAGCTGGCCAGACCGTTGCCGGACTTGGTTCTTCGGGGCTGGCGGAACCTTGGACCCTGTAACAGGGAAGTGCATTTGGACGGATGAGCAAGCTGACATACCCTTGAAAAAGCTTCGGTACTATATCGCTGCAGCGCAGGAAGGGACGTTCCTTCCAGACAGAGAGAACGACGAGCTCACAAAGGCCCTCGGGAATCCTGAGCACCCTGGACGGACACGAGGCACGCCAGGCTCCATTCCGTGGAAGGCTGGGTTTCCGGACGCAGGCGGTTACAAAAGCCAGGAGAGGAGGAAGAAAGTGCAGCAGTCTGAACTGCAGGCGCTTAAAGAAAGGGTACTCGGGATAGAGGAACGAGAAGCAGACCGGGAGAAACGAACTGCCGAAGCTTCCCCTGAAGCTACCCTGCCATCTCAGCGGAGAAGCAGCGTGGCTTCCACCGAGCTGCTTCAGCCAGAGCTTGTCTTGACGGCTCCTGCCAGCTATCCCGTGGATGCTATCACGGAGGCTCAAAATTGCCACCTTATGACGCAGTGGATGAATATGAAGGTCAAGGCGACTGTTGGCTCTGTTTATCCTAATGAACCCGGCGCAACTTTTCACTACCGGCCGATTCCAGAAGGATATGCTGAGGTGATGGTGGATGAAATAACGGAGGGATTTGAGGACCTCCCGCTTCACCACCCTACCGGAGAAGGGGAGACTCGGCTGGGTTCTGCTCTGAAGACTCCATGCCTATGGCGGAAGGAGCTCATCAACCTTCCAAACTGGACGCCTCCGCCGCCTCCTCCTCCTCCGGCGAGTCAGGGGACTCCACCTCCTCCACCGCCTCCTCCTCCGGCGAGTGACGATCAGGGCCCTCGGCCGACTCCTTCTCCGGCGCGTGGCGGCACTCCGCCTACTTCTCCGCCTGCGCCGGCGCGCCCGAGCAGCCAGCCTACTCCTTCTCCGCCTCGTGAGCAAGGGCGGAAGATACCCGCCGCCGCTCCGGCAGCTGCTCCGGCGCGTCGTAGTCCTTCTCCTCCGCCTCGCAAAAAGCAAGCAGTAAAGAAGACTGCCGCTCCGTCTGCTCTGCCGGCGTCTAGCAGTATAGCCAGAGGCGGGAGAAAATACAAATTCGGTCCTTCTCTGAAATCTCCAGAGAAGTTACCATACGAGATGAGCCCGGAGGAGAACGCGAGGATCACGCGAACCGAGAAGGATGACTGGTTTCAAGGGTTGAAAGCACAGAGACATCCACCTCCGAAGGAGAAGGTAGATTCGGTGAAAGTGAAGCGCACTCTGGCTGCCCTGGCAAAACCACCCAAGTCTCCGCCGAAAGGCAACTATGAGCGCATTATTGCAAAGACATGGGTCGAAGCGTCGCGGTCGGGAAGTACAGTCAGTGATCAAAGGCTGAAAGAACGACGAGTAGCTGGGAAACAAATTGCCCAGCTCGGCGAACAAGCAAAGCAATCTTGCCCTCCGCTCAAGGTGCCTAGCGTCGATCCGAGGATGGCGCCCGGTTATACCAATCTTGACGATTATCTGCCCGACGATGTAGATTATGGTTTCCTGGACGTGCAGATACACAGATACGAGTACGGGAAGCCTCTCGTCAAAGATGAAAGATCTCTAACAACGATGATGCGAAGATTGCATAATTGGTACATGAAAACCTGCAGAGAGTCTGGGGGGAGGAATACTTTGTATATGAGAGTTAAACCGGAGCATGACCTCGTTGGAATTGAACTGTTGCATGTTCCATTTGAGGAGTTCTATCAGTTTTTCAATCAATTGGCCCTCGATAAAGCAACGGTCACCTGCTACTGTCTGTAAGTACTACTACTTCTGTCATTAAGTCTCTCTACATAGCTCAGCTCTTTCATTGCATGTATTTATAATTATCCTCACTATATTATGCAGATTGAAGATCGCCGAATTGAAGAAAAGACAAATCGGTGATATTGGGTTCATTAACACAAATCTCATAGATGCAGTTCAGGTTAAAGATCATGCCGCAGAAACCGAGGCCAGCTTGCTACGATCATTCAAAATAAATGAACACAAAAATATAATACTCTTTCCTTACAACTTCAAGTGAGTGTTGTCTTGTGCATATTCGGTTTCCCTTATATATTAGTCCAGGTTATAGTAATGTAATTGATGAGTTATGCATGCGTGCGCAGTTTCCACTATATTCTCCTAGAGATTAGGCTTGAGAAGGGAGTAGTAACTGTCTTGGACTCGAGACGAAAAGATCCCTAGGAGTATGCGGACATGACTGAAATCCTCAAGAAGTAAGTTAAATCGATCATTATCCACCATATCAGCAAATTTGTTCATTTCCTGATATCAAGTAATTGTTTTCTTTTGTCTGGCAGTGTTTGGAAAAAATTCAACACAAATTCCCCGGGACTCCCGAAGGAGCTGGAATTTAGATACCCGAAAGTAAGTACTATAGTACCATGTTCCGCGCGTCTCCTAGCTATTGATTCAAGCGCTAGTTTCATCAATACCATTTGGCATTCTTGCTTATCTGTTTAATTGACCTCTATTTCTTGTAAAGTGGTTGTGGCAGGAACAAGGGAATGATTTTTGTGGATACTACGTCTGCGAGTCCATCCGCCACACGACCTGTGAGCGGGGCGGGTACTCTGAGAAACAATATGAAGTGCGTAAGAAATAATATTCACAATTTTTGTTTATTACCATCATTTGTGTTGAGTTTCATTCATTCATATATATATATATATATATATATATATATATGTGTGTGTGTGTGTGTGTGTGTGTGTGTGTGTGTGTGTGTGTGTGTGTGTGTGTGTGTGTGTGTGTGTGTGTGTGTGTGTGTGTATTGACCACCTTCTTCAAATTAGATGTTTCGGCAGCGGAATGAACTCCTAGGACCAGATCGCATGCGAGCAATTCAAGAGGAATTGGCGGCATTCTTTCTTGACCACGTGATCGCTCAAGACGAAGAATACTATGTGGACCATGCGTCCGTAATTTAAGAGATTATATTTGTAAAAGATAATTATTGTATATATGTAGCCGGTAGTGTCGGACGATAGATATACGAGAACTTCTTGTTCGACCAATCTCTCGGAGAAGGAGATGTGGTCGATATCACTTCTCTCTGTATGCATATATGTTCATGACGATCTTCTGTTTCTTTCGTTTGCTTACTAGCTAGCACATGCCTAGTCTTCTCTATACGTATGTTTAGTACGTAACGTCGACCAAGCACGGACATAAGAGAGGACACTTCTCTCTATTAATTAGCTATCTAGCTAACACAATATATGAAATACCTAAATTAACCCCCCAAAATCCCCAAACCCCCTCCCCCCCTTAAAAAAAAACCAAAAACCCCAGCCACAGAAATGCTGACGCGTGGATGCCTATTGGTCCCGGTTGGTGCTACCAACCGGGACCAAAGGCCCTCCTGCCTGGGCTCGGCGCACAGGCCATGTGGAGGCCCATCTGTCCCGGTTCTGGTTTGAACCGGGACTAAAGGGTGAGGGTATTAGTAACGACCCTTTAGTCCCGGTTCAGGAACCGGGACTAAAGGCCCTTACGAACCAGGACAATAGGCCGGTTTTCTACTAGTGTTTTATAACACATTTTGATCATTTTATAAATACTTGAAGACCATTTTTCAAATAATGTGGAACATTAATGCAGGATGAACACTGTAGAAATAATACATGATGACAATTGTTCAAATAACTTTAATTTTTTTAAGACATGATAATTTTTTTAATACACGTTGAACATATTTCAATACACAATGAATATTTGTTCAAAAGATTCTTAACATTTTAAACACATGTAGAACATTTTTCAAAACACAATTGAATATTTAGTAAATACATGATGCAGATTTTTTAAATATGTTTAACACTTATAAATGCAATAAAGAAAGAAAGAAAAGATGCTACCATAATGTATATGAAGAAAGAACAAAAATAAACGCAGCAAGAAATGGCAAAAACAGGTCGGCCCAATTTTGAGGAACTGCGGGCCACATGGTGTTTTTACTCACAACAGATGCTAGGATAATCGAAAGAAAAACTAGTATATTGGGCCGGTCAACCTCGTGATGCCTTTAGGCGAGCATGGCGCTGTGGTCACAGTAAGCAAGATATATATTTTTGTGCCAAATTCTAGCAGGCAGTGACCACTAATTAGCCTAGAGGCCTTGAAATAGCCTCACTACAATGATCTTTAATTTTATGATAGAATAATTTATCATATAAAATGACCAGTAATTACAAATCAAACTCTAGGTTTTGTGCTGAGCTTCTCAGCCAAAGGAATATGGACATCCATTCCTGCATCTTTGACTGTCGTTTCACTCGGCCATAATATGAATTTATGTGGCGATTCACAATATTCAGACTATTCGAAGTATGACTTAATACCATGTAAGGCACTGGAGGTTGACAGGGAACAACAAAGCAGTAAACGTCCGCATGTCATACTAGTTCTTGCTTTAGCTCCATTTTCCTTCATTTGCCTCGCAATAGCAACCATCGTGGTTGTTTGTCAGAGAAGAAAATCTGTAAAAAGCAGTAGCATAAGCAAATCTGGAGATATATTTTCCATATGGAATTTCGACGGGAAGATCACATCCGAAGACATAGTAAGCGCAACAGAATATTTCGATGAGAAATACTGCATTGGTGTTGGAGGCTATGGATCAGTCTTTAGAGTTGACCTTGAAGGGGGGACTACCTTTGCTGTGAAGCTCCTCCACTCAATGGAAGAATATAACGACTAGGGATCATTCCACACTGAGATTGAAGTGTTGACAAAAATCAGGCATCGATGCATCGTCAAATTGTATGGCTTTTGTTCCCACTCCAAGTGCAAATTACTCGTCTATGATCTTATCGAGAGGGGAAGTTTATCATCCATATTTCATGACCAAGAGCTAGTGAAGGAATTGGATTGGCCCAAGAGAATCACTCTTGTGAGGGTTGTCAGCGTCGCCAAGACAGGGACTGAACCGCTGGTTCAGTCGGAACGAGCTATTGCTGATCAGCGGACTGTAGCGGATCCGGCAACTGAAGATGGCGCGGTAGAATTCAATCAAGGAGATGGGCCGGCCCGGCGGCCCAAGCGAGCGACCAACCCACCGTGTTGGCTCGACGACTACAGCCCGGCCCGTTAATTGAGTTAACGGTCATTCGTTTAAATAGAGATGGATCTCTTCCTGTAATAGTTGGCTAACTAGGATTGGAATGGCGGCTTCGGCCGGTGTAATCGGATAGCTGTGAGGGTGGTTGGGCGGCTAGCTACCGAAACGTTTCCCCAATTTCGAATTTGAATCCCTAAATTCTCCGCCGATCTAGTGTGTTGCTTACAGTTGGTATCATATTCGGCGGTCTTGGTGCTTCCGCAGCATCGCCACGGGACGCGGTGGCGAGATCAGCGGCGATTGGAGGCGATGGACAAGTTGTCCGAGGACGGGCACGGCGTCTACGCGGTTCTGCGGGCGGATTTCACCGCCGACTTGGACCAGCGCTTCAAGGAGCACGGCGACAACCTTCTCCAAGCCGTCGACAAGCTCATCCAGGCGAACACGACGGCGCTCGACGCTCTCCTGTCGGCACGGGTGGACGACGTACGGGACGAGTTCGCCCTCGAGATCGAGCAAGTCCGCGACTAGCGACTGCGGGAACCAACCGGGCGTGTCGAGACCTCATCGTCACGGATGGCTGGGAGTGGTCGCGGCGCCGCCTCCGACTCCCTTGGCATCGATCAGGAACACTGGGGAAGGCACATAACACTTATGTCCCTCCTCCGGTCAGAGGTGCGCGTGATTCCACTTTCTGTTCTCGTTCTCCTCCTATCGGTGATGCGGGCTACCCGGATACTGTTGATGCGTTTTCGTTTGGTGTTCGCGCGGATCTACCTCGGTTCGACGACGCGAATCCGAGGTTGTGGCAGAACAGATGCGAAGACCAGTTCAAACTCTGCAATACTCCGCCGCATAGATGGATTTCGCTGGCAACGTCTCAATTTGATGGAGCAGCGGCTTGGTGGTTGGAATAGGTCCAGCGCAAGTCGCCAAACATATCGTCGTCTGAATTCTGCTGCAGTTTGCAGAGTCGCTTCGGCAAAAATCAACACCAGACACTGCTTCGCCAACTCTTCCGTATAGCCCAGACCAGCACAGTCGTGGATTACGTGGATAGATTTGCTGATTTGTATGATCAGTTGTCCGCATATGAGGAAATTCCCAACACCTTACACTACACCACCTGCTTCCTCGACGGGCTCAAACCAGGGGGTCGCGTTGCAGTGGCGTTGCAGAAGCCTAAGGATCTCGATTCAGCATATGACTTGGCTTTGCTGCACGAGGAGCTTGGGGAGGGATACTAGTAGAAAAAGGGTCAAATGTCAAGCACATTAGTGCCGGTTTGCTTTTGAGCCGGCAATAATGTGTGCATTAGTGCCGGTTCCAACGGCTAGTCGGCCGCTTTCATTAGTACTGGTTCGTGGCCGACCTTTAGCACCGGTTCGTGCCACGAACTGGTACTAAAGTGAGTGGTGGCAGGATGTTGTCAGTCCGGGGCCCCTCCAGCACCTTTAGTACCGGTTCGTGGCACGAACCGGTGCTAAAGGTCGTCCTACATAAACTCTTCGTCCACCTGAGCTCGCTCTGTTCTTCCCCTCTTCCTCTCGAGCTCATCACACATTTTGCCCAAAATCTGTCAAGATTTGAAGGCCCCCATCCATTCAAATGATGACAAAGGTTAGCAACTTTGTCCTTTCATCTCTCATTGCTAGATTAGCTCTTGCAATGCTTTGTATAGTGATTAATTTATGAGTTTAGTAATTTGGGAGGAAATATATGTGCTAGTATTTGATTTATATGCAATTTGAGGTAAAAAATAACACTTAATTTGCATATGTAGGTGTGGTTTACTTAGTGCCTTCTAAATCTCCGTCGTAACCACAGTCGATCGCCCGCACCGTTCCGTCGCCGGCACCACCTTGTGGTGAGCCTCTTGTTCATGAATGTTTTACATTACCAAATTGGTTTGTATGATTTGGATATATAGTTACTCGTATAATTGTCTTACCCGTACGTTGTTTGTTATACATAGTGCCATGGTTTTGATATCCGTCCCCGTCGGCCCACGTCCTTGTTATGATTCGGATGTGGTATATTCTCTTTTAAAACTAGTTGTTGCATTTCGTGTTTATGACAAATTATGCCCATGAAGTTGACATAGATATTTTTGTCTAGGAGGTTTGTGAACCAGAAATTCTAACCGACCCTATTGTCGAGAGGTTAAATTTAGTTGAAAGAGAAAATGAGTATTTGAAAGAAAAATTGAAAAGAATTGAGGGAGAGAAGATGGAATTGGAGTTGCATCTTGCCGATGTCGTCGATGATCACAATATCAAGATGGAGAAAATGCGCTTGAAGATTAGAAAGATTAGAACATATGCCATTGATAGTGAGGCTTGGTATCATTATGCTGTTGGATCAATTGTTACCTTAGTTGCGATCTTGATCGCATTTGTTGTTGCATTTAAATGCTTTAGCTAGAGAGTTATTTGTTTTTTGCATTTAAGTCTTGTATGAACTTTATGTATGAACTTGTATTAATTTGGTCTTTTCGGTTTTGTGTAATGAAGATGAGCCGACAATGGATGTACGATGACCGATGCTCTCCCGAGTTCATTAATGGTGTGCAAACTTTTCTTCTTGCGGCTGATGCAAACAAGCGGGCGGATGATTTTATGCCTTGTCCATGTTTAGTCTGTAAGAATGATCACAATTACTCTACGTCAAGAACCATTCACGTCCATCTGTTTAAGTACGGTTTCATGCCCCACTATAATGTTTGGACCAAGTGTAAGTGCATCTAGTGCCACCCCTAGTTGGTTTTGGAGTATTGACGACAAACCTGGTTGAGGGACTAATGTGTTGGTGAGAATTGCAGGATAACACAGGTAGTAGTCCCTCATTGATTCGGTTTACCTACCGGAGATGACCCCTAAAAATGTATGAAGACATTGACGACAATGGTGGTATATGAAGATATTCAGATTGAAGACTATGACATGAGAAGACATTAAGTGAAGACTATGGGGTGCGAAGACTGAGTCGTTTCGTTGTTTCCTTTTCTTCTTTGTTGAGTCATAGGAACCACCATATTGTTAAGTGGGGTCCAAGTGAACGAAGTCAGAGTGACTGAAATGATGCTCAACCAAAATCCTATGTCTTCGAGCGAAGACTATGAGAGAAAATCTTATCCAGAGATGGATGAGTCAGCTTTGCTTGTAGCCCAAGTAAAGTTGCCGTGTGTGTTTGAAATCTGACCGTTGGAACACGTGTCAGTTCCTTAGTGACCCAGGGTCATTTCGGACATATCAGGTCGGGTTGCCTAGTGGTTATAAATAGCCCACCCCCTACACCATAAATTGGTGGCTGCTCAGAGTTAGTGCACGGCATTTGTCGTATCGAGAGCAACCCACCTCGAAGCCTTTGAGAGAGAGAAATCCTTGCGAGGACAAAGCCCAAACACCCAGAGCCAAAGAGTGTTAGGCATTACTAAAGTCTTTTTGTCTGCGTGACCTGAAGACTTATTACACTTGAGGTTGCATGTTGCCGATGTCGTCGATGATCACAAGATCAAGATGGAGAAAATGCGCTTGAAGATTAGAAAGATTAGAAAATATGCCATCGATAGTGAGGCTTGGTATCATTATGCTGTTGGATCCATTGTTACCTTTGTTGCAATCTTGATCGCATTTGTTGTTGCATTTAAATGCTTTAGCTAGAGAGTTATTTGTTTGTTGCATTTAAGTGTTGTATGAACTTTATGTATGAACTTGTATTAAGTTGGTGTTTTTGGTGCTGTGTATTGAAGATGAGCCGACAATGGATGTACGATGGCCGATGCTCTCCCGAGTTCACTAATGGTGTGCAAACTTTTCTGCTTGTGGCTGAGGCAAACAAGCGGGCGGATGGTTTTATGCCTTGTCCATGTGCTGTCTGTAAGAATGGTCAAAATTACTCTAAGTCAAGAATCATTCATGTCCACCTGTTTAAGTCCGGTTTCATGCCCCACTATAATGTTTGGACCAAGCACGGAGAAAGAGGGGTTATGATGGAAGACAATGAAGAAGAAGAGGACGACGACAGCTATCCTGGCCATGGGTTCCCTGAATACGATGATACAATAATGGGGGAAGAAGCTGAGCCGGTAATGCGGGAAGAAGCTGAGCCGGCAATGCGGGAAGAAGTTGAAGAAGAGGCATCATATGAGCCCGTTGATGATCTAGGTCGGGCCATTGCCGATGCAAAGAGAAACTGCACAAGTGATTTGGAGAAGAAGAAGTTGCAGCGCATGTTAGAGGATCACAAAAAATTGTTGTACCCGAATTGCGTAGGTGACAAGAAAAAGCTGGGCACCACACTGGAATTGCTGCAATGGAAGACAGAGAATGGTGTATCTGACAAGGGATTTGGAAAGTTGCTGGTAATGATAAAGGATATGCTTCCAAAGGACAACGAATTGCCCGAGAGTATGTAGGAAGCAAAGAAGGTTGTCTGCCCTCTAGGGTTAAAGGTGCAGAAGATACGTGCATGCCCTAATGATTGCATCCTCTACCGCGGTGTGTACGAGGATTTGAACGCTTGGCCGATATGTGGTGCATTGCGCTATAAGATCAGCCGCGATGACCCTGGTGATGTCGAGGGCGAGCGCCCCAGGAAGAAGATTCCTGTCAAGGTGATGTGGTATGCTCCTATAATACCACGGTTGAAACGTTTGTTCCAAAACAAAGAGCATGCCAAGGCGATGCGATGGCACAGAGAAGACCGTAAGAAAGACGGAAAGTTGAGAGTACCCGCTGACGGGTCGCAGAGGAGAAAAATCAAAAGAAAGTACGGGAAGGAGTTTGCAGATGACGCAAGGAGCGTATGGTTTGGTCTAAGCGTAGATGGCATTAATCCTTTTGGGGAGCAGAGCAGCAACCATAGCACCTGGCCTGTGACTCTCAGTAACCTTCCAGGACAGACAAACAAGGGATACCGCGCATGCACGCACTGTTTGGATGATACCGACAGTATATATTTGGCTAATTGTAAGAAGAATGTGTACTTGGGACATCGTCGATTTCTTCCGAGCAGGCATCCCGTAAGAAAGAAAGGCAAGCATTTCAAAGGTGAGGCAGATCACCGGACGAAGTCTCGCCACCGTACTGGTGCTGATGTACATGATATGGTCAAGGATTTGAAGGTGGTCTTTGGAAAGGGTCCTGGTGGACAACCTGTTCCGAATGACGCTGACGGACGCGCACCCATGTGGAAGAAGAAATCTATATTTTGGGACCTGCCCTATTGGAAACACCTAGAGGTCCGCTCCGCAATCGACGTGATGCACGTGACGAAGAATCTTTGTGTGACCCTGCTTGGCTTCTTGGGCGTGTATGGAAGACAAAAGATACACCTGAGGCACGGGAGGACCAGCAACGTAAGCATGGAAAATACGGCATACATCAGGGTCATGCAAGCTACGCTCTTACCAAAGAAGAGAAGGAAATCTTCTTTGAATGCCTACTCGGTATTAAGGTACCGTCTGGCTTCTCGTCGAATATAAAGGGAATAATAAACATGGCAGAGAAAAAGTTCCAGAACCTAAAGTCTCACGACTGCCACGTGATTATGACGCAACTACTTCCGGTTGCATTGAGGGGGCTTCGACAGAAAAACGTTCGATTAGCCATTGTGAAGCTATGTGCATTTCTCAATGCAATCTCTCAGAAGGTAATCGATCCAGAAATCATACCAAGGTTAGAGAATGATATGGTGCAATGTCTTGTCAGTTTCGAGTTGGTGTTCCCACCATCCTTCTTCAACATCATGACCCACGTCATAGTTCACCTATGCGAAGAGATTAACGTTTTGGGTCCTGTATTTCTACACAATATGTTCCCCTTTGAGAGGTTCATGGGAGTCTTAAAGAAATATGTTCATAACCGTGCTAGGACAGAAGGAAGCATCTCCAAGGGCCCTCAAAATGAGGAGGTCATTGAGTTTTGTATTGACTTTATTCCTGACCTTAAGCCGATTGGTGTTCCTGAATCGCGGCATAAGGGCAGACTGGATGGAAAAGGCACGCTAGGAGGGGAACAAATAATATGTATGGACGGACATTCTCTCACTGAAGCACAGTACACTGTTCTACAGAATTCCGCCTTGGTGGCTCCGTATATGGATGAACACAAGAATTTGCTACGCTCCAAACACCCGGAGCGGTCTGATGACTGGATTACACGTGAACAAACCAGGAGTCTCGCCAGCTGGTTGCAGACACGTACCATGCATGACACCTCTATTGAAGATGACCTGTACTTGTTGTCCTAGTTACCATCTTTGAATATAATGACTTTCAAAGGGTACGAGATAAATGGTAATACATTTTACACGATCGCCCAAGATAAGAAGAGCACCAACCAAAACAGTGGCGTCCGCTTTGATGCAGAAACCAAGACAGGAAAGGAAACATATTATGGTTATATACAGGACATATGGGAACTTGACTATCGACGTGGTTTGAAGGTCCCTTTGTTTCGGTGCAAATGGGTCAATATGACACGAGGAGGGGTAACAGAAGACCCGCAGTACGGAATGACAACAGTGGATCTCAACAATCTTGCGTATGCAGACGAACCATTCGTCCTAGCCAATGATGTGGCACAGGTTTTCTATGTGAAGGACATGTCTACCAAGCCAAGAAAAAGAAAAGATAAGGAAGCGAATGCATCGTATGATGAGCCAAAGCGGCACATAGTTCTTTCTGGGAAGAGAAACATCATGGGAGTGGATGACAAGACAGACAAGTCAAAAGATTATGAAAAGTTTGATGAAATTGCTCCATTCACAGTGAATATTGACCCGAGCATCCCGTTAAATGATGAAGATTTTCCATGGTTACGGCGCAAAGGGACACACGCGAAGAAAAAGTTTCACACCCAAAGATCTGGGATGTGATCGGCTTCACTATCATCACTTTCTTCTGTGTTTCACACCCAGAAGGGAATCTCTGTAATAGGTAGGGTAGTTAAATATGTGTTTTGGCATTTGAAACGCGAAGAAATTTTATGTGCAAACAAATTATTTCATGCCTTTACTGATTTTTAAAGTTAAGTTATTCACAAAGTAGTGATTCACACTAATTTCAAATAATTCAAAATTTAAACTATTCAAATTTGAAAACTACGGGCACTAACAGAAAGTTTGTAATTTTTTGTACCTAAAGCAAAAATATTCAAAAAGAAACTCTAAATACAAAAAAAACAACTCAAAAATAAATAAAGCAAAAAAATAAAAAAAAAGCCCGCCTACTAGGCCAGAGCGGCCTGCATACGACTAGAAACCCAACCTGTTGTTGGGCCAGGATGTAGGCCCGCAAAGGCCCACTAGGCCCACAGGGCAGCACAGCACAGGTAGGCCCAGAAGGCCTTGAGAGGAGCTCAAAGGAGCAGCCGCGGCTGGGTTTATAAACCAGTGCGGCTGCCCTTCGCTAGGCGAGGTGGGACTAAACTTTGCGCCCCTCGCCTGGCAGCGCACCCCCCTTTAGTACCGGTTCGTGGCACCAACCGGTACTAAAGGGGCACCAACCGGTACTAAAGGGGGCCTTTAGTACCGGTTGGAGCCACCACCCGGTACTAAAGGGGGTCGCTTGCCGCCGCTTGGCCTGGCCAAAACAGGCCTTTAGTACCGGTTGGTGGCTCCAACCGGTACTAAAGATGTCCCCTATATAAGAAACACTTCGAAAATTTTCAGTTTCTCATCTCCCACTTCTCTCTGCCGCCGCCCCGTCCCGCGCCGTCGCAGCCCCTGTCGTGCCGTCCCCGTCGACTCCGTGACGCCCCCGTCCTCGTCGCGTCGTCCCCGTCGACTCCACGGCGCCCCCGTCGCCGGCCTGTCCCGGTCGCCGCACCGGCCCGTCGCCGTCCCCTCGCTTCGCCGTCGCCGTCGCCTTTGGATCGAGCTCGCCTCGCCGTCGCCTCGACCTTGCCCGCGCGCGCTGTGAGCCCCTCCCCCGGCCCCTCTCCTCCCTCCAATCGATCAAAGCCACACCCCGCGCCGGCGCCGACCGTAGCGCACACACACTACACGCGCACGCACACACAATTTTTCTGTTTTTAGCTTTTAGTTTTTTTTTCTGTTTTTCTGTTTTTCATACAAAGTTTTAGATGAATTAATTAATTAGATTAGATTAATGTCAAATAGTATATAGAAATGTTAGTTATAATATATATAATGTCAAATGTTATAGAAATGTTAGTTATATAGAAATGTTAGAAATTTTGGAAATGTTAGTTTTAGCTAGCTAGATGAATTAGATTAATTTTAAATTGTTAGACGATGATCGATGTTTTTTTAGTTTCTTATATTTTTAGTTATAAAATTTAGAATTTGCATATATGAAATCACAATCCATCATTTTAAAAATGTTACTTTACTTTTGCGGCATATAGTATTTGTTGTCGACGATGCCCGGCCCGCATCCTCGCCGTCGACACATCCGCGACGATGTCCGGCTGACCCATGTCCGGGACTGGGCTCCGCCGGGCTGGCACTGGGAGGTGCTGCCTGGAGGGGCGCGCCGCTTGATGAGGAACCCGGCCCCGGGTGCCGTCGTCGACCCTGATCTCGTTTGGTGGCGTTCGCGTGGGCCAGTTTCGGTGCGGAAGGAGCCGGCCCCGTCGGAGGTGGTACGTCGCCGTGTCAGGGAGGAGGACGAGCATGTCCATCGCTACATGGTTGTGTTAGAGGGTGGCAGGTTCTCCAATACCTGGCAGTTTCTTCAGGGATCTCACTTCAGCTATGATCCTGTGAGGGTTCCTTCTCTTTGGGTGTCCACCGCCCGTGCCGCAGGAACCGCGAGTGTCCTAGATTCTTCTGTAGTATTCGATCTTTAATTAGCTACCTAGCAAGTGATGTACTATTCAATATTATATATTATTCGAGACGATGTATTCGAGATTATATCTATTATTCGAGATTATATCTATTATTCGAGACGATGTAATTTGAATACTAATTTTTTTTATATTTCTTTTGGATTAGTTAAATAAAAGCTATGGCGGACAATACCGACAGAGAGGGAGAACAGACCATGTTCGATATGATACGCGGGCCAGATGATGATCAGAATGAAGAAGATTATGACGGCTTCGAATTTCTAAACAACACCGGAGAGGGTGATATGATATTCGATCGTGACGACCGAATTGATGAAGTCATGAACTACGATTATGACGATGACGAAGAACATGTTGATCCTGAAACAACAAAGACCGGCGAGGTATATATATTTATATAAGCAGGCATCTGGTGATCATCACTTGTTTTAAATGAGTTGAAGATATATTAACGAATCGGTCTTTCTTCTTTCAGCCATCCGGATCGAGCAAATCTTCAGGCAACAGGACGAAACGAGGCCCGAACAAAAAGTTGCAGGAGGGCGTAAAGTATAATATCGAGGCAATCAGACCTAATGGCGAACCAATAGCACCTAAGAAGGTTGCGGACAAGTTCGTTCGTCAGTGCGGAGTTCTTGTGAAGGACCAACTCCCGATCTCCCTTCAAGAATGGAGAGAGCCAGCAAAGCCACGTCCAGATGTTACTTTTGTCGACGACGGACAAAAAAGTCTGCTTTGGGATACTCTCATGGAACATTTCATCCTACCAGACCATTTCACAGATGCAGATGTGGAGAAAGTCAAGGACGCCGCTCTTAGGAAGATGGCGGTTGCATTCAACAACCACAAGAATCGTGTATGGGACAAGTACGTCAAGGGAGGAAGGAAGACTCCAGTATTCGAGGGAACACTAGAGAATCAAAGTGCTCATTGGGACGATTTCGTGAAATTCAAGGATTCAGAATTAGCTAAGGAACAGTCGAGAATAAACAAGAAGAATGCCGAAAAAAGGATAAGTTCCATAAGCTGGGGCCAGGTGGCTACGCGGTGGCAATGCCTAAGTGGGATAAGTCTGAGAAAGAGATGGAGGATGCAGGTGTCACTCCGGTTACTAGGAGCTGGCCCCCCAGGTGCAGGACTTGGTTCTATGCGCATGGGGGGCGTTGGACCCAAAGACAGGCAACGTTTCGACGAAGGCATGTCTGAACGGAGCCGACGATAAGATACTTGTTGCAATAGAAGAGGCTCGAACGGGGGTGTTCCAGCCCAACAGAGAGAACGACGAGCTTACGCGTGCCCTGGGAAATCCTGAACACCCGGGAAGAACATGAGGCAAGGGCGCTATTCCGTGGTATGAGGGGTTTTCGGACTGGAACGCCGACTACAGAAGCCGTGCGAGAAGGAAGATTGCGGAGGAGAAGCAGAGGAAGATGGAGGAGGAGAAGAGGAAGCTGGACTATGAACGCCTTCAAGGCCTAGAATCAGCACACGCGGACTTGGCAGTCAAATTCCAGCGGCAGCAGGAGCAGATCGACTCACTTAGCCAGCAAAGGGGGTCTCAGCAGCTGTAGCAGCTAGCAGATGATCCAGCATTGGATACCACCGCCCCATCCATCCCGAGAAGCAGCGTGGGTTCCGCCCCGTTTGACGCAATGCTGGATAGATACCCCGTGGATGACATCACGGAGAACACTAACTGCGAGCTACACTTCAAAATTAAGAACATATCCTTGAAGGTGGCGGACGGTGTTGCTGATACAAATTCCCCCGATGCAACCTTCCATTGCAACCCGATTCCAGCAGGCTATGCTCGTGTCGTGGTTGATGAGGTGGTGGACCAATATTCGGGGTTAGAGCTTGACATTCCTGGAGGTGACGAGGAGCACACACTCGGAGAGGCCAAACATCGTATCATCCTATGGAGAAAGGATTGCATCATCTTTCGAAGGCCACCGACACCACGTCACCCGACTCCTCGTCGAAGTCCGCCACCGATTCAGCAGACTCCCGCTCCTCCAAGTCCACCAACGCGTGAGGCCACACCTCCTCCTCCAAGTCCGACACAGCGTCAGACGTCCACTCCTCCTCCAAGTCTGGCACAACCTCACGCCACTCCTCCTCCAAGTCCGGCACAGCTTCATGCCACTCCTCCTCGTCCAACTCAGCCCCGTCAGCTATCTCCGCCGCCTCAGCAATCGCAGAAGAGACACCCCGCAGCTATGATGCGTAGCGGTACGAATCGAGGTCATAGTACAGGAAGTACAGGCGGAGGCAAGCGATATAAATACGGTCCAAACCTCACTACTCCTCTTCCTGAGAGGGCTTATGACAGGACCGAGGAGCAAACCAAGGCCATAGTGCGGGCAGAAGTCGACGCCCATTTTGGACCGAAACCGCCACCGCCGCCAAGGGAGAAAGTGCCTATGGAAGTTATTGACCACTTCATTCATATGGCTGAACCACCCGCTCCTAAGCCTGTTGACACAGACTATGAGCGCCACATCAGGAAGTTACATCGACAATGTCTACAGAAGGAGGCGAGCTCGAGCTCGAGCAAACAACAAGCAGCTGTCAAAAAATGCGGGAAAACCGTTGCCCAGTTGGGAGAACAGTGGGCGCAATCGATCTCCCCGCTTGTTGTGCCGCCAACAACACGTGACAGTACGCGCGCCCAATATTATTGTGGGCAAACAGTTTATGTTCCCCAGGTGGGCGATGTGGTAATAACCCAGGAGCATATAATGTAGGCTGAAACTCTCAACATCACTGTTGGACAACTCCTCGAGATCGAGGACATGCATGTGCTTACAGAGGAGGAAATAAAATGGAAATATGTCCGGCGCCAACCTTTGGTCAAGCCAGAAGAGGTCAAGAAACTCCCAACGAGAATGTATGAATTGCATCAATGGTACATGGACATTACCAAGAGATCCGATCGAGAGTCCCTTATGATGAAGGTCAAGAAGGATCATTACTACCATCTGAAACCTGTGACCGTTGAGTATTCGGAACTATTTCAGTTATACAATCAAGACACACTCGACAAATCTATCGTCAGTTGCTATTGTCTGTAAGTGATTTCTTTCTATAATTTAATTCTCAAGCTAGCTGTAGTGATCATTTTGATCAATCATTAACTGTAATTATCCTCACTATATTCTTTTCTGTGGTATTATGCAGGATGAAGATGTATGAAACGAGAAAAGGTGGACGCTATGGCATTGGGTTCATTGACCCAAACATCGTTAATGAATACACATGGAAAATAAACAAGCATCATGAAAAGCAGGTAGAGGACAGCATGCTAGAGTTCTTGAAGCGCCTCAAATACAATGAAGATATACTACTTCCTTACAACTTCCAGTGAGTCACACTTTAATTTCTTGTACTACAAATTCTCTGTTTTTGCCTACTAGCTAGCTACATGTTTTTGCTTACATATGCCCGCTTAATTAAGACATGCAAACGTGTGTGCATGCAGATTTCACTGTATCTTGTGTATCATTAAAGTTGACACCGGAACAGTTGAAATACTGGACTCACTACTCAAAGAATATAGTGACTATAACATCTTGTTTGGGATAGTCAACAGTTATTTCAATCATTATTAACTATATATCTCGGCCTATTTAGTTCGTCATTTCATGATATGAACTATTTAATAACCCCTTTATTCATTTTCTTTGTCGGCGGACAGGGTTTGGGCAAGGTTCATCAGCGTCACGGAAGGCGAATGGAAACGACAGCTGAAATGGTTTCAACCCAAGGTAAGTAATTAAGTAGTACTAGCTAGCTAGCTAGCTGCCATCTCTTTAATATTATCATGCTTGATTAATTATTATCTGATTAAATTAAATTCCATTCTTGTAAAGGCCCTGAAGCAGGCGTAGGGGACTGATCTGTGTGTATTATGCGTTTGCGAGAACATTCGCATGATGGCGTCCGAAAGGAGCAGATCTCAAAGGCAGGAATGGGTACGCTTGTCAGAACACTATTCACAATTTGTACACCATTGTCGATATCTAGTCACACAACTAATACACATGCATATTGATCTCCTTCTTAACAGTTCACAGAAGTGCGGGACAAGCTCTTAGAAACGGAGCGCGTACAAGCACTTCAAGAGGAAATAGCGGGATTTTTGCTCGACCAGGTCATAAATCCAAAGGGAGAATACTATTACCCGCTACAGCCCCCATCGGCCAGGTCATGAACCAATTCCAATTGTCATCGTGCTCCGAAGGCACCAATTAGGCTAATGCCACTGGCTCCGAAGGCAACATGCATATGTAGGAGAAATTGTATATAGCTATACATGTGTGTATGTGTGAATTAATATGTGGTGGTTTGTGAGACATTGATGATATATATATACGATTGGTTCTACTAGAAATTCTATATATATATATATATATATATATATATATATATATATATATATATATATATATATGCATAACGTGTACAATGTGTAGTATCGTAAAATACCAGCAAAGAAAATAAAATAAAATGGAAAACAATATATATATATATATATATATATATATATATATATATATATATATATATATATATATATATATATATGCATAACGTGTACAATGTGTAGTATCATAAAATACCAGCAAAGAAAATAAAATAAAATGGAAAACACAAAATTAAATAAAAAAGAAATCATAAAACCAAAAAAACCCCAAACATTTTAGTACCGGTTGGTGTTACCAACCGGTACTAAAGGGCTCCCGGCCCCCGGAGCTGGCTCGTGCCACGTGGTTGCCCTTTAGCACCGGTTCGTGCTGAACCGGTACTAAAGGGGGCCCTTTAGTGCCGACACTTTAGCGCCGGTTATGGAACCGGCACTAAAGGGCCTTACAAACCGGTGCTATTGCCCGGTTCTGCACTAGTGTCAGGTTGCAGTCTGAATTGAGCCGGCGATTACTTGAAGAAAATAACAAAAAGATGCAGTATTGCAAGTGCAAGTGTGAGTGCGAATTGTTTGGGATTGGGACGAAAAGAATGTCATATGTTGTAGTGTATCAATACAATATAGCTCATTTTATTCCATGAGAGACGGCTGGCGTAGTTGGTTAATGTGGTGGGATTTGCACCTCATGTAGCCAGTTTGAATCCCACTAATGCACATATTTTTTGCTGATTTTTCAGAAAAAAAAATGAAACTCATGTAGGCCCGGGTCCATGAGAGAAGAGTGTTCGCCAAGGCTTGTTCGCAGAAAGAATGAAGTACACAAATTGTGACTCAGCATACGAAACGCCGCCAATTCTATTTGACCCTTGTGAGTGTCAAACGTTGTCGCTTCGCTGAAGATAGCGTTTAGACGACCGACTTTTCGGACCTTTCATTCAAAATTTCAAGATTTGTTCAAATTTTTAGAAAATGTTCGTATCTTTTTTCAATAGAAGTTCGTAATTCCAAAATTTATTCATGTTCTTAAAAAAATCACGTAATAAGAAAAGTTCACCGTATAGAGAAAAAAAGGTTCACCATACATTTGAAAACTCTTCACTGTATATAAGAAAAGTTCATCATATATAGGAAATTTGTTCAGTGTTCATTTAAAAAAACCACCGTATATTAAAAAAATATTCAGTGTGTATTTGAAAAATGTGCACCATATACTAAAATAACCTCAGTGTGTATTTTTAAATTCACTTTTTTCAAACATTTCTGAATTTTGTTGCTAGTTAATAATTACATTTGAAAAAAATATTCACCGTATACTAAAAAATGTTCAATGTGTATTTATGGCCCAACGTTAATTTTGTCACCAAATTCGATCTTGTTGGGCGGCTACCACGTTCGCCTGCAAACTAAAGGCCCGTGTTCAATCCTCCCTCAGGCCTCCTATTTTTGGCTGGTTTTCAAAAAAAAACATCAGGAGTGTCCTATGTTGATTTATAGTTTTCGCTGCTTTTCAATACCAAATGTCGTAAGGTCGACTGGCTAAGACCTTAGCCCTAAAACTGGAGGTCTTGTGTTTGATTCCCTCTTGGGTCCTCTTTTTTTTTTTTTACTTTATTCTATTAAGAGGAAAAACTCAGGAAGGACGTGTGGATGGTTTTCAAAAAAAATACCTCAGGAGCAATGTACGAAATTTGTGACTCGGCGTACGAAACCACGCTAGACCAAAAAAGTGGAGAAACCATGCTAGACCATGCTAAATAGTCTGTGCATGACTGTATCTATAGTTCTGTTGGATGAATAGCAACTAGCTTTACTGAGGGCCAAAGGCCAATACATATACATGTGTGGTAAACTGCAGAAAACCACTTATACAATGGGGATATACCGAAAAAAGAGACTATATACATCTAACACCCCCCCCCCCCTCAAACTCATGGTGGATCAACAACACTGAGTTTGGAGAGGAAAAAGGTATGCTGCGCTTGAGTTTGTGCCTTCGTGAAGAAGTCAGCCAACTGTAACTCAGAGGGCACATAGTGAAGAGCGAGAGTCTGATTCTGCACAGCAACACGCACAAAGTGGGCATCCACACCGATGTGCTTGGTGAGCTCGTGCTTCACCGGGTCACGCGCAATACTGATAGCACCAGTACTGTCGGACAGTAAGGGAGTCGAGGTAGTAGCAGACACACCAAAATCCTCAAATAACCATCGTCACCAGATCACCTCAGCTGTCAACATAGCCATGGCACGCAGCTCAGCCTCTGTACTCAAGCGAGAAACTGTAGTCTATTTCTTGGTCTTCCAGGCAATAAGAGAGCCACCAAGAAAGATACAGTAAGCAGACAGCGAGCGTCGATCAGAGGGATCACTAGCCCAGGTAGCATCAGAGTAAGCCTGGAGCTCAGGAGAACTGGAGCGGGGAAAGAAAAGGCGCTGAGAGATCGTGCCACGAAGATATCGTAGAACACGGAGGAGGACTATAGTGGACAGAGGTGGGGGCTGAAACAAACTGACTCAGGATGTGAACGGGATAGGAGATGTCAGGACGCGTAACAGCAAGATAGACAAGGCTACCAACAAGGTGACGATAGCGAGTGGGATTAGGAAGAGTGTCACCATCAGAGGCACGAAGCTGAACGTTGAGCTCCATAGGAGTCACAACAGTGCGGTCATCACTGAGAGCAGCTCGAGCACGAAGATCCTGAATATATTTCTCTTGAGAGATGTAGAAGCCATCAGAGGTCGAGGAGATCTCAATCCCAAGAAAATAGCGAAGAGGACCAAGATCAGTCATGAGGAACTGGTCGTGAAGGCGAGCCTTAACAAAGGCAATGTAGTCAGAGTCGTCACCAGTGATGATCATGTCATCAACATAAAGAAGGAGAAGAGTCCGACCATGAGGAGACGTGTGAACAAACAACACGGGATTATGATCGCTAGGCAAGAAACCATCGGCAGTCACCACAGAGGCGAAACGCTCAAACCAAGCGCGAGGGGCCTTTTTAAGACCATAGAGGGAGCGGCGAAGTCGACCAACCATATCGTCAGGAGCATAATACCCCGGTGGTGGCTGCATGTAAACCTCCTCACGCAGCTCGCCATTGAGAAAGGCGTTCTGGACATCAAGTTGAGAGATAGACCACTAACGAACAAAAGCCACAACAAGGAGAGTGCGGACAGTGGTCATGTGAGCCACAGGAGCGAATGTCTCATCATAGTCGCGTCCCTGCTCCTGCTGAAAACCACGGGCCACAAGACGAGCTTTGTAGCGCTCTAGAGAACCATCCGAGCGAGTCTTAATCTTGTAGACCCACTTGCAGGTGATGGGACGGACACCGGTAGGGAGGGAAACCAGCTCCCATGTGCCAGAGCGCTCAAGGGAAGCAAGTTCTTCGACCATCGCAAGCTGCCATTCAGGTTGAGTCATGGCAGTCCGATAGGAAGTGGGCTCGGCAATGATAGAGAGACCATACCGATCAGGAGAGTAGCGATCAGGCGGGGGCCGAGGCCGAGCCCGGAGGTTGTGAACCGGGGGAGGCGTGAGAAGAGGTGCACCAGAGATGGAAGGCACGTCAAATGAGACATCCTCAGTACGAGAGCGATGAGTATAGTGGAGAGAGAACGGTGAGAGAGGGCGACGAACTGGGCATGATGGTGCCGCAGCGAGAAGGTCCGGGGCGGCCGGATCCGCGGAGAGGAGAGCCGGGACGGCCGGATCCGCGAAGAGGAGAGCCGGGACGGCCGGATCCGCGGCAAGGAGAGCCGAACCCGGGAGTGGACGAATCGGGGGAAGAGCTAGCACGGAGTTGCAGCGTGCGGGAGAGAAGGGAACCTAACATCTGATACCATGTTGGATGAATAGCAACTAGCTTTACTGAAGGCCAAAGGCCAATACATATACATGTGTGGTAAAGTGCAGAAAACCCCTTATACAATGGGGATATACCGAAAAGAGACTACACACATCTAACAAGTTCCACATTGGTTAGAACTCAGTTTGGTTTGTAATCTGAACATGAAGTGGAGTGATAGATTGTCCAGTAAAATAGATACCCTATGCCAATAAGCAACATGCCTAATTACTGAACAAATTGAACCACAAGTATTAAAATTCGTATTTGCAGGAAACATCCCATTGTAATCGAATGATCAAATCACACTCAATACATGCACTCTAAATGAAAATAGTATGCCCAAAGAGAATATCAACTATCTATATATACCATGGCTGCATGGCCAAGATGGAGTTTCATAAGCGTGATGGCCATCTCATTGACATGCATCTATGCCAGGTAGGAAGCAACTTTACGGCCTATGTTGTTTATTTTGAGAGATTGGAGTCGACCAAATTCAGTCAAGTCTTATTCAGGAATGTGGTACTTCTTGCTTTACTTGCACCCTTTTCCTTCGCTTGCCTCTCAATAGTAAGCATCATGGTTGTTTGTCGCAGAAGAAAGCATATACATACTACAAGTAAAAGCAAGTCTGGTAATATACTTTCTATATGGAACTTCAACGGGAAGATCGCATTCGAAGACATACTCAGTGCAATAGAAAATTTCGATGAGAAATATTGCATTGGTGTCGGAGGCTATGGAACTGTCTTCAGAGTTGAGCTTGAAGGCAGGGTTACCTTTGCCGTCAAGCTCCTGCATTCAGTGGAAGAGTTCAGTGACGAGGAAACATTCCACGCTGAGATTGAAGTGTTGACAAAAATCAGGCATCGATGTAGTGTCAAGCTGTATGGCTTCTATTCCCACTCCCAGTGCAAATTCCTCGTGTATCATCTTATTGAGAGGGGAAGCTTATCATCCATTCTGCATGACCAAGAGCTATGAAAGGACTTGGATTGGCCCAAGAGAGTCACTCTTGTGAGGGATGTAGCTCAAGCTCTCTCTTACTTGCACCATGATTGCGGCGATCCAATCGTGCACCGTGACATAAAAAGCAGCAACATTCTTCTGGACCTCGATTATAAGGCTTATGTTTCGGACTTTGGCATGCGAGGAAACTAAAGCATGGCTACTCAAGCTGGAGCACTATTTTTGCAGGCACATGTCGCTACATAGCCCCTGGTACTTACATGGGTTTAATCCATTTTTATTTTTTGAAATGATTCAGAAAGAGAGAAGAAGTAAAGTCTCTGATCTGACATAGAGCTTCTTTGGTTTCTTATTACAGAGCTGTTATCTACCATGTTGTTGACCGAGAAGTGCGACGTGTACAACTTCGGCGTGGTTGCGCTGGAAGTTTTGATGGGAAAGCACCCAGGCGATCTCCTCCTTCCATTCTTTTGCCGAACAGAGCAGCAAGGGAAGTTCAAGGATACCCTGGATCGACGTGTTGCAGCACCGTCGACCGTCGATGAGGAGAAGGATGTCATTTTGGTTGCCATGGTGGCCTTTGCTTGCCTGCAAGTCAACCCCAAAGCTCGGCCAACAATGCAGCAGGTATATCACGCACTAACAAATAGAAACCACCCAGGGCTCATGCTCAGACCCCTTCCTGAAATCAGTCTTCAAGGGTTGCATGAGTATTGTGGCACCATAAAGAATATATGAAGCTATATAGCTAGTCTCCTGTGTTGGAAATTATATATTTGGACTGTATATTTTTATTTCTGTGTAGACTTCGAGACAGAAGGATGGATAGCAGGAAAATACATCCTTTGTACGTTGACTTGGCATTGTTACTTGTAATTTCAGTACTGAAAATCGCATGGTTTGGCAAAACTGCTGGATGAAATAATATGCATTCCCCTTATCTGGCCCTCTTCATTCACCTGAAGTAGGTGGAATCACCCTTTTTTTCATATGTTTAATGTTTGTAACTGTCACTTTTAAAAAAAGAGGAATAGATACCGTCTGTCTTACTGGAAACTTATGCAACAGACTGAATTTTTAACAAAAACCTGAAACAACCGAAGCTTTTTAGCTGTCACGATCCATCTTACGCATGGTCATCTTTATTGATATATTTAGGCTTTACTTGCAATAATGTATCAGTACCAGATCTCAAGTTCAACCGGTATTAGTCTCTGTCTTTTCTTTTCTCATACTGTTTTATTCGCATTAGCCAGTGAAGGTCTTGGACCTGAAGCTCTCACACTCCACAGGGTGCTTAAGCTGCTGACTGAACTTTGAATGTAGTGCCCAACATGGAAGGAATAATATTTTGGTCATAACTGAAGTTAATTTCCATCCTTGTCTATGTGCGGGCAATGCTCTGAGCTTAGAGTTCCTGGAAATATTTTATGTATGGTTGCAGTTTCTGAATACTGTATCTTCATCTTTTCTTTTCTTTTCTTTTCGTTTCCTTTTTAAGAACACATTTTGTATGGAGGTGGACTTGTAACGCAAAGCCGTGGTGCTGCTAGCAGAGGGTAGCGAGGAGATGCGTGGTCACACAGTGAAGGAGCTCTACTGTTGGAAATAGACAGAACAGGATCATGTGCAGTTTGGCAGTACCATTAATTGGCGGCGCTATATATGTTTCATCAGTATCTACTCAGTAGCTGATGGTCGCGATGGAGGCGCTTCATGGTGAGTTGCCTGTCAAATGTACTATTGGTACGGTGGAACAATGCCTGAAAGTAGCCGTGCTTTGCGGGCGATCGACACGCTTATGATGCAGTGGTCATTGCATCCATGAAACTTGCTTTTTTTGGATGCATGTGCTGGCTCTCCTTAATGCCATAATTTTACCCCTATGAACGTTTGAACATTCCTTGTTCTCAGATTATTTGGATCGGAGTCATCATTGTTTGAACTTTAAACTGTTCAAGTACCAAGGGATATATTTGCAAGGATTTTATTCACAAATGAAGCGACATTTCAAATCTAGAAAATTAGCCTAAGTACCTACTTGCTCTATTTTTTTTGGCTGACATTTGGTGAGGGTGTTTGGATAATAGTTCTGTGACTAACTGGTTCTTGATGTTGAGAGTATGTAAGCAGATAGTTTGTTGTTTATTTCTACATTGTGTTTATCTTTGCCCAAAGCCATCTGGGAAAATGACGGCATCGAGGCAACCTCCGGGGTCATTGATCATATCATCATGAGTTCAACCAGTGATCATATGCCCTAATTTTGTTCGCGGTAGATCATATGCCCTTGTTTCCTTTGCCTTCTTGATCATATATATATATATGGCATGTTAAATTAGTTAAATCATTTCAAAATCCCAAGCCAAATAATGCCGAGCCTTCTTGTTTCCTTTGCCTTCCACCCAGCGAGGCGAGCTAATGAGCAACCGTGGCGAGCGACGGAACCAAAGAGCTCCTATTGGAAGCTCGTTGCATCTAATAAAGGGTGCCACGCACAAGTAGTGCGCGGTAAACTGTAGCACTCGCTTAAAAAAATTGTAAACAAATTTTAAAGTTCGCGGATATTTGTTGAAAACCTGAATACTTTTAGAAATTTCAAACATTTTTTAAATTAATTTTTTAAAATTTATGAATCTATACCTAATAATAAAGGACAGAGGCTTTCACAGTTCTCCATCTGCCCTGCCTATTTTTTTATCTCGCTTCTAAGCTTCCCCACGATAATTAAGCTTCACGTACATGAGGTGGCACTAAGATGGTTCATACTAATTCATTGATTCTACGGGCCGCTGCCTGTGTTCCTGCTACGGGCCGCCTCACATGCTTTTGCTTTTGGTACGCATGTGGCCATATGCCTAGGTGTTCACATCTCACAATCCTGAATATTGGAAAATCTTCTAAAAAAAGAATATATATTGGAAAAACGAAATGGCTTAAATAAGTTAATAGGGCATATGTATGATCAAGAAGGCAAAGAAAACAAGGGCATAAGATAAAATTTCCTGAGATGGCTTTCGGGGAAGATAAACACAATGACAAAATAAACTACACACCAACTGATTACATACTCTCAACAAGAACCATTAATCACAGAACTATCATCCAAACACTGCCACCAAATGTCAGTCCAAGAAACTAGAGTAGATCGGTACTTAGGCATATATAAAGAAGCTAATTGTCTCGAAATGTCGCTTCATTTATCAACAGAATCCACACAAATCCCATGTCCATAGCAATCTCTTGATACATGACACTTCAAATTTCAAGCCTATAGAATCACTATCTCAAACAGACACGTGCCAAACATATAGTTGCCAACACAGGAGACTAGCTATATAACTTCATATATTCTTCATGGTGCCACAGTAATCGTGCAGATCTTGCAGCCTGATTTCATGAAGGGGCCTGAGCATCAGCGATGAGCGGTTTCTGTTCATGAGTGTCTGATATACCTGCTGCATTGTGGGCCGAGCTTTCGGAGAGACTTGTAGGCAAGCAAAGGCCACCAAGGCAACCAGAATGACATCCTTCTCCTCGTCAATGGTTGACGGTGACGCTACGCGTTGATCCAGGATGTCTTTGAGCTTTGCCGGCTGCTCTGTTCGGCAAAAGAATGAAAGGAGCAGATCACTCGGGTGCTTTCCCATCAAAACTTCCAGCGCAACCACGCCAAAGCTGTACACGTCACACTTCTCAGTCAACACCATGGTAGATGACAATTCTGCAATAAAAAAACAAAACCATATTTTGTCTTTTTTGATTGACATTTTCATATTAATTCAACGATAAATAAAATATTAATCCCATGTACGTACCTGGGGGTATGTAGCCACATGTCCCTGCAAAGATAGTGCTCCAGCTTGAGTAGCCGTGCTTTAGCTTCCTCGCCATGCCAAAGTCCGAGACATAAGCTTTATAATCAAGGTCCAGAAGAATATTACTGCTTTTTATGTCACGATGCACGATTGCTTCATCGCAATCATGGTGCAAATAGGAGAGAGCTTGAGCTACATCACTCACGACAACAACTCTCCTAGCCCAATTTAGCTCCATCGCTAGCTCTTGCTCATGCAGAATAATATGCTTCCCCTCTCGATAAGATCATACACGAGAAATTTGCACTGGGAGTGGGAACAGAATCCATACAGCTTGACGATGCATCGGTGCCTGATTTTCGTCAGTGTTATTTTTGTGGTGATCCAAATTCCTAGAAGAAATAAAGATAAAGGCAACTTCGGCCCGAGCGAAGCGAGGCCCGTCGCCGGGAGGCTTGGGTTCACCTATTGTAAATACCTCTTGTAAGCCGCCGTAAGGGACAAGTTGCATTGAGAAAATTCCCCGGCGTTTGTAACCTCACCCGCGATATAGTGAAGTCTTGCTGGCTGGCGCCCGTGGTTTTTCCCGCAAGGGTTTTCCACGTTAAAATCTCGTGTCCCCGTTGGTTGATTTCTTGGTTCATCGTTGTTTCTTGCTATCGCGTATAACAAGTGGTATCAGAGCCCTGGTTGCAGATTAGGGTTTTGCGATGGCATCGATGAAGTTTGATCTACCGATGCTGGACTACAAGACGAGATTCTCGCTGTGGCAAGTGAAGATGAGGGCGTTTCTCGCCCAAGCTTCGGATCTGGATGAGGCGCTAGATGCGTTCGGTGAAAAGGCACCGAGCACGTGGACTGCCGAGGAGAAGCGCAAAGATCGTAAGGCTTTCTCTTTGATTCAACTTCATCTTTCTAATGATATCTTGCAAGAGGTGCTGGCAGAGAAATCCGCCGCCGCACTGTGGCTCAAGCTGGAGTCGATCTGCATGTCTAAAGATCTTACCAGTAAGATGCACGTGAAGATGAAGTTGTTCATGCACAAACTCCAGGAGGGTGGTTCCGTGATGAACCACATATCGGTCTTCAGGGAGATCGTTGCCGACCTAGTGTCGATGGAGGTAAAATATGAGGATGAGGATCTAGCTCTTCTGCTGCTAGTTTCATTACCTAGTTCTTTTACAAATCTGCGAGATACCATATTATTGAGCCGTGATACACTAACCCTTGCGGAAGTATATGAGGCTCTCCAAACCAGGGAAAAGATGAAAGGTATGGTACAGTCTAACGCATCGTCATCCAAGGGCGAAGCGTTGCAGGTTCGTGGCAGACCTGAGCAAAAGAACTATAACAACTACAACCGTGACAAGAGCAAGGACGGTCGAGGCCGTTCGAAGTCTAGAGGCAAAGATAAGTTCTGCAGGTATTGTAAGAAAACTAATCATACCATTGATGATTGCTGGAAGTTGCAGAACAAGGAGAAAAGAAACGGTACGTATAAACCGAAAAATAAAACTGAAGGTGATGGTAACGCCTCTGTTGCAGCCGGTGGTGAAAGTTCTGATTCCGGCGATGCTCTTGTTGTTCTTGCTGGTTGTGTTGTTGGTCATGATGAATGGATTCTTGATTCTGCATGCTCGTTTCATATTTGCACTAACAGAGATTGGTTTAGTTCATATGAGCCTGTGCAGAGTGGAGATGTCGTGCGTATGGGAGATGATAACCCACGTGAGATTGTGGGCAGAGGCTCCGTTCGAATCAAGACGCATGATGGTATGATCCGCACTTTGACGGACGTGAGGCACATCCCAACCATGGCCAGAAATCTGATTTCCCTTAGCACACTTGATGTTGAGGGGTATAAGCACATCGGCTCAAACCGTGTGATGAAGGTATCAAAAGGTTCCCTTATTTACATGGTTGGTGATATGAATTCTGCTAAGTTATATGTCCTTAGAGGTAGTACTTTACATGGTTCTGTTGCCGCTGCTACTATCTCTGATAATGAACCAAGTAAGACTAACCTGTGGCATATGCGTCTTGGACATATGAGTGAACTTGGTATGGCAGAATTGATGAAGAGGAACCTGCTGCATGGCTGCACCATGAGTAAGACACCGTTCTGTGAGCATTGCGTGTTTGGTAAGCACAAGAGAGTAAAATTCCCTACTTCTAAACATACCACAAAAGGTATACTTGATTATGTGCATGCTGATTTATGGGGGCCGTCACGTAAGCCCTCACATGCTGGTTCTCGCTACATGCTCACTATTATTGATGATTACTCTAGAAAAGTGTGGCCATATTTTCTGAAAAGTAAAGATGAAACTTTTGCTGCTGTTAGAGGATGGAAAATTATGATAGAGAAGCAAACTGAAAGGAAGGTTAAATTGCTTCGTACTGACAATGGTGGTGAGCTTTGTTCGCATGAGTTTGATGACTTCTGCAGGGAAGAAGGCATCGTGAGGCACCACACCATCCCATACACTCCGCAGCAGAATGGTGTAGCTGAGCGCATGAATAGAACCATCATCTGGAGAGCTCGCTGCATGATATCAAACGCTAAGCTGAACAAGCGTTTTTGGGCTGAAGCAGCCACCACCGCCTGCTACTTGATTAACAGGTCACCTTCTATTCCGCTTGATAAGAAAACTCCCATTGAGGTATGGTCAGGTAAACCTGCTGATTATTCAGAGTTGAGAGTTTTTGGTTGCACTGCTTATGCTCATGTTGATAATGGAAAGCTAGAACCTAGAGCCATTAAGTGTATGTTTGTTGGATATGGTTCTGGAGTAAAGGGATATAAGTTATGGAATCCTGACACTGGAAAGTTTTTCATGAGCAGAAGTGTTGTTTTCAATGAATCTGTTATGTTTAATGACAGTTTGCCTACTGATGTTTCGCCTGTTAGTTCTGATGATGAGCAGGAGGAAATTAGCGTGCAGGTGGAGCACGTTGATAATAAAGAAAATGAAACTGAAACTGAAACTGAAAATATTGTTGATGATACTGTTCAGCACTCACCCATTGTCTTGCAGCCACAAAATCAGTCCATTGCTGCTCGACGTACTCAGAGGAATTGTGGACCTCGTCCACGTTTAATTGAGGAGTGTGATATTGTTCACTATGCTTTTAATTGTGCTGAACAGTTGGAGAACAACAATGAGCCATCCACGTACACTGAAGCAGTTGGTTCTGGTGATCGCGAGAAGTGGGTCTCCGCTATGCAAGAGGAGATGCAATCACTTGAGAAAAATGGTACGTGGGATGTTGTTCGCTTGCCTAAGAAAAAGAAGACCGTTCGTTGTAAGTGGATCTTCAAGAAAAAGGAGGGTTTATCTCCTAGTGAGCCTCCAAGGTATAAGGCAAGGTTAGTTGCAAAAGGTTTCAGTCAAATGCCAGGTGTTGATTACAATGATGTTTTCTCTCCGGTTGTGAAGCATAGCTCTATTCGTACTTTCTTTGGTATTGTTGCTATGCATGATCTTGAGCTTGAGCAGTTAGATGTGAAGACTGCATTTTTACATGGAGAGTTGGAGGAGGAGATATACATGGACCAGCCAGAAGGGTTCATAATGCCTGGTAAAGAGGGCTTTGTGTGTAAGTTGAAAAGGTCCTTATATGGTTTGAAACAATCTCCTCGTCAATGGTATAAAAGGTTTGATTCATTTATGTTGTCACATGGCTTTAAGAGGTCTGAATTTGATAGCTGTGTGTACATTAAGTTTGTCGATGGATCACCTATATACTTGCTGCTATATGTTGATGACATGTTGATTGCTGCCAAGGGCAAGAAAGAAATCACTACATTGAAGAAATTGTTGAGTAGTGAGTTTGAGATGAAGGATCTTGGTGCTGCTAAGAAAATACTTGGTATGGAGATTGCTAGAGATAGAAATTCTGGTTTGTTATTTCTTAGTCAGCAGAATTATATTAAGAAAGTTCTTCGTCGTTTTAACATGCATGATGCAAAGCCTGTTAGTACTCCCATTGCTCCTCATTTTAAATTGTCTGCTTTACAATGTGCTAGTACGGATGAGGATTTTGAGTACATGTCTAGAGTGCCATATTCTAGTGCTGTTGGTTCTTTGATGTATGCCATGGTTTGCTCTCGTCCTGATTTATCATATGCTATGAGCTTGGTTAGTAGATACATGGCTAATCCTGGTAAAGAACATTGGAAAGCTGTTCAGTGGATTTTCAGGTACCTACGTGGCACATCCAATGCTTGCTTGAAGTTTGGCAAGACTGATGAGGGACTCGTTGGCTATGTGGATTCAGATTTTGCTGCCGATTTGGATAAGAGGAGGTCCCTCACAGGTTATGTGTTCACGGTAGGTGGTTGTGCTATGAGTTGGAGGGCGACGTTGCAGCCAGTTGTTGCCCTGTCTACCACTGAAGCAGAATATATGGCCATTGCTGAAGCATGCAAAGAGTCTGTTTGGCTGAAAGGTTTGTTTGCTGAGCTTTGTGGAGGTGATACTTGCATTAACCTGTTTTGTGATAGTCAGAGTGCCATTTACCTTACTAAGGATCGGATGTTCCATGAGAGAACAAAGCACATTGACGTCAAATACCATTATGTGCGTGATGTTGTTGCACAAGGTAAGCTGAAGGTATGCAAAATCAGCACTCATGATAATCCTGCTGATATGATGACAAAGCCAGTTCCTGTTACTAAGTTTGAGCTTTGCTCGAACTTAGTTGGTATCACTGTCTAGCCCAAGAGGCTATTTGGCGCCGAAAGTGTTTTCTTTGTTGTTTCAGGGTGAAGGTTCTCGTTCATGCTACAAGAGGGAATTTGGCTCAAGGTGGAGTGTTATTTTTGTGGTGATCCAAATTCCTAGAAGAAATAAAGATAAAGGCAACTTCGGCCCGAGCGAAGCGAGGCCCGTCGCCGGGAGGCTTGGGCTAGGGTTCACCTATTATAAATACCTCTTGTAAGCCGCCGTAAGGGACAAGTTGCATTGAGAAAATTCCCCGGCGTTTGTAACCTCACCCGCGATATAGTGAAGTCTTGCTGGCTGGCGCCCGTGGTTTTTCCCGCAAGGGTTTTCCACGTTAAAATCTCGTGTCCCCGTTGGTTGATTTCTTGGTTCATCGTTGTTTCTTGCTATCGCGTATAACAGTCAGTACTTCAATCTCGGCATGAAATGTTCCCTCGTCGCTGTATTCTTCCATTGAGTGGAGGAGCTTGACCGCAAAAATCTTCCCCCCTTCAAGCTCAGCTCTGAAGACTGATCCATAGCCTCCAATGCCGATGCAATATTTCTCATCAAAATTTTCTGTTGCAGTGAGTATGTCTTCAAATGCGATCTTCCCGTCGAAATTCCATATGGAAAGTATATCTCCGGACTTGTTTTCGGTAGTAATTCTTGTGAGTTTTCTTCTCCAACAAAAAGCTACAATGCTTGCTATTACAAGGCTGACGCATGAAAATGAAGCAAAAATGATTATAAGTAGCATCTTATTTGGACGTTTACTGTTTTGTCGTTCTCTTTCAAGCTTTGGTACATCACATGGTTTTACACCATAAAAATGTTCGCCGCATAAATCCATATTATTGCCAAGTGATACCAAGGCTCCAGGGTCAGATGCATATGGAAGTAATGGAACTGCGCCACCCAAGCTATTATATGATAAATTCATCCTATACAGGGAAAGATTAGAAAAATTCCTTGGGATGGTTGCACTTATATTGTTTCTACTCAAGTCCAGCTCATATAGGTTGGTGAGATAACCAAATTCTTGTGGTATTTCTCCTGTTAATAAGTTGTCTGATATGAGTAACGATGACAAAAGGTGGCAATGTCCTATCTGAGGTGGAATGCTTCCTAGAAACTGGTTTCTACTTAGATCCAGATATGTGAGTAGAACAAGAGATCCTAACTCTGGCGGTAATAGGCCATTAAGCTGATTGGACTCAAGTGACAGTGTTGTAACAGAAATCAATTTCGGGAAGGTCGAAGTGATGGAACCATTTATTTGATTGTTGGAAAGATCCAAGAGTTCTAAACTTGTTAGATCGATTATGCTTCCAATGGAACCCGTGATCTGGTTGTTGGAAAGATCTAGGTATGATAGATTTATAAGAGATCGAAATTGTCGTGGTAACATGCCGTTAAACTGATTGGATTCAAGTTTTAGTGTTGTTAGAGAGGCTAATTTCAAAATGATCGAAGGGAAGGAACCATTTATGTGATTGTAGGAAAGATCTAAGTTTTGTAAACTCGTCAAATTTCCTATGCTTCCAATGGATCTTTTGGAAAAAAAAATTGTGTGATAGACCGAGAGTCGTTAATTTTGTGCAATTACCTATGGATGGTGGAATAAGCCCATTGATAAAATTGTAGGATAGATCTAAGGACACGAGCTTGACAAGAGCTCCAATGCTTAATGGGATTTGGCCCGAGAGGGAGTTCTTACAGAGGTCGAGATAAACAAGATGAGGCAAGTCTGCAAAGTGAAGAGGCTCATCAAATTCATACTCTACTAGGCATGGTAGAAAAAATTGTAGTAGAAGAGATCAAGGGAGATTATTTTAGTACAATTACCTAGGGAAGTTGGGATAGATCCGTTCAGGCCATTGTAGGACAGATCCAAGTAAGCGAGCTCGGCCAGAACTCCAATGCTTGACGGGATTGGTCCCGAGAGAAAGTTCAAATAGAGGTCCAGATAGACAAGATAAGGCAAGTCTGCAAAGTGGAGATTGTCCAACCTGCCTTGAAGGTGACAGGACGGAAGTGAAATGTTGTCCACAACTAGGACAGCATCACCACGAGGCAGCACGGCGTTGCTGCAGGCTACGCCCGTCCAGTCACAGGGGCTGGTTCCCTTTGACCATGAGTCCAGCTCAGAGCTCCATCCCTCTAGGCTTGATTTCCACTGGAGAAGTGCCTTGGCTTGCCGATACAGCGACGGATGCGTGGAATTTGAGGCAGAAGTAAGGCGTGGCAAGGCGAGCAGGAGCAGCAGCAGCTCCAAGGCTAGTAGAAGGCTCATGTTGTGCAGCAGGCAGGACTTAGTTGGTAAGTGAACGTCCAGAGCGCCTTGTTTACATTCTATAGGAACCAGATTCTATAGGAACCAGAGAGTGAAAACAAAACGCGTGGTGCCATGGCCCATGGGGCGCAAATGTTGACTGACATGAAATTAGCAATTGAACCGGTTTATTAGGGACCGGCCGGGCTGAATTGGAGGAAACCGCGTACCGGCAGTGCTACCTGCTCCCACTCCACGGAGCGCTGATGTCGTCGGTCAAGGCCAACGGCGCCGAACTGAGGCTGCTACTTTTGGCAATTCGAGTGGTGGCGGGAAGCTAGAGCGGTCATTGGTTATTGGCATGCGGCCCCCTGCTGCACAAGAGAACATTCTATGTGTGTTTTAAAATAGCAGGAGCGGTGGCGGGAAGCTAGCTAGTGCTCATCAACGCTGTGGTGCGGTGGACGCCATCCCCGCCTACTGTTAGTTTTAATCTTGTTACATGCATTAGTAGATGTTTTTTTATCGTGTCATGCATGCATGTTTAATTACGAAGTTGCATGCTAGCTGGTTTGTTAGCTAGTTGAGTCCTTGCATGTACATGTGTACGCCGATGGATGGATGTGTACACGTGGATTGAGTCGATGCATGTCAATAGGATCATTAGCCAGAAGCGTACGAGTTTACGTTGCGGCTATTAGTAGGTGAGTTAGTTGAGCGAGCCACGATGCACTATCGTAGGTCAAGTTTGCATGTAATCAAAAGATAATAAGAGAAGAAAATCAAAAAAGAGGACGGCAGTTGCGCCTCGCAAAATCCTGTGTCTTCGTGTTCCTCTCTCTCGCTCGTCTCCACCGTGTCCACGTGTGTACTCCGGCTTGTGATCCAACACCTACGCCATGGCTGCCCTCAAGCTCCCTCTGCATCAGCGTCGCGCCTTCGGCCCCGTTCGGATGTCCTCCAGCTTCCAGCTTTGCGAGAAGCCAGCGAGAAGCTAGCCGAACGGTGCAGCTCCTAGAATCCAGCTCCTGGAGAACAAGCGGCCTGCAGTGCAAAAATGAGAAGCTGGGTGAACCCAGTTCTCAAAATCGAAGGAGGAGAAGTTCGACATAATTACCCTATATATGCAACCGCCAAGTGACCCTGAGGCGTACCGGTTCGCTCGATCTCTTTCTCTAGATATGTTCTCTCCCCGGTACGAGAAACCACCCAAATGGGCTCCAAGCGTGCTTCCTGGGCTGCCAGCCCATACAAACGGGAGCTGGAGCAGCCGCTGCTGCCGAACGCAGCGCTGGCTCCCGCGAGAAGCCAGCTCGCCCAGCTCCCGCGAGAAGCTGGCTCGTTTCGGAAGCTGGAGAGCTTCCGAACCTCCTTTGGAACGCGGCAGAGGGAGCGTCTGGGCCCAATGTCTGGTCGCATCGCGTGGGAGCACGTGTGCAGAGCAAAGGAGGACACGGGCAGAATGACTCGCTGCTCCTCAAGCTACTGCCTCGGCTGCGCTCGTTGCTGCCATCTGTTGGGGTTCGATGTGGTTACCCATCCCGATGTTGACACCGGCGAACTACACCGTCTGGGTGATCAAGGAGGAGGCAATCCTTGGTGCCAAGGTGCTCTGGGAGGCGGTGGCTCCGGCGGACGCGGCGGCAGTCGACGCGAAGAAGAACAAGATAGCGCGGTCTCAACTGTTGGGGGCATTGTCCGAGTATATTCTATTCCAGGCATAGTTTAAAAAACGGGACCGGACCGGCGGTCGAACCGGAAAAAACCGGAACCGGCAGCCTCATCGGATTTTTAAGCTAATAAGACCGATACGCAATCAAACCGGAAAAAACCGATCGAACCGGCCGGTTTTTTGGAAAACCGGTGAAAAAACCGGGTAATTGAACCGGGAAAAACAGGGAAAAAAGTATTAATAGAAATTGGGAAAATGGGATTCGATCCGAGGGCATGTGAGCAGTAGGCGGGGCCTGCCCATGGCCCAATAACCAACTTGGTTTTGCTACTTTGTTGTCCACTACATGGTTATAATTTTATTTGACCATTGTTTCACTCTATATTAGCACATATATTAATCAATATATATTATTTTATTTCTGAAAAACCAACAATCGAACCGGTGAACCGGCGGTCCGACCGGTAAAAACCTGAACCGACAACCTTTCCGGTTCGATTTTCGGTTCGGTTTTTTAAACTATGATTGCAGGTCTCAACTTAGACGACGACTATGGAAATTTGGGACAACATCAAGGTGCGGTTCGTCAGGGCCGATCACGTCAAGGCGGCTCAGCTCGCCACCCTCCGCGGTGAGTTCGATCACTTGCGCATGGAGGACGGAAGCACCCAGGTGCTGCATCATTAAGATACCCATGACTATTTTTATTTAGACTAGCATGAACATTAAGTGTATCCTTGTATGCTTCCATGCTCAATATCCCTACAATCAATTCTGTAACATATTACCTATTGTTTCATGTTGGACTTACATTTCACATAGCCATATTCCTTTAGATGAGAAGGCCAATACCAAACCTAGAGCTTGAGTTGTAATTACTAATCATTTTATATGATAAATCATTCTACCATGGAATTATCATAGTAGTGAGGCTATTTCGAGGTCTTTGGGCTAATTTTAGGTTAATTAGTGGCACTACCTGCCAAATTTTGTTGTAAAGACTATTATCTCATTTACCGCGACCACTACATCGCGCTTGCCTAAAGGCATCGCAAGCTTGACCGGCCCGATATATTGCGTTTTCTTTCGGTTTTAGCGCTATCCCTCCTAGCATGGACGAAGAACTATCAAGTTGCGTTCTTTTTCTTTATTGTACGCACTCAATTCCTCCAATGGACCAACGACTTAGGTTGCCTTTTTTGTTTATATTTTTGGGTTCCTTTATTTGTTTGGTTTTCCTTTCTATTTGTTTTCTTTTTATTTTCTTATTCTCTATTTTACTTTATTCTTTATGTATTTCCCTTTTTTGTTGCTTTTTATTTTTAGTATTTTTCTCTTTTCATGTTTTCCCTTTGGTTTTGGTTTAGTTTTTTTTAACTTTTTCTGTTGCGTCTTTCAGTTCCATTTTTATTGTTTCTTTGCCTAAATACATCTGTACTATAATATATGTACCTCTTAAAATACACTTTTGAAATTTATAAATACATGCTAAACATTTCACTAGTAGAAAAGGGGGCAACGATCCAGGCCGGCTCAGCCCATTAGTTCCGGTTCAATCTAGAACCGGGACCAATGGGGGCATTGGACCCGGTTCGTGAGCTCAGGGGGCCGGCCGGGCCACGTGGGTCATTGGTCCCGGTTCGTATGAACCCTTTGGTCCCGGTTGGTGGGACGAACCGGGACCAATGTGCCTGGCTCCTGGCCCACCACCATTGGTCCCGGTTCGTGGCATGAACCGGGACCAAAGGCTCCCATTTAGTCCCGGTTCATGCCACGAACCGGGACCAGTGGTGCCGCCTATATATACCCCTTGCGCCGGAGCAGAGCACTGAGTGCTCTGTTTTTCTGGGCCGGCGAGAGGAGGGGCTTGTGGTGCTCTAGCTCACCTCCTTTGCACATGAGGTGTTCAATGAAATGCCCGAGCCACACTAGTTAAGCTTTCTCCTCTCGAAGCTCGACCTCAAAGCTCCATTTTCCTCGAGATTTGTCTAGATTTAGCGGTCCGTCACGCCCCACCCCTGTCTTCACCGCCGTCGATCACCCGCGCCGATCTCATCACCGACACCACCGTGGTGAGCCTCTTGCTCTTTTCTTCTTTCTGAAAGGAAAAATATTCTTACTTATATGTTTAGATAGATACTTGTATCATTTTCTTACTTCTATTATTGCATCTTATATAGTGCGATGGTTTTGGTATCCGCCCCCGTCGGCCCTCGTCCTGTCTATGATTCGGATGTGGTATATATATTAATCTTTATAACTATTGGTTCATTTATTGTTTATGATAATTATGCGGACCAACGTGACATAGATTTTATTTATCTAGGATGTATGTGAACTGGAAATTCCAACCGACCCTATTGTCGAGAGGTTAAATTTAGTTGAAGAAGAAAACAATTTCTTGAAGGAAAAAATAAAAAAAATTGAGGAGGAGAAGATGATATTGGAGTTGCATGTTGCGGATGTCGTCGATGATCACAAGATCAAGATGGATGCAATGCGCTTGAAGATTAGAAAGATTAGAAAATATGCCATTCATACCGATGCTTGGTATCATTATGCCGTTGGATCAATTGTTACCTTGGTTGCGATTATGATCGCCTTTGTTTTAATTAATGTATGGTTTAATTAATTAGATGCTTTGGAGAGCTATATGTTGTTAGATGAGAACTATGTATGTACTTTGGTTTTAATGTGATGATGAACTTCTATTAATTTGGACACTTAATTATATATAATGTATGCAGATGAACCGGCAATGGATGTACGGTGACAGACACACCTCCGAGTACATTAAGGGCGTGCATGAGTTTCTCGATGCGGCTGAGGCAAACAAGCAGAATGGTTTTATGTGTTGTCCATGCACTAAATGTGGGAATACGATGTCTTACTCTAACCGGAAAATCCTTCACACCCACCTGCTTTACAAGGGTTTCATGCCACACTATAATGTTTGGACGAGGCACGGAGAAATAGGGGTTATGATGGAAGACGACGAAGATGAAGAGTACGATGACAACTATGTTCCCCCTGAATACCGTGATGCTGCAACGGGGGGAGCTGGTGAAGATCAAGAGGAACCAGACGATGTGCCCAATGATGCTGCAACGGGTGAAGCTGCTGAAGATGAAGAGGAACCAGACGATGTGCCCGATGATGATGATCTCCGCCGGGTAATTGTCGATGCAAGGACGCAATGCGAAAGTCAAAAGGAGAAGCTGAAGTTTGATCGCATGTTAGAGGACCACAAAAAAGGGTTGTACCCCAATTGCGAAGATGGCAACACAAAGCTCGGTACCGTACTGGAATTGCTGCAGTGGAAGGCAGAGAATGCTGTGCCTGACAAAGGATTTGAGAAACTAATGAAAATATTGAAGAAGAAGCTTCCAAAGAATAACAAATTGCCCGATAGTACATACGCAGCAAAGAAGGTCGTATGCCCTCTAGGATTGGAGGTGGAGAAGATACATGCATGCCCTAATGACTGCATCCTATACCGTGGTGCATACAAGGATCTGAACGCATGCCCGGTATGCGGTGCATTGCGGTATAAGATCAGACGAGATGACCCTGGTGATGTTCACGGCGAACCCCGCAGGAAGAGGGTTCCTGCGAAGGTGATGTGGTATGCTCCTATAATACCACGGTTGAAACGTTTGTTCAGAAACGGAGAGCATGCCAAGTCGATGCGATGGCACAGTGAGGACCGTAAGAAAGACGGGAAGTTGAGAGCACCCGCTGACGGGTCGCAGTGGAGAAAAATCGTGAGAAAGTACTGGAATGAGTTTGCAAAGGACCCAAGGAACGTATGGTTTGCTTTAAGCGCGGATGGCATTAATCCTTTCGGGGAGCAGAGCAGCAATCACAGCACCTGGCCGGTCACTCTATGTATGTATAACCTTCCTCCTTGGATGTGCATGAAGCGGAAGTTCATTATGATGCCAGTTCTCATCCAAGGCCCTAAGCAACCCGGCAACGACATTGATGTGTACCTAAGGCCATTAGTTGAAGAACTTTTACAACTGTGGAATGGAAATGGTGTACGTACGTGGGATGAGCACAATAAAGAGGAATTTAACCTAAAGACGTTGCTGTTCGTGACCATCAACGATTGGCCCGCTCTCAGTAACCTTTCAGGACAGACAAACAAAGGATACCACGCACGCACACACTGTTTAGATGACACTGAAAGTATATACCTAGACAAATGCAGGAAGAATATGTACCTGGGCCATCGTCGATTTCTTCCGACCAACCTTCAATGTCGAAAGAAAGGCAAGCATTTTAAAGGCGAGGCAGATCACCGGAGGAAGCCCGCCATGCGTACCGGTGATCACGTACTTGCTATGGTCAATGATTTACACGTAATCTTTGGAAAGGGTCCCGGCGCACTAGCTGTTCCGAATGACGGTGAGGGACACGCACCCATGAGGAAGAAGAAATCTATATTTTGGGACCTACCCTACTGGAAAGACCTAGAGGTCCGCTCTTCAATCGACGTGATGCACGTGACGAAGAACCTTTGCGTGAACCTGCTAGGCTTCTTGGGCGTGTATGGAAAGACAAAAGATACACCCGAGGCACGGGAGGACCTGCAACGTTTGCACGAAAAAGACGACATGCCTCCGAAGCAGTATGAAGGTCCTGCCAGCTACGCTCTTACGAAAGAAGAGAAAGAAATCTTTTTTGAATGCCTGCTTAGTATGAAGGTCCCGACTGGCTTCTCGTCGAATATAAAGGGAATAATAAATATCCGAAAGAAAAAGTTCCAGAACCTAAAGTCTCATGACTGCCACGTGATTATGACGCAACTGCTTCCGGTTGCATTGAGGGGGCTTCTACCGGAAAACGTCCGATTAGCCATTTTGAAGCTATGTGCATTCCTCAATGCAATCTCTCAGAAGGTGATCGATCCAGAAATCATACCAAGGCTAAGGAGTGATGTGGCGCAATGTCTTGTCAGTTTCGAGCTGGTGTTGCCACCATCCTTCTTCAATATCATGACGCATGTCCTAGTTCATCTAGTCGACGAGATTGTCATTCTGGGGCCCGTATTTTTACACAATATGTTCCCCTTTGAGAGGTTCATGGGAGTCCTAAAGAAATATGTCCGTAATCGCGCAAGGCCAGAAGGAAGCATCTCCATGGGCCATCAAACAGAGGATGTCATCGGGTTTTGTGTTGACTTCATTCCTGGCCTTAAGAAGATAGGTCTCCCTAAATCGCGGTATGAGGGGAGACTGACTGGAAAAGGCACGCTAGAAGCGGACTCAATAATATGCAGGGACGGGCATTCTTGGTCTCAAGCACACTACACAGTTCTACAGAACTCTACCTTGGTGACCCCGTATGTCGATGAACACAAGAACAGTCTGCGCTCCAAACACCCGGAGCAGTGCGACGACTGGATTACATGTGAACACATCAGGACTATTAGCAGTTGGTTGGAAGCACGTATCAGAGGTGACAACACTGTTTGTGATGAGTTGTACTTGTTGTCCAGGGGACCATCTTTGAATGTATTGATTTGGAAAGGATACGAGATAAATGGGAATACATTTTACACGATTGACCAAGATCAGAAGAGCACCAACCAAAACAGCGGTGTACGCTTTGATGCAACAACCGATAAGGGAAAGGACACATATTATGGTTACATAGTGGACATATGGGAACTTGACTACGGACAAGATTTTAAGGTCCCTTTGTTGAAGTGCAAATGGGTCAATCTGTCAGGAGGCGGGGTACATGTAGACCCACAGTACGGAATGACAACAGTCGATCTGAAAAATCTTGGGTACACTGATGAACCGTTCGTCCTAGCCAATGATGTGGCACAGGTTATCTATGTGAAGGACATGTCTGAAGATTATGAAAGGTTTCATGAAATTCCTCCCTTCAATGTCAAGGCTGACCCAAGCATCATGATAAACGATGAAGATTATCCATGGTTACGACGCAATAAGCAAATGACACAAGCAAAGAAAAAGTGAAGACTTTCTCCCGCAACTATTATGATGATACCATGCCAAATTTGTAACATACGAGTATGTTATGCCAAGTATTTTAGAGTTCATTTGAAAACAGACGAGTAGGTGCATCTATGTTAATTTTTTTTATTAAAGTTAATCACAAACTTGTGATTCACACAAATTTCAAAGAATTCAAATTTTAACTATTCAAATTTGAAAACTAATGGCACTAACAGAAAGTATTTTGTTGTAAGTAGAAACAAAATAAAATAAATAAAGCAACAAAGAAAAAAAGTGTTTTCAAATTTGAAAACTAATGGCACTAACAGAAAGCTTATAATTTTTCTAAAACTAAAAGCAAAAAGAATTAAAAATAAAGTAAAAAAACAAAAGAAAATAAATAATGCAGAAAATAAAATTAAAAAACTATAAAAAAATAAAAATAGCAACAATAAGTATTTTGTTGTAAGTAGAAACAAAATAAAATAAATAAAGCAACAAAGAAAAAAAGTGTTTTCAAATTTGAAAACTAATGGCACTAACAGAAAGCTTATAATTTTTCTAAAACTAAAAGCAAAATGAATTAAAAAATAAAGCAAAAAACAAAAGAAAATAAATAATGTAGAAAACAAAACAAAAAAACTGGAAAAAATAAAAATAGCAACAATAAGTATTTTTTTATAAGTAGAAACAAAATAAAATAAATAAAGCAACAAAGAAAACAAAAAAACAAAAAAGTGCCACCTACTGGGCCCACACGGTCTGAATACGACTAGAAACCCTACAATGGGCCAGGATTCAGGCCCGCAGGAGGCCCAGTAGGCCCACAGGCAGATAAAGTGACTTTAGGCCCGTAAGCCTGCATTTGAGAGGAGCTCGAAGTGGTCGGCGCAGCAGCGCTTATAAACCACTGCTGAAGCCTCTCGGCTAGCGAGTTGGGACTAAACATCCCACCGCACCGCGCCAGTTCCAGCACAAGGCCATTGGTCCCGGTTGGTGGGACGAACCGGGACCAAAGGGGTGCATTGGTCCCGGTTCGTCCCACCAACCGGGACCAATGCGCCCCCTTTAGTCCCGGTTGGTGCCACCACCCGGGACCAAAGGCCGCCGCTTCCCGCCCTTTGGGCTGCTGAAAAAGGCCTTTGGTCCCGGTTGGTGGCACAAACCGGGACTAAAGGGTGGCATTAGTCCCGGTTTAAGCCACCAACCGGGACTAAAGCATTTTCTATATAAGCAAACACTTAGCAGTTTTCGACCAAATCACGCACTTCTCCCCCGACGCCCCCTGCTCCTCCTCGTCGCCGTCGCCGCCCGACGCCCCTGCTCCTCCTCGTCGCCGTCGCCGCCCCACGCCGTCAGGCTGCTCGCCTTCGCCGTCGCTGCCGCCACCGACGCCGTCAGGCTGATTGCCTTCGCCGTCGCCGCCGCCCCCTGTGAGCACAGCCCTCTCCCATCCCGCGCCCCTGCGCCCCTCTCCTGCGCGGCCGCCGCGCCGCCGCCCCTGCCCTGTGCGGCTGCCGTGAGCCGCCCCCTGCCCTGAGCTGGCGCCGCGCGCCACCCAGCCGCCCTGCCCTGCCCTGCCGGCGCCACCGCTGCCGCCATATATATATGTTTAATTTTTATTATTTTAATTTTTTTCATATATATATATATATATATATATATATATATATATATATAATGTATGTGTATGTATATGGCTATATGTTTTTCTGTTCATATGTTGCAATATGTTTTTTTATTTTATTAGTTTATTTTTTTTCATATGTGATGTATATGTGTATGTGGCTAGAATGTATATGTGTATGTGATGTTAAAAATATATATGTTAAAAATGTTTTATATATAGAAAGTTACGATTTTAGAAAAGTTTTATATATGCAAAAGTTACAATTTTAGAAAAAGAAGGATAAGAAAGAAGAAAATAAGAAGAGGAAAGAAAGAAGAAGAGGAGAGGAAAAGAAGAGGAAAGAAAGAAGAAAATAAGAAGAGGAAAGAAAGAAGAAGAGGAGAGGAAAAAGAAAAGGAGAAATAAATAAGAAGAAGAAAAAAGAAGAAAAAGAAGAGGAGAAGAAGAAAGGAATAGTGGAGAGGAAGAGAAAGTAGAATATTCTATTTTCTCTTCTTCTCCACTATTCCTTTCTTCTTCTCCTCTTTTTTTTCTTATTTTTTTCTTCGATCTTCTCCGCTAGCTATTCCTTTCTTCTCCCTCTCCTCTTCTCCTCCTCCTCTCTTCTTCTTCTTCTTCTTCTTCATCTTCTTCTTCTTCTTCTTCTTCTTCTTCTTCTCTTCTTCTTCTTCTTCTTCTTCTTCTTCTTTCTTCTTCTTCTTCTCTTCTTCTTCTTTCTTCTTCTTCTTCTTCTTCTTCTTCTTCTTCTTCTTCTTCTTCTTCTTCTTCTTCCTTCTTTCTTTCTTCTTCTTCTCTTCTTCTTCTCTTCTTCTTCTCTTCTTCTTCTTCTTCTTCTTCTTCTTCTTCTTCTTCTTCTTCTTCTCTTCCTTCTCTTCTTTCTTCTTCTTCTTCTTCTTCTTCTTCTTCTTCTTCTTCTCTTCTTCTTCTTCTTCTTCTTCTTCTTCTTCTTCTTCTTCTTCTTCTTCTTCTTCTTCTTCTTCTTCTTCTTCTTCTTCTTCTTCTTCTTCTTCTTCTTCTTCTTCTTCTTCTTCTTCTTCTTCTTCTTCTTCTTCTTCTTCTTCTTCTCTTCTTCTTCTTCTTCTTCTTCTTCTTCTTCTTCTTCTTCTTCTTCTTCTTCTTCTTCTTCTTCTTCTTCTTCTTCTTCTTCTTCTTCTTCTTCTTCTTCTTAATTTTATCGGGAACGAGGGTGTCGAGGATCGCCGAGGGGTCGAGGGTCGGGAACTAGGGTAGAGGGTCGAGGGTCATTAAGGGGTCAAGGGTCGAGGGTTTCAGGGTCGAGGGTTCGAGGGTTCTAGGGTCGAGGGTTCCAGCAGGGTCGTCTAGGGGTCGAGGGTTCCAGGGGTCGAGGATCGCCGAGGGTTCTACGTTTGCCACTAATATATCCATTTGTCATGTTTGAATAATAATTGCCATGTTGTAAATATTTATAGAAACTATGGACACTATCGCCCGAGACGAAGCAAGAGAAGCGTTGTTGAGGGACATAATCGCAGAAGGAAGTGATGCCGTCTCGTTGTATCTCAACGACACCGATGGTACTCCTGGAAGGAGAGGGTGAAGAAGCTGGCTCTGGTGACCTAATGCCGGTGCAAGAAGAAGAACGTGACGACGGGTCCGGTGACCGAAACGAGTCCGGCGACCGAGCCGAGTCCGGCCAGGTATATATATTAGTTAAGCCTGTGCTGACTAGCTAATTAATGCATTCATTGTTTTGGTATGCACACATATTAATTAAGTCTTTGTTCTTTTTTCTAGCCCTCCGGATCGAGCACAACTGAGGTAAAGAGACGAGGCCCGAAGAAAAAGTTGAGCTCGGATGAAAGGTTTGAGATCATAGAAATCGCGCCCGACGGCCAACCTATTGAACCCATGCGAACAAAGAAGGCATTTGTTGCTCAGTGCGGGGTTCTGGTTAGGGACAAGATCCCGATCAGCATCCAGCAATGGAATAAGCCTAAGAACAAAGACCCTGAGGTGTCTTATGTCAATGATCTGGAGAAAAATGATCTTTGGACTGAGCTGAAGTCAAATTTCACCCTACCGCCAGAGGATGATCCGGAGAAGCGAGTTAAAGAGCAGTTAATCAAGTCTTTTGCTCTTAAGAGGATGGCAGACCTATTCAGGAGGTGGAAGAAAGACCTGAATATGTTTGTCGAGAAAAAAGAGACACCAGAATTCAAGGGCATATATGAGAAGATCAGAGATGACTGGCCTGCATTTGTGGCCCACAAGACATCGGAAAAGAGTAAGAAGATGTCGGAGACAAACAAGAAAAATGCTGCGAAGAAGAAGCTTCACCATCGCACGGGGTCATGTGGCTACCTGGTAGCCCGGCCTAAGTGGGCCAAGGCTGAGAATGATCTGGTTGAAAAAGGGATTGAACCAGAGACAATGAGCTGGCCAGACCGTTGCCGGACTTGGTTCTTCGGGGCTGGCGGAACCTTGGACCCTGTAACAGGGAAGTGCATTTGGACGGATGAGCAAGCTGACATACCCTTGAAAAAGCTTCGGTACTATATCGCTGCAGCGCAGGAAGGGACGTTCCTTCCAGACAGAGAGAACGACGAGCTCACAAAGGCCCTCGGGAATCCTGAGCACCCTGGACGGACACGAGGCACGCCAGGCTCCATTCCGTGGAAGGCTGGGTTTCCGGACGCAGGCGGTTACAAAAGCCAGGAGAGGAGGAAGAAAGTGCAGCAGTCTGAACTGCAGGCGCTTAAAGAAAGGGTACTCGGGATAGAGGAACGAGAAGCAGACCGGGAGAAACGAACTGCCGAAGCTTCCCCTGAAGCTACCCTGCCATCTCAGCGGAGAAGCAGCGTGGCTTCCACCGAGCTGCTTCAGCCAGAGCTTGTCTTGACGGCTCCTGCCAGCTATCCCGTGGATGCTATCACGGAGGCTCAAAATTGCCACCTTATGACGCAGTGGATGAATATGAAGGTCAAGGCGACTGTTGGCTCTGTTTATCCTAATGAACCCGGCGCAACTTTTCACTACCGGCCGATTCCAGAAGGATATGCTGAGGTGATGGTGGATGAAATAACGGAGGGATTTGAGGACCTCCCGCTTCACCACCCTACCGGAGAAGGGGAGACTCGGCTGGGTTCTGCTCTGAAGACTCCATGCCTATGGCGGAAGGAGCTCATCAACCTTCCAAACTGGACGCCTCCGCCGCCTCCTCCTCCTCCGGCGAGTCAGGGGACTCCACCTCCTCCACCGCCTCCTCCTCCGGCGAGTGACGATCAGGGCCCTCGGCCGACTCCTTCTCCGGCGCGTGGCGGCACTCCGCCTACTTCTCCGCCTGCGCCGGCGCGCCCGAGCAGCCAGCCTACTCCTTCTCCGCCTCGTGAGCAAGGGCGGAAGATACCCGCCGCCGCTCCGGCAGCTGCTCCGGCGCGTCGTAGTCCTTCTCCTCCGCCTCGCAAAAAGCAAGCAGTAAAGAAGACTGCCGCTCCGTCTGCTCTGCCGGCGTCTAGCAGTATAGCCAGAGGCGGGAGAAAATACAAATTCGGTCCTTCTCTGAAATCTCCAGAGAAGTTACCATACGAGATGAGCCCGGAGGAGAACGCGAGGATCACGCGAACCGAGAAGGATGACTGGTTTCAAGGGTTGAAAGCACAGAGACATCCACCTCCGAAGGAGAAGGTAGATTCGGTGAAAGTGAAGCGCACTCTGGCTGCCCTGGCAAAACCACCCAAGTCTCCGCCGAAAGGCAACTATGAGCGCATTATTGCAAAGACATGGGTCGAAGCGTCGCGGTCGGGAAGTACAGTCAGTGATCAAAGGCTGAAAGAACGACGAGTAGCTGGGAAACAAATTGCCCAGCTCGGCGAACAAGCAAAGCAATCTTGCCCTCCGCTCAAGGTGCCTAGCGTCGATCCGAGGATGGCGCCCGGTTATACCAATCTTGACGATTATCTGCCCGACGATGTAGATTATGGTTTCCTGGACGTGCAGATACACAGATACGAGTACGGGAAGCCTCTCGTCAAAGATGAAAGATCTCTAACAACGATGATGCGAAGATTGCATAATTGGTACATGAAAACCTGCAGAGAGTCTGGGGGGAGGAATACTTTGTATATGAGAGTTAAACCGGAGCATGACCTCGTTGGAATTGAACTGTTGCATGTTCCATTTGAGGAGTTCTATCAGTTTTTCAATCAATTGGCCCTCGATAAAGCAACGGTCACCTGCTACTGTCTGTAAGTACTACTACTTCTGTCATTAAGTCTCTCTACATAGCTCAGCTCTTTCATTGCATGTATTTATAATTATCCTCACTATATTATGCAGATTGAAGATCGCCGAATTGAAGAAAAGACAAATCGGTGATATTGGGTTCATTAACACAAATCTCATAGATGCAGTTCAGGTTAAAGATCATGCCGCAGAAACCGAGGCCAGCTTGCTACGATCATTCAAAATAAATGAACACAAAAATATAATACTCTTTCCTTACAACTTCAAGTGAGTGTTGTCTTGTGCATATTCGGTTTCCCTTATATATTAGTCCAGGTTATAGTAATGTAATTGATGAGTTATGCATGCGTGCGCAGTTTCCACTATATTCTCCTAGAGATTAGGCTTGAGAAGGGAGTAGTAACTGTCTTGGACTCGAGACGAAAAGATCCCTAGGAGTATGCGGACATGACTGAAATCCTCAAGAAGTAAGTTAAATCGATCATTATCCACCATATCAGCAAATTTGTTCATTTCCTGATATCAAGTAATTGTTTTCTTTTGTCTGGCAGTGTTTGGAAAAAATTCAACACAAATTCCCCGGGACTCCCGAAGGAGCTGGAATTTAGATACCCGAAAGTAAGTACTATAGTACCATGTTCCGCGCGTCTCCTAGCTATTGATTCAAGCGCTAGTTTCATCAATACCATTTGGCATTCTTGCTTATCTGTTTAATTGACCTCTATTTCTTGTAAAGTGGTTGTGGCAGGAACAAGGGAATGATTTTTGTGGATACTACGTCTGCGAGTCCATCCGCCACACGACCTGTGAGCGGGGCGGGTACTCTGAGAAACAATATGAAGTGCGTAAGAAATAATATTCACAATTTTTGTTTATTACCATCATTTGTGTTGAGTTTCATTCATTCATATATATATATATATATATATATATATATATATATATATATGTGTGTGTGTGTGTGTGTGTGTGTGTGTGTGTGTGTGTGTGTGTGTGTGTGTGTGTGTGTGTGTGTGTGTGTGTGTGTGTATTGACCACCTTCTTCAAATTAGATGTTTCGGCAGCGGAATGAACTCCTAGGACCAGATCGCATGCGAGCAATTCAAGAGGAATTGGCGGCATTCTTTCTTGACCACGTGATCGCTCAAGACGAAGAATACTATGTGGACCATGCGTCCGTAATTTAAGAGATTATATTTGTAAAAGATAATTATTGTATATATGTAGCCGGTAGTGTCGGACGATAGATATACGAGAACTTCTTGTTCGACCAATCTCTCGGAGAAGGAGATGTGGTCGATATCACTTCTCTCTGTATGCATATATGTTCATGACGATCTTCTGTTTCTTTCGTTTGCTTACTAGCTAGCACATGCCTAGTCTTCTCTATACGTATGTTTAGTACGTAACGTCGACCAAGCACGGACATAAGAGAGGACACTTCTCTCTATTAATTAGCTATCTAGCTAACACAATATATGAAATACCTAAATTAACCCCCCAAAATCCCCAAACCCCCTCCCCCCCTTAAAAAAAAACCAAAAACCCCAGCCACAGAAATGCTGACGCGTGGATGCCTATTGGTCCCGGTTGGTGCTACCAACCGGGACCAAAGGCCCTCCTGCCTGGGCTCGGCGCACAGGCCATGTGGAGGCCCATCTGTCCCGGTTCTGGTTTGAACCGGGACTAAAGGGTGAGGGTATTAGTAACGACCCTTTAGTCCCGGTTCAGGAACCGGGACTAAAGGCCCTTACGAACCAGGACAATAGGCCGGTTTTCTACTAGTGTTTTATAACACATTTTGATCATTTTATAAATACTTGAAGACCATTTTTCAAATAATGTGGAACATTAATGCAGGATGAACACTGTAGAAATAATACATGATGACAATTGTTCAAATAACTTTAATTTTTTTAAGACATGATAATTTTTTTAATACACGTTGAACATATTTCAATACACAATGAATATTTGTTCAAAAGATTCTTAACATTTTAAACACATGTAGAACATTTTTCAAAACACAATTGAATATTTAGTAAATACATGATGCAGATTTTTTAAATATGTTTAACACTTATAAATGCAATAAAGAAAGAAAGAAAAGATGCTACCATAATGTATATGAAGAAAGAACAAAAATAAACGCAGCAAGAAATGGCAAAAACAGGTCGGCCCAATTTTGAGGAACTGCGGGCCACATGGTGTTTTTACTCACAACAGATGCTAGGATAATCGAAAGAAAAACTAGTATATTGGGCCGGTCAACCTCGTGATGCCTTTAGGCGAGCATGGCGCTGTGGTCACAGTAAGCAAGATATATATTTTTGTGCCAAATTCTAGCAGGCAGTGACCACTAATTAGCCTAGAGGCCTTGAAATAGCCTCACTACAATGATCTTTAATTTTATGATAGAATAATTTATCATATAAAATGACCAGTAATTACAAATCAAACTCTAGGTTTTGTGCTGAGCTTCTCAGCCAAAGGAATATGGACATCCATTCCTGCATCTTTGACTGTCGTTTCACTCGGCCATAATATGAATTTATGTGGCGATTCACAATATTCAGACTATTCGAAGTATGACTTAATACCATGTAAGGCACTGGAGGTTGACAGGGAACAACAAAGCAGTAAACGTCCGCATGTCATACTAGTTCTTGCTTTAGCTCCATTTTCCTTCATTTGCCTCGCAATAGCAACCATCGTGGTTGTTTGTCAGAGAAGAAAATCTGTAAAAAGCAGTAGCATAAGCAAATCTGGAGATATATTTTCCATATGGAATTTCGACGGGAAGATCACATCCGAAGACATAGTAAGCGCAACAGAATATTTCGATGAGAAATACTGCATTGGTGTTGGAGGCTATGGATCAGTCTTTAGAGTTGACCTTGAAGGGGGGACTACCTTTGCTGTGAAGCTCCTCCACTCAATGGAAGAATATAACGACTAGGAATCATTCCACACTGAGATTGAAGTGTTGACAAAAATCAGGCATCGATGCATCGTCAAATTGTATGGCTTTTGTTCCCACTCCAAGTGCAAATTACTCGTCTATGATCTTATCGAGAGGGGAAGTTTATCATCCATATTTCATGACCAAGAGCTAGTGAAGGAATTGGATTGGCCCAAGAGAATCACTCTTGTGAGGGTTGTCAGCGTCGCCAAGACAGGGACTGAACCGCTGGTTCAGTCGGAACGAGCTATTGCTGATCAGCGGACTGTAGCGGATCCGGCAACTGAAGATGGCGCGGTAGAATTCAATCAAGGAGATGGGCCGGCCCGGCGGCCCAAGCGAGCGACCAACCCACCGTGTTGGCTCGACGACTACAGCCCGGCCCGTTAATTGAGTTAACGGTCATTCGTTTAAATAGAGATGGATCTCTTCCTGTAATAGTTGGCTAACTAGGATTGGAATGGCGGCTTCGGCCGGTGTAATCGGATAGCTGTGAGGGTGGTTGGGCGGCTAGCTACCGAAACGTTTCCCCAATTTCGAATTTGAATCCCTAAATTCTCCGCCGATCTAGTGTGTTGCTTACAGTTGGTATCATATTCGGCGGTCTTGGTGCTTCCGCAGCATCGCCACGGGACGCGGTGGCGAGATCAGCGGCGATTGGAGGCGATGGACAAGTTGTCCGAGGACGGGCACGGCGTCTACGCGGTTCTGCGGGCGGATTTCACCGCCGACTTGGACCAGCGCTTCAAGGAGCACGGCGACAACCTTCTCCAAGCCGTCGACAAGCTCATCCAGGCGAACACGACGGCGCTCGACGCTCTCCTGTCGGCACGGGTGGACGACGTACGGGACGAGTTCGCCCTCGAGATCGAGCAAGTCCGCGACTAGCGACTGCGGGAACCAACCGGGCGTGTCGAGACCTCATCGTCACGGATGGCTGGGAGTGGTCGCGGCGCCGCCTCCGACTCCCTTGGCATCGATCAGGAACACTGGGGAAGGCACATAACACTTATGTCCCTCCTCCGGTCAGAGGTGCGCGTGATTCCACTTTCTGTTCTCGTTCTCCTCCTATCGGTGATGCGGGCTACCCGGATACTGTTGATGCGTTTTCGTTTGGTGTTCGCGCGGATCTACCTCGGTTCGACGACGCGAATCCGAGGTTGTGGCAGAACAGATGCGAAGACCAGTTCAAACTCTGCAATACTCCGCCGCATAGATGGATTTCGCTGGCAACGTCTCAATTTGATGGAGCAGCGGCTTGGTGGTTGGAATAGGTCCAGCGCAAGTCGCCAAACATATCGTCGTCTGAATTCTGCTGCAGTTTGCAGAGTCGCTTCGGCAAAAATCAACACCAGACACTGCTTCGCCAACTCTTCCGTATAGCCCAGACCAGCACAGTCGTGGATTACGTGGATAGATTTGCTGATTTGTATGATCAGTTGTCCGCATATGAGGAAATTCCCAACACCTTACACTACACCACCTGCTTCCTCGACGGGCTCAAACCAGGGGGTCGCGTTGCAGTGGCGTTGCAGAAGCCTAAGGATCTCGATTCAGCATATGACTTGGCTTTGCTGCACGAGGAGCTTGGGGAGGGATACTAGTAGAAAAAGGGTCAAATGTCAAGCACATTAGTGCCGGTTTGCTTTTGAGCCAGCAATAATGTGTGCATTAGTGCCGGTTCCAACGGCTAGTCGGCCGCTTTCATTAGTACTGGTTCGTGGCCGACCTTTAGCACCGGTTCGTGCCACGAACTGGTACTAAAGTGAGTGGTGGCAGGATGTTGTCAGTCCGGGGCCCCTCCAGCACCTTTAGTACCGGTTCGTGGCACGAACCGGTGCTAAAGGTCGTCCTACATAAACTCTTCGTCCACCTGAGCTCGCTCTGTTCTTCCCCTCTTCCTCTCGAGCTCATCACACATTTTGCCCAAAATCTGTCAAGATTTGAAGGCCCCCATCCATTCAAATGATGACAAAGGTTAGCAACTTTGTCCTTTCATCTCTCATTGCTAGATTAGCTCTTGCAATGCTTTGTATAGTGATTAATTTATGAGTTTAGTAATTTGGGAGGAAATATATGTGCTAGTATTTGATTTATATGCAATTTGAGGTAAAAAATAACACTTAATTTGCATATGTAGGTGTGGTTTACTTAGTGCCTTCTAAATCTCCGTCGTAACCACAGTCGATCGCCCGCACCGTTCCGTCGCCGGCACCACCTTGTGGTGAGCCTCTTGTTCATGAATGTTTTACATTACCAAATTGGTTTGTATGATTTGGATATATAGTTACTCGTATAATTGTCTTACCCGTACGTTGTTTGTTATACATAGTGCCATGGTTTTGATATCCGTCCCCGTCGGCCCACGTCCTTGTTATGATTCGGATGTGGTATATTCTCTTTTAAAACTAGTTGTTGCATTTCGTGTTTATGACAAATTATGCCCATGAAGTTGACATAGATATTTTTGTCTAGGAGGTTTGTGAACCGGAAATTCTAACCGACCCTATTGTCGAGAGGTTAAATTTAGTTGAAAGAGAAAATGAGTATTTGAAAGAAAAATTGAAAAGAATTGAGGGAGAGAAGATGGAATTGGAGTTGCATCTTGCCGATGTCGTCGATGATCACAATATCAAGATGGAGAAAATGCGCTTGAAGATTAGAAAGATTAGAACATATGCCATTGATAGTGAGGCTTGGTATCATTATGCTGTTGGATCAATTGTTACCTTAGTTGCGATCTTGATCGCATTTGTTGTTGCATTTAAATGCTTTAGCTAGAGAGTTATTTGTTTTTTGCATTTAAGTCTTGTATGAACTTTATGTATGAACTTGTATTAATTTGGTCTTTTCGGTTTTGTGTAATGAAGATGAGCCGACAATGGATGTACGATGACCGATGCTCTCCCGAGTTCATTAATGGTGTGCAAACTTTTCTTCTTGCGGCTGATGCAAACAAGCGGGCGGATGATTTTATGCCTTGTCCATGTTTAGTCTGTAAGAATGATCACAATTACTCTACGTCAAGAACCATTCACGTCCATCTGTTTAAGTACGGTTTCATGCCCCACTATAATGTTTGGACCAAGTGTAAGTGCATCTAGTGCCACCCCTAGTTGGTTTTGGAGTATTGACGACAAACCTGGTTGAGGGACTAATGTGTTGGTGAGAATTGCAGGATAACACAGGTAGTAGTCCCTCATTGATTCGGTTTACCTACCGGAGATGACCCCTAAAAATGTATGAAGACATTGACGACAATGGTGGTATATGAAGATATTCAGATTGAAGACTATGACATGAGAAGACATTAAGTGAAGACTATGGGGTGCGAAGACTGAGTCGTTTCGTTGTTTCCTTTTCTTCTTTGTTGAGTCATAGGAACCACCATATTGTTAAGTGGGGTCCAAGTGAACGAAGTCAGAGTGACTGAAATGATGCTCAACCAAAATCCTATGTCTTCGAGCGAAGACTATGAGAGAAAATCTTATCCAGAGATGGATGAGTCAGCTTTGCTTGTAGCCCAAGTAAAGTTGCCGTGTGTGTTTGAAATCTGACCGTTGGAACACGTGTCAGTTCCTTAGTGACCCAGGGTCATTTCGGACATATCAGGTCGGGTTGCCTAGTGGTTATAAATAGCCCACCCCCTACACCATAAATTGGTGGCTGCTCAGAGTTAGTGCACGGCATTTGTCGTATCGAGAGCAACCCACCTCGAAGCCTTTGAGAGAGAGAAATCCTTGCGAGGACAAAGCCCAAACACCCAGAGCCAAAGAGTGTTAGGCATTACTAAAGTCTTTTTGTCTGCGTGACCTGAAGACTTATTACACTTGAGGTTGCATGTTGCCGATGTCGTCGATGATCACAAGATCAAGATGGAGAAAATGCGCTTGAAGATTAGAAAGATTAGAAAATATGCCATCGATAGTGAGGCTTGGTATCATTATGCTGTTGGATCCATTGTTACCTTTGTTGCAATCTTGATCGCATTTGTTGTTGCATTTAAATGCTTTAGCTAGAGAGTTATTTGTTTGTTGCATTTAAGTGTTGTATGAACTTTATGTATGAACTTGTATTAAGTTGGTGTTTTTGGTGCTGTGTATTGAAGATGAGCCGACAATGGATGTACGATGGCCGATGCTCTCCCGAGTTCACTAATGGTGTGCAAACTTTTCTGCTTGTGGCTGAGGCAAACAAGCGGGCGGATGGTTTTATGCCTTGTCCATGTGCTGTCTGTAAGAATGGTCAAAATTACTCTAAGTCAAGAATCATTCATGTCCACCTGTTTAAGTCCGGTTTCATGCCCCACTATAATGTTTGGACCAAGCACGGAGAAAGAGGGGTTATGATGGAAGACAATGAAGAAGAAGAGGACGACGACAGCTATCCTGGCCATGGGTTCCCTGAATACGATGATACAATAATGGGGGAAGAAGCTGAGCCGGTAATGCGGGAAGAAGCTGAGCCGGCAATGCGGGAAGAAGTTGAAGAAGAGGCATCATATGAGCCCGTTGATGATCTAGGTCGGGCCATTGCCGATGCAAAGAGAAACTGCACAAGTGATTTGGAGAAGAAGAAGTTGCAGCGCATGTTAGAGGATCACAAAAAATTGTTGTACCCGAATTGCGTAGGTGACAAGAAAAAGCTGGGCACCACACTGGAATTGCTGCAATGGAAGACAGAGAATGGTGTATCTGACAAGGGATTTGGAAAGTTGCTGGTAATGATAAAGGATATGCTTCCAAAGGACAACGAATTGCCCGAGAGTATGTAGGAAGCAAAGAAGGTTGTCTGCCCTCTAGGGTTAAAGGTGCAGAAGATACGTGCATGCCCTAATGATTGCATCCTCTACCGCGGTGTGTACGAGGATTTGAACGCTTGGCCGATATGTGGTGCATTGCGCTATAAGATCAGCCGCGATGACCCTGGTGATGTCGAGGGCGAGCGCCCCAGGAAGAAGATTCCTGTCAAGGTGATGTGGTATGCTCCTATAATACCACGGTTGAAACGTTTGTTCCAAAACAAAGAGCATGCCAAGGCGATGCGATGGCACAGAGAAGACCGTAAGAAAGACGGAAAGTTGAGAGTACCCGCTGACGGGTCGCAGAGGAGAAAAATCAAAAGAAAGTACGGGAAGGAGTTTGCAGATGACGCAAGGAGCGTATGGTTTGGTCTAAGCGTAGATGGCATTAATCCTTTTGGGGAGCAGAGCAGCAACCATAGCACCTGGCCTGTGACTCTCAGTAACCTTCCAGGACAGACAAACAAGGGATACCGCGCATGCACGCACTGTTTGGATGATACCGACAGTATATATTTGGCTAATTGTAAGAAGAATGTGTACTTGGGACATCGTCGATTTCTTCCGAGCAGGCATCCCGTAAGAAAGAAAGGCAAGCATTTCAAAGGTGAGGCAGATCACCGGACGAAGTCTCGCCACCGTACTGGTGCTGATGTACATGATATGGTCAAGGATTTGAAGGTGGTCTTTGGAAAGGGTCCTGGTGGACAACCTGTTCCGAATGACGCTGACGGACGCGCACCCATGTGGAAGAAGAAATCTATATTTTGGGACCTGCCCTATTGGAAACACCTAGAGGTCCGCTCCGCAATCGACGTGATGCACGTGACGAAGAATCTTTGTGTGACCCTGCTTGGCTTCTTGGGCGTGTATGGAAGACAAAAGATACACCTGAGGCACGGGAGGACCAGCAACGTAAGCATGGAAAATACGGCATACATCAGGGTCATGCAAGCTACGCTCTTACCAAAGAAGAGAAGGAAATCTTCTTTGAATGCCTACTCGGTATTAAGGTACCGTCTGGCTTCTCGTCGAATATAAAGGGAATAATAAACATGGCAGAGAAAAAGTTCCAGAACCTAAAGTCTCACGACTGCCACGTGATTATGACGCAACTACTTCCGGTTGCATTGAGGGGGCTTCGACAGAAAAACGTTCGATTAGCCATTGTGAAGCTATGTGCATTTCTCAATGCAATCTCTCAGAAGGTAATCGATCCAGAAATCATACCAAGGTTAGAGAATGATATGGTGCAATGTCTTGTCAGTTTCGAGTTGGTGTTCCCACCATCCTTCTTCAACATCATGACCCACGTCATAGTTCACCTATGCGAAGAGATTAACGTTTTGGGTCCTGTATTTCTACACAATATGTTCCCCTTTGAGAGGTTCATGGGAGTCTTAAAGAAATATGTTCATAACCGTGCTAGGACAGAAGGAAGCATCTCCAAGGGCCCTCAAAATGAGGAGGTCATTGAGTTTTGTATTGACTTTATTCCTGACCTTAAGCCGATTGGTGTTCCTGAATCGCGGCATAAGGGCAGACTGGATGGAAAAGGCACGCTAGGAGGGGAACAAATAATATGTATGGACGGACATTCTCTCACTGAAGCACAGTACACTGTTCTACAGAATTCCGCCTTGGTGGCTCCGTATATGGATGAACACAAGAATTTGCTACGCTCCAAACACCCGGAGCGGTCTGATGACTGGATTACACGTGAACAAACCAGGAGTCTCGCCAGCTGGTTGCAGACACGTACCATGCATGACACCTCTATTGAAGATGACCTGTACTTGTTGTCCTAGTTACCATCTTTGAATATAATGACTTTCAAAGGGTACGAGATAAATGGTAATACATTTTACACGATCGCCCAAGATAAGAAGAGCACCAACCAAAACAGTGGCGTCCGCTTTGATGCAGAAACCAAGACAGGAAAGGAAACATATTATGGTTATATACAGGACATATGGGAACTTGACTATCGACGTGGTTTGAAGGTCCCTTTGTTTCGGTGCAAATGGGTCAATATGACACGAGGAGGGGTAACAGAAGACCCGCAGTACGGAATGACAACAGTGGATCTCAACAATCTTGCGTATGCAGACGAACCATTCGTCCTAGCCAATGATGTGGCACAGGTTTTCTATGTGAAGGACATGTCTACCAAGCCAAGAAAAAGAAAAGATAAGGAAGAGAATGCATCGTATGATGAGCCAAAGCGGCACATAGTTCTTTCTGGGAAGAGAAACATCATGGGAGTGGATGACAAGACAGACAAGTCAAAAGATTATGAAAAGTTTGATGAAATTGCTCCATTCACAGTGAATATTGACCCGAGCATCCCGTTAAATGATGAAGATTTTCCATGGTTACGGCGCAAAGGGACACACGCGAAGAAAAAGTTTCACACCCAAAGATCTGGGATGTGATCGGCTTCACTATCATCACTTTCTTCTGTGTTTCACACCCAGAAGGGAATCTCTGTAATAGGTAGGGTAGTTAAATATGTGTTTTGGCATTTGAAACGCGAAGAAATTTTATGTGCAAACAAATTATTTCATGCCTTTACTGATTTTTAAAGTTAAGTTATTCACAAAGTAGTGATTCACACTAATTTCAAATAATTCAAAATTTAAACTATTCAAATTTGAAAACTACGGGCACTAACAGAAAGTTTGTAATTTTTTGTACCTAAAGCAAAAATATTCAAAAAGAAACTCTAAATACAAAAAAAACAACTCAAAAATAAATAAAGCAAAAAAATAAAAAAAAAGCCCGCCTACTAGGCCAGAGCGGCCTGCATACGACTAGAAACCCAACCTGTTGTTGGGCCAGGATGTAGGCCCGCAAAGGCCCACTAGGCCCACAGGGCAGCACAGCACAGGTAGGCCCAGAAGGCCTTGAGAGGAGCTCAAAGGAGCAGCCGCGGCTGGGTTTATAAACCAGTGCGGCTGCCCTTCGCTAGGCGAGGTGGGACTAAACTTTGCGCCCCTCGCCTGGCAGCGCACCCCCCTTTAGTACCGGTTCGTGGCACCAACCGGTACTAAAGGGGCACCAACCGGTACTAAAGGGGGCCTTTAGTACCGGTTGGAGCCACCACCCGGTACTAAAGGGGGTCGCTTGCCGCCGCTTGGCCTGGCCAAAACAGGCCTTTAGTACCGGTTGGTGGCTCCAACCGGTACTAAAGATGTCCCCTATATAAGAAACACTTCGAAAATTTTCAGTTTCTCATCTCCCACTTCTCTCTGCCGCCGCCCCGTCCCGCGCCGTCGCAGCCCCTGTCGTGCCGTCCCCGTCGACTCCGTGACGCCCCCGTCCTCGTCGCGTCGTCCCCGTCGACTCCACGGCGCCCCCGTCGCCGGCCTGTCCCGGTCGCCGCACCGGCCCGTCGCCGTCCCCTCGCTTCGCCGTCGCCGTCGCCTTTGGATCGAGCTCGCCTCGCCGTCGCCTCGACCTTGCCCGCGCGCGCTGTGAGCCCCTCCCCCGGCCCCTCTCCTCCCTCCAATCGATCAAAGCCACACCCCGCGCCGGCGCCGACCGTAGCGCACACACACTACACGCGCACGCACACACAATTTTTCTGTTTTTAGCTTTTAGTTTTTTTTTCTGTTTTTCTGTTTTTCATACAAAGTTTTAGATGAATTAATTAATTAGATTAGATTAATGTCAAATAGTATATAGAAATGTTAGTTATAATATATATAATGTCAAATGTTATAGAAATGTTAGTTATATAGAAATGTTAGAAATTTTGGAAATGTTAGTTTTAGCTAGCTAGATGAATTAGATTAATTTCAAATTGTTAGACGATGATCGATGTTTTTTTAGTTTCTTATATTTTTAGTTATAAAATTTAGAATTTGCATATATGAAATCACAATCCATCATTTTAAAAATGTTACTTTACTTTTGCGGCATATAGTATTTGTTGTCGACGATGCCCGGCCCGCATCCTCGCCGCCGACACATCCGCGACGATGTCCGGCTGACCCATGTCCGGGACTGGGCTCCGCCGGGCTGGCACTGGGAGGTGCTGCCTGGAGGGGCGCGCCGCTTGATGAGGAACCCGGCCCCGGGTGCCGTCGTCGACCCTGATCTCGTTTGGTGGCGTTCGCGTGGGCCAGTTTCGGTGCGGAGGGAGCCGGCCCCGTCGGAGGTGGTACGTCGCCGTGTCAGGGAGGAGGACGAGCATGTCCATCGCTACATGGTTGTGTTAGAGGGTGGCAGGTTCTCCAATACCTGGCAGTTTCTTCAGGGATCTCACTTCAGCTATGATCCTGTGAGGGTTCCTTCTCTTTGGGTGTCCACCGCCCGTGCCGCAGGAACCGCGAGTGTCCTAGATTCTTCTGTAGTATTCGATCTTTAATTAGCTACCTAGCAAGTGATGTACTATTCAATATTATATATTATTCGAGACGATGTATTCGAGATTATATCTATTATTCGAGATTATATCTATTATTCGAGACGATGTAATTTGAATACTAATTTTTTTTATATTTCTTTTGGATTAGTTAAATAAAAGCTATGGCGGACAATACCGACAGAGAGGGAGAACAGACCATGTTCGATATGATACGCGGGCCAGATGATGATCAGAATGAAGAAGATTATGACGGCTTCGAATTTCTAAACAACACCGGAGAGGGTGATATGATATTCGATCGTGACGACCGAATTGATGAAGTCATGAACTACGATTATGACGATGACGAAGAACATGTTGATCCTGAAACAACAAAGACCGGCGAGGTATATATATTTATATAAGCAGGCATCTGGTGATCATCACTTGTTTTAAATGAGTTGAAGATATATTAACGAATCGGTCTTTCTTCTTTCAGCCATCCGGATCGAGCAAATCTTCAGGCAACAGGACGAAACGAGGCCCGAACAAAAAGTTGCAGGAGGGCGTAAAGTATAATATCGAGGCAATCAGACCTAATGGCGAACCAATAGCACCTAAGAAGGTTGCGGACAAGTTCGTTCGTCAGTGCGGAGTTCTTGTGAAGGACCAACTCCCGATCTCCCTTCAAGAATGGAGAGAGCCAGCAAAGCCACGTCCAGATGTTACTTTTGTCGACGACGGACAAAAAAGTCTGCTTTGGGATACTCTCATGGAACATTTCATCCTACCAGACCATTTCACAGATGCAGATGTGGAGAAAGTCAAGGACGCCGCTCTTAGGAAGATGGCGGTTGCATTCAACAACCACAAGAATCGTGTATGGGACAAGTACGTCAAGGGAGGAAGGAAGACTCCAGTATTCGAGGGAACACTAGAGAATCAAAGTGCTCATTGGGACGATTTCGTGAAATTCAAGGATTCAGAATTAGCTAAGGAACAGTCGAGAATAAACAAGAAGAATGCCGAAAAAAGGATAAGTTCCATAAGCTGGGGCCAGGTGGCTACGCGGTGGCAATGCCTAAGTGGGATAAGTCTGAGAAAGAGATGGAGGATGCAGGTGTCACTCCGGTTACTAGGAGCTGGCCCCCCAGGTGCAGGACTTGGTTCTATGCGCATGGGGGGCGTTGGACCCAAAGACAGGCAACGTTTCGACGAAGGCATGTCTGAACGGAGCCGACGATAAGATACTTGTTGCAATAGAAGAGGCTCGAACGGGGGTGTTCCAGCCCAACAGAGAGAACGACGAGCTTACGCGTGCCCTGGGAAATCCTGAACACCCGGGAAGAACATGAGGCAAGGGCGCTATTCCGTGGTATGAGGGGTTTTCGGACTGGAACGCCGACTACAGAAGCCGTGCGAGAAGGAAGATTGCGGAGGAGAAGCAGAGGAAGATGGAGGAGGAGAAGAGGAAGCTGGACTATGAACGCCTTCAAGGCCTAGAATCAGCACACGCGGACTTGGCAGTCAAATTCCAGCGGCAGCAGGAGCAGATCGACTCACTTAGCCAGCAAAGGGGGTCTCAGCAGCTGTAGCAGCTAGCAGATGATCCAGCATTGGATACCACCGCCCCATCCATCCCGAGAAGCAGCGTGGGTTCCGCCCCGTTTGACGCAATGCTGGATAGATACCCCGTGGATGACATCACGGAGAACACTAACTGCGAGCTACACTTCAAAATTAAGAACATATCCTTGAAGGTGGCGGACGGTGTTGCTGATACAAATTCCCCCGATGCAACCTTCCATTGCAACCCGATTCCAGCAGGCTATGCTCGTGTCGTGGTTGATGAGGTGGTGGACCAATATTCGGGGTTAGAGCTTGACATTCCTGGAGGTGACGAGGAGCACACACTCGGAGAGGCCAAACATCGTATCATCCTATGGAGAAAGGATTGCATCATCTTTCGAAGGCCACCGACACCACGTCACCCGACTCCTCGTCGAAGTCCGCCACCGATTCAGCAGACTCCCGCTCCTCCAAGTCCACCAACGCGTGAGGCCACACCTCCTCCTCCAAGTCCGACACAGCGTCAGACGTCCACTCCTCCTCCAAGTCTGGCACAACCTCACGCCACTCCTCCTCCAAGTCCGGCACAGCTTCATGCCACTCCTCCTCGTCCAACTCAGCCCCGTCAGCTATCTCCGCCGCCTCAGCAATCGCAGAAGAGACACCCCGCAGCTATGATGCGTAGCGGTACGAATCGAGGTCATAGTACAGGAAGTACAGGCGGAGGCAAGCGATATAAATACGGTCCAAACCTCACTACTCCTCTTCCTGAGAGGGCTTATGACAGGACCGAGGAGCAAACCAAGGCCATAGTGCGGGCAGAAGTCGACGCCCATTTTGGACCGAAACCGCCACCGCCGCCAAGGGAGAAAGTGCCTATGGAAGTTATTGACCACTTCATTCATATGGCTGAACCACCCGCTCCTAAGCCTGTTGACACAGACTATGAGCGCCACATCAGGAAGTTACATCGACAATGTCTACAGAAGGAGGCGAGCTCGAGCTCGAGCAAACAACAAGCAGCTGTCAAAAAATGCGGGAAAACCGTTGCCCAGTTGGGAGAACAGTGGGCGCAATCGATCTCCCCGCTTGTTGTGCCGCCAACAACACGTGACAGTACGCGCGCCCAATATTATTGTGGGCAAACAGTTTATGTTCCCCAGGTGGGCGATGTGGTAATAACCCAGGAGCATATAATGTAGGCTGAAACTCTCAACATCACTGTTGGACAACTCCTCGAGATCGAGGACATGCATGTGCTTACAGAGGAGGAAATAAAATGGAAATATGTCCGGCGCCAACCTTTGGTCAAGCCAGAAGAGGTCAAGAAACTCCCAACGAGAATGTATGAATTGCATCAATGGTACATGGACATTACCAAGAGATCCGATCGAGAGTCCCTTATGATGAAGGTCAAGAAGGATCATTACTACCATCTGAAACCTGTGACCGTTGAGTATTCGGAACTATTTCAGTTATACAATCAAGACACACTCGACAAATCTATCGTCAGTTGCTATTGTCTGTAAGTGATTTCTTTCTATAATTTAATTCTCAAGCTAGCTGTAGTGATCATTTTGATCAATCATTAACTGTAATTATCCTCACTATATTCTTTTCTGTGGTATTATGCAGGATGAAGATGTATGAAACGAGAAAAGGTGGACGCTATGGCATTGGGTTCATTGACCCAAACATCGTTAATGAATACACATGGAAAATAAACAAGCATCATGAAAAGCAGGTAGAGGACAGCATGCTAGAGTTCTTGAAGCGCCTCAAATACAATGAAGATATACTACTTCCTTACAACTTCCAGTGAGTCACACTTTAATTTCTTGTACTACAAATTCTCTGTTTTTGCCTACTAGCTAGCTACATGTTTTTGCTTACATATGCCCGCTTAATTAAGACATGCAAACGTGTGTGCATGCAGATTTCACTGTATCTGGTGTATCATTAAAGTTGACACCGGAACAGTTGAAATACTGGACTCACTACTCAAAGAATATAGTGACTATAACATCTTGTTTGGGATAGTCAACAGTTATTTCAATCATTATTAACTATATATCTCGGCCTATTTAGTTCGTCATTTCATGATATGAACTATTTAATAACCCCTTTATTCATTTTCTTTGTCGGCGGACAGGGTTTGGGCAAGGTTCATCAGCGTCACGGAAGGCGAATGGAAACGACAGCTGAAATGGTTTCAACCCAAGGTAAGTAATTAAGTAGTACTAGCTAGCTAGCTAGCTGCCATCTCTTTAATATTATCATGCTTGATTAATTATTATCTGATTAAATTAAATTCCATTCTTGTAAAGGCCCTGAAGCAGGCGTAGGGGACTGATCTGTGTGTATTATGCGTTTGCGAGAACATTCGCATGATGGCGTCCGAAAGGAGCAGATCTCAAAGGCAGGAATGGGTACGCTTGTCAGAACACTATTCACAATTTGTACACCATTGTCGATATCTAGTCACACAACTAATACACATGCATATTGATCTCCTTCTTAACAGTTCACAGAAGTGCGGGACAAGCTCTTAGAAACGGAGCGCGTACAAGCACTTCAAGAGGAAATAGCGGGATTTTTGCTCGACCAGGTCATAATACAAAGGGAGAATACTATTACCCGCTACAGCCCCCATCGGCCAGGTCATGAACCAATTCCAATTGTCATCGTGCTCCGAAGGCACCAATTAGGCTAATGCCACTGGCTCCGAAGGCAACATGCATATGTAGGAGAAATTGTATATAGCTATACATGTGTGTATGTGTGAATTAATATGTGGTGGTTTGTGAGACATTGATGATATATATATACGATTGGTTCTACTAGAAATTCTATATATATATATATATATATATATATATATATATATATATATATATATATATATATATATATGCATAACGTGTACAATGTGTAGTATCATAAAATACCAGCAAAGAAAATAAAATAAAATGGAAAACACAAAATTAAATAAAAAAGAAATCATAAAACCAAAAAAACCCCAAACATTTTAGTACCGGTTGGTGTTACCAACCGGTACTAAAGGGCTCCCGGCCCCCGGAGCTGGCTCGTGCCACGTGGTTGCCCTTTAGCACCGGTTCGTGCTGAACCGGTACTAAAGGGGGCCCTTTAGTGCCGACACTTTAGCGCCGGTTATGGAACCGGCACTAAAGGGCCTTACAAACCGGTGCTATTGCCCGGTTCTGCACTAGTGTCAGGTTGCAGTCTGAATTGAGCCGGCGATTACTTGAAGAAAATAACAAAAAGATGCAGTATTGCAAGTGCAAGTGTGAGTGCGAATTGTTTGGGATTGGGACGAAAAGAATGTCATATGTTGTAGTGTATCAATACAATATAGCTCATTTTATTCCATGAGAGACGGCTGGCGTAGTTGGTTAATGTGGTGGGATTTGCACCTCATGTAGCCAGTTTGAATCCCACTAATGCACATATTTTTTGCTGATTTTTCAGAAAAAAAAATGAAACTCATGTAGGCCCGGGTCCATGAGAGAAGAGTGTTCGCCAAGGCTTGTTCGCAGAAAGAATGAAGTACACAAATTGTGACTCAGCATACGAAACGCCGCCAATTCTATTTGACCCTTGTGAGTGTCAAACGTTGTCGCTTCGCTGAAGATAGCGTTTAGACGACCGACTTTTCGGACCTTTCATTCAAAATTTCAAGATTTGTTCAAATTTTTAGAAAATGTTCGTATCTTTTTTCAATAGAAGTTCGTAATTCCAAAATTTATTCATGTTCTTAAAAAAATCACGTAATAAGAAAAGTTCACCGTATAGAGAAAAAAAGGTTCACCATACATTTGAAAACTCTTCACTGTATATAAGAAAAGTTCATCATATATAGGAAATTTGTTCAGTGTTCATTTAAAAAAACCACCGTATATTAAAAAAATATTCAGTGTGTATTTGAAAAATGTGCACCATATACTAAAATAACCTCAGTGTGTATTTTTAAATTCACTTTTTTCAAACATTTCTGAATTTTGTTGCTAGTTAATAATTACATTTGAAAAAAATATTCACCGTATACTAAAAAATGTTCAATGTGTATTTATGGCCCAACGTTAATTTTGTCACCAAATTCGATCTTGTTGGGCGGCTACCACGTTCGCCTGCAAACTAAAGGCCCGTGTTCAATCCTCCCTCAGGCCTCCTATTTTTGGCTGGTTTTCAAAAAAAAACATCAGGAGTGTCCTATGTTGATTTATAGTTTTCGCTGCTTTTCAATACCAAATGTCGTAAGGTCGACTGGCTAAGACCTTAGCCCTAAAACTGGAGGTCTTGTGTTTGATTCCCTCTTGGGTCCTCTTTTTTTTTTTTTACTTTATTCTATTAAGAGGAAAAACTCAGGAAGGACGTGTGGATGGTTTTCAAAAAAAATACCTCAGGAGCAATGTACGAAATTTGTGACTCGGCGTACGAAACCACGCTAGACCAAAAAAGTGGAGAAACCATGCTAGACCATGCTAAATAGTCTGTGCATGACTGTATCTATAGTTCTGTTGGATGAATAGCAACTAGCTTTACTGAGGGCCAAAGGCCAATACATATACATGTGTGGTAAACTGCAGAAAACCACTTATACAATGGGGATATACCGAAAAAAGAGACTATATACATCTAACACCCCCCCCCCCTCAAACTCATGGTGGATCAACAACACTGAGTTTGGAGAGGAAAAAGGTATGCTGCGCTTGAGTTTGTGCCTTCGTGAAGAAGTCAGCCAACTGTAACTCAGAGGGCACATAGTGAAGAGCGAGAGTCTGATTCTGCACAGCAACACGCACAAAGTGGGCATCCACACCGATGTGCTTGGTGAGCTCGTGCTTCACCGGGTCACGCGCAATACTGATAGCACCAGTACTGTCGGACAGTAAGGGAGTCGAGGTAGTAGCAGACACACCAAAATCCTCAAATAACCATCGTCACCAGATCACCTCAGCTGTCAACATAGCCATGGCACGCAGCTCAGCCTCTGTACTCAAGCGAGAAACTGTAGTCTATTTCTTGGTCTTCCAGGCAATAAGAGAGCCACCAAGAAAGATACAGTAAGCAGACAGCGAGCGTCGATCAGAGGGATCACTAGCCCAGGTAGCATCAGAGTAAGCCTGGAGCTCAGGAGAACTGGAGCGGGGAAAGAAAAGGCGCTGAGAGATCGTGCCACGAAGATATCGTAGAACACGGAGGAGGACTATAGTGGACAGAGGTGGGGGCTGAAACAAACTGACTCAGGATGTGAACGGGATAGGAGATGTCAGGACGCGTAACAGCAAGATAGACAAGGCTACCAACAAGGTGACGATAGCGAGTGGGATTAGGAAGAGTGTCACCATCAGAGGCACGAAGCTGAACGTTGAGCTCCATAGGAGTCACAACAGTGCGGTCATCACTGAGAGCAGCTCGAGCACGAAGATCCTGAATATATTTCTCTTGAGAGATGTAGAAGCCATCAGAGGTCGAGGAGATCTCAATCCCAAGAAAATAGCGAAGAGGACCAAGATCAGTCATGAGGAACTGGTCGTGAAGGCGAGCCTTAACAAAGGCAATGTAGTCAGAGTCGTCACCAGTGATGATCATGTCATCAACATAAAGAAGGAGAAGAGTCCGACCATGAGGAGACGTGTGAACAAACAACACGGGATTATGATCGCTAGGCAAGAAACCATCGGCAGTCACCACAGAGGCGAAACGCTCAAACCAAGCGCGAGGGGCCTTTTTAAGACCATAGAGGGAGCGGCGAAGTCGACCAACCATATCGTCAGGAGCATAATACCCCGGTGGTGGCTGCATGTAAACCTCCTCACGCAGCTCGCCATTGAGAAAGGCGTTCTGGACATCAAGTTGAGAGATAGACCACTAACGAACAAAAGCCACAACAAGGAGAGTGCGGACAGTGGTCATGTGAGCCACAGGAGCGAATGTCTCATCATAGTCGCGTCCCTGCTCCTGCTGAAAACCACGGGCCACAAGACGAGCTTTGTAGCGCTCTAGAGAACCATCCGAGCGAGTCTTAATCTTGTAGACCCACTTGCAGGTGATGGGACGGACACCGGTAGGGAGGGAAACCAGCTCCCATGTGCCAGAGCGCTCAAGGGAAGCAAGTTCTTCGACCATCGCAAGCTGCCATTCAGGTTGAGTCATGGCAGTCCGATAGGAAGTGGGCTCGGCAATGATAGAGAGACCATACCGATCAGGAGAGTAGCGATCAGGCGGGGGCCGAGGCCGAGCCCGGAGGTTGTGAACCGGGGGAGGCGTGAGAAGAGGTGCACCAGAGATGGAAGGCACGTCAAATGAGACATCCTCAGTACGAGAGCGATGAGTATAGTGGAGAGAGAACGGTGAGAGAGGGCGACGAACTGGGCATGATGGTGCCGCAGCGAGAAGGTCCGGGGCGGCCGGATCCGCGGAGAGGAGAGCCGGGACGGCCGGATCCGCGAAGAGGAGAGCCGGGACGGCCGGATCCGCGGCAAGGAGAGCCGAACCCGGGAGTGGACGAATCGGGGGAAGAGCTAGCACGGAGTTGCAGCGTGCGGGAGAGAAGGGAACCTAACATCTGATACCATGTTGGATGAATAGCAACTAGCTTTACTGAAGGCCAAAGGCCAATACATATACATGTGTGGTAAAGTGCAGAAAACCCCTTATACAATGGGGATATACCGAAAAGAGACTACACACATCTAACAAGTTCCACATTGGTTAGAACTCAGTTTGGTTTGTAATCTGAACATGAAGTGGAGTGATAGATTGTCCAGTAAAATAGATACCCTATGCCAATAAGCAACATGCCTAATTACTGAACAAATTGAACCACAAGTATTAAAATTCGTATTTGCAGGAAACATCCCATTGTAATCGAATGATCAAATCACACTCAATACATGCACTCTAAATGAAAATAGTATGCCCAAAGAGAATATCAACTATCTATATATACCATGGCTGCATGGCCAAGATGGAGTTTCATAAGCGTGATGGCCATCTCATTGACATGCATCTATGCCAGGTAGGAAGCAACTTTACGGCCTATGTTGTTTATTTTGAGAGATTGGAGTCGACCAAATTCAGTCAAGTCTTATTCAGGAATGTGGTACTTCTTGCTTTACTTGCACCCTTTTCCTTCGCTTGCCTCTCAATAGTAAGCATCATGGTTGTTTGTCGCAGAAGAAAGCATATACATACTACAAGTAAAAGCAAGTCTGGTAATATACTTTCTATATGGAACTTCAACGGGAAGATCGCATTCGAAGACATACTCAGTGCAATAGAAAATTTCGATGAGAAATATTGCATTGGTGTCGGAGGCTATGGAACTGTCTTCAGAGTTGAGCTTGAAGGCAGGGTTACCTTTGCCGTCAAGCTCCTGCATTCAGTGGAAGAGTTCAGTGACGAGGAAACATTCCACGCTGAGATTGAAGTGTTGACAAAAATCAGGCATCGATGTAGTGTCAAGCTGTATGGCTTCTATTCCCACTCCCAGTGCAAATTCCTCGTGTATCATCTTATTGAGAGGGGAAGCTTATCATCCATTCTGCATGACCAAGAGCTATGAAAGGACTTGGATTGGCCCAAGAGAGTCACTCTTGTGAGGGATGTAGCTCAAGCTCTCTCTTACTTGCACCATGATTGCGGCGATCCAATCGTGCACCGTGACATAAAAAGCAGCAACATTCTTCTGGACCTCGATTATAAGGCTTATGTTTCGGACTTTGGCATGCGAGGAAACTAAAGCATGGCTACTCAAGCTGGAGCACTATTTTTGCAGGCACATGTCGCTACATAGCCCCTGGTACTTACATGGGTTTAATCCATTTTTATTTTTTGAAATGATTCAGAAAGAGAGAAGAAGTAAAGTCTCTGATCTGACATAGAGCTTCTTTGGTTTCTTATTACAGAGCTGTTATCTACCATGTTGTTGACCGAGAAGTGCGACGTGTACAACTTCGGCGTGGTTGCGCTGGAAGTTTTGATGGGAAAGCACCCAGGCGATCTCCTCCTTCCATTCTTTTGCCGAACAGAGCAGCAAGGGAAGTTCAAGGATACCCTGGATCGACGTGTTGCAGCACCGTCGACCGTCGATGAGGAGAAGGATGTCATTTTGGTTGCCATGGTGGCCTTTGCTTGCCTGCAAGTCAACCCCAAAGCTCGGCCAACAATGCAGCAGGTATATCACGCACTAACAAATAGAAACCACCCAGGGCTCATGCTCAGACCCCTTCCTGAAATCAGTCTTCAAGGGTTGCATGAGTATTGTGGCACCATAAAGAATATATGAAGCTATATAGCTAGTCTCCTGTGTTGGAAATTATATATTTGGACTGTATATTTTTATTTCTGTGTAGACTTCGAGACAGAAGGATGGATAGCAGGAAAATACATCCTTTGTACGTTGACTTGGCATTGTTACTTGTAATTTCAGTACTGAAAATCGCATGGTTTGGCAAAACTGCTGGATGAAATAATATGCATTCCCCTTATCTGGCCCTCTTCATTCACCTGAAGTAGGTGGAATCACCCTTTTTTTCATATGTTTAATGTTTGTAACTGTCACTTTTAAAAAAAGAGGAATAGATACCGTCTGTCTTACTGGAAACTTATGCAACAGACTGAATTTTTAACAAAAACCTGAAACAACCGAAGCTTTTTAGCTGTCACGATCCATCTTACGCATGGTCATCTTTATTGATATATTTAGGCTTTACTTGCAATAATGTATCAGTACCAGATCTCAAGTTCAACCGGTATTAGTCTCTGTCTTTTCTTTTCTCATACTGTTTTATTCGCATTAGCCAGTGAAGGTCTTGGACCTGAAGCTCTCACACTCCACAGGGTGCTTAAGCTGCTGACTGAACTTTGAATGTAGTGCCCAACATGGAAGGAATAATATTTTGGTCATAACTGAAGTTAATTTCCATCCTTGTCTATGTGCGGGCAATGCTCTGAGCTTAGAGTTCCTGGAAATATTTTATGTATGGTTGCAGTTTCTGAATACTGTATCTTCATCTTTTCTTTTCTTTTCTTTTCGTTTCCTTTTTAAGAACACATTTTGTATGGAGGTGGACTTGTAACGCAAAGCCGTGGTGCTGCTAGCAGAGGGTAGCGAGGAGATGCGTGGTCACACAGTGAAGGAGCTCTACTGTTGGAAATAGACAGAACAGGATCATGTGCAGTTTGGCAGTACCATTAATTGGCGGCGCTATATATGTTTCATCAGTATCTACTCAGTAGCTGATGGTCGCGATGGAGGCGCTTCATGGTGAGTTGCCTGTCAAATGTACTATTGGTACGGTGGAACAATGCCTGAAAGTAGCCGTGCTTTGCGGGCGATCGACACGCTTATGATGCAGTGGTCATTGCATCCATGAAACTTGCTTTTTTTGGATGCATGTGCTGGCTCTCCTTAATGCCATAATTTTACCCCTATGAACGTTTGAACATTCCTTGTTCTCAGATTATTTGGATCGGAGTCATCATTGTTTGAACTTTAAACTGTTCAAGTACCAAGGGATATATTTGCAAGGATTTTATTCACAAATGAAGCGACATTTCAAATCTAGAAAATTAGCCTAAGTACCTACTTGCTCTATTTTTTTTGGCTGACATTTGGTGAGGGTGTTTGGATAATAGTTCTGTGACTAACTGGTTCTTGATGTTGAGAGTATGTAAGCAGATAGTTTGTTGTTTATTTCTACATTGTGTTTATCTTTGCCCAAAGCCATCTGGGAAAATGACGGCATCGAGGCAACCTCCGGGGTCATTGATCATATCATCATGAGTTCAACCAGTGATCATATGCCCTAATTTTGTTCGCGGTAGATCATATGCCCTTGTTTCCTTTGCCTTCTTGATCATATATATATATATGGCATGTTAAATTAGTTAAATCATTTCAAAATCCCAAGCCAAATAATGCCGAGCCTTCTTGTTTCCTTTGCCTTCCACCCAGCGAGGCGAGCTAATGAGCAACCGTGGCGAGCGACGGAACCAAAGAGCTCCTATTGGAAGCTCGTTGCATCTAATAAAGGGTGCCACGCACAAGTAGTGCGCGGTAAACTGTAGCACTCGCTTAAAAAAATTGTAAACAAATTTTAAAGTTCGCGGATATTTGTTGAAAACCTGAATACTTTTAGAAATTTCAAACATTTTTTAAATTAATTTTTTAAAATTTATGAATCTATACCTAATAATAAAGGACAGAGGCTTTCACAGTTCTCCATCTGCCCTGCCTATTTTTTTATCTCGCTTCTAAGCTTCCCCACGATAATTAAGCTTCACGTACATGAGGTGGCACTAAGATGGTTCATACTAATTCATTGATTCTACGGGCCGCTGCCTGTGTTCCTGCTACGGGCCGCCTCACATGCTTTTGCTTTTGGTACGCATGTGGCCATATGCCTAGGTGTTCACATCTCACAATCCTGAATATTGGAAAATCTTCTAAAAAAAGAATATATATTGGAAAAACGAAATGGCTTAAATAAGTTAATAGGGCATATGTATGATCAAGAAGGCAAAGAAAACAAGGGCATAAGATAAAATTTCCTGAGATGGCTTTCGGGGAAGATAAACACAATGACAAAATAAACTACACACCAACTGATTACATACTCTCAACAAGAACCATTAATCACAGAACTATCATCCAAACACTGCCACCAAATGTCAGTCCAAGAAACTAGAGTAGATCGGTACTTAGGCATATATAAAGAAGCTAATTGTCTCGAAATGTCGCTTCATTTATCAACAGAATCCACACAAATCCCATGTCCATAGCAATCTCTTGATACATGACACTTCAAATTTCAAGCCTATAGAATCACTATCTCAAACAGACACGTGCCAAACATATAGTTGCCAACACAGGAGACTAGCTATATAACTTCATATATTCTTCATGGTGCCACAGTAATCGTGCAGATCTTGCAGCCTGATTTCATGAAGGGGCCTGAGCATCAGCGATGAGCGGTTTCTGTTCATGAGTGTCTGATATACCTGCTGCATTGTGGGCCGAGCTTTCGGAGAGACTTGTAGGCAAGCAAAGGCCACCAAGGCAACCAGAATGACATCCTTCTCCTCGTCAATGGTTGACGGTGACGCTACGCGTTGATCCAGGATGTCTTTGAGCTTTGCCGGCTGCTCTGTTCGGCAAAAGAATGAAAGGAGCAGATCACTCGGGTGCTTTCCCATCAAAACTTCCAGCGCAACCACGCCAAAGCTGTACACGTCACACTTCTCAGTCAACACCATGGTAGATGACAATTCTGCAATAAAAAAACAAAACCATATTTTGTCTTTTTTGATTGACATTTTCATATTAATTCAACGATAAATAAAATATTAATCCCATGTACGTACCTGGGGGTATGTAGCCACATGTCCCTGCAAAGATAGTGCTCCAGCTTGAGTAGCCGTGCTTTAGCTTCCTCGCCATGCCAAAGTCCGAGACATAAGCTTTATAATCAAGGTCCAGAAGAATATTACTGCTTTTTATGTCACGATGCACGATTGCTTCATCGCAATCATGGTGCAAATAGGAGAGAGCTTGAGCTACATCACTCACGACAACAACTCTCCTAGCCCAATTTAGCTCCATCGCTAGCTCTTGCTCATGCAGAATAATATGCTTCCCCTCTCGATAAGATCATACACGAGAAATTTGCACTGGGAGTGGGAACAGAATCCATACAGCTTGACGATGCATCGGTGCCTGATTTTCGTGAGTGTTATTTTTGTGGTGATCCAAATTCCTAGAAGAAATAAAGATAAAGGCAACTTCGGCCCGAGCGAAGCGAGGCCCGTCGCCGGGAGGCTTGGGTTCACCTATTGTAAATACCTCTTGTAAGCCGCCGTAAGGGACAAGTTGCATTGAGAAAATTCCCCGGCGTTTGTAACCTCACCCGCGATATAGTGAAGTCTTGCTGGCTGGCGCCCGTGGTTTTTCCCGCAAGGGTTTTCCACGTTAAAATCTCGTGTCCCCGTTGGTTGATTTCTTGGTTCATCGTTGTTTCTTGCTATCGCGTATAACAAGTGGTATCAGAGCCCTGGTTGCAGATTAGGGTTTTGCGATGGCATCGATGAAGTTTGATCTACCGATGCTGGACTACAAGACGAGATTCTCGCTGTGGCAAGTGAAGATGAGGGCGTTTCTCGCCCAAGCTTCGGATCTGGATGAGGCGCTAGATGCGTTCGGTGAAAAGGCACCGAGCACGTGGACTGCCGAGGAGAAGCGCAAAGATCGTAAGGCTTTCTCTTTGATTCAACTTCATCTTTCTAATGATATCTTGCAAGAGGTGCTGGCAGAGAAATCCGCCGCCGCACTGTGGCTCAAGCTGGAGTCGATCTGCATGTCTAAAGATCTTACCAGTAAGATGCACGTGAAGATGAAGTTGTTCATGCACAAACTCCAGGAGGGTGGTTCCGTGATGAACCACATATCGGTCTTCAGGGAGATCGTTGCCGACCTAGTGTCGATGGAGGTAAAATATGAGGATGAGGATCTAGCTCTTCTGCTGCTAGTTTCATTACCTAGTTCTTTTACAAATCTGCGAGATACCATATTATTGAGCCGTGATACACTAACCCTTGCGGAAGTATATGAGGCTCTCCAAACCAGGGAAAAGATGAAAGGTATGGTACAGTCTAACGCATCGTCATCCAAGGGCGAAGCGTTGCAGGTTCGTGGCAGACCTGAGCAAAAGAACTATAACAACTACAACCGTGACAAGAGCAAGGACGGTCGAGGCCGTTCGAAGTCTAGAGGCAAAGATAAGTTCTGCAGGTATTGTAAGAAAACTAATCATACCATTGATGATTGCTGGAAGTTGCAGAACAAGGAGAAAAGAAACGGTACGTATAAACCGAAAAATAAAACTGAAGGTGATGGTAACGCCTCTGTTGCAGCCGGTGGTGAAAGTTCTGATTCCGGCGATGCTCTTGTTGTTCTTGCTGGTTGTGTTGTTGGTCATGATGAATGGATTCTTGATTCTGCATGCTCGTTTCATATTTGCACTAACAGAGATTGGTTTAGTTCATATGAGCCTGTGCAGAGTGGAGATGTCGTGCGTATGGGAGATGATAACCCACGTGAGATTGTGGGCAGAGGCTCCGTTCGAATCAAGACGCATGATGGTATGATCCGCACTTTGACGGACGTGAGGCACATCCCAACCATGGCCAGAAATCTGATTTCCCTTAGCACACTTGATGTTGAGGGGTATAAGCACATCGGCTCAAACCGTGTGATGAAGGTATCAAAAGGTTCCCTTATTTACATGGTTGGTGATATGAATTCTGCTAAGTTATATGTCCTTAGAGGTAGTACTTTACATGGTTCTGTTGCCGCTGCTACTATCTCTGATAATGAACCAAGTAAGACTAACCTGTGGCATATGCGTCTTGGACATATGAGTGAACTTGGTATGGCAGAATTGATGAAGAGGAACCTGCTGCATGGCTGCACCATGAGTAAGACACCGTTCTGTGAGCATTGCGTGTTTGGTAAGCACAAGAGAGTAAAATTCCCTACTTCTAAACATACCACAAAAGGTATACTTGATTATGTGCATGCTGATTTATGGGGGCCGTCACGTAAGCCCTCACATGCTGGTTCTCGCTACATGCTCACTATTATTGATGATTACTCTAGAAAAGTGTGGCCATATTTTCTGAAAAGTAAAGATGAAACTTTTGCTGCTGTTAGAGGATGGAAAATTATGATAGAGAAGCAAACTGAAAGGAAGGTTAAATTGCTTCGTACTGACAATGGTGGTGAGCTTTGTTCGCATGAGTTTGATGACTTCTGCAGGGAAGAAGGCATCGTGAGGCACCACACCATCCCATACACTCCGCAGCAGAATGGTGTAGCTGAGCGCATGAATAGAACCATCATCTGGAGAGCTCGCTGCATGATATCAAACGCTAAGCTGAACAAGCGTTTTTGGGCTGAAGCAGCCTCCACCGCCTGCTACTTGATTAACAGGTCACCTTCTATTCCGCTTGATAAGAAAACTCCCATTGAGGTATGGTCAGGTAAACCTGCTGATTATTCAGAGTTGAGAGTTTTTGGTTGCACTGCTTATGCTCATGTTGATAATGGAAAGCTAGAACCTAGAGCCATTAAGTGTATGTTTGTTGGATATGGTTCTGGAGTAAAGGGATATAAGTTATGGAATCCTGACACTGGAAAGTTTTTCATGAGCAGAAGTGTTGTTTTCAATGAATCTGTTATGTTTAATGACAGTTTGCCTACTGATGTTTCGCCTGTTAGTTCTGATGATGAGCAGGAGGAAATTAGCGTGCAGGTGGAGCACGTTGATAATAAAGAAAATGAAACTGAAACTGAAACTGAAAATATTGTTGATGATACTGTTCAGCACTCACCCATTGTCTTGCAGCCACAAAATCAGTCCATTGCTGCTCGACGTACTCAGAGGAATTGTGGACCTCGTCCACGTTTAATTGAGGAGTGTGATATTGTTCACTATGCTTTTAATTGTGCTGAACAGTTGGAGAACAACAATGAGCCATCCACGTACACTGAAGCAGTTGGTTCTGGTGATCGCGAGAAGTGGGTCTCCGCTATGCAAGAGGAGATGCAATCACTTGAGAAAAATGGTACGTGGGATGTTGTTCGCTTGCCTAAGAAAAAGAAGACCGTTCGTTGTAAGTGGATCTTCAAGAAAAAGGAGGGTTTATCTCCTAGTGAGCCTCCAAGGTATAAGGCAAGGTTAGTTGCAAAAGGTTTCAGTCAAATGCCAGGTGTTGATTACAATGATGTTTTCTCTCCGGTTGTGAAGCATAGCTCTATTCGTACTTTCTTTGGTATTGTTGCTATGCATGATCTTGAGCTTGAGCAGTTAGATGTGAAGACTGCATTTTTACATGGAGAGTTGGAGGAGGAGATATACATGGACCAGCCAGAAGGGTTCATAATGCCTGGTAAAGAGGGCTTTGTGTGTAAGTTGAAAAGGTCCTTATATGGTTTGAAACAATCTCCTCGTCAATGGTATAAAAGGTTTGATTCATTTATGTTGTCACATGGCTTTAAGAGGTCTGAATTTGATAGCTGTGTGTACATTAAGTTTGTCGATGGATCACCTATATACTTGCTGCTATATGTTGATGACATGTTGATTGCTGCCAAGGGCAAGAAAGAAATCACTACATTGAAGAAATTGTTGAGTAGTGAGTTTGAGATGAAGGATCTTGGTGCTGCTAAGAAAATACTTGGTATGGAGATTGCTAGAGATAGAAATTCTGGTTTGTTATTTCTTAGTCAGCAGAATTATATTAAGAAAGTTCTTCGTCGTTTTAACATGCATGATGCAAAGCCTGTTAGTACTCCCATTGCTCCTCATTTTAAATTGTCTGCTTTACAATGTGCTAGTACGGATGAGGATTTTGAGTACATGTCTAGAGTGCCATATTCTAGTGCTGTTGGTTCTTTGATGTATGCCATGGTTTGCTCTCGTCCTGATTTATCATATGCTATGAGCTTGGTTAGTAGATACATGGCTAATCCTGGTAAAGAACATTGGAAAGCTGTTCAGTGGATTTTCAGGTACCTACGTGGCACATCCAATGCTTGCTTGAAGTTTGGCAAGACTGATGAGGGACTCGTTGGCTATGTGGATTCAGATTTTGCTGCCGATTTGGATAAGAGGAGGTCCCTCACAGGTTATGTGTTCACGGTAGGTGGTTGTGCTGTGAGTTGGAGGGCGACGTTGCAGCCAGTTGTTGCCCTGTCTACCACTGAAGCAGAATATATGGCCATTGCTGAAGCATGCAAAGAGTCTGTTTGGCTGAAAGGTTTGTTTGCTGAGCTTTGTGGAGGTGATACTTGCATTAACCTGTTTTGTGATAGTCAGAGTGCCATTTACCTTACTAAGGATCGGATGTTCCATGAGAGAACAAAGCACATTGACGTCAAATACCATTATGTGCGTGATGTTGTTGCACAAGGTAAGCTGAAGGTATGCAAAATCAGCACTCATGATAATCCTGCTGATATGATGACAAAGCCAGTTCCTGTTACTAAGTTTGAGCTTTGCTCGAACTTAGTTGGTATCACTGTCTAGCCCAAGAGGCTATTTGGCGCCGAAAGTGTTTTCTTTGTTGTTTCAGGGTGAAGGTTCTCGTTCATGCTACAAGAGGGAATTTGGCTCAAGGTGGAGTGTTATTTTTGTGGTGATCCAAATTCCTAGAAGAAATAAAGATAAAGGCAACTTCGGCCCGAGCGAAGCGAGGCCCGTCGCCGGGAGGCTTGGGCTAGGGTTCACCTATTATAAATACCTCTTGTAAGCCGCCGTAAGGGACAAGTTGCATTGAGAAAATTCCCCGGCGTTTGTAACCTCACCCGCGATATAGTGAAGTCTTGCTGGCTGGCGCCCGTGGTTTTTCCCGCAAGGGTTTTCCACGTTAAAATCTCGTGTCCCCGTTGGTTGATTTCTTGGTTCATCGTTGTTTCTTGCTATCGCGTATAACAGTCAGTACTTCAATCTCGGCATGAAATGTTCCCTCGTCGCTGTATTCTTCCATTGAGTGGAGGAGCTTGACCGCAAAAATCTTCCCCCCTTCAAGCTCAGCTCTGAAGACTGATCCATAGCCTCCAATGCCGATGCAATATTTCTCATCAAAATTTTCTGTTGCAGTGAGTATGTCTTCAAATGCGATCTTCCCGTCGAAATTCCATATGGAAAGTATATCTCCGGACTTGTTTTCGGTAGTAATTCTTGTGAGTTTTCTTCTCCAACAAAAAGCTACAATGCTTGCTATTACAAGGCTGACGCATGAAAATGAAGCAAAAATGATTATAAGTAGCATCTTATTTGGACGTTTACTGTTTTGTCGTTCTCTTTCAAGCTTTGGTACATCACATGGTTTTACACCATAAAAATGTTCGCCGCATAAATCCATATTATTGCCAAGTGATACCAAGGCTCCAGGGTCAGATGCATATGGAAGTAATGGAACTGCGCCACCCAAGCTATTATATGATAAATTCATCCTATACAGGGAAAGATTAGAAAAATTCCTTGGGATGGTTGCACTTATATTGTTTCTACTCAAGTCCAGCTCATATAGGTTGGTGAGATAACCAAATTCTTGTGGTATTTCTCCTGTTAATAAGTTGTCTGATATGAGTAACGATGACAAAAGGTGGCAATGTCCTATCTGAGGTGGAATGCTTCCTAGAAACTGGTTTCTACTTAGATCCAGATATGTGAGTAGAACAAGAGATCCTAACTCTGGCGGTAATAGGCCATTAAGCTGATTGGACTCAAGTGACAGTGTTGTAACAGAAATCAATTTCGGGAAGGTCGAAGTGATGGAACCATTTATTTGATTGTTGGAAAGATCCAAGAGTTCTAAACTTGTTAGATCGATTATGCTTCCAATGGAACCCATGATCTGGTTGTTGGAAAGATCTAGGTATGATAGATTTATAAGAGATCGAAATTGTCGTGGTAACATGCCGTTAAGCTGATTGGATTCAAGTTTTAGTGTTGTTAGAGAGGCTAATTTCAAAATGATCGAAGGGAAGGAACCATTTATGTGATTGTAGGAAAGATCTAAGTTTTGTAAACTCGTCAAATTTCCTATGCTTCCAATGGATCTTTTGGAAAAAGAAATTGTGTGATAGACCGAGAGTCGTTAATTTTGTGCAATTACCTATGGATGGTGGAATAAGCCCATTGATAAAATTGTAGGATAGATCTAAGGACACGAGCTTGACAAGAGCTCCAATGCTTAATGGGATTTGGCCCGAGAGGGAGTTCTTACAGAGGTCGAGATAAACAAGATGAGGCAAGTCTGCAAAGTGAAGAGGCTCATCAAATTCATACTCTACTAGGCATGGTAGAAAAAATTGTAGTAGAAGAGATCAAGGGAGATTATTTTAGTACAATTACCTAGGGAAGTTGGGATAGATCCGTTCAGGCCATTGTAGGACAGATCCAAGTAAGCGAGCTCGGCCAGAACTCCAATGCTTGACGGGATTGGTCCCGAGAGAAAGTTCAAATAGAGGTCCAGATAGACAAGATAAGGCAAGTCTGCAAAGTGGAGATTGTCCAACCTGCCTTGAAGGTGACAGGACGGAAGTGAAATGTTGTCCACAACTAGGACAGCATCACCACGAGGCAGCACGGCGTTGCTGCAGGCTACGCCCGTCCAGTCACAGGGGCTGGTTCCCTTTGACCATGAGTCCAGCTCAGAGCTCCATCCCTCTAGGCTTGATTTCCACTGGAGAAGTGCCTTGGCTTGCCGATACAGCGACGGATGCGTGGAATTTGAGGCAGAAGTAAGGCGTGGCAAGGCGAGCAGGAGCAGCAGCAGCTCCAACGCTAGTAGAAGGCTCATGTTGTGCAGCAGGCAGGACTTAGTTGGTAAGTGAACGTCCAGAGCGCCTTGTTTACATTCTATAGGAACCAGATTCTATAGGAACCAGAGAGTGAAAACAAAACGCGTGGTGCCATGGCCCATGGGGCGCAAATGTTGACTGACATGAAATTAGCAATTGAACCGGTTTATTAGGGACCGGCCGGGCTGAATTGGAGGAAACCGCGTACCGGCAGTGCTACCTGCTCCCACTCCACGGAGCGCTGATGTCGTCGGTCAAGGCCAACGGCGCCGAACTGAGGCTGCTACTTTTGGCAATTCGAGTGGTGGCGGGAAGCTAGAGCGGTCATTGGTTATTGGCATGCGGCCCCCTGCTGCACAAGAGAACATTCTATGTGTGTTTTAAAATAGCAGGAGCGGTGGCGGGAAGCTAGCTAGTGCTCATCAACGCTGTGGTGCGGTGGACGCCATCCCCGCCTACTGTTAGTTTTAATCTTGTTACATGCATTAGTAGATGTTTTTTTATCGTGTCATGCATGCATGTTTAATTACGAAGTTGCATGCTAGCTGGTTTGTTAGCTAGTTGAGTCCTTGCATGTACATGTGTACGCCGATGGATGGATGTGTACACGTGGATTGAGTCGATGCATGTCAATAGGATCATTAGCCAGAAGCGTACGAGTTTACGTTGCGGCTATTAGTAGGTGAGTTAGTTGAGCGAGCCACGATGCACTATCGTAGGTCAAGTTTGCATGTAATCAAAAGATAATAAGAGAAGAAAATCAAAAAAGAGGACGGCAGTTGCGCCTCGCAAAATCCTGTGTCTTCGTGTTCCTCTCTCTCGCTCGTCTCCACCGTATCCACGTGTGTACTCCGGCTTGTGATCCAACACCTACGCCATGGCTGCCCTCAAGCTCCCTCTGCATCAGCGTCGCGCCTTCGGCCCCGTTCGGATGTCCTCCAGCTTCCAGCTTTGCGAGAAGCCAGCGAGAAGCTAGCCGAACGGTGCAGCTCCTAGAATCCAGCTCCTGGAGAACAAGCGGCCTGCAGTGCAAAAATGAGAAGCTGGGTGAACCCAGTTCTCAAAATCGAAGGAGGAGAAGTTCGACATAATTACCCTATATATGCAACCGCCAAGTGACCCTGAGGCGTACCGGTTCGCTCGATCTCTTTCTCTAGATATGTTCTCTCCCCGGTACGAGAAACCACCCAAATGGGCTCCAAGCGTGCTTCCTGGGCTGCCAGCCCATACAAACGGGAGCTGGAGCAGCCGCTGCTGCCGAACGCAGCGCTGGCTCCCGCGAGAAGCCAGCTCGCCCAGCTCCCGCGAGAAGCTGGCTCGTTTCGGAAGCTGGAGAGCTTCCGAACCTCCTTTGGAACGCGGCAGAGGGAGCGTCTGGGCCCAATGTCTGGTCGCATCGCGTGGGAGCACGTGTGCAGAGCAAAGGAGGACACGGGCAGAATGACTCGCTGCTCCTCAAGCTACTGCCTCGGCTGCGCTCGTTGCTGCCATCTGTTGGGGTTCGATGTGGTTACCCATCCCGATGTTGACACCGGCGAACTACACCGTCTGGGTGATCAAGGAGGAGGCAATCCTTGGTGCCAAGGTGCTCTGGGAGGCGGTGGCTCCGGCGGACGCGGCGGCAGTCGACGCGAAGAAGAACAAGATAGCGCGGTCTCAACTGTTGGGGGCATTGTCCGAGTATATTCTATTCCAGGCATAGTTTAAAAAACGGGACCGGACCGGCGGTCGAACCGGAAAAAACCGGAACCGGCAGCCTCATCGGATTTTTAAGCTAATAAGACCGATACGCAATCAAACCGGAAAAAACCGATCGAACCGGCCGGTTTTTTGGAAAACCGGTGAAAAAACCGGGTAATTGAACCGGGAAAAACAGGGAAAAAAGTATTAATAGAAATTGGGAAAATGGGATTCGATCCGAGGGCATGTGAGCAGTAGGCGGGGCCTGCCCATGGCCCAATAACCAACTTGGTTTTGCTACTTTGTTGTCCACTACATGGTTATAATTTTATTTGACCATTGTTTCACTCTATATTAGCACATATATTAATCAATATATATTATTTTATTTCTGAAAAACCAACAATCGAACCGGTGAACCGGCGGTCCGACCGGTAAAAACCTGAACCGACAACCTTTCCGGTTCGATTTTCGGTTCGGTTTTTTAAACTATGATTGCAGGTCTCAACTTAGACGACGACTATGGAAATTTGGGACAACATCAAGGTGCGGTTCGTCAGGGCCGATCACGTCAAGGCGGCTCAGCTCGCCACCCTCCGCGGTGAGTTCGATCACTTGCGCATGGAGGACGGAAGCACCCAGGTGCTGCATCATTAAGATACCCATGACTATTTTTATTTAGACTAGCATGAACATTAAGTGTATCCTTGTATGCTTCCATGCTCAATATCCCTACAATCAATTCTGTAACATATTACCTATTGTTTCATGTTGGACTTACATTTCACATAGCCATATTCCTTTAGATGAGAAGGCCAATACCAAACCTAGAGCTTGAGTTGTAATTACTAATCATTTTATATGATAAATCATTCTACCATGGAATTATCATAGTAGTGAGGCTATTTCGAGGTCTTTGGGCTAATTTTAGGTTAATTAGTGGCACTACCTGCCAAATTTTGTTGTAAAGACTATTATCTCATTTACCGCGACCACTACATCGCGCTTGCCTAAAGGCATCGCAAGCTTGACCGGCCCGATATATTGCGTTTTCTTTCGGTTTTAGCGCTATCCCTCCTAGCATGGACGAAGAACTATCAAGTTGCGTTCTTTTTCTTTATTGTACGCACTCAATTCCTCCAATGGACCAACGACTTAGGTTGCCTTTTTTGTTTATATTTTTGGGTTCCTTTATTTGTTTGGTTTTCCTTTCTATTTGTTTTCTTTTTATTTTCTTATTCTCTATTTTACTTTATTCTTTATGTATTTCCCTTTTTTGTTGCTTTTTATTTTTAGTATTTTTCTCTTTTCATGTTTTCCCTTTGGTTTTGGTTTAGTTTTTTTTAACTTTTTCTGTTGCGTCTTTCAGTTCCATTTTTATTGTTTCTTTGCCTAAATACATCTGTACTATAATATATGTACCTCTTAAAATACACTTTTGAAATTTATAAATACATGCTAAACATTTCACTAGTAGAAAAGGGGGCAACGATCCAGGCCGGCTCAGCCCATTAGTTCCGGTTCAATCTAGAACCGGGACCAATGGGGGCATTGGACCCGGTTCGTGAGCTCAGGGGGCCGGCCGGGCCACGTGGGTCATTGGTCCCGGTTCGTATGAACCCTTTGGTCCCGGTTGGTGGGACGAACCGGGACCAATGTGCCTGGCTCCTGGCCCACCACCATTGGTCCCGGTTCGTGGCATGAACCGGGACCAAAGGCTCCCATTTAGTCCCGGTTCATGCCACGAACCGGGACCAGTGGTGCCGCCTATATATACCCCTTGCGCCGGAGCAGAGCACTGAGTGCTCTGTTTTTCTGGGCCGGCGAGAGGAGGGGCTTGTGGTGCTCTAGCTCACCTCCTTTGCACATGAGGTGTTCAATGAAATGCCCGAGCCACACTAGTTAAGCTTTCTCCTCTCGAAGCTCGACCTCAAAGCTCCATTTTCCTCGAGATTTGTCTAGATTTAGCGGTCCGTCACGCCCCACCCCTGTCTTCACCGCCGTCGATCACCCGCGCCGATCTCATCACCGACACCACCGTGGTGAGCCTCTTGCTCTTTTCTTCTTTCTGAAAGGAAAAATATTCTTACTTATATGTTTAGATAGATACTTGTATCATTTTCTTACTTCTATTATTGCATCTTATATAGTGCGATGGTTTTGGTATCCGCCCCCGTCGGCCCTCGTCCTGTCTATGATTCGGATGTGGTATATATATTAATCTTTATAACTATTGGTTCATTTATTGTTTATGATAATTATGCGGACCAACGTGACATAGATTTTATTTATCTAGGATGTATGTGAACTGGAAATTCCAACCGACCCTATTGTCGAGAGGTTAAATTTAGTTGAAGAAGAAAACAATTTCTTGAAGGAAAAAATAAAAAAAATTGAGGAGGAGAAGATGATATTGGAGTTGCATGTTGCGGATGTCGTCGATGATCACAAGATCAAGATGGATGCAATGCGCTTGAAGATTAGAAAGATTAGAAAATATGCCATTCATACCGATGCTTGGTATCATTATGCCGTTGGATCAATTGTTACCTTGGTTGCGATTATGATCGCCTTTGTTTTAATTAATGTATGGTTTAATTAATTAGATGCTTTGGAGAGCTATATGTTGTTAGATGAGAACTATGTATGTACTTTGGTTTTAATGTGATGATGAACTTCTATTAATTTGGACACTTAATTATATATAATGTATGCAGATGAACCGGCAATGGATGTACGGTGACAGACACACCTCCGAGTACATTAAGGGCGTGCATGAGTTTCTCGATGCGGCTGAGGCAAACAAGCAGAATGGTTTTATGTGTTGTCCATGCACTAAATGTGGGAATACGATGTCTTACTCTAACCGGAAAATCCTTCACACCCACCTGCTTTACAAGGGTTTCATGCCACACTATAATGTTTGGACGAGGCACGGAGAAATAGGGGTTATGATGGAAGACGACGAAGATGAAGAGTACGATGACAACTATGTTCCCCCTGAATACCGTGATGCTGCAACGGGGGGAGCTGGTGAAGATCAAGAGGAACCAGACGATGTGCCCAATGATGCTGCAACGGGTGAAGCTGCTGAAGATGAAGAGGAACCAGACGATGTGCCCGATGATGATGATCTCCGCCGGGTAATTTTCGATGCAAGGACGCAATGCGAAAGTCAAAAGGAGAAGCTGAAGTTTGATCGCATGTTAGAGGACCACAAAAAAGGGTTGTACCCCAATTGCGAAGATGGCAACACAAAGCTCGGTACCGTACTGGAATTGCTGCAGTGGAAGGCAGAGAATGCTGTGCCTGACAAAGGATTTGAGAAACTAATGAAAATATTGAAGAAGAAGCTTCCAAAGAATAACAAATTGCCCGATAGTACATACGCAGCAAAGAAGGTCGTATGCCCTCTAGGATTGGAGGTGGAGAAGATACATGCATGCCCTAATGACTGCATCCTATACCGTGGTGCATACAAGGATCTGAACGCATGCCCGGTATGCGGTGCATTGCGGTATAAGATCAGACGAGATGACCCTGGTGATGTTCACGGCGAACCCCGCAGGAAGAGGGTTCCTGCGAAGGTGATGTGGTATGCTCCTATAATACCACGGTTGAAACGTTTGTTCAGAAACGGAGAGCATGCCAAGTCGATGCGATGGCACAGTGAGGACCGTAAGAAAGACGGGAAGTTGAGAGCACCCGCTGACGGGTCGCAGTGGAGAAAAATCGTGAGAAAGTACTGGAATGAGTTTGCAAAGGACCCAAGGAACGTATGGTTTGCTTTAAGCGCGGATGGCATTAATCCTTTCGGGGAGCAGAGCAGCAATCACAGCACCTGGCCGGTCACTCTATGTATGTATAACCTTCCTCCTTGGATGTGCATGAAGCGGAAGTTCATTATGATGCCAGTTCTCATCCAAGGCCCTAAGCAACCCGGCAACGACATTGATGTGTACCTAAGGCCATTAGTTGAAGAACTTTTACAACTGTGGAATGGAAATGGTGTACGTACGTGGGATGAGCACAATAAAGAGGAATTTAACCTAAAGACGTTGCTGTTCGTGACCATCAACGATTGGCCCGCTCTCAGTAACCTTTCAGGACAGACAAACAAAGGATACCACGCACGCACACACTGTTTAGATGACACTGAAAGTATATACCTAGACAAATGCAGGAAGAATATGTACCTGGGCCATCGTCGATTTCTTCCGACCAACCATCAATGTCGAAAGAAAGGCAAGCATTTTAAAGGCGAGGCAGATCACCGGAGGAAGCCCGCCATGCGTACCGGTGATCACGTACTTGCTATGGTCAATGATTTACACGTAATCTTTGGAAAGGGTCCCGGCGCACTAGCTGTTCCGAATGACGGTGAGGGACACGCACCCATGAGGAAGAAGAAATCTATATTTTGGGACCTACCCTACTGGAAAGACCTAGAGGTCCGCTCTTCAATCGACGTGATGCACGTGACGAAGAACCTTTGCGTGAACCTGCTAGGCTTCTTGGGCGTGTATGGAAAGACAAAAGATACACCCGAGGCACGGGAGGACCTGCAACGTTTGCACGAAAAAGACGACATGCCTCCGAAGCAGTATGAAGGACCTGCCAGCTACGCTCTTACGAAAGAAGAGAAAGAAATCTTTTTTGAATGCCTGCTTAGTATGAAGGTCCCGACTGGCTTCTCGTCGAATATAAAGGGAATAATAAATATCCGAAAGAAAAAGTTCCAGAACCTAAAGTCTCATGACTGCCACGTGATTATGACGCAACTGCTTCCGGTTGCATTGAGGGGGCTTCTACCGGAAAACGTCCGATTAGCCATTTTGAAGCTATGTGCATTCCTCAATGCAATCTCTCAGAAGGTGATCGATCCAGAAATCATACCAAGGCTAAGGAGTGATGTGGCGCAATGTCTTGTCAGTTTCGAGCTGGTGTTGCCACCATCCTTCTTCAATATCATGACGCATGTCCTAGTTCATCTAGTCGACGAGATTGTCATTCTGGGGCCCGTATTTTTACACAATATGTTCCCCTTTGAGAGGTTCATGGGAGTCCTAAAGAAATATGTCCGTAATCGCGCAAGGCCAGAAGGAAGCATCTCCATGGGCCATCAAACAGAGGATGTCATCGGGTTTTGTGTTGACTTCATTCCTGGCCTTAAGAAGATAGGTCTCCCTAAATCGCGGTATGAGGGGAGACTGACTGGAAAAGGCACGCTAGAAGCGGACTCAATAATATGCAGGGACGGGCATTCTTGGTCTCAAGCACACTACACAGTTCTACAGAACTCTACCTTGGTGACCCCGTATGTCGATGAACACAAGAACAGTCTGCGCTCCAAACACCCGGAGCAGTGCGACGACTGGATTACATGTGAACACATCAGGACTATTAGCAGTTGGTTGGAAGCACGTATCAGAGGTGACAACACTGTTTGTGATGAGTTGTACTTGTTGTCCAGGGGACCATCTTTGAATGTATTGATTTGGAAAGGATACGAGATAAATGGGAATACATTTTACACGATTGACCAAGATCAGAAGAGCACCAACCAAAACAGCGGTGTACGCTTTGATGCAACAACCGATAAGGGAAAGGACACATATTATGGTTACATAGTGGACATATGGGAACTTGACTACGGACAAGATTTTAAGGTCCCTTTGTTGAAGTGCAAATGGGTCAATCTGTCAGGAGGCGGGGTACATGTAGACCCACAGTACGGAATGACAACAGTCGATCTGAAAAATCTTGGGTACACTGATGAACCGTTCGTCCTAGCCAATGATGTGGCACAGGTTATCTATGTGAAGGACATGTCTGAAGATTATGAAAGGTTTCATGAAATTCCTCCCTTCAATGTCAAGGCTGACCCAAGCATCATGATAAACGATGAAGATTATCCATGGTTACGACGCAATAAGCAAATGACACAAGCAAAGAAAAAGTGAAGACTTTCTCCCGCAACTATTATGATGATACCATGCCAAATTTGTAACATACGAGTATGTTATGCCAAGTATTTTAGAGTTCATTTGAAAACAGACGAGTAGGTGCATCTATGTTAATTTTTTTTATTAAAGTTAATCACAAACTTGTGATTCACACAAATTTCAAAGAATTCAAATTTTAACTATTCAAATTTGAAAACTAATGGCACTAACAGAAAGTATTTTGTTGTAAGTAGAAACAAAATAAAATAAATAAAGCAACAAAGAAAAAAAGTGTTTTCAAATTTGAAAACTAATGGCACTAACAGAAAGCTTATAATTTTTCTAAAACTAAAAGCAAAAAGAATTAAAAATAAAGTAAAAAAACAAAAGAAAATAAATAATGCAGAAAATAAAATTAAAAAACTATAAAAAAATAAAAATAGCAACAATAAGTATTTTGTTGTAAGTAGAAACAAAATAAAATAAATAAAGCAACAAAGAAAAAAAGTGTTTTCAAATTTGAAAACTAATGGCACTAACAGAAAGCTTATAATTTTTCTAAAACTAAAAGCAAAATGAATTAAAAAATAAAGCAAAAAACAAAAGAAAATAAATAATGTAGAAAACAAAACAAAAAAACTGGAAAAAATAAAAATAGCAACAATAAGTATTTTTTTATAAGTAGAAACAAAATAAAATAAATAAAGCAACAAAGAAAACAAAAAAACAAAAAAGTGCCACCTACTGGGCCCACACGGTCTGAATACGACTAGAAACCCTACAATGGGCCAGGATTCAGGCCCGCAGGAGGCCCAGTAGGCCCACAGGCAGATAAAGTGACTTTAGGCCCGTAAGCCTGCATTTGAGAGGAGCTCGAAGTGGTCGGCGCAGCAGCGCTTATAAACCACTGCTGAAGCCTCTCGGCTAGCGAGTTGGGACTAAACATCCCACCGCACCGCGCCAGTTCCAGCACAAGGCCATTGGTCCCGGTTGGTGGGACGAACCGGGACCAAAGGGGTGCATTGGTCCCGGTTCGTCCCACCAACCGGGACCAATGCGCCCCCTTTAGTCCCGGTTGGTGCCACCACCCGGGACCAAAGGCCGCCGCTTCCCGCCCTTTGGGCTGCTGAAAAAGGCCTTTGGTCCCGGTTGGTGGCACAAACCGGGACTAAAGGGTGGCATTAGTCCCGGTTTAAGCCACCAACCGGGACTAAAGCATTTTCTATATAAGCAAACACTTAGCAGTTTTCGACCAAATCACGCACTTCTCCCCCGACGCCCCCTGCTCCTCCTCGTCGCCGTCGCCGCCCGACGCCCCTGCTCCTCCTCGTCGCCGTCGCCGCCCCACGCCGTCAGGCTGCTCGCCTTCGCCGTCGCTGCCGCCACCGACGCCGTCAGGCTGATTGCCTTCGCCGTCGCCGCCGCCCCCTGTGAGCACAGCCCTCTCCCATCCCGCGCCCCTGCGCCCCTCTCCTGCGCGGCCGCCGCGCCGCCGCCCCTGCCCTGTGCGGCTGCCGTGAGCCGCCCCCTGCCCTGAGCTGGCGCCGCGCGCCACCCAGCCGCCCTGCCCTGCCCTGCCGGCGCCACCGCTGCCGCCATATATATATGTTTAATTTTTATTATTTTAATTTTTTTCATATATATATATATATATATATAATGTATGTGTATGTATATGGCTATATGTTTCTGTTCATATGTTGCAATATGTTTTTTTATTTTATTAGTTTATTTTTTTTCATATGTGATGTATATGTGTATGTGGCTAGAATGTATATGTGTATGTGATGTTAAAAATATATATGTTAAAAATGTTTTATATATAGAAAGTTACGATTTTAGAAAAGTTTTATATATGCAAAAGTTACAATTTTAGAAAAAGAAGGATAAGAAAGAAGAAAATAAGAAGAGGAAAGAAAGAAGAAGAGGAGAGGAAAAGAAGAGGAAAGAAAGAAGAAAATAAGAAGAGGAAAGAAAGAAGAAGAGGAGAGGAAAAGAAAAGGAGAAATAAATAAGAAGAAGAAAAAAGAAGAAAAAGAAGAGGAGAAGAAGAAAGGAATAGTGGAGAGGAAGAGAAAGTAGAATATTCTATTTTCTCTTCTTCTCCACTATTCCTTTCTTCTTCTCCTCTTTTTTTTCTTATTTTTTTCTTCGATCTTCTCCGCTAGCTATTCCTTTCTTCTCCTCCTCCTCTTCTCCTCCTCCTCCTCCTCCTCCTCTTCTTCTTCTTCTTCTTCTTCTTCTTCTTCTTCTTCTTCTTCTTCTTCTTCTTCTTCTTCTTCTTCTTCTTCTTCTTCTTCTTCTTCTTCTTCTTCTTCTTCTTCTTCTTCTTCTTCTTCTTCTTCTTCTTCTTCTTCTTCTTCTTCTTCTTCTTCTTCTTCTTCTTCTTCTTCTTCTTCTTCTTCTTCTTCTTCTTCTTCTTCTTCTTCTTCTTCTTCTTCTTCTTCTTCTTCTTCTTCTTCTTCTTCTTCTTCTTCTTCTTCTTCTTCTTCTTCTTCTTCTTCTTCTTCTTCTTCTTCTTCTTCTTCTTCTTCTTCTTCTTCTTCTTCTTCTTCTTCTTCTTCTTCTTCTTCTTCTTCTTCTTCTTCTTCTTCTTCTTCTTCTTCTTCTTCTTCTTCTTCTTCTTCTTCTTCTTCTTCTTCTTCTTCTTCTTCTTCTTCTTCTTCTTCTTCTTCTTCTTCTTCTTCTTCTTCTTCTTCTTCTTCTTCTTCTTCTTCTTCTTCTTCTTCTTCTTCTTCTTCTTCTTCTTCTTCTTCTTCTTCTTCTTCTTCTTCTTCTTCTTCTTCTTCTTCTTCTTCTTCTTCTTCTTCTTCTTCTTCTTCTTCTTCTTCTTCTTCTTCTTCTTCTTCTTCTTCTTCTTCTTCTTCTTCTTCTTCTTCTTCTTCTTCTTCTTCTTCTTCTTCTTCTTCTTCTTCTTCTTCTTCTTAATTTTTATCGGGAACGAGGGTGTCGAGGATCGCCGAGGGGTCGAGGGTCGGGAACTAGGGTAGAGGGTCGAGGGTCATTAAGGGGTAAAGAGACGAGGCCCGAAGAAAAAGTTGAGCTCGGATGAAAGGTTTGAGATCATAGAAATCGCGCCCGACGGCCAACCTATTGAACCCATGCGAACAAAGAAGGCATTTGTTGCTCAGTGCGGGGTTCTGGTTAGGGACAAGATCCCGATCAGCATCCAGCAATGGAATAAGCCTAAGAACAAAGACCCTGAGGTGTCTTATGTCAATGATCTGGAGAAAAATGATCTTTGGACTGAGCTGAAGTCAAATTTCACCCTACCGCCAGAGGATGATCCGGAGAAGCGAGTTAAAGAGCAGTTAATCAAGTCTTTTGCTCTTAAGAGGATGGCAGACCTATTCAGGAGGTGGAAGAAAGACCTGAATATGTTTGTCGAGAAAAAAGAGACACCAGAATTCAAGGGCATATATGAGAAGATCAGAGATGACTGGCCTGCATTTGTGGCCCACAAGACATCGGAAAAGAGTAAGAAGATGTCGGAGACAAACAAGAAAAATGCTGCGAAGAAGAAGCTTCACCATCGCACGGGGTCATGTGGCTACCTGGTAGCCCGGCCTAAGTGGGCCAAGGCTGAGAATGATCTGGTTGAAAAAGGGATTGAACCAGAGACAATGAGCTGGCCAGACCGTTGCCGGACTTGGTTCTTCGGGGCTGGCGGAACCTTGGACCCTGTAACAGGGAAGTGCATTTGGACGGATGAGCAAGCTGACATACCCTTGAAAAAGCTTCGGTACTATATCGCTGCAGCGCAGGAAGGGACGTTCCTTCCAGACAGAGAGAACGACGAGCTCACAAAGGCCCTCGGGAATCCTGAGCACCCTGGACGGACACGAGGCACGCCAGGCTCCATTCCGTGGAAGGCTGGGTTTCCGGACGCAGGCGGTTACAAAAGCCAGGAGAGGAGGAAGAAAGTGCAGCAGTCTGAACTGCAGGCGCTTAAAGAAAGGGTACTCGGGATAGAGGAACGAGAAGCAGACCGGGAGAAACGAACTGCCGAAGCTTCCCCTGAAGCTACCCTGCCATCTCAGCGGAGAAGCAGCGTGGCTTCCACCGAGCTGCTTCAGCCAGAGCTTGTCTTGACGGCTCCTGCCAGCTATCCCGTGGATGCTATCACGGAGGCTCAAAATTGCCACCTTATGACGCAGTGGATGAATATGAAGGTCAAGGCGACTGTTGGCTCTGTTTATCCTAATGAACCCGGCGCAACTTTTCACTACCGGCCGATTCCAGAAGGATATGCTGAGGTGATGGTGGATGAAATAACGGAGGGATTTGAGGACCTCCCGCTTCACCACCCTACCGGAGAAGGGGAGACTCGGCTGGGTTCTGCTCTGAAGACTCCATGCCTATGGCGGAAGGAGCTCATCAACCTTCCAAACTGGACGCCTCCGCCGCCTCCTCCTCCTCCGGCGAGTCAGGGGACTCCACCTCCTCCACCGCCTCCTCCTCCGGCGAGTGACGATCAGGGCCCTCGGCCGACTCCTTCTCCGGCGCGTGGCGGCACTCCGCCTACTTCTCCGCCTGCGCCGGCGCGCCCGAGCAGCCAGCCTACTCCTTCTCCGCCTCGTGAGCAAGGGCGGAAGATACCCGCCGCCGCTCCGGCAGCTGCTCCGGCGCGTCGTAGTCCTTCTCCTCCGCCTCGCAAAAAGCAAGCAGTAAAGAAGACTGCCGCTCCGTCTGCTCTGCCGGCGTCTAGCAGTATAGCCAGAGGCGGGAGAAAATACAAATTCGGTCCTTCTCTGAAATCTCCAGAGAAGTTACCATACGAGATGAGCCCGGAGGAGAACGCGAGGATCACGCGAACCGAGAAGGATGACTGGTTTCAAGGGTTGAAAGCACAGAGACATCCACCTCCGAAGGAGAAGGTAGATTCGGTGAAAGTGAAGCGCACTCTGGCTGCCCTGGCAAAACCACCCAAGTCTCCGCCGAAAGGCAACTATGAGCGCATTATTGCAAAGACATGGGTCGAAGCGTCGCGGTCGGGAAGTACAGTCAGTGATCAAAGGCTGAAAGAACGACGAGTAGCTGGGAAACAAATTGCCCAGCTCGGCGAACAAGCAAAGCAATCTTGCCCTCCGCTCAAGGTGCCTAGCGTCGATCCGAGGATGGCGCCCGGTTATACCAATCTTGACGATTATCTGCCCGACGATGTAGATTATGGTTTCCTGGACGTGCAGATACACAGATACGAGTACGGGAAGCCTCTCGTCAAAGATGAAAGATCTCTAACAACGATGATGCGAAGATTGCATAATTGGTACATGAAAACCTGCAGAGAGTCTGGGGGGAGGAATACTTTGTATATGAGAGTTAAACCGGAGCATGACCTCGTTGGAATTGAACTGTTGCATGTTCCATTTGAGGAGTTCTATCAGTTTTTCAATCAATTGGCCCTCGATAAAGCAACGGTCACCTGCTACTGTCTGTAAGTACTACTACTTCTGTCATTAAGTCTCTCTACATAGCTCAGCTCTTTCATTGCATGTATTTATAATTATCCTCACTATATTATGCAGATTGAAGATCGCCGAATTGAAGAAAAGACAAATCGGTGATATTGGGTTCATTAACACAAATCTCATAGATGCAGTTCAGGTTAAAGATCATGCCGCAGAAACCGAGGCCAGCTTGCTACGATCATTCAAAATAAATGAACACAAAAATATAATACTCTTTCCTTACAACTTCAAGTGAGTGTTGTCTTGTGCATATTCGGTTTCCCTTATATATTAGTCCAGGTTATAGTAATGTAATTGATGAGTTATGCATGCGTGCGCAGTTTCCACTATATTCTCCTAGAGATTAGGCTTGAGAAGGGAGTAGTAACTGTCTTGGACTCGAGACGAAAAGATCCCTAGGAGTATGCGGACATGACTGAAATCCTCAAGAAGTAAGTTAAATCGATCATTATCCACCATATCAGCAAATTTGTTCATTTCCTGATATCAAGTAATTGTTTTCTTTTGTCTGGCAGTGTTTGGAAAAAATTCAACACAAATTCCCCGGGACTCCCGAAGGAGCTGGAATTTAGATACCCGAAAGTAAGTACTATAGTACCATGTTCCGCGCGTCTCCTAGCTATTGATTCAAGCGCTAGTTTCATCAATACCATTTGGCATTCTTGCTTATCTGTTTAATTGACCTCTATTTCTTGTAAAGTGGTTGTGGCAGGAACAAGGGAATGATTTTTGTGGATACTACGTCTGCGAGTCCATCCGCCACACGACCTGTGAGCGGGGCGGGTACTCTGAGAAACAATATGAAGTGCGTAAGAAATAATATTCACAATTTTTGTTTATTACCATCATTTGTGTTGAGTTTCATTCATTCATATATATATATATATATATATATATATATATATATATGTGTGTGTGTGTGTGTGTGTGTGTGTGTGTGTGTGTGTGTGTGTGTGTGTGTGTGTGTGTGTGTGTGTGTGTGTGTGTATTGACCACCTTCTTCAAATTAGATGTTTCGGCAGCGGAATGAACTCCTAGGACCAGATCGCATGCGAGCAATTCAAGAGGAATTGGCGGCATTCTTTCTTGACCACGTGATCGCTCAAGACGAAGAATACTATGTGGACCATGCGTCCGTAATTTAAGAGATTATATTTGTAAAAGATAATTATTGTATATATGTAGCCGGTAGTGTCGGACGATAGATATACGAGAACTTCTTGTTCGACCAATCTCTCGGAGAAGGAGATGTGGTCGATATCACTTCTCTCTGTATGCATATATGTTCATGACGATCTTCTGTTTCTTTCGTTTGCTTACTAGCTAGCACATGCCTAGTCTTCTCTATACGTATGTTTAGTACGTAACGTCGACCAAGCACGGACATAAGAGAGGACACTTCTCTCTATTAATTAGCTATCTAGCTAACACAATATATGAAATACCTAAATTAACCCCCCAAAATCCCCAAACCCCCTCCCCCCCTTAAAAAAAAACCAAAAACCCCAGCCACAGAAATGCTGACGCGTGGATGCCTATTGGTCCCGGTTGGTGCTACCAACCGGGACCAAAGGCCCTCCTGCCTGGGCTCGGCGCACAGGCCATGTGGAGGCCCATCTGTCCCGGTTCTGGTTTGAACCGGGACTAAAGGGTGAGGGTATTAGTAACGACCCTTTAGTCCCGGTTCAGGAACCGGGACTAAAGGCCCTTACGAACCAGGACAATAGGCCGGTTTTCTACTAGTGTTTTATAACACATTTTGATCATTTTATAAATACTTGAAGACCATTTTTCAAATAATGTGGAACATTAATGCAGGATGAACACTGTAGAAATAATACATGATGACAATTGTTCAAATAACTTTAATTTTTTTAAGACATGATAATTTTTTTAATACACGTTGAACATATTTCAATACACAATGAATATTTGTTCAAAAGATTCTTAACATTTTAAACACATGTAGAACATTTTTCAAAACACAATTGAATATTTAGTAAATACATGATGCAGATTTTTTAAATATGTTTAACACTTATAAATGCAATAAAGAAAGAAAGAAAAGATGCTACCATAATGTATATGAAGAAAGAACAAAAATAAACGCAGCAAGAAATGGCAAAAACAGGTCGGCCCAATTTTGAGGAACTGCGGGCCACATGGTGTTTTTACTCACAACAGATGCTAGGATAATCGAAAGAAAAACTAGTATATTGGGCCGGTCAACCTCGTGATGCCTTTAGGCGAGCATGGCGCTGTGGTCACAGTAAGCAAGATATATATTTTTGTGCCAAATTCTAGCAGGCAGTGACCACTAATTAGCCTAGAGGCCTTGAAATAGCCTCACTACAATGATCTTTAATTTTATGATAGAATAATTTATCATATAAAATGACCAGTAATTACAAATCAAACTCTAGGTTTTGTGCTGAGCTTCTCAGCCAAAGGAATATGGACATCCATTCCTGCATCTTTGACTGTCGTTTCACTCGGCCATAATATGAATTTATGTGGCGATTCACAATATTCAGACTATTCGAAGTATGACTTAATACCATGTAAGGCACTGGAGGTTGACAGGGAACAACAAAGCAGTAAACGTCCGCATGTCATACTAGTTCTTGCTTTAGCTCCATTTTCCTTCATTTGCCTCGCAATAGCAACCATCGTGGTTGTTTGTCAGAGAAGAAAATCTGTAAAAAGCAGTAGCATAAGCAAATCTGGAGATATATTTTCCATATGGAATTTCGACGGGAAGATCACATCCGAAGACATAGTAAGCGCAACAGAATATTTCGATGAGAAATACTGCATTGGTGTTGGAGGCTATGGATCAGTCTTTAGAGTTGACCTTGAAGGGGGGACTACCTTTGCTGTGAAGCTCCTCCACTCAATGGAAGAATATAACGACTAGGAATCATTCCACACTGAGATTGAAGTGTTGACAAAAATCAGGCATCGATGCATCGTCAAATTGTATGGCTTTTGTTCCCACTCCAAGTGCAAATTACTCGTCTATGATCTTATCGAGAGGGGAAGTTTATCATCCATATTTCATGACCAAGAGCTAGTGAAGGAATTGGATTGGCCCAAGAGAATCACTCTTGTGAGGGTTGTCAGCGTCGCCAAGACAGGGACTGAACCGCTGGTTCAGTCGGAACGAGCTATTGCTGATCAGCGGACTGTAGCGGATCCGGCAACTGAAGATGGCGCGGTAGAATTCAATCAAGGAGATGGGCCGGCCCGGCGGCCCAAGCGAGCGACCAACCCACCGTGTTGGCTCGACGACTACAGCCCGGCCCGTTAATTGAGTTAACGGTCATTCGTTTAAATAGAGATGGATCTCTTCCTGTAATAGTTGGCTAACTAGGATTGGAATGGCGGCTTCGGCCGGTGTAATCGGATAGCTGTGAGGGTGGTTGGGCGGCTAGCTACCGAAACGTTTCCCCAATTTCGAATTTGAATCCCTAAATTCTCCGCCGATCTAGTGTGTTGCTTACAGTTGGTATCATATTCGGCGGTCTTGGTGCTTCCGCAGCATCGCCACGGGACGCGGTGGCGAGATCAGCGGCGATTGGAGGCGATGGACAAGTTGTCCGAGGACGGGCACGGCGTCTACGCGGTTCTGCGGGCGGATTTCACCGCCGACTTGGACCAGCGCTTCAAGGAGCACGGCGACAACCTTCTCCAAGCCGTCGACAAGCTCATCCAGGCGAACACGACGGCGCTCGACGCTCTCCTGTCGGCACGGGTGGACGACGTACGGGACGAGTTCGCCCTCGAGATCGAGCAAGTCCGCGACTAGCGACTGCGGGAACCAACCGGGCGTGTCGAGACCTCATCGTCACGGATGGCTGGGAGTGGTCGCGGCGCCGCCTCCGACTCCCTTGGCATCGATCAGGAACACTGGGGAAGGCACATAACACTTATGTCCCTCCTCCGGTCAGAGGTGCGCGTGATTCCACTTTCTGTTCTCGTTCTCCTCCTATCGGTGATGCGGGCTACCCGGATACTGTTGATGCGTTTTCGTTTGGTGTTCGCGCGGATCTACCTCGGTTCGACGACGCGAATCCGAGGTTGTGGCAGAACAGATGCGAAGACCAGTTCAAACTCTGCAATACTCCGCCGCATAGATGGATTTCGCTGGCAACGTCTCAATTTGATGGAGCAGCGGCTTGGTGGTTGGAATAGGTCCAGCGCAAGTCGCCAAACATATCGTCGTCTGAATTCTGCTGCAGTTTGCAGAGTCGCTTCGGCAAAAATCAACACCAGACACTGCTTCGCCAACTCTTCCGTATAGCCCAGACCAGCACAGTCGTGGATTACGTGGATAGATTTGCTGATTTGTATGATCAGTTGTCCGCATATGAGGAAATTCCCAACACCTTACACTACACCACCTGCTTCCTCGACGGGCTCAAACCAGGGGGTCGCGTTGCAGTGGCGTTGCAGAAGCCTAAGGATCTCGATTCAGCATATGACTTGGCTTTGCTGCACGAGGAGCTTGGGGAGGGATACTAGTAGAAAAAGGGTCAAATGTCAAGCACATTAGTGCCGGTTTGCTTTTGAGCCGGCAATAATGTGTGCATTAGTGCCGGTTCCAACGGCTAGTCGGCCGCTTTCATTAGTACTGGTTCGTGGCCGACCTTTAGCACCGGTTCGTGCCACGAACTGGTACTAAAGTGAGTGGTGGCAGGATGTTGTCAGTCCGGGGCCCCTCCAGCACCTTTAGTACCGGTTCGTGGCACGAACCGGTGCTAAAGGTCGTCCTACATAAACTCTTCGTCCACCTGAGCTCGCTCTGTTCTTCCCCTCTTCCTCTCGAGCTCATCACACATTTTGCCCAAAATCTGTCAAGATTTGAAGGCCCCCATCCATTCAAATGATGACAAAGGTTAGCAACTTTGTCCTTTCATCTCTCATTGCTAGATTAGCTCTTGCAATGCTTTGTATAGTGATTAATTTATGAGTTTAGTAATTTGGGAGGAAATATATGTGCTAGTATTTGATTTATATGCAATTTGAGGTAAAAAATAACACTTAATTTGCATATGTAGGTGTGGTTTACTTAGTGCCTTCTAAATCTCCGTCGTAACCACAGTCGATCGCCCGCACCGTTCCGTCGCCGGCACCACCTTGTGGTGAGCCTCTTGTTCATGAATGTTTTACATTACCAAATTGGTTTGTATGATTTGGATATATAGTTACTCGTATAATTGTCTTACCCGTACGTTGTTTGTTATACATAGTGCCATGGTTTTGATATCCGTCCCCGTCGGCCCACGTCCTTGTTATGATTCGGATGTGGTATATTCTCTTTTAAAACTAGTTGTTGCATTTCGTGTTTATGACAAATTATGCCCATGAAGTTGACATAGATATTTTTGTCTAGGAGGTTTGTGAACCGGAAATTCTAACCGACCCTATTGTCGAGAGGTTAAATTTAGTTGAAAGAGAAAATGAGTATTTGAAAGAAAAATTGAAAAGAATTGAGGGAGAGAAGATGGAATTGGAGTTGCATCTTGCCGATGTCGTCGATGATCACAATATCAAGATGGAGAAAATGCGCTTGAAGATTAGAAAGATTAGAACATATGCCATTGATAGTGAGGCTTGGTATCATTATGCTGTTGGATCAATTGTTACCTTAGTTGCGATCTTGATCGCATTTGTTGTTGCATTTAAATGCTTTAGCTAGAGAGTTATTTGTTTTTTGCATTTAAGTCTTGTATGAACTTTATGTATGAACTTGTATTAATTTGGTCTTTTCGGTTTTGTGTAATGAAGATGAGCCGACAATGGATGTACGATGACCGATGCTCTCCCGAGTTCATTAATGGTGTGCAAACTTTTCTTCTTGCGGCTGATGCAAACAAGCGGGCGGATGATTTTATGCCTTGTCCATGTTTAGTCTGTAAGAATGATCACAATTACTCTACGTCAAGAACCATTCACGTCCATCTGTTTAAGTACGGTTTCATGCCCCACTATAATGTTTGGACCAAGTGTAAGTGCATCTAGTGCCACCCCTAGTTGGTTTTGGAGTATTGACGACAAACCTGGTTGAGGGACTAATGTGTTGGTGAGAATTGCAGGATAACACAGGTAGTAGTCCCTCATTGATTCGGTTTACCTACCGGAGATGACCCCTAAAAATGTATGAAGACATTGACGACAATGGTGGTATATGAAGATATTCAGATTGAAGACTATGACATGAGAAGACATTAAGTGAAGACTATGGGGTGCGAAGACTGAGTCGTTTCGTTGTTTCCTTTTCTTCTTTGTTGAGTCATAGGAACCACCATATTGTTAAGTGGGGTCCAAGTGAACGAAGTCAGAGTGACTGAAATGATGCTCAACCAAAATCCTATGTCTTCGAGCGAAGACTATGAGAGAAAATCTTATCCAGAGATGGATGAGTCAGCTTTGCTTGTAGCCCAAGTAAAGTTGCCGTGTGTGTTTGAAATCTGACCGTTGGAACACGTGTCAGTTCCTTAGTGACCCAGGGTCATTTCGGACATATCAGGTCGGGTTGCCTAGTGGTTATAAATAGCCCACCCCCTACACCATAAATTGGTGGCTGCTCAGAGTTAGTGCACGGCATTTGTCGTATCGAGAGCAACCCACCTCGAAGCCTTTGAGAGAGAGAAATCCTTGCGAGGACAAAGCCCAAACACCCAGAGCCAAAGAGTGTTAGGCATTACTAAAGTCTTTTTGTCTGCGTGACCTGAAGACTTATTACACTTGAGGACTGTGAATCCTCCAGCCGGTTAGGCGTCGCGTTCTGAGCATCCAAGAGTCACTGTGGATCGCCGGTGAACGAAGTCTGTGAAGGTTTGGAAGTCTACCTTGAAGACTTACCAGAGTAATTGGGCAAGGACTGGGTGTCCTTAGCTCAAGGGGAATAAGGTGAAGACGCACTCTTCTGAGTTGAATCTCAGCCTCCCTAACCAGACGTATAGTTGTCACAGCAACTAGAACTGGTCTAACAAATCCTATGTCATCCACAAGTGACTGGTTCTATCCTCTCCCTCTCTTTACTTAGAGTTTGTCTTCGTGAAGTCATTGCCTGTTTGCTTTACCTATTTGTCTTCACTGTTTGACTATTATCGTAGTTTGGCTTCATACCATCTTCCATCCTGATCCTTACTACCTAGCTGCTATTAGTATTCGTACTCTCACTTAATTGCATCTTGACTATGGCTTGCTTAGTGTAGTTTATCTTCCGCTAATAGGGTCATTTCTATTGTTTGTCTTCGAAACTTCCATGTTTTGAAGACTTTCATAAAAATTGCCTAATCACCCCCCTCTAGTCGATAACTAGCACTTTCAATTGGTATCAGAGCAAGGTACTTCCTTGTTCTGTGTGTTTCGGTTTAACCCCCTCGAGTTTTAGCTATGTCGACTGCAGGGATAATCAAAGTCTCTGTTGCTTGCCCCGTCTTCGATGGAACTGAATATACCTACTGGAAGAATAAGATGCGCATGCATCCTGAAGCCATTGATGTCGACCTCTGGTATGTCGTCAAGAATGGCGTTCCCAAGACTGGTGAAGGTGTCACTCCTGCTGATGTCAAGAAGTTCATTCAACTGGACTCTACTGCCGAGAACATCATATGTGGTCATCTGACCAAAGGACAGTATGGCCGCATGAGTGCTCTGGAAACGTCGAAGCTAGTCTGGAACTGGCTGTCCAAGGTCAACGAAGGCGTCTCCACCCAGAGAGATCAAAGGATCAATGTTCTTCGCAACCTCTTCGATCGCTTCAAGAGAAACGACAATGAGAATGTCCAGCTCACGTTTGATCGCCTCACCGACATCACAAATGAGCTTCGTGCTCTTGGCGCCACTGAGATTACCAGGCATGAAATCGCCAAGACACTACTGAGATCACTTGACAGCTCCTTTGACACCCTTGCTGTCATGATACAAGAACGCCCTGACTTCAAGACACTCGAGCCGTCTGATATACTTGAGAGGCTCAACACACATGAGTTCCAGCTATCTAAGAAAAGAGATATCTATGGTCCCAACTATGGCCGAACTCGCGCTTTGAAGTCAAGAGTTGTTTCCTCATCTGAAGAAGAATCTGACTGCAGTTCTGATGATCCCGAGGACATTGGAAAGGAACTAGCTATGCTTGTGAAGAAGTTCCAGAAGTTCACTAAGAAGAAGGGCTTCAGAAAGTCTTCACGGTCCAGCTCAAGAAATGGTGAAGCTTCCACTCATGACTACAAGAAGAGAACATGTCACAAGTGCAAGAAACCTGGACACTATATCTCTGAGTGTCCACAATGGGACAATGAGAAGAAGAAGAAGAAGAAGAAGAAGAAGAAGAAGAAGAAGAAGAAGAAGAAGAAGAAGAAGAAGAAGAAGAAGAAGAAGAAGAGCAAGGAATATGATTCTGATGACAAGAAGAAGAAGAAATCTTCGAAGTCTTCTTCCAAGTCCTCATCCAAGTCTTCATCTCATAAGAAGATCTCATCTGGCAAGGATCGTGCTTTTGTTGGCAAGGAGGTGGAGTCTGAGGAGGAGTCCGACCCTGGCATTGCAAGTCTGGCTCTAGCCACAGCCTACATTGCCAAGTCCATCTTCAACACTGAAGACAATGACTTCCACACCAACGCTGAAGCTAATGACAAGGACGACTCTGCTCCCACCTACTGCTTCATAGCACGTGGTGCCAAGGTAAAATCACGTGATGCTTACTTTCAAACATCAAGTGAAGATGAATCTGATTGTGAATCCAAACCCAGCTACAAAACACTTGCTAAAATTGCAACTGAACAACAAAAAGCTATGGAACATACTCAAAAACTGTTAGACAAAAGCGATGACCTGTTGGACGCAGAAATGACCCGTTCACAGTCCTTAGTTGAAGACATAAAAAATCTTCATGCTAAGTACCAAGAACTTGAAAGTCGTCATGAAACGCTCTCAACCACTCATGAAAAGCTCTCCTATGATTTTCTTCAAAGGAAGCAAGAGCTTGAGAAATTGAGAGCGGCTCATGAAGATCTTCAAAAAGAGAATGAGTCACTTCGCGCTCAACAGATCAGTCCCGTTCAGGATGGATTTGAACCACCATGTCTAAAATGCCTTGAGCGTGACAACGCTACCTCTGTTGCTGAATGTTCTACTGCTGCTGCTGTTGCATTATCTTCAGCTACTGATGTGGTAACTAACACCTCTGCTGAGGATACCACTACTATTGCTGATGAAAATGCTAGGTTGAAGACATTGCTTGAAACAGGGATGTACAAAAGTCTGAAAGGGCATCAGACACTGTGCGATGTCCTCAAAAAGCATATTCTGAACCGAAACCCTAGGAAAGAGCGTGTTGGGTTCGAGAGGAAAATGAATGTTGATGGTTCCTACTGGAAGCCTGAGCAGTACCCCAAAACCACATGGGTTGCTGCAAAGGGACCTTCAGTGGACCCATCCACCTTATCTGGCTTTACCTGTGCTAACCCTATTATCATTGACAAATCCTTTGATGCAAACTATAAACTGTTCAAGAATCAGAATGGTGAAGTGTTTGCCAGGTATATTGGTACTAACTGCAGGAATGTGCCACCTATGAAGAAGATCTGGGTTCCCAAAAGCTGTCTTGAGAATCTTCTAGTGAATGTCATCATGACACCACCTGGGAAGAAGACAAACCCCAGGCCTAAGGCTTCATATGATCCAAAGGCTTCATACAGACAGAGGACTCACCTGAGTCACCCTAACGCCAATGTTTTGCAGGGAAACCATACTCAGACTTATGAATATGAGCGTGTGTCTTCAAACCGCTATGTTCATAGAACTAAGAACTTTTCTGCTTATTCATATTAGTATCGTTCATCTCCTGCAAGGCTATTTGCTAGGGCTCCAAAGCCAAAGTTCTCAGATGCTGCACTTAGACTCATTGCTTCTAAGCCACCCCTGAAGATGTGGGTGGTTAAGAGGAATTAACTTTATTTTGCAGGAAAAGGTCTCCAGCCGAAAATCAAAGGCGTTTGATGCTCTTGATGGGGACCTAAAACATCTTGTAGGGCGCAAGATCAAATTCCCAAACGGTCTCACTATGTATTTTGTTCCTGAATCGTTTGCCACATCCTATCAGTCCTAATCTTGATCTGAGCTTCAATAATCCTCTTGCCTGTCTAATGTTTATGCTTCACAATGCTCTTGGTGAAGCCTATCCCCCTAACTGTACTGTAGGGTATGACACCTCATGCTTCAGAATGGATTATGGACAGCGGATGCACTAATCACATGAGTGGTGATTGAAGTCTTCTTATGGACTCAACTTTACGTCCATCTGACAAGAGTCACATCACATTTGCTGACACTGGTAAAAGCAAAGTGTTGGGTCTAGGTAGAGTTGCAATCTCAAAGGGTCAGCACATGGATAAAGTGATGCTTGTTGAATCCCTTGGTGTCAACTTAATGTCTGTCTCAATGCTTTGTGACTTGAACATGATTGTGATATTTGGAAAATATTGTTGCCTTGTACTTATGGAATCTAACAAATCTCTAGTCTTTGAAGGGTACCGGAAAGATGATCTATACATGGTAGATTTCTCAGTAGGTCCACAGCTTGCCGTATGTCTTCTTGCAAAAGCTTCAGAGTGCTGGCTCTAACATCGGAGGCTGGGGCATGCCGGCATGAGGAACTTACACACTCTCGCCAAGAAGAAGCATGTCATAGGCATCGAGGGCGTCAAGTTCAAGAAGGATCATTTGTGCGATGCCTGCGAAGCTGGAAAGATGACCAAGGGCCAAGCATCCCTCGAAGACAATCATGACGACTTCTCAACCTTTCGAGCTGCTACACATGGACTTATTTGGCCCTACTCACTACTCTACCATCACAACAACTGCTTGTCTCTATGGCTTCATCATTGTTGATGATTACTCGAGATATACGTGGGTGCACATAATTCTCTACAAGACTGAAGTGCAAGATGTCTTCAGACGCTTCGCCAACCGTGCAGTGAACAATTATGGCGTCAAGATCAAGCATATCAGAAGTAACAACAACACTGAGTTCAAGAACACTTGACTTGATCTTTATCTGGATACAATGGGAATCACTCATGAGTTCTCTTCTCCGTACACACCTCAACAAAATGGCATCATGGAGCGCCAGAACAGAACCCTCATTGAGATGGCTCGAACAATGCTCGATGAGTACAAGACACCAAGAAAGTTCTGGCCTGAAGCTATTGATACAGCATGTCATGTCATCAACCGTGTTTATCTTCATAAGCTTCTGAAGAAAACATCCTATGAACTCCTCACTAGCAAGAAGCCAAATGTCAGTTACTTCAGAGTATTTGGAGCTAGGTGCTGGATCAAGGATCCACATCACAAATCAAAATTTGCACCTAAAGCTCACGAAGGTTTCATGCTCGGTTACGGAAAGGACTCGCACTCTTACAGAGTCTTCAACCTCTATCTCTACAAAGTCGTTGAAACTGTGGATGTACGGTTCGATGAAACCAATGTCTCACAAAGAGAGCTCCTGCCAAATATGCTAGACGAAGCTCCACCCAGTGAATCTATCAAGCTAATGAGAACTGATGAAATCATGCCTTCTAAAGCATAGCCTGAAGAGGAACTTATCATTTCTGCACCTAACCAACCTGAAGACAATGCTCAGCCTGAAGACAATCCTTCCAATGTTGATAATGATCAGCAAGAGCAAAATCTTCGTCCAGTTCATCCTCGTGTTGCAAACGAAGTACAGATTGAGAAGATATTTGATAGCATCAATGCACCTGGTCCACTTACTCATTCAAGAGCAACACAGTTAGCAACTTTCTGTGGGCACTTTGCCTTTGTGTCAATATCAGAACCCTAGAAAGTTGCTGAAGCCTTTATGGAACCCGAATGGATTCAAGCTATGCAAGAAGAGCTTCAACAGTTCAAGCTGAACAATGTTTGGGAACTTGTCAAGCGTCCTGACCCTCGCAAGCATAACATAATAGGCACAAAATGGATATATCAAAACAAGCAAGATGAGCATGGTCAAGTCGTCAGAAACAAAGCACGTCTCATCGCTCAAGGATATACTCAAGTTGAAGGGATTGACTTCGATGAAACATTTGCTCCTGTGGCTAGGCTTGAAGCTATTCGGATACTGCTAGCCTATGCAAATCATCACAACATCTTTCTATATCAAATGGATGTGAAGAGTGCATTTCTCAACGGCAAGATTGAAGAAGAAGTATACGTCGCACAACCTCCTGGCTTTGAAGATCCAAAACATCCTGATATTGTGTACAAGCTAAACAAAGCACTGTATCGCCTCAAACAAGCTCCTCGCGCTTGGTATGATACGATCAAAGACTTCCTGAAGAGCAAAGGCTTCAAACCTGGATCCCTCGATCCCACACTCTTCACGAAGACATATGATGGTGAACTGTTTGTGTGCCAAATCTATGTGGACGATATTATTTTCGGCCGCACCAATCAGAAATATAGTGATGAGTTTGGACACATGATGCAAGAGCAATATCAGATGTCCATGATGGGTGAGCTAAAGTTCTTCCTTGGTCTTCAAATTCTTCAGCAAAGGAATGGCATCTTCATATCTCAAGAAAAATACCTCAAAGATTGTCTGAAGAAGTTTGGGATGCAAGATTGCAAAGGTTACATGACGCCAATGCAGCCAAACATCATCTGGGTCCCGACGACAATGGTAAAGAGTTCGATCAAAAGGTATACCGCTCCATGATTGGTTCCTTACTTTACCTATGTGCATCTAGGCCAGATATTATGCTTAGTGTTTGCATGTGTGCTCGATTCCAAGCGGCACCAAAGGAATCGCATCACTTAACTGTGAAGCGAATTCTTCGATATTTGGCTTACACCCCAACATTAGGATTACTAGCCGTCAACCCATGCACCTGCACGGGCTAGCAATTAATCAACATTAAATAAGTATGGATAATGCAAATTTAATGCATAACCAAGATCACATTACTTTTAATGTAAAAAAGGATCACATTACTTTTTCAATGAAATCACTTCAACTAAAAAATACTTAATCACTTTGGTGAACAATAAAAGACTTTTCCATTTATGTTGTCTATGTGAATGGAAGAGTTATTGTTGTTTCATCATATCATGATCAATCTAAGTTGAATGTCCTGAAATGATATAATGAATCTCATTCTTTCTAATCATGTTTATATTCATCGATCGGAAAGAAATTTTCTGTGAACAAAGGCAATGCATGATCTGGTTATATATGTGCACATGCAACTCATCGAGTTTGAAATTAACACCTGAACTATAAACTATTTATAAATAATTGAGATGAGCTGCTGCACTGTTTAAAAAGAAAAATGAAGTACACATAAAGTAAGACATGTATATCTATAGACAAAAGAATATAATGCATGAGGCAGACATATTGTATCATATTCTGCAGCTTCCATTTTTGTCTAGCGATGCTCTCTAATGCTTGACATGTATCCCAAATATATGTCATGCAGTAAAAGGCATAGGAGAATAGGTATTTCTCTAGTATTTACTATATGTTATGGACAACATACTGATACCTTAGTGATTAATCCAAAAGAAGGAAAATAGTGTATGAAAGAGTTACTCCCCCCAAAAACTGACATTCAAATCTGAAGATGAAATGCTTTGCAGATTATCATCAATATCAATGATGCAAATCATTAATTAAATATGAAATAAAAATGGTGTATCAAGCTAAGGGTAGCATCTAAAGGCTATAGTGACACTGAAGATCTAGTCACAAAACTGGCTCTACCTGATCTATAACTATTGATATATCTTAATTGCATAGCACATGTACATTTCCATGAAATGCCTTGAGGAAATTTTTTTCAAGAAGAAAATATTAGAACAATATTGAAGTATCTTCTATTTGTTGAATCAGCAAGATAACTGCTTAATAATTGTTGGTTAATTTGAAATATAACTCTAGATTGAGAATAGTCGTAGTCGAAATGTCTCCGTCATATTATGTTGTTGGCATGTGGAAATAGCAATAATAGAAAGAAAGGATAGTGTCTTTCAACTCACAAAAGAGAACAATTATTGGCATTTGGAAAAAATACGCAAAACATTATCAATCCATTTCATTAGTTATCATTTTATTCTATATATTGATTAGCCATGGTGAAAATTTACCAGTGGGGTAACAGGATTGACGGATATACATAAAATATACAATGAACGCTTAAAAACTATCAAAAAATTATCGATCAAGACTTATGCCCTTGAAAAATGAATGAATAAGAATACATCAATGTACATGAAAAATATGAGTTGCTAGGATCAAGTTGAAACAACTCTGCCTTGTTTAGCTATAATTTTATTGGAAAATAGTGTAAATTAGCAGTACATGTTTTTGAAATCAATAGTTGATTAAATAGAGTTTTCTCTGCTTCAAGTCATTACTATTGATGAATTTGACGTGACACCTTATATTTGATATCCAGTCGTAATTAAACTGACCATATGAAGATTTTACAGCTTCAGATTAGCCAAAACTGTGCCAAATATGGCAGTGCATAAATAAAAATTAATCCGGGTAAGAAAGAAGAGGATGGTATACATTGACATCAAGTTCAACTGAACCATGTAGAAATCATGTCACCCTATGGTTCTTTTAACAAAAAAATATATAATTTGATATTAGTGCAAGAAAATTGTTCATTTTACGGGAAAATATAGATACATTTTTTCCATGTGGACAAATCAAATCAACAGAGTACATTTTTGTTACTTTTTTTATGAACCTAAAGTTGTCATCTATTGTCCAATAAAATCACTAATGACCGGAAGAGTATTTAGCTCTATCCCTTGTTCACCTGAAGGATGTACGTAGGCTGAATCTAACTATCTGTGAGGCCTAAACAATCATGGTACTTAAGCTAAGCTTCCACCGAGCCTACTGTTCTATAATAGTATCTCTCAAAGATAGTGTTTCCTTATGGAAGAATATGGTATTTTTGTGTGCATATAATTGAATCACTGAAAATATTCTTTTACAGTAGTCTGTTGCTTACTTCTTCGAAGTCAATTGTATTATAATTTACTCTCTAGTTCATGTAGTATGAGAAGTAGATGCAGGATGACGTGCAGGTAGAAATATATTAGCAAAAAGATTGTGCACACTCACCTTGAACATTTGGAATAGATCTGTAGTTAACTCAGCTTAGCCATTAATACGACCATGAGTATTAAGACCAACATAACCTTCAAAGTTAACTACACTCATCTTGAACATTTGGAATAGATCTACCTCTTTCCTTTCACGCGATACCAGAAGTGAGTAATTTCAACTCTGCAATTCACCAACTTATAATGGGATTAATTGGGAGACATACCTATGAAAATCAACGGTGTCTCGATCTTGCTGTTTGTTCGGATGTGGCTTCATTGAGCATATTACCTGAACCATTGATATATCGCCAACTACAGGGATCAAATTACACTTGGCCCTTGCTGTGCGTGGGCAACAAATTCAGCGAGAATGCTTTACTATCTAGATCATGCACGATACCGTAGTTTGTTGTATCTACGGGTATGGCCCACTACCATGAACACCAGTAACTTGGATCAATCTGCTTTGTGTATGCACCATGGCATATACAAAATGATGGACACACCCGCCCAGATTCTGCTCTAATTTCATGGAGACGGGCAGTTGAGTTGCCGCGTACTCTCCGGCAAGAGTGACCTGCAAAGCCTAGCTCACTAGAAGCAATCTCCACATACGAAGCTAGCTTCCCAAGCTGGTCAATCGACCAGCCAGTAACACACAGGGAGTACCACGCCCAAATCAATCTATGGCCAAAGGCACATAAAGCTCTGTACGCGCATGCATGGATGTACCTGGTGAGAAATCAATCGGTCCTACTCTCACGTATTATATCTTACCTAATTACATGGCCAGCTTGATCGCTAGTTAAACCAAACTAACAAACACATGACTCTAATTCAAGATTATGCTAACATATCTTACGTTCTAGTTAATTAATTCGCTTAGAACCTACAAAGTCTAGCTCGCACAACCAACCTCCATGTATGAAGCTAGCTTCCGCAAGCTGATCAATCGACCTGCCAATAACACACAGAAAATACCACACGCCTGAACTGATCTATGGCCAAAGGCCCATAAAGCTCCGTGTGTACGTGCTTGCATGGTCGTATGCCTGTACCTGATGAGAAATCAATCAGCTAGATGAGAAATCAATCAGCTAGCTAATGCATACCTGCACATCTTATCGTGCCCGGACAGCTCAAAAAGTAGCCAAGTTCAATTAGCTTCTGTACATGTGTGATCGTCTAAAAGAACCCTGTCTCGCCTCGCAAAGGTCGGACTGTGGCAGTAGCAAGGCCGATCAAGTCCATGGCTCTCTACTTTCTGGAACATATCCTTTAAATCACGTTTTTTGTGTGGCAAAAGGAATCGACTTGCTATATCCTAGAGAGCTGATTGTTTTTGCTCAAAATATGAGATGCCTGATGCTTGCTGATTTAGGTTACGGGATGAGCCACGGTTGTGAGGGAGAAAGAGAAGCCATGGCTCTGTCGTGGCGGCGGCACGTGGGGAATACGATCGAGGAAAGGAGACATGTTAGACGGGGAGATTAGGGTCGTGGAACCATCGGATGTCTCCACGTCTAATCTTCGTGATCCAATGGTTTAGAAGTTTAGATGGATTATAAACTGTAGGATTAATTAAAATTAAGTTTTTTACGGAGGATTTCATGAGTCGATCTACACCGTAATAATTCGGTCACACCAGATTAACGGCTCGTAAAATCTAATTAACGATGGAATTTCTTGAGGGTCTGTAATTAGTATAGGTATAGATAGATGGTATCCAAAGGGCTCAGAATTTGATCTGGTTGGATTATCGGATGTTGATTATGCTGGTGACAAGGTGGATCGCAAGTCTACATCAGGCACATGTCATTTTCTGGGACGATCACTAGTCTGTTGGTCTTCAAAGAAGCAAAACTGTGTATCACTGTCCACTGCTGAATCTGAATACATTGCCGCTGGATCTTGTTGCGCTCAACTTCTATGGATGAAGCAAACTCTCAAGGACTATGGCATCCATCTGAAACAAGTACCTCTCTTCTGTGACAACGAAAGCGCCATCAAGATTGCCAACAACCCAGTTCAGCACTCGGAGACAAAGCACATTGAAATTCATCATCACTTTCTCAGAGATCATGTCATGAAGGAAGATATTGATATCATTCACGTCAACACTGAAGAGCAACTGGCAGATATCTTCACAAAGCCCTTGGATGAGAAAAGGTTTTGCAAGTTACAGTGTGAGCTAAATATCTTGGAATCCTCAAATGTCCTATGATCAGGCACACATCCTAACACTTATGCATGTTGATGACTTAGATGTGCAACACACGAAGTAAAGTATATCTTCAATCAATGAAGACTTACATTCTGAGTGTGAATACATTAATGTGGAATTTGACTTCGGAGCGCCACGATAATTGTGCGCTGTGTCGGGGTCTAATACTTCCTATACGGCGGGTAACGCCACCACCAAATTCTTCTGTTTGAAGTGTTTTACTCATGGCGTTACATTTGCTATGTTTTCACATTTGGTTTGTCTTCAATTTCAACTTGTCTTCATGATTATCTTCACTGTGTTATTTTCTGATATATACTAGTGTTCTGTCCTCTACGGCATTCACTTATAGCTATGTCTTCCTTGTTGAATCTTTTGAACTAAGTGAATGTGATCGGACCCTAATCTATCTATGCTTTCTATCTCAAACTCTATCTGTCCAAATCATATGCATTCTATTGAAACTGTCGAATGTCTTCTCTGCGTCCTTGTCAGCAGAAGATACAGAGAAAAACATTAAGTCTGTTTTAAATGCTCTATCCTTATTGCCTGAAATCCGGAGAAGCCGGAACGACCATTCGACAGGTCAGGCGGGCGTGGGAATGTGGGACAACTCCAAGTATGTTGCATGCTTGCCACGTGTTCCTCAGATGTGAACCACCATGGGCACCTGTGTAATTGCGCTGTGCCGCATACTTCCTTATAAATACATGTCCCCTTGCGGTCAAGAAAACCTTCTTCCACCTCTCCACCTCGTCAAAACCCTAGCGCCACCGCTAGCTCTCGGCGACACCGGCGACGAAGCGCTTAGCTGCCGCGACTTCACCGACGCTGTCCTCACGCCGGCCGCGGGCATCGTCCTCTCCGCCGCCGCCGTAGGTGTCCTCCGTCGCCAAGTTAGGGCACGGTGGATTGAACTGCTCGGTCTCCTACTATTCCCATCTAGCAGTTCATCGTGTGGTAAATAAAACTCTCTTTTTACCATCTTCTTGATCCTAAAGATTCATCCTGGTTACCGAAAGTGGTTTCTGCCTATAAAATGTTAGATCTATCTTGTGTGCATCTCATATTATGCCTAGTATATTCACTTAAGCTTCATAACGAGTTAGATTCCTCACTTGTACCTATTCCTGGATTCGTACAAATCTGGAACCAACTTCAAACACATAAGTGAATGTCTTCGCATCATGAGGTCAGTGTCTTCAAACTGATTTATCTTCAAAATCTTCTGAGAATGCATATGACCTCTCCCCTTCCCTCGCATCTCTAATGCTGTCACAGGTACATGTCCATGGGAGAATCCCTTGGTTCTCATAGTCTGCATTCGTTGGCAGAATTCTTACAGCATCACATTAACTCTCCCGAAGCCAGTTCCTATTTGACCAGCAAGCGGAAGCCTCTAAAGCCTTTGAACGTGTTGAAGCCATTCAGTTTGAAATTCATGGCTATAGAGAAATCAGCAAGGAAGGGTGGCAGACAGCGTCGTGGGGGAACATCAAGAGATTTGCCTGATGACCTCTCAGAGCTGTACAAGACAGATCCAGAAGAGGATTACAATCAGCGCAAGACACGAATCCAATGGATTCGAAGATATTGGGCCGAACAATGGTTTAAATACAAGTTCGTGACCCAGGAGTATGCTGAGAAGAATGCAATCAAGAGTCCATGGGGTGACATTCTCTTTCGAAGCCTTCCACCCAAGACAAGAGCTGAAGCCATTGCACAGGGTTTCTATCCCTCTATGGTCCGTGGACCACAGCCTGATAATGCCGACCCATCATCAATGCTCTGGTGTCGTGAAGACAATCTCTTCAAGCGCAACTTCCAGCACGCAAAGGCATCGGCCAAGGAAAACAAGAAGTCATTGGGCCTAGACTTCAACCCTGGTCCTTCTGCTCCCTGGGCTGATGGCACACGCGATGCTGAACCCAATATCATCGGACCTTTCTACAACCTTGATGGCCTCTTCACCCACATTTCCGTTCAAGGTGCCAAAGTGGATCATTCTGATGATGATGCCGACACTGATGAAGCCCCTGCTCCTACTCCAATGCCGCAGAAGCAAAAGAAGGCTAAAGCTTCAAAGTCAGCTGCTCCTCCAAAAGCTTCACGTGCGAAGCCACTGGCTACTGCACCTCCTGAAGACAGTGTGCAGTTTGAAGATCTATCACGTATCTCCAAGAAGACGGAGATGAAAAACAAAAACGTCAAGAATACTTATCAGGCACTCACCCCTGCTGCCATTCTGCGAGACGAACACATTGATCTGTCAAGTGATGAAGATCTTCCTGATGACGCTCTTGAGCAACTGATAAAGAGCAAGGAAGAAGCAGAAATCTTCAATGATTTGCCTCTCTTTGACGCGACAATCATCCACAACTTCATTGATGAGTGGTTTGCCACCCCCAATCTCAGTTTTGAAGATCTACAACTTCCAATTGGCCTCAGCGTCTCTTTCAATGGCGCCATTGCTTCTGAGCTAGCTCTAGCTCAGCGCATAGTTGAACTGAAGCAAAAAATTGACTACGAGAAAGCTCAGTTCAAGAAGCACATGGCAAAGCTCAGCGTGCAAGATGTCAAAAACTTCAAGGTTATGCTGCACGAGCTCAAGGAAGCTTTTCTCAAGAAACGAGAAGAAGCTAAAGGTTCTCGTGAGCGCATGAAGAGTCTGGCTGACAAGTGCATGCAAGCCTACATTGAAGTTGAAAAGCGCAAGGCTCTTGGGCGTCCTGGCATCGACCCCAGAATGGCTGCAAAGAAGAAGAAGCCATCGACTGACCAATCTGCACCTTCAAGGCGGGAAGAACCTCACATTGTCTTCCCAAGCAGCATGTCCGGCTCGAAGCCAAAGGTCAAGTCAACCGCTTCAGAACTAAAGAAGACACAGGCTGCCGAGGCTGAAGCCAGAAAGAGGAAAATCCCTGAAGCTTCTGATGTCGCTCCTTCCAAGAAGAAGCGCAAAACCAAGAAAGATCGGGCTGCTCCCACAGAGCCCCTTGTTGTTGAGCCCATCTCGGTTGCTCGTCCTGACTCTTCGCATCAAGAACGACAGATGATAGTTCATGAGGCTGCTTCCATAGAGGCTCCTGAAGCTGAAGACATTCCAGCAGTTGACCCCACCACTGCTGAAGACATTGGTCACCATGACAATGTTGAACACGATGTGGTTCTTCCTCAGATTGAGCACAACTTGGTATCATCGCCTGTTCTCACGAACAGCGAACTCATCGGCATTGGTCGTCCTCTGACGCCAATCGCTCAGGATGCATCATGGGCTGATCACCCACAACAACAAGACACCCCGAGTACTCCCCAACAACAAGTCACCCCACCAGTGCAAGAAGAAGATGACTTTGAGGCCCAGCAAACTCCATCTCCACAGGCGTCGCCAGCGTTACGCAGGCTTCGCAAAGGACCAAGACCCCAAGTCCCTCTTTCGAGCGTTCCAGAAGCAGAAGTGCACCACCAATCTGTTGCATGTCAGGTATTCCGAGAAGCCACTCCTACTATGAATGTCTCCGAGTCCGAAGCTAAAGTAGCTGAAGACAATCCAGCTGCATCAGCCGAAGAAAAACAAGCAGAAGAATGTGTCCCTACTCCCCCCATCACTGAAGAAGCTGTTCCTGAAGTAAACATGTCTGAACCCATCCCTCCAACTCCTCAAGTGGAGGCTGAGAATCTTGAGGCTGCCAACACTAACACCAATGAAGCCAATGACATGGTCATGGCTGAAGCAACTGTGGAGCCTGCATTGAACACTGAGCCTGAAACCAATGAATCCAATGAAGCACCTGCAACAGATGCACAGCCTGACGCCTTTGCTAATGCCACTGCTCCTATTCCGCCACCAAGGTCGCATACCATCGAGCAAGCATACAACTATGGGCAGCTTATCACTGTCAAATGGCCTCTTCGGGTTCCTCCGCCTGCTGCTGGTCCTCAATTTAACTACCACGTTGAGCACAGGCCTCAGGTTCAGAAGCCACTGCCAAGACTGCCTAGGTTTCTGAAAGTGCGTTATATCGACTAGAGGGGGGGTGAATAGGCGATTTTAAGAAATTCTTCACTGAGGAATTTACTGGTGAGGAAATTCCTTAGCGAAGAACTACTAGCAGCGGAATAAGTACTCAGAGGTAAACATAACAGAATACATGCATGGTCATCATGATGAAATGAAGACAAACACAGAGTACAGAAAGCGTAAACACAGGATAGCACAAGATGAAGACAAACAGACTGAAGAAATTGAACTGAGGAAATTGAGAAAGTCTTCAGTCAAAGTCTTCAAACATAGATATGAACAAACATGCAACACAGTAATGAGGAGATGAAAGTGTTGAGGAAATAGAACCATTTGGCTTGGTGAAGACAATGATTTAGTAGACCAGTTCCAACTGCTGTCTCAGTTGTACATCTGGTTGGAGTGGCTGAGTATTTAAACTCGAGGACACCCAGTCCCGGACACACAGTCCTCACCGTATTCTCCTTGAGCTAAGGACACACAGTCCTCGCCCAATCACTCGTGGTAAGTCTTCAGGTGACTTCCAAACCTTCACAAACTTAGTCACTCGGTGATCCACAATTCCTCTTGGATGCTCTAGACCTTGACGCATAACCGTCTGGAAGAAGCACAGTCTTCAAAGGTAACAAGCGTCGGATCCACGCAGGATCAATCTCTTTAGTGATGCTCAATCACTTTGGGTTTGTAGGTGTTTTGGGTTTGGGTTTGGATTTTCCTCACTTGATGATTTTCGCTCAAAGTCCTCGGAGGATGGGTTGCTCTCAAATGACAAGTGTCAAGTTCTCGCGGAGCAGCCAACCAGCTAGTGGTTGTAGGGGGCGGCTATTTATAGCCTAGGGAGCAACCCGACATGATAAGACATAAATGCCCTTCAATGATATGACCATTGGATGGATAAGATATTTTGGGGCAGCTGGCGCATAGCACAGCAACGGTCAGAAATTTGAGGTACAAATTCCTCAGGGCTATCATATTCCTCACTGTGTAGGCAATTCACATTGGCGAATTCCTAACTCCTTAGTCAGAGCAAAGTCCTCAGTGACCAGAAGAACTGCGTCTCTGTCACTGAAGAAATTGACTGAACTGTATGAGATTTCCAATGGCTTCACTCGAAGGGATTGGTAGGTGTAGGATTTGAGTTGAGCATCACATGGAAATTTTCTCCTTAGTATTTCCTCGACCCCCTTTAACAGTACGGTGTTTCCTATGACTCAAGAAAGAGAAAATGAAACTAAGAAAACAAAAGTCTTCACGCTTCATGTTCCTCGAATGAATACCAAGTCTTCAAGGTCACACCAATTTCTTCACTTTCAAAGTCTTCAGAAAGTCTTCAGAATATCAAAGTCTTCAGTTGAAGAACTTCATTTTTAGGGGTCGACTTTCTCTGTAAATATCAAACTCCTCATAGACTTATAGACCTGTGTACACTCATAAACACATTAGATACTTAACCTATAAGTCTTCAATACACCAAAATCACTAAGGGGCACTAGATGCACTTACAATCTCCCCCTTTTTGGTGATTGATGACAATATAGGTTAAGTTTTCAACGGGGATAAATATATGAAGTGTAAATACTGATGTTGAGGAATTTGATTGCAAGATATAGAAGAACTCCCCCTGAAGATGTGCATAGTGAGGAATTTGCTTTTGAAGCAATGCACACTTGAAGAGTTGAATCATGGAGATCTCCCCCCTATATCTTGTAATTTATACACGCGTTTGATATATAATATGAAGAATTTGAAATGCATGATGAAATATGGTGCCTGATGAAATTCAGCATGCGTGCAATGATATTAATAAGGAATAAGCATGCCGAATAGTGCATCAAAAGTATCAGAGCCTAGTGCAATAAAAGTATCAGCGCACCATCGGGTTTAAGATTACAACTCGATCCAATAAAGTTTTAGAAGAACGAGAGTTGTAACTTAACAACAAAAAGCGCCCTTATACTAGACCCGCTTGAAGACTAACTCAGATTTCTCCCCCTTTGTCATCGAATGACCAAAAGGACCGAACTGAGGACTAACGCCCCTAAAGATATTCATGATGATGAAGGAGCGCCAGCGTTGTTGGGGTTGGTTGTTGAAGTAGGGCCTGCCGCAGTGTCGTCCAAGTCTTCATTTTCATCAGTCTCGCGCGATGAAGAATATGAACTGGCCACCAAAGAAGGAACCTTGACCTTCTTGTATTTCTTCGGAGGAGGTGCAGACCAGTCAAACTCTTCTTTGAGACCCATTTGCTTCAAATCATCAGCGTTGTAAACTTGAGACAAAACAGCCCAGGTGCGGATGAGGGTTTCATGAAGGTAGTAGTGGTTTTTCTTCACTGCATTATGTGTTGCAGTCATGTTGTGAAGAATTGAACCAAACTGACGCTTGACCCATTTGTGATTGCGAACAACCTTTTGATGAAGACTGAGGAGTAACTCATGATCAGTCATCACCCTAGGTGACGTGGCTTGAGGATTTGGCTTGGCAGTGTTGGCGGCAGAGTCATCATTGGTGGAGTAAGATGCAGCCTTGCAAAATTGACCATCCAATGGACGAATGCCTTCATCTATCACAGCAGTAGCTTTGCCCTTTTCTTCAGCTGAGGAAAATGTCCTTTCGAGGACTTCAATAGGGGGCAAGTAGCTGCAGTGGTTCAAAGTTTTAGTTTTGTAATTGAGTGAAGACCTTGTCCTGATGAATCTCATAATCCATGGCGCATAAGGCTTCAGCTCAAATGGTGACATAGCAATGTTTGCCAGAGTCCTCATGAAGAAATCATGGAAGTTGACGGGAACGCCATGAATGATGTTGAAAAGCATATTCTTCATGATGCCAACGACTTCTTCATCATTTGAGTCATGGCCTTTGATAGGACTCATAGTCTTCGTCAGAATGCGATAGACAGTCCGAGGCACATACAACAATTCCTTGACGAGGAATTTGGTTCGAGTGGCCTGCCCTGGCTTCAAAGGTTTCATCAGCACTTGCATATAGTGATTTGAAAGCTCAGGTTCGTTGTAAAACAGAACGTGCATCTTCAAGGGGAGGACTTAGAGGAAGGGCACGAAGCAATTCAGATGCTGGTGCCTTGTAATTTGTATTCTCAGTCATCCAGTCCAGAACCCATGAATTCACATCTTCAGAGTTGCCGGTGATGTGCAGTGTTGCATAGAACTGAAGAATGAGTTCTTCATTCCAATCACAGATGTCAGTGCAGAAATTGAGTAGCCCAGCGTCGTGAAGAACACTGAGGACTGGCGTGAAGCACGGCATGGACTCCATATCCACGTGAGGAATATGTGCATGGTCGAAGACTTTGTCTTTGTTGAATAGCACTGAATAGAAGTTGGCTTGACTTGCAGTCCAGAAACGCCTCTTCCTTATGCGAGCAGAGTCATATGGATTATACTCAGTGAAGAACACGTGCTCGCCAAAGAAGTCTTCAGCCTTGAACTTTTGCTTTCTTGAGAACGGATCCTTTGGCTTGGGCAGAGGAGTGTCAGTGAGTTGCATCACTACCTCAGGAATCGCGATCTCAGGTTCTTCAGGCTGAGGAATTTCTGGTTCTTCCTCAGGTGCAGTCACATTTTCAGCAGCAGCAGCAACAGTTTCTTCAGCACTAGTGGCTGGAATTTCTTCATGCACAGATGTAGTGGGATGAGTTTCTTCAGAGCCCACTTGAACTGTTGGTGCAGGAGAGTGAGGGATTTGCTGCAGTGGGGTGAAGAGTGGAGAATTTGGATGCTGACTTTCCCAAAAGTCGTCATTCATCACTGGAGTTGTGCTTCCAATGTCCACATCTTCATCTTCCAATTCTTCAACACCAGCCTCTTCAGCAGTAAACTGAGGCATCGGTGATGAAACCACTGGGGTTGAAGGGATTGCATCCACTTCAATTTCTTCATCAATCTGCTCTAACGAAGCAGCAGATTGAGTTTCTTCATCAGATCCACTTGGGATCTCATATTCTTCATCAAAAGGAACAAGGTCCTTTGATGGCATGGTTGAGATCGAAACAGCATCAAATGGATTCTCAAACGAGCTGGTCATCGGCTTCATCTTCTTTGGAGCTGAAGATTCTGAAGCGCTGGATGCTTTCCTTTTCTTCACTGCAGCTCGCTCTGCAGCCTTGGTCTTCTTCACATCTAATGCAGATGGAAGGATAGTAGTTGGTGTAGGCGTAGGTGGAGCTGAGGAATCTGGTTGATTTTCCTCAGGCGCAACTGATGTAGTTGCCCTGTCATCTTTAGTTTCTTCAGGCGCACCACTAGTGGATGCCCTGGCAATTTCTTCAGCGGCTGGAGTGGAGTCATCAGCCCTGGAACTAGCATTTTCTTCAGCAGCCTGAAAATCATCAGTGGTGCTGGCATGTTCTTCAGTTGGCTGAACAGATGCTTCAGCTTGAGGAACTTCTTGTTGCGATGGGGCTGCAACATTTGTAAACTTCTTTGTCAGTCTCACAAACCCGACTTTGGCTCCTTGCCAATCAGCATAGTATGAGTTGAAGTTGTCGCCGAGGGCTTTGATTTCAGCCTGCATCTTGATAAGTTCTTCAGTTGTCATTTTGACAACATTTTTCTTCAGCAGTTTCTCTTTTCTGTACTGCGATTTCTTGATCTCTCTGGCCTTATCATATTTCGACTTCTCCTCTTGGATGAAGTGAGCCAGCATGTGACTTTGGCCAGGTGTCATCTTGAAGTCGGGCATAGGTGTGTTGGGATCCTTATGCCAGAGATCGATGTAATCGAGGATCGCCCTTGGATCCAACAGCAGTGGCACAGGTGTGCCTTTGGCTCTAACGGCCCTTTCTTGGCGGTCCCTGATGATTTCTGCAAGTTCTTCTTCATCAGCCTCATCTTCGTCAGATGGTACATTGAAGACTACCTGCTTCTTCTTAGGACTTGGGCCAGTACCTCATCCAGCAGTAGCCTTTTTCTTTAGAAGAGAGGGTCCAGCTGAGGAACTTGGTGCAGCTGAGGAACTTGCTGAGACACCGGAGGCAATAGATACGCCTACCGTCCTTTGACACGTGGCAAGATGCGCAGGTGCTGAGGACTTTGGCGGAACAGCTGAGGACTTTGGAGGAGGTGCTGAGGATTTTGGAGGAGCAGGGGCAGCTTGAGGAATTTGCTCTGAAGACTTTGAAGTTTCTGGCCGTGAGGGCGCAGATGGTGAAGCACTTGGCTTTCGAGCGGGCTTCTTAAGCATTGCTTTCCTCGGCCTGACAGAGGCCTCAGTGGTAGCAGCAGCAGCAGAATCTTCATTGAATTTCCTCACTGCTTCTCTGGCTTGTCTTGCCAATTTGGCTTGGCGCTTGGCCCATTCTTCAGGAAAATCCTCACCGCGTTGGACGCTAGTGGGATCAGCCACTTGGCCAGGTGCCAATGGGGCTCTTGGGCATGGAGGATTCAGTGCAAATTTCTTCATGTACTTTGGAGTGACGTATCTGCACTCCCTCCATTCACGTGCCCATCTCCGTTCAATCCTCTGAATGCGCACTTTACGCTGATTTTTATCTTCTTTGCCAAACTTGGCTTCATCAGGCGTGCAGTAGTCTTTATAAATGTCCTCAGGGATTTCAAAAGCAGTCATGACCTCAGGCTTCTTTCCTCCTTTCTGTGGCCTTTTACCATCAGCCATTTTCTTCAGTTGAGGAATTTGAACAATCGAATTCTCTGAAGAAGTATGAAGTTTTTCTTCGAGGAACGCTGCAAACGAGTTAAGTTGATGAGAACCTAATGATTCAGTAGCGGACATGTGTACCTGTGAACAGAGTATAGTTGCGAGGAATTTGGAGAGGTCATATGCGTTCTCAGAGGGTTTTTCAAAAAGAACAAGTTTGAGGAATTTGACCAGATGCGTCTTGAAGAATTTCACTAAGCGGGCTATATCTTAGGCTCCAGAGTTGTATAGATCGTAGATCCACACAATTGAGGAATCTTGAAGAAAATGATGCTTAGGGAAATGAATCAAGAACAGATAACATGTGTGGTGTTTTGTGTGTGAGGATTTGAAGAATAAAACACCTTTGAATATTTTGTAGAAAAGTTTCGAATCAAAGAGGGCAGTAAAAGTAACTTTTAATTACCCTGAATGAAGAACACGACGAACAGAGAGGTGAAACAGTGGAGTTCGTCGATGCAGATCTTCCACGCCCTAACTCGGCGGAGGAAGACGTCTACGGCGGCGGCGGAGGTGAAGATTTCCGCGGTCGGCGCGAGTACGACGGCGACGAGGTCGAGGAAGTGAAGCTCTTCCTCACCGGCGACGATGGAGTAGCGGCGGCGCTAGGGTTTGAGAAGCTCGAGCGGGAGAGAGAGATCGAGTGGAGTAAAAGAAGTGAGGAAGGGGAGGGGGGTATTTATAGAGGCAGTGAAAAACTGTTCGCCCGAAGATTTAGGACGAACGTGCCCCTGACCATTCTCCTTCTCACGACATGTGTCACCCACGTACTGTGTAGTGGAGATCGTGTAAGATCGTGGGTGAGTAAACTAATTCATCATGGGATGCGGAACGGTTTGAGCGGCAAAACCGAAAATTTGGATAAGATCAGTTTTAACATTCCGTTCGCAATTTCTTCAGCTGACAAGGACACAGTGAAGATTTTGAACGAGTTTCAAATAGAACGCACATGAAGAATTTGTGAACAGATTGGATTGAGTATAGCATAGAGGGGAAGGGTCCGATCACATTCACTTAACAGAAAGACCAACTTCAAGAAATAGCTATAAGTGAATGTTGTAGAGGACATAAACTCATATATATATATATATATATATATATATATATATATATATATATATATATATATATATATATATATATATATATATATATATATATATATATAATGAAGAAAAACGACGGCACAAGTGAAGATTTTGCAAGTTGAAGAATTTGAACAACTGAGGAATTTCAAAAGTTGAGGAAAAACTCAAATTGAAGATTTTCAACTTTTGTGGTGGCGTGACCCACCGTATAAGAATGATGATTTCCGACACCGCATACAATTGTCGTAGGGTTCTGAGAATCAAATTCTTCGTTAATTTCTTCACACTTAGAGTGTTATTCTTCATAGATTGAAGAAAAATGTTTCTTCATGTGTTGCACATCTAAGTCATCAATTTTGCATAAGTGTTAGGATGAGTGCCTTTTCATAGTACATTCGAAGACTCTAAGATATTTAGCTCACACCGCAACTTGCTAAATCTCTTCTCATCCAAGGGCTTAGTGAAGATATCAGCTAGCTGTTCTTCAATCTTGACATGCTCAATAGAAATGTCGCCCTTCAACACATGGTCACGAAGAAAATGATGACGAATCTGAATGTGCTTTCTCTTCGAGTGCTGAACTGGGTTGTGAGCAATCTTGATGGCACTCTCATTGTCACAGAGGAGAGGCACATTCTTCACGTTGACGCCATAGTCCTTGAGTGTTTGCTTCATCCATAGTAGTTGAGCACAGCAAGAACCAGCAGCAATGTACTCAGCTTCAGCAGTAGACAGTGATACGCAGTTCTGTTTCTTCGAGGACCAACAGACCAAAGATCATCCGAGGAAATGACAAGTACCAGATGTTGACTTGCGGTCCACACGATCACTAGCATAGTCAGAGTCAGAATATCCAATGAGATCAAAATCCGACCCCTTGGGACACCATAATCCTAGTGTTGGTGTGTGAGCTAGATATCGAAGAATATGCTTCACAACCTTATGGTGTGATTCCTTCGGTGCAGCTTGAAATCAGGCACAGATGCAAACACTAAGCATTATATCTGGCCTAGATGCACATAAGTACAATAAAGAGCCAATCATGGAGCGGTATACCTTATGATCAAAGTCAATACCATTTGTGGGCATAGGAATTTTGATGCCTTTGCAATCTTGCATGCCGAATTTCTTCAGGATGTCCTTGAGGTATTTCTCCTGAGATGTGAATATGCCATTGCGCTGTTGACGAATTTGAAGACCTAAGAAGAATTTCAACTCTCCCATCATAGACATTTGATATTCTTCACTCATCATATAGGCAAATTCATCACTATAACGTTGGTCAGTACAGCCAAAGATGATATCATCAACGTATATTTGGCACACAAACAGTTCACCATCATAAGATTTAGTAAAGAGAGTGGGATCGAGTGAACCGGGTGTGAAGCCTTTCTTCATGAAGAATTCCTTCAATGTTTCATACCACGCCCGTGGGGCCTGCTTGAGGACATAGAGGGCCTTGTTAAGTCTGAAGACTTTGTCAGGATGTTTTGGATCTTCAAAACCTGGGGGTTGAGCAACATATACTTCTTCCTCAAGCTTACCATTGAGGAATGCACTTTTCACATCCATTTGATATAAGATGATATCATGATGGTTAGCATAAGCAAGCAATATGCGAATAGCCTCAAGTCTAGCAACAGGTGCAAAAGTTTCATCGAAATCAACTCCTTCAACCTGTGTGTAGCCTTGAGCTACTAGTCGTGCCTTATTCCTCACTACAACACCATTTTCATCTTGCTTGTTGTGGTAGATCCACTTTGTGCCAATGATGTTATGCTTGCGAGGATCGGGACGATTGACCAGTTCCCAGACGTTGTTGAGCTTGAACTGATGTAATTCTTCTTGCATGGCCTGAATCCACTCAGGCTCCAGAAATGCTTCATCTACCTTAGTGGGCTATGTGATAGAGACAAAAGCAAAGTGACCACAAAAGTTAGATAGATGTGAAGCTTTTGAGCGTGTGAGAGGACCTAGTGCTCTAATGTCATCGATGATCTTCTCCACTTGCACTTCTTTTGCAACGCGAGGATGAGCTGGTTGTCGTTGAGGAATTTGACTAGCATTTTCTTAAGCATCAATTTCCTCAGCATTTTCTTCAGGTGCATCAGCTCGACGTTCTTCACGTTCTGGAATGAATTCTTCAGCAGATTCTTCAGTAGGAATGACATCTTCAGTAGCCTTGTGCTTGATAGAATCCTCAGGTGCTGGTTCATCTAACACAGAAGGTAGGTGCTCTCTTTGCGAGCCATTAGTTTCATCGAACCGCACATCTACAGTTTCAACAATCTTGTGAAGAACATTGTTGAAGACTCTGTAGGTGTGCGAGTCCTTTCCGTAACCAAGCATAAAACCTTCATGTGCTTTCGGTGCAAATTTAGAGTTGTGATGAGGATCTCTAATCCAGCATTTAGCACCGAAGACTTTGAAATAACTCACATTGGGTTTCTTGTCAGTGAGGAGTTCATAGGCAGTCTTCTTGAAGAATTTGTGAAGATATACTTTCTTGATGATATGGCACGTAGTATCAATTGCATCAACCCAGAAACGACGAGGGGTTTTGTACTCATCAAGCATAGTGCGAGCCATCTCAGCAAGAGTCCTGTTCTTGCGCTCCGCTACGCCATTCTGTTGAGGAGTATAAGGAGCAGATAACTCATGAGTAATACCAAGTTCATCAAGATATTCATTGAGACCCGAATTCTTGAACTCAGTGCCATTGTCACTTCTGATGTGCTTGATCTTCACACCAAAGTTGGTTGAAGCCCTCGAGGAAAATTGTTTGAAGACTTCCTGCACTTCATGTTTGTAAGAGACAAGGTGTACCCATGTGTAACGAGAGTAATCATCAACAATAACAAATCCATATTGAGATGCTTCATTTGAAACAGAGGAATAGTGATTAGGACCGAAGAGATCCATGTGAAGCAATTCGAATGGTCGAGTAGTGGTCATGATGGTCTTTGTTGGATGCTTGGCCTTCGTCATCTTTCCAGCTTCACAGGCACCGCATAAGTGATCCTTGAGGAATTTGACATTCTCAATGCCAATAACACGCTTCTTCTTCGCAAGCGTGTGCAAATTCCTCATGCCTGCATGACCAAGTCGTTGATGCCATAGCCATCCTTCTGAAGCTTTTGCAAGTAGGCACACGGCTGGTTGTGAATCTGTAGAGAAATCAACAATATACAAGTCTCCTCTCCTAAAGCCTTCGAAGACTTTGGAATTGTCAGCTTCCATAATCACAACACAACGATACTTGCCAAAGACAACAACCATATCGAGATCACAAAGCATTGAGATAGACATAAGGTTGTATCCTAAGGATTCAACAAGCATGACTTTGTCCATGTGCCGATCCTTTGTGATGGCAACCTTACCTAGACCCAATACCTGACTTTTGCTTTTATCAGCGAAGAGGATATGCTTTAGATGTGATGACGATAAGGGAGCATCCATCAATAGATTCCTGTCACCAGTCATGTGATTTGTACATCCACTATCAAGTACCCACTCAGTGGCTTTGGGTTGATCATCCTGCAGATGAATTAGTTCAACTTACGAACTCATATACTTCAGCAGTGAAGAATATGATATCACAATTCATCAGATCAATTTCATCAAGCGGTAAACAGATAAAGCAGAGGGAGGACGTGTGAAATGAAAGTTCATTTCATCATGGTTAGCCTGCGTCCTTTCAGGCAATTTGTTAGGTCCCCAGCAAATTCTTCAGACGTTACAGTATGTTTGGAGACCTGACCCTGCATAAGAAATTAGTTCTTTTTCTTCTCCACCCACATCTGAAGGGGTGGCAAAGAGTTCATCACTCTGCGAGCTCCATATGAGAATGGTGGCATAGCGGCTAAACCATTACGTTTCACATAAGAGGGATTAGGGTAAGCATATGAATAAGCAGAGAAATTCTTCGAGGACTTATGAACATAATAATTTGAAGAATAATGCTCATATTCATAGCCCTTGGTTCTTCCCTACGAAACAGAGTTGTTAGCACGATGATGTTCATATGAGGACTTTGATCCATGTGAGGAATTTGATCCCCTTGAGGAATTTGGTCCATATGAAGAATTTGATCTGGGGTTCCTTTTCTTCACTGGTGGTGTCATGAGGACATTCACCTGACGACTTTCAAGGCACCTTTTGGGAACCCAGATTTTCTTCATAGGGGAACCGTTCCTGCAGTTAGTGCCAACATATCTAGCAAATACTTCACCATTCTGATTTTTGAACAGTTTATAGTTGGAGTCAAATGACTCATCAGAAGAATGAGAAGATTCGCATGTATAACCAGATAAGTTAGATGGATCAACTGGAGGTCCCTTTGCAGCAACCCATGAGGTTTTGGGGTACTGCTCAGGCTTCCAATATGTACCATTAGCATTGAGTTTCCTCTCAAAGGCAATACCCTCTTTCCTAGGGTTCCTGTTGAGGATCTGTTTTTTAAGCACATCACAAAGAGTTTGATGCCCTTTGAAGCTTTTGTACATGCTTGTCATGTACAATTCCTTTAGCCCTGCATCGTCAGTGATACTAGCAATGTCCTCAGATGAGGAATTAGTGATAGCAGAGACATGTGAAGAATTTGTAACATTAGAAGCATTTGAACATTCAGGTGAAGAATTAGCATATTCTCGTTCAATGCATTTTAAACATGGAGGAATAAATTCTTCCTGCGCAGCGCTGATTTGTTGAGCAAGTAATGAATCGCGATCCTTCTGAAGATCTTCATAACTCACTCTTATCTTCTCAAGATCGGACAAGAGAGAGTTATGCTGATCGTGAAGGGAGTCATACTTAGAATGAAGTCTTTGAAGACTTTCAGCCAAAGCTTGTGACTGATCCATTTCTTCACCCAACATATCATTGCTCTTACTAAGCATGTTGTTAGCTCTTTCCAAAGCTCTTTGTTGTTTAGCAGTAAGTGAGGCAAGTTTGACATAACTGGGTCCAAATTCATCACCAGATACATCATCACTGGATTCAGACAGATAGCATTCAGTTACATGTTCACCATCTGCCATGAGACATGGTGAGGAGGAGGATGATTGTCGTTCAAAAGTCATTGACTTGAGAGATTTCTTGAAGTCCTCAAACCAAGGATTGTGACAGGTTCGATGGCCTTCATAGACATCAGAGATACGGTCCTACATAAGCTTCGCCTGATCGAGATGCATGGCGTTTCTGAACTGATTTCGAGACAGACTGGAGCAGATGACGGCCTTCGCTGTGAGGTTGAGATGGGTGTACTTGCGAATGTCATCAGCTCCCGCCATCTTGCACAGATCGGTCAGACCAATCTCAGTGACGGTCCACAGCTCACTGTCCATCGCCATGAGACGCTTTTTCATCATGGCCTTCCATTTGGGATACTCATGACCGTCAAAGATGGGGCATGTCACTTTCTTCATATCTGCGGTCGACATAACTAAAACTCCAGGCGGTTAAACCAAAATCACACAGAACAAGGGAGTACCTCGCTCTGATACCAATTGAAAGTGCATTATATCGACTAGAGGGGGGGGTGAATAGGCGATTTTTATGAAATTCTTCACTGAGGAATTTGCTGATGAGGAAATTCCTTAGCGAAGAACTACTAGCAGCGGAATAAGTACTCAGAGGTAAACATAACAGAATACATGCATGGTCATCATGATAAAATGAAGACAAACACAGAGTACAGAAAGCGTAAACACAGGATAGCACAAGATGAAGACAAACAGACTGAAGAAATTGAACTGAGGAAATTGAGAAAGTCTTCAGTCAAAGTCTTCAAACACAGATATGAACAAACATGCAACACAGTAATCAGGAGATGAAAGTGTTGAGGAAATAAAACCAGTTGGCTTGGTGAAGACAATGATTTGGTAGACCAGTTCCAACTACTGTCTCAGTTGTACATCTGGTTGGAGCGGCTGAGTATTTAAACTCGAGGACACCCAGTCCTCACCGTATTCTCCTTGAGCTAAGGACACACAATCCACTACTAGAAAAAAGGATATAGGTGGGATTGACACTAATGGCGCACCAGGCAGGTGGTGCGCCATTAGTATATACTAATGGCGCACCACAATCTGGTACGCTATTAGTGTTGAAAGTACTAATGGCGCACCTTGCCTAGGGTGCGCTATTAGTATCCTAATTTTTTTTTGAACTAGCGCGTCTGTCCAAACACACTAATGGCGCATCCTGGCACGGTGCGCCATTACTAGTTGTAACTAGTAATAGCGCACTAGTACCAGAGTGCGCCACTAATGCTGTTTTTTTAATTATATTTTTTATTCCTTTTGTTGGAAAACTACTAATGGCGCACTGTCCCACCGTGCGCCACTACTAGTTCAAACTACTAATGGCGCACCGTTGGACAGTGCGCCATTAGTTTGATTTTTTTTCTTTTTTTCGCAAAACTACTAATGGCGCATCAGATAGAGGTGCGCCATTAGTAACCTGGATTACTAATGGCGCATTTACTGCTGGTGCGCCATTAGTAAGTGGTCAGCAACAAGATATTTTGGGCAGCCTCTCCTACCCACACTCACTTTCTCCCCACTGCATTCTCTCCACCTTCTCCTTGTCTCGGGTGCCTCCTCTTTTTCACCTCATTTCCACCATAGATTCATTGAAATTAAGTGGTTAAATTACCTTGTTTTGATAGGTAAGTAAGGGGGGAAGCTATATTTATGTTGTTCTCCCTACAACAATTTGCACATGCACTTTTTATGGCCTAGCTAGATCTATGTATGTTCGTGGTGTTGCATATGTTTGTGGTGTTGCATATGTGTTTGTGTTTTGAGGTGTACCGGTATTTGAAATGCAATAGTTGCCAATATTTTGCCGGAATGTTGATTCATTTCCGTTTCGGCGATAATTTTGGCATTAAGCATTCTTTTTGGTCCTATTTTTAGGGAAAGTCATGCCAAATTTTTTCTTGGTTCTAAAATATCGTTTTGCTCTACCCCGCAGGCAACCATGGTCCGCATGATGACCGAAGGCATCGTGAATAGGTTTTTGTGGTCCGCGAAGGCCGAGATGCTTCAAAAGAATGAGACGGAGATAAGATGTCCGTGTCGAAGATGCAAGCTGGAGAGCCTTATTGCGGACCCATATTCCGGGCAGGTGCGGGACCACCTGCTTTTGCGTGGTTTCATGGATGGCTATCGGTGGCAAGGTGATGAAGATGACTACGAAGTCGTCCATGGGGGCCGGGCAAGAAATGAGGAAGGGCAGCAAGGCAACCACCGCTGCTCGGGCGGGCGAGAAGGCGAAGAATCCCGAGGAGATGATCACGACGGTGATGCTGTACACAGTCATCATGTAGAAGATGCAGGACATGATGATGAGGAACATGGCGCCAGAGTAGACGACGGGCATGATCATGAAGATGATGATGCCGGCGGAGCATACGACGGTGGACCATCGATGGGCTGGGTGCAGGACCCTTATATTCAAGAGCTGCTTCTCAAGCAGACGGATAACGCAAGAGCCGCCGCCCGAGAGAAAGCCAAGATGGATCAACTTGAGTTAGACGCGGTTACTCCATTGTATGAAGGATGCAGGCCCGAGGATACCCGCCTGAAAGTAACGCTCATGGCTCTGGAGATGAAGGTAAAACACAAAATGACCGACGCATGCTTCGACGAGAACATGTCATTCTGGCACGAACGTCTTCCAAAGGGGAACAAGTGCCCGACCAGTTTGGAGGAGGCGAAGAAAATCGTGTGTCCTCTGGATTTACGGCACGTGAAATACCATTTCTGCATGAACAATTGCATCATTTATCGGGACAAGCACGCGGAGTCTACCATATGTCCGGTGTGCGGCGTCACTCGATACAAGAAGAGGAAGAAAGCTCCTCGAAAAGTGGTGTGGTACTTTCCGATCACTCCTCGTCTGTAGCGGTATTTCGCGGATCCTAAGGTAGCAAAGCTCCTGCGTTGGCACGCGGATAGGGAGGAGAAGAAGCGAGAAGATGACGCAAATGATCCGGAGATAGATAAAAAAGACAAGATGCTGAGTCACCCTAAGGATGCGAGCCAGTGGCAAGCGTTGAATTTTGAATACCCAGAATTTGGGAAGGATCCAAGGAACATCGTGCTGGGCGCGAGCACCGATGGAGTCAATCCGTTTGGCCGCCAGAGAAGCACACATAGCACCTGGCCTGTGTTTGTGTGGATGTACAACCTTCCCCCCTGGTTGTGCATGAAGAGGAAGTACATTCACATGAGTATGCTAATTGAAGGGACGAAACAACCAGGGAACGACATCAATCTGTATCTGGGGCTGCTGAAGGAGGAGCTAGACACGCTGTGGAAAACGCCAGCCAATACGTGGGACGCCGCAGAGAAAGAATATTTCCCTATGAGAGCCGCACTGCTCACGACGGTGCACGACTATCTCGGTTACGGATATCTCGCGGGGCAGGTAGTCCACGGATTTTCTGGATGCGTACGGTGCATGGATGACACAACGTATCGCCAGCTAGATAGAGATCCCGGGTCTTCGAAAACCGTGTTCATGGGACATCGAAGGTGGCTTCGCGACGATGACCCGTGGAGGAAACGCAAGGTTCTGTTCGATGGTGAAACCGAACCCCGAAAACGCCCGTGTACGAGGAGCGGCGAGGAAATAGATAAGTTGTTGAAAAATTGGAAAGACTGCCCACTGCCGGGAAAGAAGCAAAAGGCGCTAGAGCCTGGAAAAAAGCAAAAGGCACCAGAGCCGCTGCTGAAGGTATGGAAAACGAGGTCTGTTTTCTGGGACTTGCCGTACTGGAAGATCCACCGTGTGCCTCACAGCCTTGATGTCATGCATATCACGAAGAACGTGTGCGAGAGTCTGCTTGGTACCCTGCTCAACATGCCAGAGAGGACCAAAGATGGGCCGAAAGCAAGGGCAGACTTGAAATCAATGGGCATCAGGCAGGAGCTTCACGCTATATATGATTATGATGATGATGATGATGATGATGATGATGATGATGATGATGATGAGGCGAAGCAGGACACAGAAAGTCGTCTCAAAGGCAAAAAGGCCAAGAAGACCGGAAATGACTACCCTCCCGCGTGCTTCACTCTAAGTCAGGAGTAGATCGAGCAGTTTTTCACCTGCCTCCTAGGAGTAAAACTTCCTTACGGTTACGCGGGGAAGATAAGCAGATACCTAGACCCAGCGAAGCAGAAGTTCAGCGGGATGAAGTCTCACGACTGTCACGTGCTGATGACGCAGATACTTCCAGTTGCAATCCGTGGGATCATGGACGCGCACATCCGTGAAACGCTATTTGGCCTATGCAACTTCTTCGACGTCATCTCTCGGAAGTCGATTGGCGTGAGGCAACTCAGAAGGCTACAGGAAGAGATCGTGGTGATACTATGCGAGCTTGAGATGTACTTCCCGCCCGCATTCTTCGACGTTATGGTGCATCTGCTGGTCCATATAGTGGAGGATATCATCCAACTCGGGCCGACGTTCCTGCACAGCATGATGCCGTTCGAAAGGATGAATGGTGTCATCAAAGGATACGTTCGCAACATGTCACGTCCAGAGGGAAGCATAGCCAGGGGCTTTCTGACCGAAGAGTGCATCTCGTACTGCACGAATTATCTAGGCATCGAGAACCCCGTTGGTCTGCCCGTCAACAGGCACCTCGGCAGGCTCGCTGGATGGGGTCACCCTGAGGGTCGCCGCGAAATGCATGTCGACTTCGAGGGTCGACTCGCCGACTTTGAAAGAGCAAACCTAGTCGCGCTACAACACATAGACGTGGTCGATCCTTGGGTGGTAGAGCACAAAACCTTTATTAAGAAGACGTACAATGACCGAGGCCAACAGAGGACGGACGGAGATATACTCAAAGAGCACAACTCATGTTTCACGCGTTGGTTCAAGCAGAAGCTTCTGTCGTACCCTTTACATGAGGATTCTTCCGCGGAAGAACAACTCATATTCGCCTTGTCACAGGGCGCCGAGCACAACCTGATGACCTATGAGGCGTACGATATCAATGGCTACACATTCTACACCGAGGCCAAGGACATGAAGAGCGATGGTTATCAGAACTCCGGGGTAACGATGGAATCCTACACCGGTAACGACAAGGACAGATACTACGGAAGGATCGAGGAGATCTGGGAGCTGAGCTACGCTGGAGAGAAGGTCCCGATGTTCCGTGTCAGATGGGCCAAGAGCGTCCTAAAAGAAGACCGGTATTTCACCACCATGGTTATACCCGAAGCCAAATCCAAGACCGCGGGCGCAAACGTCACCGCGAAAAATAAGCCATGGGTACTGGCTTCCCAAGTGGACCAATGCTTCTTCATTACCGACCCGTCAAAGACCAGTCGTGTTGTCGTGAGGAGAGGCAAAAGGAAGATCATCGGAATGGATGGAGTAGCCAATGAGCAAGACTTCGACAAGTACGGCGACCCGAGGATCGAACATGAAGACGATGATGAAGTAGCAGCATACACCACAAGAAGAATCAGGACCACCCTACCTAAAGGACGTCCGTTCCACAGAAGAACTCCATTTGCGAAAAAGAAGGGCAAGAAGATTGTATTTAATTAAATCGTAGCCTTCATTTCTTGATTGTATTTCATGGGCACTTTTTGAACTATCATGAATATTTTTAAATTTCATGGACACTCGATCTTGATCCCCCTCCATCTCGATCGCTATCCCACCTCGCCAGATCCGGTCCCACTCACCGCCGAGCACCCTCCGGTCCACCGGCCGCCGCCGCCGACCCCTCGCACCCTCGATTCCCCTACTCAACCGCCGCCGCCGACCCCCCGCACCGTCCCCCACTCCACCGGCATTACTGTTTGATGATATTTTTAAAAAAATTATTACTGTCTTATAAAAAAATATTACTGTTATGGTTTAAACAAGTTTGAACATATTTAAACACAAGTAAGTATCAAACAACATTTTAAATGCGAAAAATAAGCCATGGGTACTGGCTTCCCAAGTGGACCAATGCTTCTTCATTACCGACCCGTCAAAGACCAGTCGTGTTGTCGTGAGGAGAGGCAAAAGGAAGATCATCGGAATGGATGGAGTAGCCAATGAGCAAGACTTCGACAAGTACGGCGACCCGAGGATCGAACATGAAGACGATGATGAAGTAGCAGCATACACCACAAGAAGAATCAGGACCACCCTACCTAAAGGACGTCCGTTCCACAGAAGAACTCCATTTGCGAAAAAGAAGGGCAAGAAGATTGTATTTAATTAAATCGTAGCTTTCATTTCTTGATTGTATTTCATGGGCACTTTTTGAACTATCATGAATATTTTTAAATTTCATGGACACTCGATCTTGATCCCCCTCCATCTCGATCGCTATCCCACCTCGCCAGATCCGGTCCCACTCACCGCCGAGCACCCTCCGGTCCACCGGCCGCCGCCGCCGACCCCTCGCACCCTCGATTCCCCTACTCAACCGCCGCCGCCGACCCCCCGCACCCCCCCCGCACCCTCCCCCACTCCACCGGCATTACTGTTTGATGATATTTTTAAAAAAATTATTACTGTCTTATAAAAAAATATTACTGTTATGGTTTAAACAAGTTTGAACATATTTAAACACAAGTAAGTATCAAACAACATTTTAAATGCATAAAAAAATTTGTGGAGCCTGGGAATCGAACCCAGGACCTCCTGGTGTGAGAACTGGCTGCTGACCAGTCGAGCTAGTAGAGGGAACTTGATGTGGATCAGGTTAGGTGGGAGATAACCTGTTGGCTCGAGCAGAAAAAAAAAATACTAATGGCGCACCAGGGTGAGGTGCGCCATTAGTATGGATGTACTTATGGCGCACCGAGGTGTGGTGCGCCATTAGTATTGTGCCGCCCCCATCCATACTTCCTCCCGGGCCCACACCTATCCCTTCTCCGTCGCCCTCGCCCTCGCCCTCGATCCCCTTCCCCTCTCCTCTCCCGACGCCGCCGCCCCACCGCCTCGACGCCGTCCCGCCGCCGTGCCCCTGCGCCCATCGCCGGCGCCCCGTCGTCCCTGTCGCCCGTCTCCAACCACCGCCGCCTGAGGCCCCGACGTCGGCGCCGCTCTCCCCGTCGCCCCACCTCGTTGGACGCCATCGCCCTGCCGCCCTCGACGCCGCCCCGACACCGGACGCCGCCCCGTCCACACCACCGTCGCCGGAGCGCCACCACCACCCGGTCCTCGTCGCCTCCTCCCCTGCGTCGTCGTCGTCCCCGACATCCTCCCCGCGCCCCACTGCCCCCGTGAGCTCCCCCTCCTCCTCTCCCCCTCTTCCTGCATTGCGGTTGTGGATCTGACCGTGCCTCTCCCCCTCGACGCCAGGAAAGCAGAGGGGCTCCTCCTCCCCCTCGACGCCAGGCAAGCAGAGGGGCTTCTCCTCCCCCTCGACGCCAGGCGCAAGCAGAGCGGCTCCTCCCCCCCTTCGACGCCAAGCAAGCAGAGCGGCTCCTCCTATCCCTCGACTCCAAGCCAGGTGAGCTGCCCCATCCCCCCTCCTCCCCTTGTTGGGTTATTATGCTGTAGTGATGCATGGAACTTGAAACAATTTGCACGAGCAAGTCCATCCATGAATCCTGTCTACTTTCTCTATGCTTCTCTGAACATGCTCGCTGTGACTTGATACAGCACCCGAAACATTGACAAATGTCGACTGCACTAGTTTCTACATACTCTGCAAATAGTCCCAACATTGGTCGTGTGATCGTGTGGTTTTTTATCTGCCTGAACCTGAATTTTTAAAAACTACTAATACTACATTGAAACCTATACAGAATGCAGCAAAACATGTTTAAAGTTGTCCCATTTAACGAACAAATATAATTTTGGTCCTGCGCACCTCCAAATTTATTTCATAGCCTGATATTCCCCATTTTATAAGCATGAGCTTACATTTCTTGAAGCCCGAGTATTCAGTTCAATAACTTAAAGCCCCAGTATTCAGTTGCTGGTCTATTTGAGCTAATTTTCTCTGACTTGTGGAGGCTCTAATCCTCAGGGATCATGGCTAAAATAATTTTCCATGCCTGATTAGTGATTATCTGAATCAGTTTGTAAACTGTAGAGGTGGTTAGGCTCTGGTTAAAAATAAAAACAATAATAGAAGTTTTGTATTTTCTAAGTAAAAAACCCCACATATGCACCAGGATGTGATCTCTTACCTGGTAATTTGCATTTTTTTACCACTGTCATTTTATATGGATTCATACCATTGTGTGTTCTCTTACCTGGCACTAATTTCTGCTGCTTATGTTATCTGCATCCATCTGCATCAAGTATCATTTTCTGACTATTGTACCGCATCCATATTATTCTCATGTTTAGTAGTTATCAGATTGTTTGTATATTACGGATTAGAAAGCCTTATCATCTAATATTTATTTGAGTATTAATATGATAGTGCCAGATGTCTATAGATTTTTCTTCAGCAATCTGCGCAACTGAATCCGCAATTACCCAGCTAAAATAAGCTCCTGCTATTACTGGCTTAACAGTCTACAAGTGCTACATCTACAGTGGGTGCAATGAGGTAGATATACGAAACATATCGGCAGGCAGTAGTTTGGTAATTATGGTGTAACAAGTTTGAGTCAAATTATCGGCTCTTCTCTTAATTTTCAGTTTGTAAAACTGAGAAGTGTATTTTTCTATTTTAAAACTTAGTGTAACTATTTTCAATTTTGATGGAAAATCAGTCTAAAAGTCAGTTTATACTGCATTTAATCAGAAAATGTTGCATCATCATGCACACATGTATCCCCTACTTCATGGTCCAATCTTCAGTTAGGTAGCAACACAACTGGCCCAATTTGGTCATCTGTTAACTTTTAAACAGAAGCATGAATGGCTTTTACCTGGGAGCATTGTTCAGCATTGCTTATATCTGCACATATGGTCTACTACTATTTGTTATTACTACAGCACCATGTATTTTTCTGATGACAGCAGTTCAGTGCTTGCCTGTAGTCAAATAGGATTCAAGGATCACAGCTTTGTCTGTTGTGGGGTAATCACCTATAAACATTAACGGTTGCTAAAAAAATTGTAGTAGTAACCTGGCCACTTGACCTGGTAGGATGTTAACAGTTGGTGTATCGAAGCTGAAAATGTAGCAGTTGTGACTGAATTTCCAATCCAGTGAGTAGTAGTGGCATGCTAGTTTAGCTGGTCTCTTACTACATAGGATCTTAATTGTTTGTGTCTCAAAGCTGAACAGGGTAGTAGTTAGAAAAATTAGGGCTTTTTTTCCATTTTGTGAGAACTAGGGTTTGAATTGGCTAGTTGTGGTTTATACTGGAGTGGCGGGGTTCAATGGCGATTCACTTACTCCTTCATCTGCATGTTTGTGATTTGATAGTTGTAACTAATATGATTCTGAAGTCATATGATAGTTGGTGTTTTGGTTTGTGATTAACATTTGACAATAATTAAATTTTTGTGAAGTAGTGAGACCCTGGAAATGTTACTTATATATATGCATAATGCTCTTACTGCTCTGGAAGGATTGGACAAGTGTGCACGAACGTTTCAGATAGTTGGCCAAATGATATTTAAGCAAGTAGCACATTGCCTTGTCCACCTGGGATAATGGTTTTGCAGGTACCCCAAGAGGCCCTTGAGTTTGCCGGAATGTTGATTAACTTCCGTTCCGGCAAATTCGGGTACTCCATATGTCCTATTTTCAGCAAAGGTCATGCTGAAATTTTCCGTGAATTTTAGCATGACTTTGCTAAAAATAGGACATATGGGGTACTTGTGACTAATGCATGGGCCGGGGTATCTTAGTAGTTAATTAAGTAGGATCAAGTGCCCCGGCGTACTTGTGACTAATGCATGGCTTTTAGGGTGCCTCGGTGTCGATAAAAACCGAAATGATGAAAGCTTAGGCTTTTAGGGTGCCTCGGCGTCGAAAAACCCTCAATGATAAAAGCTTAGATTTTAGGATGCCTCGGTGTCGACAAACCCTAAATGATGAGACCACGATCTTGTTCCTTGATAATAACCAACTTTTTGACCAAACTTTGTTTCTATTTAGAGAGAAACATGTCCCACAACGATGAGGCCGGGGGTTCGGGCGGCAAGGCATTCTGGGAGCTGACCCAGGAGATGGAGGAACAACCTCACTTGTATGAGGACACCTCCTTCCCCACCGATCCTGAGACCACTGATGGTGCCGCCGAGGATGACCCCACTGATGCCACCACTGATGGTGCCGCCGAGGATGCCACCACTGATGATGGCGGCGCACGCACAGATGGCAGCCAGAAGAGGCAACGGAAGGACCGGCGCCCGACCGTGCTCTGCACCCTCAAGGAGGAAGTTACTGAAGTGGACTCCGACGGGAATCCAATGGCGCCCGCACGAATAGTCAAGGGGTACTCGCTTCATCTCAGGTGCATTCTCCGGAGCACCGTCTCGATCAACACCGAGAACCTGAGACATCCAGACCGAGGGAATTTGCGCAACCTCCTCTTCACGAAGCTGCACGAACGATACAAGTTCCCTGCTGAATTTGAAAACACAAGCCTCAAAGGGAATAAAGTGAACAATGCTGCCCTCACGAAGATGAGCAAGGCCCTGCCTACTTGGAAAAGCAATGTGAAGAGAATGATCGAGAAAGGTGAGAGTTATGAGTAGATCAAGGAGAAAAATCCTTCGATCACCGAAGATGACTACAACGACTTCAAGATCAATTGCTCGAGCACCGCACACTCCCAATCAAGTCAGTGGGGGAAAGAAATGCGGGAGCTGAACTTAGGGGAACACACACTCGGTCCCGGCGGTTATAGAGTGGCGGAGCCTATATGGGACAAGGAGGAGGCGGACCGTGCCGAGCAAGGCCTACCGCCCCTCTTCGATAAATACGGTGACAAGCAGACCAGGAACTATGTCAGGGCCCGGTACAAGAAGGACCCGAAAACAAAGGAGCTTACCACGGATCCGAAGACCAGGGCGCTTGAGCTTGTTCTGGTAAGGAATACACCCCCGCGTAATTAGCTCCATATGGTTGCATTCTAATTAATGAAGCCAAATTTCTAAATGGTTCACATTCCTTCCGCAGGCGACAGAAAGCAGTAGCGCGGGGTCGACTAAGAGCAACCCTTGGGACACCACTCTAAATAGGGAGTTGAATGTAATGAAGAACAAGGATAAGCTCAGTAAGCCGACGTCAGCTGGTCGTGTGGCCGGCAAAGGCTTGTCGACAAAATGGGGGTCATACTATAACACTGGTGGATGAAAGGAGAAAAAGACCAGCTCGGAAAGCCAGGCGCGCGAGGTTCAAGAACTCAAGGCACAGGTGGCGCGGATTCCAGAGATTGTCCAAGAGCAAGTGCAACAACAACTCGGAGCGACGATCACCGCCATTGTGCCTACCTTGATCCAGGGGTTGAGTGCGTGGATTGCAGGCGGCCAACAGGGACCGCCCCCGATTCCTAGCTTCACGGCCAGCAACTCGCAGAACGCGATGGCGGGGCCATTGGTGTCTCCGACGCCGGCACGGGAGCTTAATGCACCCGGGTGTACGCCGGCCGACACCTCTACAGCAACCGGCCCCTGCGTCAACTGCACGCCCGCCGTTGGCGGTGCCTCGACATCAGCCGAGCTCGACGCCATCATCACGGTAACTAATTAAGCCTCTCTCGGCCGAGGACTTCATCTCCTTGCCTTTGACTGGGCATCCCTGACGCCCTACATGTTTTCGCAGGGCGCCGCCGACGTTCCGTGCACTCTCCTGCACTTCGTGAAAAATGAGTTGGTCGATGTCGCCAAGGGCAAAATCGTTCAACCGGGCAACCCCTTGTTCCATGGTACCCAGATGCCATCCAACGTGTTTCGGGTTCAACTGGTTCGGGTGCTGCCAGGCTGCGACGAGTTGTTACCTCCGATTCGACCCGTCGGGGCCGACGATGATGACGTGATGACCCTCAGCGCCTGCCTGAGCTGGCCCCTGCTTTGGCCGAAGAGCCAGATTCGTTTGGGGGCGGGGGACACCACCCCAAAGACAACACCGCCAGTCGTGCCGGCGCCAAGTCGGCCCCATGGCAAGACCGCCGCAACGGTGCCGGACATCCATATGCCACTGGATCCAAACATGCATATGGCACAGGATCAAAACGACGACGACGGCGATACATTTGCCAACGTCGATCGGTACTTTGCCGATCATGGGTACGATGGCGACTTCATGGGGCCTCCTTCTCAAGAACCCAACCCAACAAAAGACGTGCGCGATCTAGCTGGTACCGCGGAGAAGCCAAGTTGCAACAGGCGTCGTCTGCCGTTCAGCTCTCAGGAGACGCCTCCAGCTGCCGACTTCACCGAGCCTCAGATAGGCGAGGTGCGAAATATTCTCAGCCCCAACACACTCAAGAAGGTGGTCTGTGAGCAGAAATCGGTCCCATTACAGGAGAAGAAGAAGGCACGCAAAAGAAAGACTAACAAGGGTGCGGGCCAGCCGGCACCGAGTACGATCCGTGCTCAGGACGGGCCACCTTCACCTGAGGATTTAATGAGGAGGGTGCATGTGGCGGGTAGGCCGATGCTACCGAGAAATATGCTCGATGTTGCAGACGGTGCTATGCGGAGTCTGCATGACAGTGTTCTTTCTTTGGAGAAGCGGCGTCTCAGAGAGAAGGATGTGGCATACCCGGTTTTCGTGGCCAAGGTGCCAGAGGGCAAGGGCTTTGTGGGTAACTACATCGGGGGTACGATCGTCCTGCGGTTTGATGACATCCACGCTATGTTGAACCTTCATCCGCTGCACTACACCTTCGTTCGGCTATTTTCGCTGAGTATGGAGATGCGGATCATTCGCGACAAGACCCCGGACATCGTGATAGTCGACCCCTTCTACATGCGTGCCAAGATCTTGGGCAGCGCTGGGGACCGGCAAGTCGCGAGTTCTTACCTCGAAGGCGTCATTCTGGCAAACCCAGATAAGGATAACTTCCTCGTGCCTTACTTTCCCGAGTAAGTCCTCCCCTCAACCGCCCCGTAACATACGAATTCTTAGATTTCGATCGTTTTTCTTTTAACATTCCGTGTTTTCTGCAGTGACACACATTGCATGCTCATCCTCCTAAGCCCCAAATATTCCATGGCCACGTATTTCGACCCGGACCGTCAGTCGAACGTAGACTACACAAATGTCAAGAAGGTTCTTGATGATGTTCTCCCCAGCTACGCCCAATCTGGAGGCACCTTTAACAGGCCTATTCGTAAGTACGGCAAGCACGTGTTCTCCCACAATACGACGTTCTGCTGCGTCAAGCAGCCGCCTGGCGGTCAAAAGGGTGCCTACTACGCCATCCATCACATGCGGGCGATCGTACGGGACCATCATCAACTTCTGCCACCGAGTAAACTCAAAGATTGGGCCGCGAGCGTGTCGGCAATCCAGGACGCGGACATCAGACAAGAATTCTTTCGCATCCAGTCGGAGTTTGCGGAAATCATCCATCAAGATGTCCTTCATACCTCGGGGCAATTCTACCTCAGAAATCAACCGTCCAACAGTGAGATAGACGGAATGCTACAAATGCAGCCTGACAACGCCCGTAATTTCATGACTGCCATGATAGACGGCGGCTTCATCCATGCTCCGGTCCCTTGAGTCGAGTCGAAAGCAGTGAGGATGTGTCTAGTTCTGAAACATCGATTGGCTCATGTTGTAATTAAACTTTAATGAACTTGTAGTATGTCTCTTTGGTTTCGAGAGTCTTTCAACTTAGATGTAATTGATGCAATTAATGTCTTGCTTTTCTCTTCCGATCGTTCTGTTGCATACTTATATATTGCTTATGTATTGTCTGTGAATTGGTACTAATGTTTCGTTTCGCTAGTGCATAGCGATGCCGTCGTATGTCATGTACAAGGGTAAGGTTCCCGGAGTCTACGACGACTGGGAGGAGTGTCGGAGACAGGTTCATCGATTCACCGGAAACAGTTATAAAGGGTACACCACTAGGGCCGAGGCCGAATCTAGATACGCCCGCTATCTAGCACGAGAGGGGAGGGAGCGTTGGAGGAACCGGATGAAGACGAGTTTCATCGTGATGATGCTCATCGTGATGACCGCAGCTCTCTTCTATGTGATGGTAGTTTAGATGATCGATATCGACTTGTAATGTGAAGACAAACTCGCTACTCGCGGTCTCGAGACTTGTAATATAATGTTCTATATTTGTTCGGTCTTTTCAATTCGGAGACTAATGTGATGAATTGTATTTGGAGACTAATATGATGAAATGTATTCAGAGACTAATCTTCTATTGAATTAGATGAATCTGTTGTTGATGTGTGATGTCTATATTTTGTCCAATTATACATTTTGTAACCTGTGCAAAAAAACAGAAAATAAAAAAATAAAAAAAACCTAATATTCATACTAATGGCGCATCACATAACAGTGCGCCATTAGTATTCCAGAGGATACTAATGGCGCATCCCTAAGCAGTGCGCCAGTAGTATGCCGAGGTTACTAATGGCGCATCACCCCGTGGTGCGCCATTAGTATACCAAAGCACCTGGCTATACATGGCCCTGGGAGGCATACTAATGGCGCACCATGTCCTATACTAATGGCGCACCAGTGGTGCGCCATTAGTATACCAGATACTAATGGCGCACCAGCGGTGCGCCATTAGTAAGTATTACTAATGGCGTGCTACTAATGGCGCACCACTAATGCGCCATTAAAGGCCAAATTAGGTGCGCCATTAGTAGCCCTTTTTCTAGTAGTGGTCCTCACCCAATCGCTCGTGGTAAGTCTTCAGGTGACTTCCAAACCTTCACAAACTTAGTCACTCGGCGATCCACAATTCCTCTTGGATGCTCTAGACCTTGACGCCTAACCGTATTGAAGAAGCACCGTCTTCAAAGGTAACAAGCGTCGGATCCATGCAGGATCAATCTCTTCAGTGATGCTCAATCACTTTGGGTTTGTAGGTGTTTTGGGTTTGGGTTTGGATTTTCCTCACTTGATGATTTTCGCTCAAAGTCCTCGGAGGATGGGTTGCTCTCAAATGACAAGTGTCAAGTTCTCGCGGAGCAGCCAACTAGCTAGTGGTTGTAGGGGGCGGCTATTTATAGCCTAGGGAGCAGCCCGACATGATAAGACATAAATGCCCTTCAATCATATGACCGTTGGATGGATAAGATATTTTGGGGCAGCTGGCGCGTAGCACAGCAACGGTCGGAAATTTGAGGTACAAATTCCTCAGGGCTATCATATTCCTCACTGTGTAGGCAATTCGCACTGGCGAATTCCTAACTCCTCAGTCAGAGCAAAGTCCTCAGTGACCAGAAGAACTGCGTCTCTGTCACTGAAGAAATTGACTGAACTGTATGAGATTTCCAATGGCTTCACTCGAAGGGATTGGTAGGTGTAGGATTTGAGTTGAGCATCAAATGGAAATTTTCTCCTTAGTATTTCCTCGACCCCCTTTAACAGTACGGTGTTTCCTATGACTCAAGAAAGAGAAAATGAAACTACGAAAACAAAAGTCTTCACGCTTCATGTTCCTCGAATGAATACCAAGTCTTCAAGGTCACACCAATTTCTTCACTTTCAAAGACTTCAGAAAGTCTTCAGAATATCAAAGTCTTCAGTTAAAGAACTTCATTTTTAGGGGTCGACTTTCTCTGTAAATATCAAACTCCTCATAGACTTATAGACCTGTGTACACTCATAAACACATTAGATACTTAACCTATAAGTCTTCAATACACCAAAATCACTAAGGGGCACTAGATGCACTTACAGTTTCCAGGTACTGCAGGGGCACCAGGATCATTCAATGTCAATGGCTTCAAAGCACACAACACCTTCTTTGATAGCGCCAAGAACCCCTACTCTAAGGCAAGAATATCATCTGATCGGTTCTGGAGCTATCAGCAGCGCAGTTATTACTCATGCATTTTATACAATCAAGGTCGCATTTTCCCACATGCGTCTTGACACTGAAGCCATAACTGGTCTGCCCTATTTGGAAGACGCGCTTGATTGCTTTAGAGAGTCTGGCTTGTTGCACTTCATCACTGACAAGGAGCACTGGAACGAAGAATTGCTGCTCCAATTCTATGCCACTCTTCATATTAGTGGCTACAACAGGGATCCGAAGACTTGGGTCCTTGTGTGGATGACAGGCAATGTTCATCATGAAGCCAAAGCCTTTGATGTCATTGAGCTCACTGGCCTGCCCACTCCAGGTGATCTTTATGAACCTGGTTGTCAGCTTCACAGTGCTGCTATGGAAAGCATTTTTCACAAGCCTGAACCCAACATGAGTCAGATGCTTAGCATGATGAAGCCTTTGCCTCCCGATGTTGAATATCCTAAGGAGTTCTTTGTTGAAGACCTTGAGTATCTGCCGCGAACTATCTATCACATTATAAGGCGAACTCTCTGGCCCATCAAAGGACATTCTCCTCATGCAAAGCTTGAAGGTGCAATGAAGACTTTGGTCTTCCATATTCTTCACTGCAAAAGCTTCAATGCGCAAGACTTCTTTATCCGCCAACTTGCTGCATCAGGATCTGACATTTTTGGTCTGAAGTTCTATGCTCCCTGGATCATGCGTCTGATCAAGCTCCACTCTGCCTTCAACTATCAGCCCTCTGCACACAATCATATCATCTTTTTGCCAGAGGTTGATCTGTCTATTGAAGCCATATATCCAGAGCCTGAAAAGGAGCCTCTCAGTCTTTAGAATGCTTACCACCAGAGCTTCTCGCAAAACATTGAAGGAGTTCAAGCAGTCGCTCGTGTCTATCCATTGGCTGGAAATACTCGCTCGCCTCATCATGCACAGACTGAAGCTACTGAGAGCACCATTGCCCAAAGGCCTCGCAAGCGCTCTCGTGTTCTGAATGACCGAGAACTTCTTGTGGCACTGCATCAAAAACAAGATAAGCATCATGACTGGCTCAAGCGACAGATGCAAAGTCTATTGGTGGACGTCAATCGCATTCGCAATCTTGCCACCAAGAATGCTTTTGTCACTCATGAGACCTATCGGCGATCATGGAAGAGTTTGACACTGCTCAGTGCTGAAGCAGATCTTCAAGACGATGACTTCACTGAAAGATTCAAGTTTGACTCCACTCCTCCACGGAATGTTGTCCTACGTCGAACTCCATCCCTTGAAGACTCTGACTATTTTTCCTCCACGGCAACTGTGAATGCCAGAGTGATCGATGATGAAGATGATGCTACTTCACCGCCCCCTACTTCTGCACGAATCGACACTGCACCAAGTTCGTCTGCTCCGCCAAACAACACCTACGACCCTGCTGCTTCACCTACTCCTTCTGGGAACGAGTAGATGCTCTATGTCTTCAAACCTTTTTCGTCCTTACTGACAAAACGGGGAGAAGCATATGAGTTTGATAGTCTTCAAGCTGGTCCATATGGGCGGTTGCTTTATATTTTGCCTAGTGTTTACAACTCTCGCTTTTTGATACATTTGGTTCTTTGAGTTGTAACACTTAAACTCGATGGTCGTCTGCTACTTATTTGCTATTCTGCGATGCGATGATAAATTCCGCATGTGCGATAATAACTTCCGCACTTAGGTCATTCTGCAGACGTCCATTTTTCATTATGCGTGTCATTATCTTCGTTATATCAAATCATGCATGATGAGTTGTCTTCATAAGTTGAAGAGGATCTCCACAAGTACAACCCGCCAAGTGCATTTGCATTCCAAAAGCAAATTACTTATATGCTCATCTTCAGGGGGAGCCTTTGCCACTTATGAAGACAATACCTAAATCCTTTACATTTCACATACTTTTATCCCCGTTGAAAACTTCAACCAGTTTGTCATCAATCACCAAATAGGGGGAGATTGTAAGTGCATCTAGTGCCACCCCTAGTTGGTTTTGGAGTATTGACGACAAACCTGGTTGAGGGACTAATGTGTTTGTGAGAATTGCAGGATAACACAAGTAGTAGTCCCTCATTGATTCGGTTTACCTACCGGAGATGACCCCTAAAAATGTATGAAGACATTGACGACAATGGTGGTATATGAAGATATTCAGATTGAAGACTATGACATGAGAAGACATTGAGTGAAGACTATGGGGCGCGAAGACTGAGTCATTTTGTTGTCTCCTTTTCTTCTTTGTTGAGTCATAGGAACCACCGTACTGTTAAGTGGGGTCCAAGTGAACAAAGTCAGAGTGACTGAAGTGATGCTCAACCAAAATCCTGTGTCTTCGAGCGAAGACTATGAGAGCAAATCTTATCCAGAGCTGGATGAGTCATCTTTGCTTGTAGCCCAAGTAAAGTTGCCGTGTGTGTTTGAAATCTGACCGTTGGAACACGTGTCAGTTCCTTAGTGACCCAGGGTCATTTCGGACATATTAGGTCGGGTTGCATAGTGGCTATAAATAGCCCACCCCCTACACCATAAATTGGTGGCTGCTCAGAGTTAGTGCACGGCTTTTGTCGTATCGAGAGCAACCCACGTCGAAGCCTTTGAGAGAGAGAGAAATACTTGCGAGGACAAATCCCAAACAACCAGAGCCAAAGAGTGTTAGGAATCACTGAAGTCTTTCTGTCCGCGTGACCTGAAGACTTATTACACTTGAGGACTGTGAATCCTCCAGCTGGTTAGGCGTCGCGTTCTGAGCATCCAAGAGTCACTGTGGAACGCGTTCTGAGGCGTCGTGTTTGGAAGTCTACCTTGAAGACTTACCAGAGTAATTGGGCAAGGACTGGGTGTCCTTAGCTCAAGGGAAATAAGGTGAAGACGCACTCTTCTGAGTTGAATCTCAGCCTCCCTAACCAGACGTACAGTTGTCACAGCAACTGGAACTGGTCCAACAAATCATGTGTCCTCAACAAGTGACTGGTTCTATCCTCTCCCTCTCTTTACTTAGAGTTTGTCTTCGTGAAGTCATTGCCTGTTTTCTTTACCTATTTGTCTTCACTGTTTGACTATTATCGTAGTTTGGCTTCATACCATCTTCCATCCTGATCCTTACTACCTAGCTGCTATTAGTCTTCGTACTCTCACTTAATTGCATCTTGACTATGGCTTGCTTAGTGTATTTTATCTTCCGCTGCATGCTAATAGGGTCATTTCTATTGTTTGTCTTCGAAACTTCCATGTTTTGAAGACTTTCATAAAAATCGCCTATTCACCCCCCCTCTAGTCGATAACTAGCACTTTCACCAAGCACGGAGAAAGAGGGGTTATGATGGAAGACAATGAAGAAGAAGAGGACGACGACATCTATCCTGGCCATGGGTTCCCTAAATACGATGATACAACAATGGGGGAAGAAGCTGAGCCGGTAATGTAGGAAGAAGCTGAAGAAGAGGCATCATATGAGCCCGCTGATGATCTAGGTCGGGCCATTGGCGATGCAAATAGAAACTGCGCAAGTGATTTGGAGAAGAAGAAGTTGCAGCGCATGTTAGAGGATCACAAGAAATTGCTATACCCGAATTGCGAAGCTGACAAGAAAAAGTTGGGCACCACACTGGAATTGCTGCAATGGAAGACAGAGAATGGTGTATCTGACAAGGGATTTGGAAAGTTGCTGGTAATGATAAATAATATGCTTCCAAATGACAACGAATTGCCTGAGAGTACGTACGAAGCAAAGAAGGTTGTCTGCCCTCTAGGGTTAGAGGTGCAGAAGATACATGCATGCCCTAATGACTACATCCTCTACCGCGGTGAGTACGGGGATCTGGACGCTTGCCCGGTATGCGGTGCATCCCGCTATAAGATCAGGCGCGATGACCCTGGTGATGTCGAGGGCGAGCGCCCCGGGAAGTAGATTCCTGCTAAGGTGATGTGGTATGCTCCTATAATATCACGGTTGAAACGTTTGTTCCAAAACAAAGAGCATGCCAAGGTGATGCGATGGCACAGAGAAGACCGTAAGAAAGACGGAAAATTGAGAGTACCCGCTGACGGGTCGCAGTGGAGAAAAATCGAGAGAAAGTACAGGAAGGAGTTTGCAGATGACGCAAGGAACGTATGGTTTGGTCTAAGCGCAGATGGCATTAATCCTTTTGGGGAGCAGAGCCGCAACCATAGCACCTGGCCTGTGACTCTATGTTTGTATAACCTTCCTCCTTGGTTGTGCATGAAGCGGAAGTTCATTATGATGCCAGTGCTCATCCAAGGCCCTAAGCAACCCGGCAACGATATTGATGTGTACCTAAGGCCATTAGTTGAAGAACTCTTACAGCTGTGGAATGGAACAGGTGTACGTGCGTGGGATGAGCACATGGGGGAAGAATTTGACCTAAAGGCCTTGCTGTTCGTGACCATCAATGATTGGCCTGCTCTCAGTAACCTTTTAGGACAGACAAACAAGGGATACCACGCATGCACGCACTGTTTGGATGATACCGACAGTATATATTTGGACAATTGTAGGAAAAATATGTACCTGGGACATCGTCGATTTCTTCCGAGCAGGCATCCCGTAAGAAAGAAAGGCAAGCATTTCAAAAGTGAGGCAGATCACCGGACAAAGCCTCGCCACCATGCTGGTGCTGATGTACATGATATGGTCAAGGATTTGAAGGTAGCACTACTAGAAAAATAGCTTATAGATAGGCGCTTACCAGTAGCGCGCTATTTTGACCCATGCTACTGGTAATTATTAGTAACGCGCCACATTAACCCCTCGCATGGCGAAAAAACATGCTATTGGTAAATATCTCCCGCGGACAGGGCATAGTAGTAGCGCAGGTTTTGCCACCCACGCTACTACTAAGGGCATCTCCAGCCGCGCCCCCAAGAAGGCCTCCCCAGGCGATTTTTTCGCACCGGCGCCAAAAAAACGGCCCAGTCGCGCCCCCAGGAGCCCGATTTTCGCCGGCTTGGGCCGAAAACAGCGCCGGCGGACCCAGGCCGAACCCGGCACGCTAGGGGGCGCCCGGGGCGCCGGGGCGAGCTGTTTTGGCGCGAAAAAGCCGCGGGCCAGCCGCGTCAGCGACTCGGCGCCTCGTCTTCCCCCAACGGCCTCGGTTCCCGCGGGGAATCAATGGCAAGGCTGCCGCCGGTCAGCCTTGCCATTGATTCCTCACGGGCGGCGCGTCACGGGACGGCGCGCCGACGCCTCCCCTCCCTCGCACGCGTACACACGGGCGCGGCGCGGCTATAAAAGCCGGTGGCCTCCACTCGCCTGTGCCCACACCAGCCCCGCCCCTCGTCGCCGTCCAGCCCCTCCCTCTCCCTGCCTCTCCCGAGCACCGCCGCCCAGCCCCACCCTCTACCTCTCCCGAGCCCGCCCAGCCTTGACGTCACCATGGCAGAACGCTTCCCCGGACATGAGGCGGCGGCCAACGACTTCGGCCGCCGTTCGCTCCGCGAACAGGAGTCCTAGCTCCTATTCCAGGCGAACATCCCGGTGCCGCCGGGCCGACGGGTTGGAGACTCAGCGCCGGGGGAGTGCCCATTCCCCCGTTGCCCGATGCCGTGGCGAAGCCGAAGTACTTCGCCGAGGAAGTCGAGGTTGTGCGCGCCTCCCTCACCGACGCCCAACTCTTCCTCCCCCAGTACGCCGCCGACAACCACGCAGCATTGTCAGCGTATTTCGAGCGCCGCCAGCAGCAGCGCTTGGCGTCCACCAACGGCGCGCCGGTGGTCGGCGGCCGGCAGAACAGCGAGGGGCGCCACCTGTGGTGGGTCGTCCTCAGCCGCACACTCGAGGGCGTGCTCACGTACCTCGAGGGCGGCAACGACCCACCGTTGGCGTACCCCCCGGCGAGGGTGGCCGCCCCGGCGCAGCACCGACGTGCCGGGCCATGGGCGCCAAGGAGGTTCGGGTCCTCCTCCTCTTCCTCCTCTAGATCCTCATCGCACTCCTCCGGCACACCGGTCCTGCTCGGCGTCAAGGCCGAGCCCGCGGCGGAGACGCCGCTCGGCCGGCGCACTCGCAGCGCCGGCATCGTCATCAACGAGGGCGGCCGGCACGCCTCCTCCTCGTCGGCTCCTTCGCGCTTCGTCAAGCCAAAGACGGAGCCGGGGCTGGCGCCGGTGAAGATGGAGTTCGACGACGACGACGCGGCCCTAGAATGGGCGTGCCAGGACTCCATTGCGATGGAGAAGGCGCGCCGGGAGAAGGAGAAGGAGCGCCAGTGCGCCGCCCTACGCCGCTTCGAGGAGTGCCGACGCGGCCGCGATGAAGGCGGGGTCGTCGTCTTATGCGACAGCGACGACGACGACGACGCGCCGCCGCCAGTCCGCCATGGCGACGCCGGGCAGGGGTCCAGCAGGGGTGCCCGCGTCAAGGAGGAGAAGGCCGACGACGACGATGGCGGCGACGGCGGCGACGACTTCAGCCCCTTTCTTTTTTAAGATTAGGTTAATGTAATGAAAATGCGCGAATTTCGCCGAAATTTGCCATGTTTGACTGACGGCTGTGGACCGACTCGGCCCCACGGCCATTTTTTGCGCTGGCTCACTCCCAGACGGCGCTTTTAGACGCCCCCTAGGGGGCCAACGGCGGGAGATGCCCTAAGCGAATAGCCATAGCGAGGTGAGATACCCCACGCTACTACTGAGCGTGTCCACCACTGCTCCACACCCTCCCCCCACCCCCGATCGACCCCACCAAACTCTCTCACGAATATCTAAAAAAAACTCTCTCTCTCGGACACATCTCTCCGCCCGGCCCCGTGTCGCCCCCCCCCCCCCGCGGGCGACCCGGACGCCCGAACCCTAGCAGCCGCCCCCGCCCCCATCCACCTCCCCTCCCGCCGCCGCCGCCGGTGGACGCCGCCGGGCAAAGCCCGCGCGGTGCCGGCGGCGGCGGGCCCTTCCCTTGCCTCCCCTGGAGCGGGGCCGCGGGGGGCTTCTTCTCCAGTCGACGGCGGTGCTCAGCGGCTGGCGCGTCGGGCGGGGCGCGCTGGCAGATGGCGGTGTGCGGCGGCGCTGCTGTTGGCCGGGGTCGGCACGTCGCGGTGGCGCGCGCGGGCTGGCGGCAGCCCGGCGCTCTATTCGTGGCGCGGTTGGCCGGCCAGATCTGCGCTGGCCGGAGGTGGGGAGCGGCGGTTGGAGCTCGGCAGGAGGCCCTGCGGTGCGGTGTGTCTGACGGGTGTCTGCAGCAAGGTGTTGGCGCGGTTGGTGGCTGCGGCGCCGTCCGGTAGCAGCACGGCGAATCCGCGGCCAGGTGGTGAAAGACGGCGCTGTGAGGCTCGGCCAAGATGGAGTCTTGGCGAGCAGCGAGCGGCCGGCTGCCTCTGTGCGGTGTGATGAGCGGCGGTGCTCTCCCGGTGGTGTAGCTTGGTTTCATGGAGATGCGGGTCCAGCCGTCGCAAGGCTATCCCTTGGAGTGGGCGATGGCTGTTGTTGGCGTTTTGGGCCTTGCCGGAGGTGTGGATGGCTGCAGTTCCTTGTCCAGGCGAGGTGTTGATGGGGTGGCCGGTGTGCTCCTTGCCGTGTTTCCGGTAGTCTACTCTCGGCTTGGCAGCTACGTTTGGTGAAGTGTTGCGGTGGCGGCGGTGTGAAGCTTCTGGGACGGTGTGCCGAACTCTAGATGTTGTGGTGAGGTACGACGCGTGGATGAAAATCTTGCACGACTTCCGTCGGCCGGGTGTGGATGTCATTCCCCTCCTTGGAGGCGTCGCGTGTTCGGCATGTCCCTCGCTTGCTTGGAGTGGTGGTGGTCTCCAGGGCGAAAGCCTTGATTCGGTTGAATCGGCACAATGGCGGCGTCCTCGACGTCGTTCCTCTGCTGAGAGCATTGTGTTTGGAGACATGGCCGGCTCCTCGTCGCTCTCCTCCGGTGTTCGCCGTTGTCCTCCTTGATCCTCTGCGGCGCTATGTATGCCCGTTGCCGGTGTGTCCAAGACAACATCTTCCTCGAACCGGATCGAGTCCTGCTACCCACTTGCCACTTCTCCTAGGCGATAAGAGTGGATGGTGCGTCGACAAGTGAAGTGTTGCGGAAGTTGGTGTTCTTCGGGGATGTTCGGTTTCGGTCGAGACGCAGTGTTTTGTGTCAATGAGGATAGGCTCTTTGCTTTGTAGCTTGCTTTGCGGTGTTGGCCGTCTTTGGATTGGCTTGGGTGTGGTGTTTGTACTATGCTTGTTGTTCGCGACAAGCGTAGTTTCTTGTAACTCAAACTCTTCCTTCTATAAAGCTATGGTACGCTTAGGCGTACTCTCGAAAAATAAACTCTCTCCCTCGCACGAACCTCACCCCGCCCCTTGGTCGATCTCCTCTCCCCCACGATCTCCTCGCCGCCGCCGCCACCCACGCCGGCCGGTTCCGGCGAGCTCCGGTCACGCGCCATACGCCCTCAAGGTCCTCAAGCTCCGCCCCTCCGATTCCTCCATCCAGATCCGTGCCTAAGGCATGCACCTTTGCCCGAGGCTAGGGTTTCCGGCGCCTCCCGTGTTCTTGCCGGAATCCACCACAATCGGCGATGGCGAGGCCGGAGCTTGCGGGATCCGTCACCGGCGGCGGCGGGGAGCCCTTGGGCACCGCGTCCTCCACGGCTCCACCCCGGCGTCTGGCGGCAGCAGGATACTGCACACGCAGACCGCGGGCAACCTTGGCGAGTCCGTCTTCGACAGCGAGGTGGTCCCCTCCTTGCTCGTTGAGATCGCCCCCAGCCTCCGCGTCGCCAACGAGGTCGAGTCCAGCAACCCGCGCGTCCGGTACCTATGTAAGGCTCCTACTCTTCTTCACACATTCATGTTCTGTTAATTACTGTTACCAAGGCATGGAAGCAGAGCAGGGCAGATCCTCTTTTCTCTTTGTTAATTATACATACTACTCACTGCTGTTGTATTCTATTAGCACTGAGTCTGCCTGCATATTATATCAAAAAGGTGTGATGGCACCCGGGTGCCCCGACCCCCTTTTATCTGCCCGTTCAGACATGCTAAGATTCGTGCGGTGGTTTGTCCAGCGGCAGAGGATTTGCAGCAGATGCGTTCTTATCCAGTGCATTTAACGGCGACCGAGGCGTGCAACAGGTGCTAGGTGTAGGCTGCAGGTCTATGTGACATGCATGCACAGTGGTTCTCTCTCTTGTTTGACATGCGTGCACAGTAGTGATGACTTTTCTCATCAGCCCCATCCCGTGAGACGTTGTGGAGGGAGAGAGAGGTCAAAGGTGAGGAGAGAGGGAGGATAAATGGCAGCAGGAGAGAGGAGATAGATGGCAGAGGAGAGAGGAGAGAAAAGCTGACTGGGTCTCATGAGAGAGAGAGCGAGAATCTTGGGAGGGGAGAGAGCGTTCGTCCACCTATGAGGGATTGTGAGAGAGAACAGAGAAGAGAGAAAACTGATGTGTTCCGTGAGAGAGAGAGCACCTGGTAGAGTTCAGAGGGGCATCGTTATTTTAAAAAAGTTCAGAGGGGCGTCTACATGTACTGTTCCTGCTGAGCCGACATGACCCCATGTAGGTCCCAGTGGAGCTCTGCGAGAGGCTGTACGCTCACGTGAAACCTGTGCGAAGATTAGCAAACCTAGTGTATTTAGCCCTGTAAACACTGACCGGCTCCAGTGCATGGTTCAGATCACGAGGGAACCAAGCCCATGACAGACGGTGCAGATAAGGGGGTGTACAGACACCCGGGAGCTAAAAGTCCAATCTCATATTATATTCTTCATGCTTGAGTATAAGACTAGTGCTATCTTGCAGCCGGTAATAGTCCATGGATTGACTGTTAATTTATTCATTAAACAAGCCCATAATTCCCTCTCTACCCAGCCGTACCACAGAGTAGAGAGAACTACTACCTCTTCTTTTGTCTCACCCATATGCACAAGTAATTTACTAGCATCTCACTTGGGTACTACCTAGGTCGCTTCTTCTACTACTAATCCACCTAATTACTTTTGTGTATCCACCTAATTACAGTTTCAGTCAGTTTAATGCAACTATCCCTCTTGCTTTAAATCAGGGGCATACATGCATGGATGAATGACCGACAAACATGTACATATTAATGCATGCACGGAGTGTGTTTCTATGAATGACCGACAAACATGTACATATTAATGCATGCACGGAGTGTGTTTCTATGTGTTGCAACTGTCGTGGTCATCATCGTCGATTTGTCATGGTGATCGTCGTCGTGGTCGTCATTGTTCGTTGCCGTCGTCGTCCCCGGAAAGTACTCGGCGTCGAGTAGGCCAACACTATGCATCCATAGCTAAATATCAAGGTAGCTGCTTGCCCTCACATGCAACACTAATCCACTCAGGTGAGAATACTTGCCTGCTGCAGTTTTATCAGCTGATAGCTTAGTTCTAATAATCTGTCTAGAGTAGATCTACCTGACATTTACCCATGTGTTAAATTATTCAGATTGCACGAGCGAGTTCGGGAGTTATGCCGGAACATGATTGTGAGTCAATCTGATCTTATTATTCGAATCTTTGTTCCACACCTTAGGGGGTTACTAATGCAATACTTATCAATTTTATTGTATGCAATCATATATGGTGCAGAGGTCAAAACGATTTAAAGTACTGTTTATATTCTACATTTAAAGGGTCATCTCCTCATATTGTCATTTATTTTTTGTACAGTGCAAAACATAGCAGTTTTTTTATTCCAATGTATCAGGTGCAAAACTTCAATGGGTTATCAAGTGGTACCTTTTTATTTTCCTAATTGACTTGCAGCTAGCAGACTGGTAATATACACTCACCCTCTCTATATGCTCGATCTCAATACTGGAATGATTTTTTTGCTACCATGCAATATTGTTTGCTGGATATTTCTACATTGAATTACCCTAAATCATTTGTGCAATTAAAGGTGTGTAATCCTGATGACATATGTTTGCTGTATTTCCTTCGAACTTTCATTTTCTGTTTGTGAATTAATCGCCAAATGAACGAGTGACTGTGTTGCTTCAGTGCCAAAACATGTCAAGTACTTTTATACTCCCTTCTGTGACAGGACTACTGTAACTACTTTTTGCCTCTTCATACCTCTCTGAATCACCCTGCATTAGTTCCCGATTTCAATGAGCATATCACTCGCACAAGTTGCTCACGTTAAGGACAATCTTACGTTATTTACAACTGTGGAGCATCACCATGATTACCTTACATTGTCATAGTTGGTGAGCTGAACAATGATGAGATCACACAACTGTAGTATCTGATTTGTGTATTCCACGGATGCTATTGATACTTCTGCTTAGGTTCTACTTGCTACAGTTGAACACTATATCATGTTATGTACTCTGGTCGTGGTTAGTAGAAAATAGTTTAACTTGCATTTTGAGGTTCTAATGTTTGTATTGAGCTCTTGATCCTAAATATTTTTCCATAATTGTTCTCTCTTTTATAGATTGCCTTATGATTATTCATATGCGTTATAGTACTTTGTTCTAGTTAATGATGACTTTTACCAATATTATCCTTTCCCATGCCTCGAAACTATCAACCTGGCCCAGAGAATGATTTTTTTAGGATTCATGGTTATTTTTTCTTGTTATCAGGCATTACTATTGATTCATGTGCATGTGCTAAAAAGAAAGAAAATACCCTACTGGATTTGGATGCGGACGCCAACTAACAATTTTTCACTTTCCGACGTGGGCGTAGGGGTGATTGACGTGGACTACTGCGGCCTAGTGGGTGTCGTGCTCTTCAACCACTTGGAGGCGGACTTCATCATGAAGCCTGACGACCGCGCCGCACAGATGATCATCAAGGTCATTGCGACACCGGAGGTCGCCGAGGTGGAGGACCTCGACGTCACCGTCCGGCGGGAGGGAGTGTTCGGATCCATCGACGTTTGAACTCCGAGCCTTGGTAGATACATCTAGAGAAGTGGTCTAGTTGTTTGCATCTGATGTTAAATGCGATCTCATGATCTCGATTTGAGATGTTCAATGTTGTATCCATGAATGCTGCAAGTGCTAAGATGGTTCTGTGAACTTTTATTTACACTGGACGTGTCTTGATTTCCATCCATGAGTACTGCATATGACTTTTAGTTTTTTTTTAATTTCTAGTTAGTTAGTTGTAGCGTGGGGGAAAAATTGGGGGGCTACTAGTACTTGGATAGTAGTAGCGTAGGTGTAAGTGGGGCGCTACTAGTACTTAGATAGTAGTAGTGTAGGTGCTGAATAGTGGTAGCGTGGGTGCACTGCGCTACTACTAACTTTTTTGCGCTACTACTAACTTTTTTAGATATAGCGCGGGGTATAAAACGCGCTACTGCTAAAAGTTAGCTGTAGCGTCTTAGTAGTAGCGCGGGGTACCCACGCTACTGGTATGCAAAAAACCTATGCTATTGGTAGTGTTTTTACTAGTAGTGTAGTCTTTGGAAAGGGTCCTGGCGGACAAGCTGTTCCGAATGACGCTGACGGACGCGCACTCATGTGGAAGAAGAAATCTATATTTTGGGACCTGCCCTATTGGAAAGACCTAGAGGTCCGCTCTGCAATCGACGTGATGCACATGACGAAGAATCTTTGCGTGACCCTGCTTGGCTTCTTGGGCGTGTATGGAAAGACAAAAGATACACCTGAGGCACGGGAGGACCAGCAACGTATGCATGAAAAAGACGGCATACATCAGAGTCATGCCAACTACGCTCTTACCAAAGAAGAGAAGGAAATCTTCTTTGAATGCCTGCTCAGTATTAAGGTACCGTCTGGCTTCTCATCGAATATAAAGGGAATAATAAACATGGCAGAGAAAAAACTTCCAGAACCTAAAGTCTCATGACTGCCACTGCTTTCGGTTGCCGATTGTGAAGCTATGTGCATTCCTCAATGCAATCTCTCAGAAGGTAATCGATCCAGAAATCATACCAAGGTTAGAGAATGATTTGGTGCAATGTCTTGTGAGTTTTGAGTTGGTGTTCCCACCATTCTTCTTCAACATCATGACGCACGTCCTAGTTCACCTATGCGAAGAGATTAACGTTTTGGGTCCTGTATTTCTACATAATATGTTCCCCTTTGAGAGGTTCATGGGAGTCTTAAAGAAATATGTTCATAACCGTGCTAGGCAAGAAGGAAGCATCTCCAAGGGCCATGAAAATGAGGAGGTGATTGAGTTTTGTATTGACTTTATTCCTGACCTTAAGCCGATTGGTGTTCCTGAATCGTGGCATAAGGGCAGACTGAATGGAAAAGGCACGCTAGGAGGGGATCAAATAATATGTATGGACGGACATTTTCTCACTGAAGCACACTACACAGCTCTACAGAATTCCGCCTTGGTGGCTCCGTATATGGACGAACACAAGAATTTTCTACGCTCCAAACACCCGGAGCGGTCTGATGACTGGATTACGCGTGAACAAACTAGGAGTTTCGCCGACTGGTTGCAGACACGTACCATGCATGACGCCTCTATTGAAGATGACCTGTACTCGTTGTCCCAGTTACCATATTCGAATATAATGAGGTACGAGATAAATGGTAATACATTTTACACGATCGCCCAAGATAAGAAGAGGACCAACCAAAACAGTGGTGTCCGCTTTGATGCAACAACCAAGATGGGAAAGGAAACATATCATGGTTACATAGAGGAGATATGGAAACTTGACTATGGACGTGTTTTGAAGGTCCCTTTGTTTCGGTGCAAATGGGTCAATATGACACGAGACGGGGTAACGGAAGACCCGCAGTATGTAATGACAACAGTGGATCTCAACAATCTTGCGTATGCAGACGAACCATTCATCCTAGCTAATGATGTGGCACATGTTTTCTATCTGAAGGACATGTCTACCAAGCCGAGAAAAAAAAAGATAAGGAAGCGAATGCATCATACGATGAGCCAAAGCGCCACATAGTTCTTTCTGCGAAGAGAAACATCGTTGGCGTAACATCCCAAAATTCTAAATTTTGGAATGTTATAATAAATAGATAGTTTGATTGATTTTTGATTGATTGACTGAAAGTGAGTGAATTCGAAACTTTTTGAAAGTTAAATGAGAGGGAATAAAAGGACTTTCCCAAACTTTCATATTTGCTTCCTGATCTCCATGAATTCAAATTCTTTTCAAATACAAAACCCTTGAGCGAAGATGATATGATTTCTTCCATTTAAATTAAATGAAAGGGTATTTGAAAATAATTGAATTTCATTTGGAAATATTTCAATTCATAAACTTCATGCAGCTCAATGATTTTCACGAGTGAAGATAAAATGACTTTTTCAAAATATACGAAATATGAGTTGGGAGTTTCAAAGAATTAAAAGTTCTTTTGAATTTATTTTTCAATTCGGAGTTATTTGAGTTTTATTCAAATTATTTTCTCCAAAAATAAAATATAAGGAAATTAGGGTAACAGGATTCCCTACAACAGAAAATTGGAGAAAAATTAATTTGAAATCATTTTGGTATTTTTAAAATGATTTTTGTTGGATTTTATTAGGGCAGTAGCACTCTTTGAATTATTTGAAGTTTTCTGGATTTTATTTGACTTTATAAAAATGTCCATGTTGTAGAAAATCTTTTTCTGAAAATTTTGATATATTATATGCCTATATAATAATTTTATTTATTTTGCTTTTATTATTTTATTTGTCTGAAAAATGTTTTATAAAAAAAATTCTCGCCGACTGGGCCGGCCCAGCACCCGAGCCAGGCCGCAGGCCCAGCCCAGCGCGCCGCCCCGTCACCCCGCGCGACCAGGCGGGAGTCCGCCGCCGCCACGGCTCGCCGAAGCGGTCTCCCCGCCGGACTCCTCCTCCCTTGCCCCCTCCTCCACGTCTCCTCTGCCCCCTCCCCTATAAATCCCGAGCCCCCTGGATCCGCAGCCCGCCGACCTAGCCTCGCGCCTTGCACCGCCGCGCCGCAGATCGCCGCCGCCGCATAGCTACGCAGCTGCCGCTGCGCCGCAGCCACCGCCCCGCGCCGCACGCACCGCGCCACCACCACCGCTCGCCTGCGCCGCCGCCGCTCTCTACCCAGCTAGCGCAGCCGCATCTCGCCGGACTCACTGGAGTCCGCGACCTCGCCAGAGCCGCCGCCCCGATCCAAACCGCCGTCGCCGGTTTTCGAAGAAAACCGTCCTGACTGGTAAAAACCGTTGCCCCGGTTTGCCCGGTTTTTTTTAAGTTTCGGTTTATTCAGGTTATTCTTATTAGAGATCGTTCGCTCGTTTACATTCTTCAGTGAACATATTCACTGTTTAGTACTAAACAGTGCACGCTCGCTTATTAGATCTGTTCTTTGTAGCCAGGGACCTTTTCATAGTTATTTTTCTTATAGTTTAGCCCCTGATTTTCAAACAACCGTAACTTTTTACTCGTTAGTCCAAATTCAACGAAACCAACGCTCACTTCTTCGTTATGATCCCCTCTATCCAGTAATTCAACTTGAACATGTTTTTGAAAGTTTTAAAATTTGAATTCAAACAGATTTGTATTCAAACTTCTTTTGTTCATAACTTGAGTTTTATGACTCCGATTTAGTTGATTCTTTTTGCAAACTAAAGCTCTTGACCTAAACTTTCTGATAAGGCCAAACTCACATAATTTTGGTACTGTTAGAAATTGTTTTATGTTGCAAGAGTTATTTGCTTGGTTTTGATGTTTTCCGAATCGTTTTCTTCGATCCTTCTGATCTTTTGAGTGATTGCTTATGTGTGGTTATTATTGCTTGCTTACGATAGACTGACCGGAGTGTGACGAGTAGATCTATCAAGAGTTTTGAGTGCGAATCATCTTCATCAACATTGCAGGCAAGTAACACTTTGATCATACTTTCCCACTGCCTAGTTTTTATTGCATTAGATCTATCCTCACACATTGCATGATTAAGATCTAATTAAATTGTGGGATGGGAAGTAGTTGAGGTAGTACCTATTACCTGTTTTACTTACGAAACCTTTGGGAGTTACTTCTACGTTTGCTTATTATGCCATGCTATGCTAGTAGACGTGGATTGGTTGAGTGATCTCCATGACAGATGTGAGTATTGTTAAATTAATGGTTTATCTAAGGTGGAAACTTAAACACACATCTGGGTGGATTGAGGCACCTGGTTTCTATCAGGACTTGCCTGTTTTTCTTTGGACCGCCACCCAGGCTCAAAGGGATCATAAGATCATTCATGCTAGTAACTTCCGTGTGCAGCCACAAGCCATTATGGGCTCTGGCAGAGTTGATTAAGTCGTGCGAAATCTTACAGGGTAGACTAGCAGATGTAGGGGAAAGTAGGTGTACCGGTCTATCCAAACGTAAGGTGCTAGCGCTTCTGAAAGACTATGTCTCGGTCATCCGTTTCTCAAACATCATGTAGTGCGAGAAATTAAACGGAGGTGATTGAGTCTTGTGGGGAAAAGTGCGCAAACCTCTGCAGAGTGTACAAACTAATCATGATTAGCCGTGTCCCCGGTTATGGACATCTTGAGTATCTAGTTCTTGGATATCCTGTTGATCTCATCACGTTACTTTAATTAATTTTGTTGGGTTTTAATGATGATTCTTAATTGGGATTGAGAATGCTGTCAACCATTCTCAATGTTTAACAACCACCATGATAGTTAAATAAATTTATTCCTTTGCAGTAGGGAAAAATTGGCTTTTCGCAAAAATATTATAACCATAGAGCTTTTCCACCAGCCATATATGCATGTAGTGATAGCCATTGTTCATCATTTTCTCTGTGGTGTGAATTTGCCAGTACATTCAATGTACTGACCCGTTTCGGGCTGCAACGTCTCATGTTGCAGGATTTCTTACGATGAGTAAGTGATATGCTAGGGTTACGATTTCTACACTCAACTTTGCTGTTGGTGTTGATGGGAATCCACAACCTTGTTGCTTCCGCTATATTGGATTGAGGTAATAGTATTTACGTTACTTTATACATGTGATTTACCTCTGTTATAAATCCTTTAAGTACTGTGTGTGTCAGCATACCGATCCAGGGATGACACGTAAGCACAGAGACTTGTCCCATTCGGGTCGGGTCGCTACAAGATGGTATCAGAGCACATGTTGACTGTAGGACGTGACCCTAGAAACTGGCAAGCCTATAGGAAAGATTTTCTCTACAACTTTCTTTTTCAAAAAGATCTTTTACCTCTCTTCTCTTCTGAGCTTATTCAAATATCCCCTTTTAGTGGGACCAGACCCCTTTCCCCTTTTGACCACTCGAAGATTCGACTGATGAAATCACTTCAAGGAGTACAAAATATCGGACAACCACGACCACTACGGAATGAAGGAGATTTTACCATACATTATGATAATGGAAACTGCAGTGGTTAAAGACTCCGAAGACTAGGAGATTTTGAAGGCTCTGAAGAATTCTCAGATTTTATGAAGGCTAACTTATGGAACTTGGCAGACTAAGGAAGCTGTCAATACCCGAGATCAAGGTGTGTTGGAAAAAGACCGGAGCATGGAGAGTTAGAAACTAAAGGTTCTATCAAGGAAAACCCTAAGGCAGGAGATATCAACTATGGAGAGATAGCTCATGGAAATGACAAGAGCAGAAACACGCTATCCATGATGTTATCACCCGCTTATGCTATTGTGACCGTGCTGAGTTAAGCATACGCATGGAAGGATTGGATGGTAGAAGGCTGATGGAGCACCTATCAGCCGGATGAAGTTTTAACTCTAGCCAATGTATCACCAGGATCTGGAATGTTACATCAAGAAGTTAAGATGAACCTTCAGGAAGCCGTATTTTGACAAGGAAGTATTTTGAGAAGAACTCCGGACCCAGAAGCTGAGAGTAGCCAAGCTGAAGGAGCAAAACGTCGAGATATAGGAGATTCGTCAGTAACTGAAAGACAGTAGGACCGTGGTTCATACCAAGATTTTGAAACCCAGAAGTTTGGAAAGCAACTCCAGAAATTTTGAAGGACGCCACGAGAGACTTTGCGTTAACAGAGATGATCTGGCAAAAGAACTTGAGAAGGTCAAGCACGGTCGAAAGAAGCCATCAGAGACATGAACAAGACTTGAAGGGTTTGGCGACATGAAGATTTATAGACCTTTAGAAGACCAAACCCCTGTTACACCTGCGTTAGATGCGACGATTGTGAGCTGTCATTTGTTTGATGTTTTTTTTTCCGACAGCCATAATAAAATCTGTCTTTCCAAAACCATTGTTTGTATTGTGTGCATCCCTCTCGATCTCTATTATCTCACCCCAAAACCCATGGACCCAATAGATGATGAATGGAGATGAGCTCGTATTTTCTGGACCGATGAGTCAATTGGAGACAGATCGATGGATTCAGAACATGGAGGATCATATGGAGAACAACCCCATAGTCGGAAAGGATATGGCCCAGCATGCTCTTCAATGCTTTGAAAGAGGTGCTGCTACTTGGTGGAGGATGTACCAAACCATCAATGGATGGCAAGGAGTAACCACTTGGAAAGAATTTAAGTTGACTTTGCTAAAGTCTCAGTTTGTGTCCCAGAAATTGAAACCTTATGGAAATGATATGAAGAAACCTTGTGCATGCAAGCTCTGTGGAGAAATAGGACACACCCATAAAGAACACAAGGATGAATGCCCTAATTGTGAAGGAAGTCACCCAACTGAAGAATGCCCAACTAGGCAGATCACTTGTTTCTTGTGTGAAGGGACTACCCACTACCCTGCATAGTGTCACATTTACCCCATGGTACAAAGAATCGTCCAGCAGAAAAAAAGAAGCAATGAAAGCAGCCCTAATGGGAATTTTAGAAGAACCTGTGATGAAGGAAGAGGTGGAGGACACACCCAAAGAGGAACCAATTAAACCCTGCACCAAGTCTTGCTATTCATGTGGAGAAGAAGGACACATCTCCTAGAATTGTATGAATGGGGATCTAGTAGAATTCCCGACGGAGGAAGTAGAGTATGACCCACCGGAAATAGAAGCCCTGATTGGAATGGGAAAGTCCAGAAAGAGAAGTAGATTGGATTCCAGGAAGGATCCGAGTCATATCACCTGTTATAGGTGCAAGGAGTCAGGGCACTACCTCAGCAATTGCCCAAAAAGGAAGCCAAGGACCCAAGGAGGCTATATAATCACAAGAAAACCTCGAAACTTGTCAGAAGTAATATGTTTCCGTTGTAATGCAGCAGGGCACTTTGCCAGAGATTTGTTCGAAGGAGAAGGAGACTTGTGATACATAGTTGAGTTTGTAACAGAAGAAATATAGTAGTAGTGAGAACATTTTCCTTCATATTAAGGTGTTGAGCTGAGGCATGTAATGGAAAAACAGGAGATTGTAATAATTTGAGAATCAATAAAGTTAGCAGTGTTGGTACTGATTTGGATTTTATGAGTTACTCTATGAGGAAAGATGTTGACCATTTTCGAGGATATGAGAAATATGTTCTATGGAATATTGGAGCATTTTAAGGGTGCTAGTACCCTGTAAAGACCGTTGACCCCTGGAAAAGATAAGGATACCCCACTGAGTGGATTTTGGACAAAATTAATATGAGTTTTGTCTCGATATGTTTGATACCCCAAGAGTGTGTGGGATGAAGTTGGAGACCGTTAGTTGTTTGGACCAAATGTGACCAAGGAGTCAGAAGAGAATGTTAAGTTGATTCGAGATAGACTGAAGGTAGCTCAGTCCAGGTAGAAGAGTTATGCAGACTCAAAAACGCAAGGAGGTAGTCTATGAAATTGGAGACAGAGCATGTTTTCGTGTGTCCCTTCTGCAAGGAATTAAACGATTTGGAGTTAAGGGAAAGTCAGCCCCAAGTTTTGTAGGACCATACCGAGTTTGACAAAATAAGAATGAGTCTTGTCTCGGCATGTGGGATATTCCACGAGGATGAAGAGATGAATTACTATTGGATATAAAGGAGGTATGATGTTGGAAATATGGATCAATGGAAATTCCATGATGAGTCTGAGTAATCATGTTCTAGTTTGGTGCCAATAGAAGGAAGGAAGACAGTACAATGGGATGGATTTAAGTATGCTTGGAAGCTAGAAGTTGGATGTTGGAATAATGATCAGTTGCCCAGATGATGAGTTCAAGGTTGACAAGTGATGAGATGGGCCATAACCCACAGGCCCCAGGACCTGCCAAGAAGCAAACACACTCTCGCTGAAGGAAAAACCCTGGAAGAAGTTACGATTTTATCGATAGACGATTTAATAGGAGTAACGCAAAACCTGAGAGTTGTGAAGGAACGATAGATGTTTGTTTGGCTTGCAGAATCAATGGATTTATCCGAACCCGGTTCGTCAACAAGAGAAATTCTGCAATGCTTGTGAGGATGCGAGATTCGCTAAACCATATACAAGGTAATGATTTGGGTGCGGGATGGATTGATCACCATACCGACTTACTCTTATTATTCGCCTTGGTATGTGGGATGGTAAATCTGAGTGACTTACCTATAGTAGAGAGACGACGATATTAAACCTTGTTTGAACCTTAGAATGGTATAAGTATTTTCCCTTGTACAAGGCAGTTTTTGCCAACCATAGGTTATACGGTGAGGTTCAACCAGACCCATCTCCTGCAGGAGAAACCATAAATTTTTGAGCACCATGAGATATCGATATTTGTTTAGTTTTGGCGCCAGACCCATCAGCTAAGAAGACCCAATCTCGGAATAACCTTACCAAGAGGAAAGGAAAGCAGAATTGATGAAAAGGTTATGCCGTTACCGGAAGAACCCAGAGAACGGAATTTTCCCGAGATCTAAGAAGATCGACACTGTCAAGAATAAGGATGGAGTATATGAGTTTTGATGGAACCGTAACAATGATTCTAAGGGTGGTAGCACCCCAGACCCCGAAGACGATCGATGGATTTTGAGAAGACCCCCAAACCCTAACCTATTTTCTTTCTAGCCTCTCCGAATCTCGAGGACGAGATTCATTTTAAGGGTGGTAGGTTTGTAACATCCCAAAATTCTAAATTTTGGAATGTTATAATAAATAGATAGTTTGATTGATTTTTGATTGATTGACTGAAAGTGAGTGAATTCGAAACTTTTTGAAAGTTAAATGAGAGGGAATAAAAGGACTTTCCCAAACTTTCATATTTGCTTCCTGATCTCCATGAATTCAAATTCTTTTCAAATACAAAACCCTTGAGCGAAGATGATATGATTTCTTCCATTTAAATTAAATGAAAGGGTATTTGAAAATAATTGAATTTCATTTGGAAATATTTCAATTCATAAACTTCATGCAGCTCAATGATTTTCACGAGTGAAGATAAAATGACTTCTTCAAAATATACGAAATATGAGTTGGGAGTTTCAAAGAATTAAAAGTTCTTTTGAATTTATTTTTCAATTCAGAGTTATTTGAGTTTTATTCAAATTATTTTCTCCAAAAATAAAATATAAGGAAATTAGGGTAACATGATTCCCTACAACAGAAAATTGGAGAAAAATTAATTTGAAATCATTTTGGTATTTTTAAAATGATTTTTGTTGGATTTTATTAGGGTAGTAGCACTCTTTGAATTATTTGTAGTTTTCTAGATTTTATTTGACTTTATAAAAATGTCCATGTTGTAGAAAATCTTTTTCTGAAAATTTTGATATATTATATGCCTATATAATATTTTTATTTATTTTGCTTTTATTATTTTATTTGTCTGAAAAATGTTTTATAAAAAAAAATCTCGCCGACTGGGCCGGCCCAGCACCCGAGCCAGGCCGCAGGCCCAGCCCAGCGTGCCGCCCCGTTACCCCGCGCGACCAGGCGGGAGTCCGCCGCCGCCACGGCTCGCCGGAGCCGTCTCCCCGCCGAACTCCTTCTCCCTTGCCCCCTCCTCCACGTCTCCTCTGCCCCCTCCCCTATAAATCCCGAGGCCCCCTGGATCCGCAGCCCGCCGGCCTCGCCTCGCGCCTTGCGCCGCCGCGCCGCAGATCGCCGCCACTGCATAGCTCCGTCGCTGCCGCTGCGCCGCAGCCACCGCCCCGCGCCGCCCGCACCGCGCCACCACCACCGCTCGCCTGCGCCGCCGCCGCTCTCTACCCAGCTAGCGCAGCCGCATCTCGCCGGACTCGCCGGAGTCCGCGACCTCGCTGGAGCCGCCGCCCCGATCCAAACCGCCGCCGCCGGTTTTCGAAGAAAACCGTCCTGACTGGTAAAAACCGTTGCCCCGGTTTGCCCGGTTTTTTTAAAGTTTCGGTTTATTTAGGTTATTCTTATTAGAGATCGTTCGCTCGTTTACATTCTTCAGTGAACATATTCACTGTTTAGTACTAAACAGTGCACGTTCGCTTATTAGATCTGTTCTTCGTAGCCAGGTACCTTTTTGTAGTTATTTTTCTTACAGTTTAGCCCCTGATTTTCAAACAACCGTAAATTTTTACTCATTAGTCCAAATTCAACGAAACCAACGCTCACTTCTTCGTTATGATCCCCTCTATCCAGTAATCCAACTTGAACATGTTTTTGAAAGTTTTAAAATTTGAATTCAAACAGATTTGTATTCAAACTTCTTTTGTTCATAACTTGAGTTTTATGACTCCGATTTAGTTGATTCTTTTTGCAAATTAAAGCTCTTGACCTAAACTTTCTGATAAGGCCAAACTCACATAATTTTGGTACTGTTAGAAATTGTTTTATGTTGCAAGAGTTATTTGCTTGGTTTTGATGTTTTCCGAATCGTTTTCTTCGATCCTTCTGATCTTTTGAGTGATTGCTTATGTGTGGTTACTATTGCTTGCTTACGATAGACTGACCGGAGTGTGACGAGTAGATCTATCAAGAGTTTTGAGTGCGAATCATCTTCATCAACATTGCAGGCAAGTAACACTTTGATCATACTTTCCCACTGCCTAGTTTTTATTGCATTAGATCTATCCTCACACATTGCATGATTAAGATCTAATTAAATTGTGGGATGGGAAGTAGTTGAGGTAGTACCTATTACCTGTTTTACTTACGAAACCTTTGGGAGTTACTTCTACGTTTGCTTATTATGCCATGCTATGCTAGTAGACGTGGATTGGTTGAGTGATATCCATGACAGATGTGAGTATTGTTAAATTAATGGTTTATCTAAGGTGGAAACTTAAACACACATCTGGGTGGATTGAGGCACCTGGTTTCTATCAGGACTTGCCTGTTTTTCTTTGGACCGCCACCCAGGCTCAAAGGGATCATAAGATCATTCATGCTAGTAACTTCCGTGTGCAGCCACAAGCCATTATGGGCTCTGGCAGAGTTGATTAAGTCGTGCGAAATCTTACAGGGTAGACTAGCAGATGTAGGGGAAAGTAGGTGTACCGGTCTATCCAAATGTAAGGTGCTAGCGCTTCTGAAAGACTATGTCTCGGTCATCCGTTTCTCAAACATCATGTAGTGCGAGAAATTAAACGGAGGCGATCGAGTCTTGTGGGGAAAACTGCGCAAACCTCTGCAGAGTGTACAAACTAATCATGATTAGCCGTGTCCCCGGTTATGGACATCTTGAGTATCTAGTTCTTGGATATCCTGTTGATCTCATCACGTTACTTTAATTAATTTTGTTGGGTTTTAATGATGATTCTTAATTGGGATTGAGAATGCTGTCAACCATTCTCAATGTTTAACAACCACCATGATAGTTAAATAAATTTATTCCTTTGCAGTAGGGAAAAATTGGCTTTTCGCAAAAATATTATAACCATAGAGCATTTCCACCAGCCATATATGCATGTAGTGATAGCCATTGTTCATCATTTTCTCTATGGTGTGAATTTGCCAGTACATTCAATGTACTGACCCGTTTCGGGCTGCAACGTCTCATGTTGCAGGATTTCTTACGATGAGTAAGTGATACGTTAGGGTTACGATTTCTACACTCAACTTTGCCGATGGTGTTGATGGGAATCCACAACCTTGTTGCTTCCGCTATATTGGATTGAGGTAATAGTATTTACGTTACTTTATACATGTGATTTACCTCTGTTATAAATCCTTTTAGTATTGTGTGTGTCAGCATACCGATCCAGGGATGACACGTAAGCACAGAGACTTGTCCCATTCGGGTCGGGTCGCTATAGTTGGAGTGGATGACAAGACAGACATGTCAGAAGATTATGAAAAGTTTGATAAAATTTCTCCATTCAGAGTGAATATTGACCCGAGCATCCAGTTAAATGATGAAGATTTTCCATGGCTACGGCGCAAAGGGACACACGCGAAGTAAAAGTTTCACACCCAAAGATCTGGGATGTGATCGGCTTCACTATCATCACTTTCTTCTATGTTTCACACCCAGGAAGGAATCTCTGTAATAGTTAGTGTAGTTATGTGTTTTGGCATTTGAAACGCGAAGAAAGTTTATGTGCAAACAAATTCTTTCGTGCATTTACTGATTTTTTTAGCTAAATGACTCTGAAATTGAAAAGCATTTCAAAAGAACTCAGAAAAGGTTGAAAGTTGGCATGGTATCATAATTCACCCACATAGCATGTGCAAAGAAATAGAGAGGGTTACCGCAAAAACTGAATGCACTTCGTGTACAAAATTGATAATCTCTTTCGAAGTATCAGGGTTTCGGACGAAAACTCATCCATTACAAAGGCATTTCATTTTTTAAATAACCTAAGCATTACCAAATTGAATATAATGATAAAACACACTAATATTAAACATAAGAAATAATAATCACTGTAAAATCTATTTTCAAAGTTAAGTTATTCACAAACTAGTGATTCACACAAATTTCAAATAATTCAAAATGTAAACTATTCAAATTTGTAAACTGCTGGCACTAATAGAAAGTTTGTAATTTTTTATACTTCAAGCAAAAATATTCACAAAGAAACTCTAAATACAGCAAAAAACAACTCAAAAATAAATAAAACAAAAATAAATAATGCAAAAAATAAGAAAATAAAAAAGCTCGCCTACTGCGCCAGAGCGGCCTACATACGACTAGAAACCCAACCTGTAGTTGGGCCGGGATGCAGGCCCGCAAGCCCAGTAGGCCCACAGGCAGAGTAGGAGAGGTAGGCCCAGAAGGCCTGCTATTGAGAGGAGCTCAATGCAGTGCCCGCGCCGGGGCTTATAAACAGGTCCGGGCGCTCCTCAACTAGCGAGGTGGGACTAAACTTCTGCGCCCCTCGCCTGGCAGCACACACCCTTTAGTACCGGATCGTGGCTCCAACCGGTACTAAAGGGTGGTCTTTAGTACCGGTTGGTGACACCACCCGGTACTAAAGGTGGGCGCTTCCCGCCGCTTGGCCTGGACAAAACAGACCTTTAGTACCGGTTGGTGGCTTCAACCGGTACTAAAGGTTGTTCTATATAAGAAAACACTTCAAAAAAATCAGTTTCTCATCTCTTCCTATGCTTCTTTCTCCTCTGCCCCATCGCTGCCGCCCCTCGTCGCCGCCCCCGTCGCCATCCGTCGCCGTCCCCGTCCCCGTCCCCGTTGCCGTCGTCCCCGGCCCTGTCCCGTCGCTGCGCCCCGCCCCGGCCTCCCGTCGTCCCCGCCCGGCCCGTCCCCGTCCCCGTCATAGCCGCCCCGTCCCCATCGCCGTCGTCATTGCCCGTCTCCGTCCCCGTCGCCGCCCCCCGTCGCCGTGCCTCGCCGGTGAGCTCCTGCCCCGGCCGCCATGTCCACACACACGCACGCGCACACACACACACACATTGTTATAGAAATGTTAGCAATTTTTCTGTTTTTTGGTTATAGAAATATTAGAAATGTTAGTTATATAGAAATGTTATAAATTTTTCTATTTTTAAGTTATAGAAATATTTATAGAAATGTTAGCAATTTTTCTGTTTTTTAGTTATAGAAATATTAGAAATGTTAGTTATATATATAGAAATGTTAGAAATTTTTCTGTTTTTTAGTTATACAAATATTAGAAATGTTAGTTATATATATAGAAATGTTAGAAATTTTATAGTTAGTTTTAGCTAGATGAATTAGATTAATTAATGTCAAAATGTTAGAATTTGCATATAGAATTTTAGTTATCACAATCCAATCACATTTTAAAAATGTCACTTTTAGCGGGCATATAGTATTTGTTCTCGACGATGCCCGGCCCGCATCCTCGCCGTCGACCCGTTCGCCACGACGTCCGGCTGACCCATGTCCTGGACTGGGCTCCGCCGGGCTGGCACTGGGAGGTGCTACCTGGAGGGACGCCGCTTGGTGAGGAACCCAGCCTCGGGTCCCGTCGTCGACCCTGATCTCCTTTGGTGGTGTTCGCGTGGGCCACATTCGGTGCAGAGGGAGCTGGCCCCGCCGGAGGTGGTGTGTCGTCGTGTCAGGGAGGAGGACGAGCACGTCCATCGCTACATGGCTGCTATGGACGTCAGGTTCTCCAATACCTGGTAGATTCTTTGGGCAGATGACCGGAGATATGATCCTGTGATGGTTCCTTCTCATTGGGTGTCCACCGCTCGCGCCCCAGGAACCGCGAGTGGCCTAGATTCTTCTGTAGTATTCGATCTTTATTAGCTACCTAGCCAGTGATGTATTTGATATATAATATTCGAGACGATGTATTCGATATTATATATATTATTCGAGACGATGTACTCGAGATTATATATCATTCGAGACGATGCATATTATGTACTATATGATTCAGTTTTTCCTTATTGATATTGTAATTTGAATACTAAATTGTTTTATATTTCTTCTGTATTAGTTAAGTAAAAGCTATGGTGGACAATACCGGCAGAGAGAGAGAAGAGGAATTGTTCGAGATCATACGCAGCCCTCGCAGGCTAGATGATCTGAATGAAACAGATGACGGCTCCCAATATCGGAACAATACTGGGGAGGGTGATGATAACATATTCGATCTCGACGACCGAGCTGATGAAGTCATGAACTATGTTTATGATTATGATGACGCAGACAATGTTTATGAGGACACAGACAATGTTGATCTTGAAATAACAAAGACTACCAGCGAGGTATATTTATATAAGCAGGCATCTGGTGATCATCACATGTTTTTTATTTGAAGATATATATATATATATATATATATATATATATATATATATATATATATATATATATATATATATATATTAACGAATCGATCTTTCTTCTTTCATCCCTCTGGATCGACCAAATCTGCTTTTACAGATAGCAGGACAAAGCAGGCCCGGGCAAAAAGTTGAAGGAGGATGTAAAGTACAACATCGACTCCATCAAAGCTAATGGCGAACCCCTCACGCCTAAGGGCATTGCGAACAAGTGGACTCGTCAGTGCAGAGTTCTTGTGAAGGACCAACTCCCGATCTCCATTCAAGAATGGAAAGAGCCAAAACCTAAACATCCAGATGTTACTTGGGTCGACGATAGAGCAAAACAAAATCTTTGGGAATCTCTGATGGAACACTTCACCCTACCAGATTATTTCACTGATGCAGATGTGCAGAAAGTCAAGGACGCTGCTCTTAAGAAGATGGCAATTGCATTCAACACCCACAAGAAAACTGTATGGGCCAACTACCTTGCTGCAAAAAAGAAGACTCCAGAATTCAAGGGAACACTGGAGAAGCAAAGAGAACACTGGCCCGCTTTCATGAAATTCAAGGAATCATAATTATCTAAGGAACGGTCGAGAAAAAACAAGGCCAATGCCGCAAAAAAGACGCAGTTCCATAGGCTGGGTCCAGGTGGCTACGCGGTGGCAATGCCTAAGTGGGATAAGTCTGAGCAAGAGATGGAGGATGCAGGGGTCACTCCGGTTACTAGGAGCTGGCCCCCCAGGTGCAGAACTCGGTTCTATGCGCATGGGGGGCGTTGGACCCGAAGACAGGCCTGGTTTCGAAGAAGGCAAGTGTAAAAGGAGCAGATCAAAAGTTACTTGACGCAATAGAAGATGCTCGAAAGGGGGTGTTCATGCCCAACAGAGAGAACGACGAGCTTATGTGCGCCCTGGGAAATCCTGAACACCCGGGAAGAACACGAGGCAAGGGTGTTATTCCCTGGTATGAGGGCTTTTCGGAATGGAACGACGACTACAGGACCCGTGCAAGAAAGAAGATGGAGGAGGAGGAGAAGGGGAAGCTGGAGGAGAAGCAGAGGAAGCAGGACACGGAACGCCTTCAAGGCCTAGAAGCAAGGCACGCGGACTTGGCACTCAAATTCCAGCAGCAGCAGCAGCAGCAGCAGCAGATCGACTCACTTAGCCAGCAAAGGGGGTCTCAGCAACGGCAGCAGTGAGCGGATGATCATCCAGCATTGGATAGCACCGTCTCATCCATGCCGAGAAGCAGCGTTGGTTCTGCCCCGGGCAACGCACTGCTCGATACATACCCTGTGGATGACATCATAGAGAACACTAACTGTGAGATACCCTTCAAAATGAAGAACATATCCATGAAGGTGGCGGACGCCGTTGCTTTTACAATTACCCCCGAAGCAACCTTCCATTGTGCCAGCAAAGCGGGTCTCAGCAGCTGCAGCAGCTTGCGGATGATCCAGCATTGGATAGCACCGCCTCATCCATGCAGAGAAGTAGCATGGGTTCCGCCCCAGGCGACGCAATGCTGGATAGATACCCCGTGGATGACATCATGGAGAACACTAACTGCGAGCTACACTTCAAAATGAAGAACATATCCATGAAGGTGGCGGACGCCGTTGCTTTTACAAATCCCCCCGAGGCAACCTTCCATTGCAACCCGATTCCAGCGAGCTATGCTCGTGTCTTGGTTGATGAGGTGGTGGACCCATATTCGGGGCTACAGCTTGACATTCCTGGAGGTGACGACGAGCACACACTGGGAGAGGCCATACATCGTATCATCCCATGGAGAAAGGATTGCATCATCTTTCGAAGTCCACCGACACCGCGTCTGCCGACTCCTCCTCGATGTCCGCTACAGAGTCAGCAGAGTCCCGCTCCTTCAAGTCCACGAACGCGTGAGCCGACTCCTCCTCGAAGTCCGCCACCGTGTCAGAGGACTCCCGATCCTCCAAGTCCACGAACGCGTGAGCAGACTCCTGCTTCAAGTCCGGCACAGCGTCAGGCCACTCCTCCCGTTTCAAGTCCGACACCGTGTCAGGCCACACCTCCTGCTTCAAGTCCGGCACAGTGTTAGGCCACTCCTCCTGCTCCAACTCAGCCACGTCAGCCGTCTCCGCTGCCTCAGCAATCGCAGAAGAGACACGCCGCAGCTATAGTGCGTAGCGGTACGAGTCGAGGTAGTATAGGAAGTACAGGTGGAGACAAGCGATATAAATATGGTCCAAGAAACCTCGCTCCTCTTCCTCAGAGGCCTTACGACATGACCAAGGAGCAAAACGATGCCATAGTGCGGGCCGAAGTGGACGCCCATTTTGGACCGAAACCGGCACCGCCGCCGAGGGAGAAAGTGCCTGAGGAAAACATTGACCACTTCATTCGTATGGCTAGACCACCAGCTCCCAAGCCTGTTGACTCAGACTATGAGCGCCAAATCAGGAAGGCACATGGAGCACGACTACAGAAAGAAGCGAGCTCGAGCTCGAGACAACAAGCAGCTGTCAAAAAATGCGGGAAAACCGTTCCTCGGTTGGGAGAACAGGCGGCGCAATCGATCCCCCCGCTTGTTATGCCAACAACCCATGAGAGTACGCGTGCCCAATATTACTGTGGGCAAACAGTTTACGTTCCCGAGCTGGGCGATGTGGTAATAACCGAGGATCATATAATGCAGGATGAAATTCTCAAGATCACTGTTGGATAACCCCTCGATGTCGAGCCCATGTCTCCGCTTAGAGAGGAGGAAATAAAACGGAAATATGTCCGGGGCCAACCTTTGGTCGAGCCAGACGAGGTCAAGAACTGCCCAACGAGAATGTAAGAATTGCATCAATGGTACATGAACATTATCAAGATTTCCAATCGAGAGTCCCTCATGGTGACAGTCGAGGAAGATCATTACTTCCATAAGCTAGTTGTGTCCGTTGAGTATTCAGAACTATTTCAGTTATTCAATCAAGATGCACTCGACAAATCTATCGTCAGTTGCTATTGTCTGTAAGTGATTTATTTCTGTAATTTAAGTATCAAGCTAGCTCTAGTGCTCATTGATTGATCATTAATTACCTGTAATTATATATCCTCACTATATATTCTTTTCTGTGGTATTATGCAGGATGAAGATGTATGAAATAAAAAAAGGTGGACGCTATGGCATTGGGTTCACTGACCCAAATACCGTTAATGAATACACATGTAAATTGGAATGGTGTAGACAAGATGTAGAGAACAACATGCTAGAGTTCTTGAAGCGCCTCAATAGCAATGAAGATATACTACTTCCTTACAACTTCGAGTGAGTCACAATGTCTTGTACTACAAATTCTGTTTTTGCTTACTGGCAAGATGTTAATAAGTGAGTTATAGTTGATTAGTGTTATGCACATGCCTGCTTAATTTATACATGCAAACGTATGCGCATGCAGGTACCACTGGATCTTGTTAGACATTAAAGTTGACGAAGGAAAAGTTGAAGTACTGGACTCACTACTTAAAAAAGATAGTGACTACAACATCGTGAAGGGGATAGTCAACAGGTAATTTTAATCATTATTAACTATATCTCGGTCTATTTAGTTCGTCATTTCCTGATATGAACTATTTTTAATAACCCCTTTATTAATTTTCTTTGTTGGTGGGCAGGGCTTGGGCAAAGTACATCAAGGTGACTCCAGGAAAATGGCAACAAAAGCTATTTTGGTATCGACCCAAGGTAAGTAATTAAGTAGTACTAGATAGCTAGCTACCATCTCTTTAATTCTTGTTTCAATACCATTAATTAATTAACATGATTGATTAATTATTATATGATTAAATTCTATTCTCGTAAAGGCCCTGAAGCAGGCGCCGGGGACTGAAGTGTGTGCATACTACGTTTGCGAGAACATTCACATGATGGCGTCCGAAAGGAGCAGATCTGATAGACGTCAATGGATACGTTTGCCAGAACATTATTCACAAATCTTACATGATTGTCGATATCTAGTCACACAACTAATACACATGCATATTGATCTCCTTATTAACAGTTTCATGACATGTGGGACCAGCTCATATCAACGGAGCGCATACGAGCACTTCAAAAGGAAATAGCAGGATTTTTGCTCGACCAAGTCATAGATCCTAAAGGAGAATACTATTACTCGCTACCGCCCCCATGAACCACTTGTCATCGTGCTCCGAAGGCACCAAGGCAACATGTAGGAGAAATTGTATATATATACATGTGTATGTGTGAATAATTAATGGTGGTTGTGAGGCATTCGATTATATATATATATATATATATATATATATATATATATATATATATATATATATATATATATATGCTCAGTTCTACGAGAAAATCTATTTATTATATATATGCATAACGTGTACAATATGTAGTATCGTAAAATACCAGCAAACAAAAAAGAATTAAATGAAAAACACAAAATTAATGGAAAAAAAAATTAAAACCAAACCTCCCCCCCAAACATTTAGTACCGGTTGGTGCTACCAACCGGTACTAATGGTCTACCAGCACCCGGGCCTGGCTCGTGCCACGTGGTGGAACTTTAGCGCCGGTTCGTGCCGAACCAGTAGTAAAGGGGGGCCTTTAGTCTCCACTCTTTAGTGCCGGTTGCAGAACCGGCACTAAAGGCCCTTACGAACCGGCGCTAAAGCCCGGTTCTGCACTAGTGGGAGTAACCCATATCAACTTGTCTGCAGGCGTGCGGTCGGGTCCATTTCCACTTCCTCTTCCCCCAAAACCCCGTGTCAGCGAAGATCGGCGACAGTCTGACACTCTAAAACCAACACCAGCTGACGACAAGTGGTCTGCATTGCGCGCTTACCGCAAGTCCAAAGGACTATGTTTCGTCTGTGGAGAAAAGTGGTCCCGTGATCATGTGTGCAAATCAACAGTTCAGTTGCATTTTGTTCAAGAACTGATTAATCATGTTCAGTCGCTGGAATCTTCCCAGACAGATAGTTCAGAGTCTGATATAGCTTCTGTTCACAGTATGAGGGTGTCAGCTGCGGCAATTGGAAAAGACCCCAATGCTCCGTCCCTACAGTAGGAAATTCAGTTACAAGGGCACACTATGGTATTCTTGGTAGATTGAGGCAATACTCACTCATTCGTCGATAGCTCTTTTGCTCCTGTGTTGGTGGATATTCAGGATACAACAGTAGTTTCTGTTACAGTGGCAGGAGGAGCATCATTGCAGTGTTCTCAGATGTCGCGACAATGCAAATGGAGATGTTGTAGTGCTGACTTCTCTTCTGATTTTAGGCTATTGCAGTTGTCCACTTATGATGGCATATTGGGCCCTGATTGGTTAGCTCAACATAGCCCTATGCAAGTGGATTGGACTCAGAAGTGGATGTCAGTCCAGCAGTCTGGCAGAACGGTTACTTTGCAAGGCATGTTGCCTACTGAATTTGCACTTACAATGATATCGTTGTCCCTCATTCAGTGTTCTGCAACTTCTTCAGTTTGTCCTGAAATGCAAGCAGTGTTGGACAAGTTCCTTACAGTTTTTCAATCTCCCACTTGCCTCCCTCCTAGAAGAATGCAAGACCATCACATTCCTCTAATCCCTGGTGCACGACCAGTTTCTGTCAGGCCATACCGGATCGCCCCCAGCTGAAAGATGAGTTAGAGAAGCAGATTGCAGAGCTCTTGTCATTGGGAATGATTCGACCCAGTAAAAGTCCTTTTTCTTATCCTGTCCTCATGGTCAAGAAAAAGGAAGAAGGGGAATGGAGACTCGTTGTTGAATTCAGACATTTGAATGCTATCACCCTGAAGAGAAAATACCCAGTACCCATTATAGATGAGTTGTTGGATGAACTAGCTGGAGCATGTTGGTTTACCAAAATGGACCCCAAAGCTGGATTTCACCAGATCAGGTTAGTTCCAGGGGAAGAGTACAAAACTGCATTTCAAACACACCATGGCTACTTTGAGTTCCTGGTAGTTGCCATGGGCTTGACAGGAGCTCCAGCAACATTTCAGGGCACTATAAACTTTGATCTGTCCCCTTTGCTCAGGAAGTGTGTACTGTGTTTCTTTGGTGACATACTAGTTTTCAGCAAAACATTTGAGGGGCATTTGGAACATTTTGCTCAGGTTCTGACAATTCTAAAGGAAAAAGAATGGAAAGTTAAGATGTCCAAGTGTGCATTTGCTCAACAGGAAATTGCTTACTTGGGACATGTTATTTCTGCTAAGGGTGTATCTGCAGATCCTGCCAAGATAACAGCTGTCCAACAGTGGCCTACTCCAACTAATGTTAAGGAAGTCAGGGGTTTTCTTGGACTCGGTGGTTACTATAGGAAATTCATCAAGCACTATGGGATTATTGCCAAACCTCTCACTGAACTTCTCAAGAAGGGGATACCATTTGTGTGGACCAGTGTCACTGAAGAAGCTTTTGTGGTGCTCAAACAAGCTTTCACATCTGCTCCGGTTTTGGCTGTGCCAGATTTTTCAAAACCAATTACTATGGAGACAGATGCATGTGAATATGGCATTGGGGCTGTCTTAATGCAATAGGGTCACCCACTGGCATTTGTTAGCAAGGCCTTGGGCCCCAAGAACAGAGGTTTGTCAGTATATGAGAAAGAATACCTGGCTATTCTGTTGGCTGTAGACCAGTGGAGATCATACTTGCACATGCAACAATTCATTATCAAGACTGACCACAAATGTTTGGCACACCTGCAGGATCACAGATTGCATACCCCATGGCAACAGAAATGCTTAACTAAATTACTGGGCTTAAACTACACAATTCAGTATAAACGAGGGAACACCAATGCTGCTGCTGATGCACTTTCCAGGAGACCTCCTGATGGAACAGTTCTTTTCCAGATTTCTTGTGCACAACCTACCTGGTTACTAGAAATTGTTAAGAGCTACATTGGTGACCCTAAAATACAGGACATATTACAACAACTGGCCATAGACCCTGCATCTAACCCACAGTTCTCTCTGCACCAAGGTCTCCTTCGTTACAAGAACAGTATATGGGTTGGGCCAGATGTAGATCTGCACCTCAAGATTTTTACAGCCTTTGATGCTAGTCCAGTTGGGGGACATTCTGGCTTTCCGGTCACATACAAAAGAATTATCTCCCTCTTCAGGTGGCAAGGAATGAAAAACTTCATCAAAACTCAAGTACAGTCCTGCTTGGTGTGTCAGCAAGCTAAACCAGAGAGAGTTCAATACCCTGGATTGCTATCTCCTCTGCCAGTACCTTCCAAAGCTTGGGATATAGTGTCCATGGATTTTATCTCAGGTCTCCCTACATCCTTCCAATACAACTGCATACTGGTGGTAATTGACAAGTTCTCTAAATATGGACATCTCATTCCTCTCTTACACCCCTTCAATGCTCAGAAAGTGGCTGAAGTTTTTATAGATAATGTGTACAAGTTACATGGTATGCCCAGGCTAATAATATGTGACAGAGACCCCATTTTCACTAGCACATTCTGGCAACTGCTTATATCGAGAACTGGAGCAGAACTAAACATGAGTACATCATATCACCCAGAGACTGACGGCCAAACTGAAAGAGTAAATCAGAAAATTGAGTGTTTCCTGCGATGTTTCATCAGTGCCCGTCCTACTAAGTGGAGCAAATGGCTGTCGCTTTGTGAATTCTGGTACAATACCAACTGGCACTCTGCTCTGAACAAATCACCCTTCAAGATCGTTTATGGATAGACTCCACGGTTCTTTGGAATATCTGCTTCTGATACAATTGCTCCTGTCGATATCCAATCGTTGCTGGACTCCCGACAGTTGATGATCGCTTCAGTCAGACAACATTTGTTGCGCGTGCAGCAGAGAATTAAGCATCAGGCAGACAAGAAACAGACTGAACGAGTTTTTGCTGTCAACGATCTAGTGTTCCTCAAACTGCAACCATACGCAATCATCAGTTGTCATAAGAGCCAACCATAAGCTTTCATTCAAGTATTTTGGTCCTTACAAGATAATCGACAAAATTGGAGATGTTGCCTATCAACTGGAGCTGCCTCCTGACAGTCGTATACACCAAGTGTTTCATGTGTCCCAGCTCAAGAAGTTCATTCCACCAACGACTTGGGTGCAAACACAATTACCTTCTCCTACAGCCAGTCTCCAATTGCCTGTTCAGGTTATGGATCGTCGTGTTCATCAGTCTGGCCGGAAGACAGTGATGCAAGGTTTAATTCTCTGGAGTTGCGGTACACCAGCCACTGCTACTTGGGAGGACCCGGACTCGTTGAAACAAGAGTTTACGCGCGCTCCGGTTTGGGGACAAGCCGGTTCACAAGGAGAGGGGGATGTCAGCGTCACCAAGACAGGGACCGAACCGCTGGTTCAGTCGGAACGAGCTATTGCCGATCAGCGGACTGTAGCGGATCCGGCAACTGAAGATGGCGCGGTAGAATTTAATCAAGGAGATGGGCCGGCCCGGCGTCCCAAGCGAGCGACCAACCCACCGCGTTGGCTCGACGACTACAGCCTGGCCCGTAAATTGAGTTAACGGTCATTCGTTTAAATAGAGATGGATCTCTTCCTATAATAGTTGGCTAGGATTGGAATGACGGCATCGGCCGGTGTAATCGGATAGCTGTGAGGGTGGTTGGGCGGCTAGCTACCGAAACTTTTCCCCAATTTCGAATTCGAATCCCTAAATTCTCCCCCGATCTAGTGTGTTGCTTACAGATGTAGCTCTAGCTCTCTCTTACTTGCACCATGATTGCGAAGATCCAATCGTACATCGCGACATAAAAAGCAGCAACATTGTTCTGGACCATGATTTTAAAGCTTATGTCTCGCATTTTGGCATGGCGAGGAAACTGAAGCATGGTTATTCAAGCTGGAGCACTATCTTTGGAGGGACATGTGGCTACATAGCCCCAGGTACATACATGGGCTTATTATATTTTTGTATCCTTATATGAAAATGTGATTCCGAAAGAGAGACAATTGGATTCTGTTCTGATATATATACTGAAGTTGTTTTATTACAGAATTGTCATCTACTATGGTGTTGACAGAGAAGTGTGACGTTTACAGTTTCGGTGTGCTTGCGCTGGAAGTTGTGATTGGAAAGCACCCAGGTGATCTGCTCCTTCCATTCTTCTGCCGAACAGAGCAGCCAGGGAAGTTCAAGGATATCCTGGATCAACGCATCGCAGCACCCTCAGCCATTGATGAGGAGAAGGATGTCATTTTGGTCACCATGGTGGCCTTTGCTTGCCTGCATGTCAATCCCAAAGCCCGGCCAACTATGCAGCAGGTATACCAGGCCCCCGCAAACAGGAGCCTCCCAGCGCTCATGCTCAGGCCCCTTCATGAAATCAGGCTGCAAGATTTGCATGATTATTGTATTACCATAAAGAATATATGAAACTATATAGCCAGCCACGTGTGTTGAAGGACGGATAACAGGAAAATACATCCTCTGTACATTGACTTGGTATTGTTACTTGTAATTTCAGTATCGAAAATCGCAAGGTTGCCAAAACTGTTGGATGAAAATAATTTGATTCCCTTTATCTTGGCTTCTTCATTAACCAAAGGATGGATAACTAGAATCGCCTTTCTTTGCCAGATGGTTACGTTTAATTGTCATTTTTATAAAAGGGGACTAGATGCAGTATGTTTTAGTGGAAAGTTGTGCAATAGGCTGGATGTTTAACAAGTAAAACTTGAGACAACCGAAGCTTTTTAGCCTAGAGCTTATAACTGTGACAAACCCATGTGCATATGCGGGTTGCTTTGTTTTTTTAGGTGGCAGGGAGCAGGTCAGTTTTACTGATATGTTTAGGCTTTACTTGCAATAATGTTATCAGTACCAAATCTCAAGTTCAACCTGTTTTATCCCCCGTCTTTTCTCATGATGTTCTATTCACATTAGCCAGAGAATGTGTTGGACCTGAAGGTCTCACACAGTCACACTCCAGATATGGCTGATTGAGAAGGAAATATTTTAATCCACAAAGGGTGCTGAAGTTGTCAAGCTGCTGACTGAACTCTGAATGTAGTGCCCAACATGGAAGGGGGATATTTTCTTTGGTAACACATGCTTTAGGCTCATAACCGAAGTTAATTTACATCCTTGTCTATGTGTGGGCTTTACACACATGCTTTGGGCTCATAATTCTCTGAGCTTAGAGTTCCTGAAAATATTTTATGTATGGTTGGAGTTTCTGAGCACTGGCTCTCCCTCTTTTCATTTTCATTCACCTTTAATAACACTTTTTGTATGGAGGAGGAACTGTACCGGTGGGCAGTGGCGCTGCTAGGAGAGGCCAGCGGGGAGATGCCTGGTCACATAGTGAAGGAGCTCTACTGGTGGAAATAAACAGAACAAGACCATGTGCAATTTGGCAGTACCATAATATCATGCGCGGCACTATATATGTTTCATCAGTATTTGTTCGAAGCTGAAGGTCTCAAAGGGCATGCTGACTGGTGAGTTGCGTCTCAAATGCGCCATTGGTACGGTGGATCTGAGAAGGTGGATACACTCAGGGCCTGAATGTTGCCGTGTTCTGAGGGTGATTGACATGCATATGATGCAGTGGTCAAACCTAGTCGCACAAAGTTCAAGCCTCGTAGCATCAATGCGTCGCCACATTTCTCTATGACATCCGTTGATCCGCATAGCTGATTATGAGCACATTTAGCATCCAAATTTCCGTGATCATTTCTAACCACATGAAGAAACGCCAGCCTTTCACCTGTCCAAGCATCAGGAAAACCATGATATACTACTTGGCTCTGAACATTAAAGAACAGGGAGACGACCTTCTTGTCCTTGTCTTTCCTTGGCATTTCACTGAATATCAACCTTTTGCGTCCACATTCTGAACATTCAGTCAGAGTGTGCCTCATCATACCTTGGTGTTCGCCGGACAGGAACAGAGAACGAAGGGAGGAGCCAAAACGGGAGAGAAATCGGATAGACTGACAGTCGCTGAAGTTTCTGTGCACGCCGGGCCCGTGGTGGAGTAGCGGCACTCGTAATGCTGGAGTAGCCGTGTCGCCTGCGATTGCCTCCCTGGTGGCTGCTGGAGTGGCTCCACCATCTTCATGAATGGTAACTGTGCATCGCGCAGAATGATCAACGGGATTATCATTCCAATAGTTTTCACCAGTATAACAATATTTTTTTATGTGAAGACTATCGTCATAGAACAATAACCAGTATATAGTTACAGATATATAGGCATATTCCATGCCAAACCTAGTAGTATCTGAAGGAAATACGCCCTAGAGGCAATAATAAAGTTATTATTTATTTCCTTATATCATGATAAATGTTTATTATTCATGCTAGAATTGTATTAACCGGAAACATAGTACATGTGTGAATACATAAACAAACAGAGTGTCACTAGTATGCCTCTACTTGACTAGCTCGTTAATCAAATATGGTTATGTTTCCTAACCATAGACAAAGAGTTGTTATTTGATTAATGAGATCACGACATTAGGTGAATGATCTGATTGACTTGACCCATTCCGTTAGCTTAGCACTTGATCGTTTAGTTTGTTGCTATTGCTTTCTTCATGACTAATACATGTTCCTATGACTATGAGATTATGCAACTCCCGTTTACCGGAGGAACACTTTGTGTGCTACCAAACGTCACAACGTAACTGGGTGATTATAAAGGTGCTCTACAGGTGTCTCCGAAGGTACTTGTTGGGTTGGCGTATTTCGAGATTAGGATTTGTCACTCCGAGTGTCGGAGAGGTATCTCTGGGCCCTCTCGGTAATGCACATCACTTAAGCCTTGCAAGCATTGCAGCTAATGAGTTAGTTGCGAGATCATGTATTGCGGAACGAGTAAAGAGACTTGCCGGTAACGAGATTGAACTAGGTATTGGATACCGACGATCGAATCTCGGGCATGTAACATACCGATGACAAAGGGAACAACGTATGTTGTTATGCGGTCTGACCGATAAAAGATCTTCGTAGAATATGTGGGAGCCAATATGAGCATCAAGGTTCCGCTATTGGTTATTGACCGAGAATGGTTCTAGGTCATGTCTACATAGTTCTCGAACCCGTAGGGTCCGCACGCTTAACGTTCGTTGACGATATAGTACTATGAGTTATGTATGTTGGTGACCGAATGTTGTTCGGAGTTTTGGATGAGATCACAGATATGACGAGGAACTCCGGAATGGTCCGGAAGTAAAGATTGATATGTGGATAGTAGTGTTTGATCTCCACAAAGGTTCTGGAATCCATCGGAAGGGGTTCCGAATGTTTCCCGAAATGTTTGGGCACGAGAACACTTTATCTGGGCCAAAGGGGAAAGCCCACGAAGTTTTTAGAAAGTGCAAAAGGAAGTTTTGCGGAGTCCAGAGGCCAGACGCCAGGGTCCCTGGCGTCTGGGCCCAGACGCCGGGAACCCTGGCGTCTGGGCCCAGACGCCGGGAACCCTGGCGTCTGGCCCTGGAGTCCGAGAAGGACTCTTGCCTTTCGGGTGAAACCGACTTTGTGGAGGCTTTTACTCCAAGTTTCGACCCCAAGGCTCAACATATAAATAGAGGGGTAGGGCTAGCACCCAAGAGAGATCAAGAAACACCAAGCCGTGTGCCGGCAACCCCGTTTCCTCTAGTTTATCCTCCGTCATAGTTTTCGTAGTGCTTAGGCGAAGCCCTGCGAAGATTGTTCTTCACCAACACCGTCACCACGCCATCGTGCTACCGAAACTCATCTACTACTTCGCCCCTCTTGCTGGATCGAGAAGGCGAGGACGTCACCGAGCCTAACGTGTGCAGAACTCGGAGGTGCCGTGCTTTCGGTGCTTGGATCGGTCGGATCGTGAAGACGTACGATTACATCAACCGCGTTCATACAACGCTTCCGCTTACGGTCTACGAGGGTACGTAGACAACACTCTCCCCTCTCGTTGCTATGCATCACCATGATCTTGCGTGTGCGTAGCAAATTTTTTGAAATTACTACGTTCCCCAACAGTGGCATCCGAGCCTAGGTTTTATGGTTTGATGTTATTTGCGCGAGTAGAACACAAGTGAGTTGTGGGCGATATAAGTCATACTGCTTACCAGCATGTCATACTTTGGTTCGGCGGTATTGTTGGATGAAGCGGCCCGGACCGACATTACGCGTACGCTTACGCGAGACTGGTTCTACCGCCGTGCTTTGCACACAGGTGGCTGGCGGGTGTCAGTTTCTCCAACTTTAGTTGAACCGAGTATGGCTACGCCCGGTCCTTGCGAAGGTTAAAACAGCACCAACTTGACAAACTATCGTTGTGTTTTGATGCATAGGTAAGATTGGTTCTTGCTAAGCCCGTAGCAGCCACGTAAAACTTGCAACAACAAAGTAGAGGACGTCTAACTTGTTTTTGCAGGGCATGTTGTGATGTGATATGGCCAAGACATGATGCTAAATTTTATTGTATGAGATGATCATGTTTTGTAACTGAGTTATCGGCAACTGGCAGGAGCCATATGGTTGTCGCTTTATTGTATGCAATGCAATCGCCCTGTAATGCTTTACTTTATCACTAAGCGGTAGCGATAGTCGTAGAAGCATAAGATTGGCGAGACGACAACGATGCTACGATGGATATCAAGGTGTCGCGCCGGTGACGATGGTGATCATGACGGTGCTTCGGAGATGGAGATCACAAGCACAAGATAATGATGGCCATATCATATCGCTTATATTGATTGCATGTGATGTTTATCTTTTATGCATCTTATCTTGCTTTGATTGACGGTAGCATTATAAGATGATCCCTCATTAAATTATCATAGTAAAAGTGTTCTCCCTGAGTATGCACCGTTGCGAAAGTTCTTCATGCTGAGACACCACGTGATGATCGGGTGTGATAGGCTCTACGTTCAAATACAACGGATGCAAAACAGTTGCACACGCGGAATACTCAGGTTTAACTTGATGAGCCTAGCATATAACAGATATGGCCTCGGAACACAGAGACCGAAAGGTCGTTCGTGAATCATATAGTAGATATGATCAACATAGTGATGTTCACCATTGAAACTACTCCATCTCACGTGATGATCGGACATGGTTTAGTTGATATGGATCACGTGATCACTTAGAGGATTAGAGGGATGTCTATCTAAGTGGGAGTTCTTAAGTAATATGATTAATTGAACTTAAATTTATCATGAACTTAGTACCTGATAGTATCTTGCTTGTCTATGTTGATTGTAGATAGATGGCACGTGCTATTGTTCCGTTGAATTTTAATGCGTTCCTTGAGAAAGCAAAGTTGAAAGATGATGGTAGCAATTACGCGGACTAGGTCCGTAACTTGAGGATTATCCTCATTGCTGCACAGAAAAGTTACGTCCTGGAAGCACCGCTGGGTGCCAGGCCTGCTGCTGATGCAACTGACGACGTTAAGAACGTCTGGCAGAGCAAAGCTGATGACTACTCGATAGTTCAATGTGCCATGCTTTACGCCTTAGAACCGGGACTTCAACGACGTTTTGAACGTCATGGAGCATATGAGATGTTCCAGGAGTTGAAGTTAATATTCCAGAAGAATGCCCGGATTGAGAGATACGAAGTCTCCAATAAGTTCTATAGCTGCAAGATGGAGGAGAATAGTTCTGTCAGTGAGCATATACTCAAGATGTCTGGGTATTGTAATCACTTGATTCAACTGGGAGTTACTCTTCCGGATGATAGCGTCATTGACAGAATTCTCCAATCACTTCCACCTAGCTACAAGAGCTTTGTGATGAACTATAATATGCAAGGGATGGATAAGACAATTCCCGAGCTCTTCGCAATGCTAAAGGCTGCGGAGGTAGAAATCAAGAAGGAGCATCAAGTGTTGATGGTCAACAAGACCACTAGTTTCAAGAAAAAGGGCAAAGGAAAGAGGAAGGGGAACTTCAAGAAGAACAGCAAGCAAGTTGCTGCTCAGGAGAAGAAACCCAAGCCTGGACCTAAGCCTAAAACTGAGTGCTTCTACTGCAAGCAGGCTGGTCACTGGAAGCGGAACTGCCCCAAGTATTTGGCGGATAAGAAGGATGGCAAGGTGAACAAAGGTATATGTGATATACATGTTATTGATGTGTACCTTACTAATGCTCGCAGTAGCACCTGGGTATTTGATACTGGTTCTGTTGCTAATATTTGCAACACGAAACAGGGGCTACGAATTAAGCGAAGATTGGCTAAGGATGAGGTGACGATGCGCGTGGGAAATGGTTCCAAAGTCGATGTGATCGCGGTCGGCACGCTACCTCTACATCTACCTTCGGGATTAGTATTAGACCTAAATAATTGTTATTTGGTGACAGCGTTGAGCATGAACATTATATCTGGATCTTGTTTGATGTGAGACGGTTATTCATTTAAATCAGAGAATAATGGTTGTTCTATTTATATGAGTAATATCTTTTATGGTCATGCACCTTTGAAGAATGGTCTATTCTTATTGAATCTCGATAGTAGTAACACACATATTCATAACGTTGAAGCCAAAAGATGCAGAGTTGATAATGATAGTGCAACTTATTTGTGGCACTGCCGTTTAGGTCATATCGGTATAAAACACATGAAGAAACTCCATACTGATGGACTTTTAGAACCACTTGATTATGAATCACTAGGTACTTGCGAACCGTGCCTCATGGGTAAGATGACTAAAACACCGTTCTCCGGTACTATGGAGAGAGCAAAAGATTTGTTGGAAATCATACATACAGATGTATGTGGTCCGATGAATGTTGAGGCTTGTGGCGGATATCGTTATTTTCTCACCTTCACAGAGATTTAAGCAGATATGGGTATATCTACTTAATGAAGCATAAGTCTGAAACATTTGAAAAGTTCAAAGAATTTCAGAGTGAAGTTGAAAATCATCGTAACAAGAAAATAAAGTTTCTACGATCTGATCATGGAGGAGAATATTTGAGTTACGAGTTTGGTGTACATTTGAAACAATGCGGAATAGTTTCGCAACTCACGCCACCCGGAACACCACAACGCAATGGTGTGTCCGAACGTCGTAATCGTACTTTACTTGATATGGTGCGATCTATGATGTCTCTTACAGATTTACTGCTATCGTTTTGGGGTTACGCTTTAGAGACGGCCGCATTCACATTAAATAGGGCACCATCAAAATCCGTTGAGACGACGCCTTATGAATTATGGTTTGGCAAGAAACCAAAGTTGTCGTTTCTTAAAGTTTGGGGCTGCGATGCTTATGTGAAAAAGCTTCAACCTGATAAGCTCGAACCCAAATCGGAGAAATGTGTCTTCATAGGATATCCAAAGGAGACTGTTGGATACACCTTCTATCACAGATCCGAAGGCAAGACTTTTGTTGCTAAATTCGGAAACTTTCTTGAGAAGGAGTTTCTCTCGAAAGAAGTGAGTGGGAGGAAAGTAGAACTTAATGAGGTAACTGTACCTGCTCCCTTATTGGAAAATAGCACATCACAGGAACCGGTTTCTGTGACGTCTGAACCAATTAGTGAGGAAGTTGATGATGATGATCACAGAACTTTAGATCAAGTTACTACAGAACCTCGTAGATCAAACAGAGTAAGATCCGCACCAGAGTGGTACGTCAATCCTATTCTGGAAGTCATCCTACTAGATCATGATGAACCTACGAACTATGAAGAAGCGATGGTGAGCCCAGATTCCGCAAAATTGCTTGAAGCCATGAAATCTGAGATGGGATCCATGTATGAGAACAAAGTATGGACTTTGGTTGACTTGCCCGATGATCGGCAAGCAATTGAGAATAAATGGATCTTCAAGAAGAAGACTGACGCTGACGGTAATGTTACTGTCTACAAAGCTCGACTTGTTGCAAAAGGTTTTCGACAAGTTCAAGGGATTGACTACGATGAGACCTTCTCACCCGTAGTGATGCTTAAGTCTGTCCGAATCATGTTAGCAATTGCCGCATTTTATGATTATGAAATTTGGCAAATGGATGTCAAAACTGCGTTCCTGAATGGATTTCTGGAAGAAGAGTTGTATATGATGCAACTAGAGGGTTTTATCGATCCAAAGGGAGCTAACAAAGTGTGCAAGCTCCAGCGATCCATTTATGGACTGGTGCAAGCCTCTCGGAGTTGGAATAAACGCTTTGATAGTGTGATCAAAGCATTTGGTTTTATACAGACTTTTGGAGAGGCCTGTATTTACAAGAAAGTGAGTGGGAGCTCTGTAGCATTTCTAATATTATATGTGGATGACATATTACTGATTGGAAATGATATAGAATTTCTGGATAGCATAAAGGGATACTTGAATAATAGTTTTTCAATGAAAGACCTCGGTGAAGCTGCTTACATTTTGGGCATTAAGATTTATAGAGATAGATCAAGATGCTTAATTGGACTTTCACAAAGCACATACCTTGACAAAGTTTTGAAGAAGTTCAAAATGGATCAAGCAAAGAAAGGGTTCTTGCCTGTGTTACAAGGTGTGAAGTTGAGTAAGACTCAATGCCCGACCACTGCAGAAGATAGATAGAAAATGAAAGATGTTCTCTATGCTTCAGCCATAGGCTCTATCATGTATGCAATGTTGTGTACCAGACCTGATGTGTGCCTTGCTATAAGTTTAGCCAGGAGGTACCAAAGTAATCCAGGAGTGGATCAGTGGACAACGGTCAAGAACATCCTGAAATACCTAAAAAGGACGAAGGATATGTTTCTCGTATATGGAGGTGACAAAGAGCTCATCGTAAATGGTTACGTTGATGCAAGCTTTGACACTGATCCGGACGATTCTAAATCGCAAACCGGATACGTGTTTACTTTAAACGGTGGAGCTGTCAGTTGGTGCAGTTCTAAACAAAGCGTCGTGGCGCGATCTACGTGTGAAGCGGAATACATAGCTGCTTCGGAAGCAGCAAATGAAGGAGTCTGAATGAAGGAGTTCATATCCGATCTAGGTGTTATACCTAGTGCATCGGGTCCAATGAAAATATTTTGTGACAATACTGGAGCAATTGCCTTAGCGAAGGAATCCAGATTTCACAAGAGGACCAAGCACATCAAGAGACGCTTCAATTCCATCCGGGATCTAGTCCAGGTGGGAGACATAGAAATTTGCAAGATACATACGGATCTGAATGTTGCAGACCCGTTGACTAAGCCTCTTCCACGAGCAAGACATGATCAGCACCAAGACTCCATGGGTGTTAGAATCATTACTATGTAATCTAGATTATTGACTCTAGTGCAAGTGGGAGACTCAAGGAAATATGCCCTAGAGGCAATAATAAAGTTATTATTTATTTCCTTATATCATGATAAATGTTTATTATTCATGCTAGAATTGTATTAACCGGAAACATAATACATGTGTGAATACATAAACAAACAGAGTGTCACTAGTATGCCTCTACTTGACTAGCTCGTTAATCAAAGATGGTTATGTTTCCTAACCATAGGCAAAGAGTTGTTATTTGATTAATGAGATCACAACATTAGGTGAATGATCTGATTGACTTGACCCATTCCGTTAGCTTAGCACTCGATCGTTTAGTTTGTTGCTATTGCTTTCTTCATGACTAATACATGTTCCTATGACTATGAGATTATGCAACTCCCGTGTACCGGAGGAACACTTTGTGTGCTACCAAACGTCACAACGTAACTGGGTGATTATAAAGGTGCTCTACAGGTGTCTCCGAAGGTACTTGTTGGGTTGGCGTATTTCGAGATTAGGATTTGTCACTCCGAGTGTCGGAGAGGTATCTCTGGGCCCTCTCGGTAATGCACATCACTTAAGCCTTGCAAGCATTGCAGCTAATGAGTTAGTTGCGAGATGATGTATTACGGAACGAGTAAAGAGACTTGCCGGTAACGAGATTGAACTAGGTATTGGATACCGACGATCGAATCTCGGGCATGTAACATACCGATGACAAAGGGAACAACGTATGTTGTTATGTGGTCTGACCGATAAAAGATCTTCGTAGAATATGTGGGAGCCAATATGAGCATCAAGGTTCCGCTATTGGTTATTGACCGAGAATGGTTATAGGTCATGTCTACATAGTTCTCGAACCCGTAGGGTCCGCACGCTTAACGTTCGTTGACGATATAGTACTATGAGTTATGTATGTTGGTGACCGAATGTTGTTCGGAGTTTTGGATGAGATCACGGATATGACGAGGAACTCCGGAATGGTCCGGAAGTAAAGATTGATATGTGTATAGTAGTGTTTGATCTCCAGAAAGGTTCTGGAATCCATCGGAAGGGGTTCCGAATGTTTCCCGAGATGTTTGGGCACGAGAACACTTTATCTGGGCCAAAGGGGAAAGCCCACGAAGTTTTTGGAAAGTGCAAAAGGAAGTTTTGCGGAGTCCAGAGGCCAGACGCCAGGGTCCCTGGCGTCTGGGCCCAGACGCCGGGAACCCTGGCTTCTGGCCCTGGAGTCCGAGAAGGACTCTTGCCTTTCGGGTGAAACCGACTTTGTGGAGGCTTTTACTCCAAGTTTCGACCCCAAGGATCAACATATAAATAGAGGGGTAGGGCTAGCACCCAAGAGAGATCAAGAAACACCAAGCCATGTGCCGGCAAACCCGTTTCCTCTAGTTTATCCTCCGTCATAGTTTTCGTAGTGCTTAAGCGAAGCCCTGCGAAGATTGTTCTTCACCAACACCGTCACCACGCCGTCATACTACCAGAACTCATCTACTACTTCGCCCCTCTTGCTGGATCGAGAAGGCGAGGACGTCACCGAGCCGAACGTGTGCAGAACTCGGAGGTGCCGTGCTTTCGGTGCTTGGATCGGTCCGATCGTGAAGACGTACGACTACATCAACCGCGTTCATACAACGCTTCCGCTTACGGTCTACGAGGGTACGTAGACAACACTCTCCCCTCTCGTTGCTATGCATCACCATGATCTTGCATGTGCGTAGGAATTTTTTTGAAATTACTACGTTCCCCAACAGTATCAATCTAATATGCTTTGGAAAAAAAGACTAAAATTTTTAGTGCAAACGGTTAGATGTGTATAGTCTTTGTTTGGTATATCCCCATTGTATAAGGGGTTTTCTGCACTTCACCACACATGTATATGTAATGGCCTTTGGCCCTCAGTAAAGCTAGTTGCTCATTCATCCAACATGACATCAGATGCTAGGTTACCCTCTCCCCCTAGCACGATGCAACTCCGTGCCCGTACCTAGTCTACTTCATCCTCACCCGCCGCCGCTAGCCCCCTTGTGCTGCTGTCCGGTCGCCGCCGCGCCCTGGTCCGTCCACGCCATCGCCATTCCCAGTCTGCTTCCTCCCCAGCCGGCGCCGTTCTGGGCCTGCCTCCTCCCCACCCGGCCGCCGCGCCCTGCTCCGTCGCCGTCCCGGGCCTGCCTCCTCCCCGCCCGGCCACCGTTGACCCTAGTCCGGCCGACCCGCGCCGTTCCTGAACCAACTGGCTACCGCCGCTCGTTCCGTTGAAGCTGCTGCCTCGAGTGCTCCGGCCGCGAGCGAGCCAGGCCCCTGCTCGCTCCTGATTCGGGGTTGCTGCCTCGCGCTCCAGCCGTGAGCGAGCCAGGCCCCTTGCTCGATCCCGATTCGGGACTCCTGCCTCGAGCGAGCAGGTCTTTGCTCGATCCCGATTCAGATTCAGATCGGTTGACTTAAAAAAAATCATGTCTTCTTCTGGCTACGTGGTTGTGCCTCGGTGCTCGGTGATCTTCGATGGCACCAACTATGCAGAGTTTGCGGGCTTCATGCGTATTTATATGCGCGGTCTCCTTCTGTGGGGTGTTCTCTCTGGCGAGGTCCCCTGTCCGCTATGCCCTATTGCTCCTGTGGCTCCCACTCCGGCGGTGCCGCCGGTTCTGGCCGCTGATGCTTCTCAGGCTAATCGAGATGCAGCCAAGGTGCTCGATGATGCTGCGGTTGATGCCTATGATCAGGAGCCATCCGCCTATTCCGATGCTCTTTCTGTCTATCGGGATGATCTGTCTGCTTGCACTCAGTGGTGCAATGATGATGCTCGTGCTGCTGCTGTTCTCACTGCAAGTGTCCTCCCTCAGTTTGCTTCGGAGTTCATGGGTCTCGGTAGAGTTGCAGCCATGTGGTCTTATCTCTATGAGCGCTATCAACCCTCTGGTGATCCTCTCTACCTATCTGTGGTGCGTCAGGAGCACGCACTTCAGCAAGGTGATTCTTCTGTTGATGATTTCTACTCCCAGTGCTCTGCCATCTGACGCTAGCTAGACTCTCATCGGACAGTTGTTTGTGGAGCTTGCCGCTGCTGTCAGACTACACGATCTGATTTGAAGTTTCAGCAGGTCCATGAGTTCCTACCTCATCTCCGCTCTGAGTTTGAGCCCCACGTGCTCACTTGCTTTCTCGTGGTCGTGTTCCTATCTCGGAGGTACTAGCCGAGCTTCGTGCTGAGTAGACCTGCCTTCGTTCTGCTGGGTTACTTGCGGTTCCTTGTGTGTTGGCTGCCCGAGCTCCTGTGTCTTCTGATCGTCCCACTGCTCCGCCGCTCCTGCCCACACCTTTAGGGGGGTGGTTCGCCCTCCTTATGTTGAGAGGGGCCGGTCACGCCGTGACACCTTCTGTGACTACTCCTCCAGGCCAGGTCACCCAGAGTCCGATTGTCGCCAGAAGCAGCGAAACCAGAGGCACTCCTCTTCCAGTGCAACTCTTGTGTCGTCTTTGACTCTGTCACTCACTAACCAGAACATTGTGCGGCTCAAGCGCCTCCTGGCTTCCTCCAGGTCTTCATCGACGGGTTCTGCTGCTGTTGTAACTGCTTTCACCACTTCATCACCGCCAGCATCTACATCGTCAGGTACATATTCGTGGGTACTGGACTCTGGAGCTTCTTTTCATATGTCCTCTGATTCTTCAACATTGTCTTCCCATCTCCCTCTTGATTCTCCTATTAATGTTCTTACTGCCGATGGCACATCTCTTCCTGTTGCTAGTCGTGGTATTCTCTCTGCTCCATCCTTTTCTGTTCCTAGTGTTTCACATGTTCCTCGCCTTACCATGTATCTTTTTTCCGCTGCCCAACTTACTGATTCTGGTTGTCGAGTCATTCTTGATACCGACTCTTGTTCCATTCAGGATCGTCGCACCAAGGTTTTGGTTGGTGCTGGCCCCCGGCGCCGTGAGTCCGAGGGCCTTTGGGAGGTTGACTGGCTTTGTGTTCCTTCCGCTACCACCACTTCAGTCAGCTCTCATGCTCTTGCTGCCTCTTCGTCTGCGTCCTTCCAGCAGTGGCATCATCACCTTGGTCACATCTGTGGCTCTCGCTTGTCTTCATTAGTGCCTCAGGGCCTCTTAGGGTCTGTATCTGGAGATGTCTCCTTACATTCTAATGGTTGTAGACATGGCAAACAGACCCAGTTACCTTATCCTACCAGTCAGTCGGTATCTCAGCGTCCTTTTGACTTAGTTCATTCTGATGTCTGGGGTCCTGCTCCCTTTGATTCGAAAGGTGGTCATCGCTGCTATGTTTTGTTTATTGATGATTTCTCTCGCTACACTTGGCTCTATTTCATGAAATCTCGTAGCGAGGTTCTCTCTATATACAAACGATTTGCTGCCATCATTCACACCCAGTTTTCCACGCCTATTCGTACTTTTCGTGCTGATTCCGCTGGTCAGTATATCTCCCAGCTGTTGCGTGGTTTCCTCACAGAACAGGGCACCCTTGCCCAGTTCTTCTGTCATGTGCTCATGCGCAGAATGGCGTTGCCAAACGCAAGCATCGTCATCTACTTGAGACGGTTGGTTCTCTTATGATTGCCGCCTCCTGAAAGCTCAAGTGCTCCTTAGGTGGTTTTGGTAATTAATGTCAACATATCTTTTGTTGGACTAACACTTTTATCTAGTATGTTTCAGATAAGTTCAACAATGGAGTGGCATGGACTAAAGGTTGTGGGAACTCCTTCAAGATGCTAAGGACAAAGGATTGGCTAAAGCTTCAAGCTCAAGACTCTTCATTTTACACTTTTAGTGATCCAAGATCACATTGAGTCCATAGGAAAAGTCAATACTATCAAGGAGGGATGAGGTGTTGTTTAATGAGCCTTTTGCTCCATGTCCTTAATGATATGCTCCAAAAACCCTCAGCTACTTTCCCATATCCACATATGACCTAAACCCTAAGCCAAACTCGGTCATACCGATTCTTTCTATCCGGCGCCACCGAGTTTTCACTTGTCATAAGCCACTGCCAAAACCCTAGCAAATCAGTTCTACCGATAGGGATCTCGGTCTCACCGAGATGGGATTGCAATCTCACTGTGTATGTCCATTGTCAAAATCGGTCTCACCGAGTTTAGGCAATCGGTACTACCGAGATTACAATGCAAACTCTCTGGTTAACTCATTACCAAAATCGGTCTCACCGAGTTTAGTAATCGGTCCCACCGAGTTTGCCTGACCAACTCTCTAGTTAGCTAATTACCAAATCGCTCTCACCGAGTTTGTGTAATCGGTCTCACCGAGATTACGTTATGCCCAAACTCTAACCATATCGGTCCTACCAAGTTGCATGTCAGTCCCACCGAAAAACTCTAACGGTCACTAGGTTTACCTTTTCGGTCCGACCGAGTTTGTTGATTCGGTCCCACCGAGATTGATAAATTGGGTGTAACGGTTGGATTTTAAGTGGAGGCTATATATACCCCTCCACCTCCTCTTCATTCGTGGAGAGAGCCATCAGAACACATCTACACTTCCAACTCATATGTTCTGAGAGAGAACCACCTACTCTTGTGTTGAGACCAAGATATTCCATTCCTACCATATGAATCTTGATCTCTAGCCTTCCCCAAGTTGCTTTCCACTCAAATCTTCTTTCTACCAAATCCAAATCCTATGAGAGAGAGTTGAGTGTTGGGGAGACTATCATTTGAAGCACAAGAGCAAGGAGTTCATCATCAACACACCATTTGTTACTTCTTGGAAAGTGGTGTCTCCTAGATTGGTTAGGTGTCACTTGGGTGCCTCCGACAAGATTGTGGAGTTGAACCAAGGAGTTTGTAAGGGCAAGGAGATCGCCTACTTCGTGAAGATCTACCGCTAGTGAGGCAAGTCCTTCGTGGGCGATGGCCATGGTGGGATAGACAAGGTTGCTTCTTCGTGGACCCTTCGTGGGTGGAGCCCTCCGTGGACTCGCGCAACCGTTACCCTTCGTGGGTTGAAGTCTCCACTAACGTGGATGTAGGATAGCACCACCTATCCGAACCACGGGAAAAACATCCGTGTCTCCAATTGCGTTTGAATTCTCCAAACCCTTCTCTTTACATTCTCGCAAGTTGCATGCTTTACTTTCCGCTGCCTACACACTCTTTGCATGCTTGCTTGATATGTATTGTATGTGCTGAAATTGTGCCTAAAACTTCACTCAAACCAAAAAGGCTTTAAAACTGCAACTTTATTACTAAGTGTCTAATCACCCCCCCTCTAGACACACCTACTTCTAGATCCTACAAGTGGTATCGGAGCTTTGGTCTCCATTGCCTTGGTTTAATCACCATTGGAGGAAGATGGATGTGTCTACTTTAGGGAGTCTTAGACATAGAGTGCCTATTCTTGATGGAGAGTATTTTCATGAGTGGAAAAATGAGATGCTTGTGATTTTCAATCAATATCATTTGAACAAGTATATTGCTAGTCCTTGTGCTCCTCATGTTGATCCTATGCACCCCACACTAGATGAAGATATTGACATGATTCGCAATCTTAGAACCGTTGAGCTCATCATTAGAGGACTGCCCAAAAACTTGATTGCTAGTTTACCTACTCTTAATTGTGCCTATGCTATATGGAAATTTCTTGAGGAACGATTTCCCAATTATTCCTTGAAAAATTTGGATGAAATTCTCCATAAATCTATTGCCTTGAGTAAGATGAACTCTAGTGATCCTAGTTTTCGTAATTGTCTATTTGAGCTTGCTAATCTCATGCGTGCTAAAGCAAATGTTGGAATCATTGGTGATATCATAACCAAACCCATAAGAATTCATAAAAGTGACCACTTTGATGATCATTTATCTAATGAATTACCCTCTCTAGGATATCATCAATCACAAGATGATGTTGAACATGGATACTATGATGAAGATGATGATAGTGACTCCGATCTTGATGATGCAGTGAGACACTTTGGTCTTATGGCTAATCTTCGAGGATATGTGTCAGGAGGAAAGGAATGGGTTCTCGACAGTGGATGTACTGATCATATGACCGGAGATGAAGAGATGTTCCGTGAGCTTGCTGAAAATGATGGCCCTCAAAAATATGTCACCTTTGGTGATAATTCAAAGGGTAAGGTGGTTGGCCTTGGTAAGGTGGCCATCTCACACGATAGCTCCATTCAAAATGTCATGCTCGTTTAATCTCTTGGGTACAATTTACTTTCAGTATCTAGACTTGCTGATTTCGGTTTGAATGTCCGATTTACTGAGGTAGATTGCCAAGTGTTTCGACGAGACAATCATAAAATGGTCCTTACCGGTATACATAGAGGTGACCTTTACATTGTGGATTTCTCTAAAAAGGCACAACCTAAAACTTGCTTTATTGCTAAATCCTCAAAAGGTTGGTTGTGGCATAGACGACTAGGTCATGTTGGCATGAGAAACCTTGACAAGCTTATTAAAGGAAATCATATCCTTGGAGTTAACGATGTCATATTTGATAAGGATAGATTTTGTAGTGCTTGTCAAGCAGGTAAACAGGTTGGAGGAAGGCATCCCGTGAAGAACATCATGACCACAAGGAGGCCACTCGAGCTACTTCATATGGATCTTTTTGGTCCCAATGCCTACAAGAGTGTCGGTGGAAATTCTTTTGGTCTAGTCATAATTGATGATTTTTCAAGATTTACGTGGGTGTTCTTTCTTGATGATAAATCGCAGGTCCAAAAGATCTTCAAAAACTTTGCTAGGAAGGCCCAAAATCAGTTTGACGTGAAGATCAAGAAGGTTTGGAGCGACAACGGAACGGAGTTCAAGAACGCAAATGTGGACACCTTTCTTGACGAAGAAGGGATTTCACATGAGTTCTCGGCTACGTACACACCTCAACAAAATGGAGTTGTTGAGAGGAAGAAACGGACGCTCATCGAAATGGCGAGAACGATGCTTGATGAGTACAAGACGTCGAAGCACTTCTGGGCAGAAGCGGTTGAGACGGCTTGTCATGCAACAAATCGCTTGTATCTTCACAAGCTACTCGGCAAGACGACATACGAGCTCCTCACCGGTAACAAACCCCAAGTTGGATACTTTCGAGTATTTGGCTCAAAGTGCTACATTCTAGATAAGCATCGTCGTTCAAAGTTTGCTCCTAAATCTCATGAAGGTTTCCTGCTTGGTTATGGCTCAAACTCTCACACTTACCGTGTCTACAACAATTTCACCCGAAAGGTTGAAGAAACGGTAGATTTGAAGTTTGATGAATCTAATGGCTCGCAAGTAGAGCAATTGCCAATTGATGTAGGAGACAAAGACCCTTCGGAAGCAATTCTAGACTTGTCTATTGGCAAAATTCGTCCAACGGAGGTGAAGGAGAATACCTCGTCCGTCCAAGTGGAAGCTTCTACTTCATGACAAGGTGAACCAAGAGTTGACACGGAAGCATCCACAAGTGGGACACAACAAGATGAAGAAAACGAGGAAACACATCAAGACGAACATCAACAACCTCCTTCTCCACCATGACAAGAGAACAAAAACGTCAACAATGAAGAAGATCATGAAGAAGAACAAGATGAAGAAGAAGTTCAATGAAGACCCAAGCAAAAGCTTTCACGAGTTCGAGCAAGAGTTGCCAAAGATCATCCCGTCGAACAAATCTACAATGATATCCAAACCGGGAGAATCACTCGCTCTAAAACTCGTTTAGCAAACTTTTGTGAAAACTATTCATTCATCTCTAGCATTGAACCTATGAAGGTTGAAGAAGCATTGGAAGATCCGGATTGGATAAACGCTATGCATGAAGAGCTACACAACTTTGAGAGAAACCAAGTCTGGACATTGGTTAAGAAGCCCGACAACAACCACAACATCATCGGTACCAAATGGGTGTTTCGCAACAAGCAAGATGAAGAAGGACAAGTGGTTCGCAACAAAGCACGTCTCGTCGCCCAAGGGTACACACAAGTCGAAGGTATGGACTATGGTGAGACCTATGCTCCCGTTGCTAGACTTGAGTCCATTCGCATCTTACTTGCCTTTGCTAATCATCATAATATCACCTTGTACCAAATGGACATTAAAAGTGCTTTTCTAAATGGTGAAATACAGGAGGAAGTTTATGTCAAACAACCTCCCGGCTTTGTCAATCCTAAGAAACCTAATCATGTTCACAAACTTCACAAAGCACTTTATGGTCTTAAACAAGCTCCTAGAGCATGGTATAAATGCTTGACTAAGTTCCTTATTGCAAGTGGTTTTGAAATTGGAAAAATTGATTCTACACTTTTTACTAAAAGAGTTAATGGAGAACTATTTGTATGCCAAATTTATGTTGATGATATCATATTTGGTTCTACTAACCCTCTTTTTAGTGAAAAGTTTGGACAGCTTATGTCAAAGAAGTTTGTGTTGGGGAACGTTGCAGAAAATTAAAAATTTTCCTACGGTTTCACCAAGATCCATCTATGAGTTCATCTAGCAACGAGTCATGGGAGAGAGAGATTGCATCTACATACCACTTTGTAGGTCGCGACCGGAAGCGTTCAACGAACGGGGATGAAATAGTCTTACACACCGTGATCCAAATCACCGGAGATCCTAGCACCGAAAGCACGGCACCTCCGCGTTCAACACACGTACGGTCAGCGTAACGTCTCCTTCTTCTTGATCCAGCAAGGCAAAGGAGAGGTTGGGGAAGAAGACTCCAACAGCAGCACGACAGCGTGGTGATGGTGGAGCCGCAGTACTCCGACAGGGCTTCGCCGAGCTCTTACGGAGGAGGAGGATGTGTTGGAGAGGGAGAGGGAGGCGCCAGGGCATAGGGTGGTCAGTGCCCCCTCCCCTCCCCCCTTTATATAACCCCTTGGGGGGGCGCCGGCCCTAGGAGAAGGAATCTCCTAGGGGGGGCGGCGGCCAGGGAGGGGGCTTGCCACCCAAGCAAGGGGGCGCCCCCTTTAGGGTTTCCCCCCCAAACCCTAGGCGCATGGGCCTTTGGGGGGAGGCGCACCAGCCCACATTGGGCTGGTTCCCTTCCTCACTTTGGCCCATGGGGCCCTCCGGGATAGGTGGACCCACCCGGTGGACCCCCCGGGACCCTCCGGTGGTCCCGGTACAATACCGATAACCCCGAAACTTGTCCCGATGTCCGTATGAGGACTTTCCATATAGAAATCTTTACCTCCGGACCATTCCGAAACTCCTCGTGACGTCCGGGATCTCATCCGGGACTCCGAACAACATTCGGGTTACTACATATACATATCTTCACAACCCTAGCGTCACCGAACCTTAAGTGTGTAGACCCTACGGGTTCGGGAGACATGCAGACATGACTGAGACCTCTCTCGGGCAATAACCAACAGCGGGATCTGGATACCCATGTTGGCTCCCACATGCTCCACGATGATCTCATCGGATGAACCACGATGTCGAGGATTCAATTAATCCCGTATACGATTCCCTTTGTCAATCGGTATTTTACTTGCCCGAGATTCGATCATCGGTATCCCAATACCTCGTTCAATCTCGTTACAGGCAAGTCACTTTTCTCGTACCGTAATGCATGATCCCGTGATCAAACACTTTGATCACATTGAGCTCATTATGATGATGCTGTTGGGGAACGTAGTAATTTCAAAAATTTCCTACGCACACGCAAGATCATGGTGATGCAGAGCAACGAGAGGGGAGAGTGTTGTCTACGTACCCTTGTAGACCGAAGCGGAAGCGTTGACTCAACGTAGAGGAAGTAGTCGTACGTTCTCCTCGCGATCCGACCGATCCAAGTACCGTTACTCCGGCACCTCCGAGTTCTTGGCACACGTTCAGCTCGATGACGATCCCCGGGCTCCGATCCAGCAAAGCGTCGGGGAAGAGTTCCGTCAGCACGACGGCGTGGTGACGATCTTGATGTGTTACCGGCGCAGGGCTTCGCCTAAGCACTGCAACAATATGACCGAGGTGGAATTTGGTGGAAGGGGGCACCGCACACGGCTAAGGAACGATCCGTAGATCAACTTGTGTGTCTATGGGGTGCCCCCTGCCCCTGTATATAAAGGATGGAGGAGGAGGAGGCCGGCCAAGGCAAAGGTGCGGCCAGGATATGGATTCCTACTAGGACTCCAAGTCCTAGTAGGAGTCCACCAAAAGGGGAGGAAGGGAGAAGGAATAGAAGGAGAAGGAGAGGTGGCCGTCCCCTTTTCCCTAGTCCAATTCGGACTAGAGGGGAGGGGGGGCGCAGCAGCCTTTTTCCTCTTCCCACTAAAGCCCATCAAGGCCCATTACTTCTCCCGTAATCCCGTAACTCCCCGGTACCTCCGAAAATACCCGAACCACTCAGAACCCTTTCGATGTCCGAATATAGTCGTCCAATATATCGATCTTTACGTCTCGACCATTTCGAGACTCCTCGTCATGTCCCTGATCTCATCCGGGACTCCGAACTCCTTCGGTACATCAAAACTCATAAACTCATAATATAACTGTCATCGAAACCTTAAGCGTGCGGACCCTACGGTTCGAGAACAATGTAGACATGACCGAGACACGTCTCCGGTCAATAACCAATAGCGGGACCTGGATGCCCATATTGGCTCCTACATATTCTACGAAGATTTTTATCGGTCAGACCGCATAACAACATACGTTGTTCCCTTTGTCATCGGTATGTTACTTACCCGAGATTCGATCGTCGGTATCCAATACCTAGTTCAATCTCGTTACCGGCAAGTCTCTTTACTCGTTCCATAATACATCATCTCGCAACTAACTCATTAGTTGCAATGCTTGCAAGGCTTGAGTGATGTGCATTACCGAGAGGGCCCAGAGATACCTCTCCGACGATCGGAGTGACAAATCCTAATCTCGAAATACGCCAACCCAACATCTACCTTTGGAGACACCTGTAGTACTCCTTTATAATCACCCAGTTACGTTGTGACGTTTGGTAGTACCCAAAGTGTTCCTCTGGCAAACGGGAGTTGCATAATCTCATAGTCATAGGAACATGTATAAGTCATGGATAAAAGCAATAGCAACATACTAAACGAACGGGTGCTAAGCTAATGGAATGGGTCATGTCAATCAGATCATTCAACTAATGATGTGACCTCGTTAATCAAATAACAACTCTTTGTTCATGGTTAGGAAACATAACCATCTTTGATTAACGAGCTAGTCAGGTAGAGGCATACTAGTGACACTCTGTTTGTCTATGTATCCACACATGTATTATGTTTCCAGTTAATACAATTCTAGCATGAATAATAAACATCTATCATGACATGTAAGGAAATAAATAATAACTTTATTATTGCCTCTAGGGCATATTTCCTTCAGTCTCCCACTTGCACTAGAGTCAATAATCTAGTTCACATCGCTATGTGATTTAATAGCAATAGTTCACATCACCATGTGATTAACACCCATAGTTCACATCGATATGTGACCAACACCCAAAGGGTTTACTAGATTCAGTAATCTAGTTCACATCGCTATGTGATTAACACCCAAAGAGTACTACGGTGTGATCATGTTTTGCTTGTGAGAGAAGTTTAGTCAACGGGTCTGCCACATTCAGATCCGTTATGTATTTTGCAAATTTCTATGTCTACAATGCTCTGCATGGAGCTACTTTAGCTAATTGCTCCCACTTTCAATATGTATCTAGATTGAGACTTAGAGTCATCTAGATTAGTGTCAAAACTTGCATCGACGTAACCTTTTACGACGAACTTTTTTGTCACATCCATAATCGAGAAATATATCCTTATTTTACTAAGGATAATTTTGACCGATGTCCAGTGATCTACTTCCTAGATCACTATTATACTCCCTTGCTTAACACAGTGTAGGGTATACAATAGATCTGGTACATAGCATGGCATACTTTATAGAATCTATGGCTGAGGCATAGGAAATTACTTTCATTCTCTTTCTATCATCTGCCGTGGTCGGGCTTTGAGTCTTACTCAATTTCACACCTTGTAATACAGGCAAGAACTCTTTCTTTGACTGTTCCATTTTGAACTACTTCAAAATCTTTTCAAGGTATGTACTTATTGAAAAACTTATCAAGCGTCTTGATCTATCTCTATAGATCTTGATGCTCAATACGTAAGCAGCTTCACCGAGGTCCTTCTTCGAAAAACTCCTTTCAAATACTCCTTTATGCTTTACAGAATAATTCTGCATTATTTCCGATCAATAATATGTCATTTACATATACTTATCAGAAATGCTGTAGTGCTCCCACTCACTTTCTTGTAAATACAGGCTTCACCGCAAGTCTGTATAAAACTATATGCTTTGATTAACTTATCAAAGCGTATATTCCAACTCCGAGATGCTTGCACCAGTCCATAGATGGATCGCTGGAGCTTGCATATTTTGTTAAAACCTTCAGGATCGACAAAACCTTCTAGTTGCATCGTATACAACTCTTCTTTAATAAATCCATTAAGGAATGTAGTTTTGTTTATCCATTTGCCGGATTTCATAAAATGCGGCAATTGCTAACATGATTCGGACAGACTTAAGCATAGATACGAGTGAGAAACTCTCATCGTAGTCAACACCTTGAACTTGTCGAAAACCTTTTGCGACAATTCTAGCTTTGTAGATAGTAACACTACTATCAGTGTCCGTCTTCCTCTTCAAGATCCATTTATTTTCTTTGGCTTGCCGATCATCGGGCAAATCCATCAAAGTCCATACTTTGTTCGCATACATGGATCATATCTCAGATTTCATGGCCTCTAACCATTTCGCGGAATCTGGGCTCATCATCGCTTCCTCATAGTTCGCAAGTTCGTCATGGTCTAGTAACATGACTTCCAGAACAGGATTACCGTACCACTCTGGTGCGGATCTCACTCTAGTTTACTTGAGAGATTCGGTAGTAACTTGATCTTGAAGTTACATGATCATCATCATTAGCTTCCTTACTAATTGGTGTAGTAGTCACAAGAACAGATTTCTGTGATGAACTACTTTCCAATAAGGGAGAAGGTACAATTACCTTATCAAGTTTTCTACTTTCCTCCCACTCACTTCTTTCGAGAGAATCTCCTTCTCTAGAAAGGATCCATTCTCAGCAACGAATATCTTGCCTTTGGATCTGTGATAGAAGGTGTACCCAACAGTCTCCTTTGGGTACCTATGAAGACACATTTCTCCGATTTGGGTTTGAGCTTATCAGGATGAAACTTTTTCACATAAGCATCGTAACCCCAAACTTTAAGAAACGACAACTTTGGTTTCTTGCCAAACCACAGTTCATTTTGTGTCGTCGCAACGGACTTTAGATGGTGCCCCTTTTAACGTGAATGCAGCTGTCTCTAATGCATGATCCCAAAATGATATTGGTAAATCGGTAAGAAACATCATAGATTGTACTATATCCAATAAAGTACGGTTATGACGTTCGGACACACCATTATGCTGTGGTGTTCCAGGTGGCATGAATTTGTGAAACTATTCCACATTGTTTTAATTGAAGACCAAACTCGTAACTCAAATATTTGTCTCCGCGATCAGATCGTAGAAACCTTATTTTCTTGTCACGATGATTTTCACTTCACTCTAAAATTCTTTGAACTTTTCAAACGTTTCAGACTTATGTTTCATCAAGTAGATATACCCATATCTGCTCAAATCATCTGTGAAGGTTAGAAAATAATGATACTTGTCGCGAGCCTTAATATTCATCGGACCATATACATCAGTATGTATGATTTCCAACAAATCTGTTGCTTGCTCCATTGTTCCGGAGAACGGCGTTTTAGTCATCTTGCCCAAGAGGCATGGTTCGCAAGCATCAAGTGATTCATAATCAAGTGATTCCAAAATCCCATCAGCATGGAGTTTCTTCATGCGCTTTACACCAATATGATCTAAACGGCAGTGCCACAAATAGGTTGCACTATCATTATTAACTTCGCATCTTTTGGTTTCAATATTATGAATATGTGTATCACTACGATCGAGATCCAATGAACTATTTTCATTGGTGTGTATGACCATAGAAGGTTTTATTCATGTAAACAGAACAACAATTGTTCTCTAACTTAAATGAATAACTGTATTGCAATTAACATGATCAAATCATATTCATGCTCAACGCAAACACCAAATAACACTTATTTAGTTTCAACACTAATCCCGAAAGTATAGGGAGTGTGTGATGATGATCATATCAATCTTGGAACCACTTCCAACACACATCGTCACCTTGCCCTTTAACTAGTCTTTGTTCATTCTGCAACTCCCGTTTCGAGTTACTAATCTTAGCAACTTGAACTAGTACCAAGTACTGAGGGGTTGCTATGAACACTAGTAAAGTACACATCAATAACATGTATATCAAATATACTTATGTTCACTTTGCCATCCTTCTTATCCGCCAATCACTTGGGGTAGTTCCGCTTCCAGTGACCAGTCCCTTTGCAGTAGAAGCACTTTAGTCTCAGGCTTAGGACCAGACTTGGGCTTTTTCACTTGAGCAGCAACTTGCTTGCCGTTCTTCTTGAAGTTCCCCTTCTTTCCTTTTGCCCTTTTCTTGAAACTAGTGATCTTGTCAACCATCAACACTTGATGTTTTTCTTTGATTTCTACCTTTGCCGATTTTAGCATCGCGAAGAGCTTGGGAATATTTTCCGTTATCCCTTGCATATTATAGTTCATCACGAAGTTCTACTAACTTGGTGATGGTGACTAGAGAATTCTGTCAATCACTATCTTATCTGGAAGATTAACTCCCACTTGATTCAAGCGATTGTAGTACCCAGACAATCTGAGCACATGCTCACTAGTTGAGCGATTCTCCTCCATCTTTTAGCTATAGAACTTGTTGGATACTTCATATCTCACAACTCGGGTATTTGCTTGAAATATTAACTTCAACTCCTGGAACATCTCATATGCTCCATGACGTTCAAAACGTCTTTGAAGTCCCGATTCTAAGCAGTTAAGCATGGTGCACTAAACTATTAAGTAGTCATCATATTGAGCCAGCAAAACGTTCATAATGTCTGCATCTGCTCCTGCAATAGGTCCGTCACCTAGCGGTGCATCAAGGACATAATTCTTCTGTGCAGCAATGAGGATAAACCTCAGATCACGGATCCAATCCGCATCATTGCTACTAACATTTTTCAACACAATTTTCTCTAGGAACATATCAAAATAAACACAGGGAAGCAACAACCGCGTTGATCTACAACATAGATATGCTAATACTACCAGGACTAATGTTCATGATAATATTAAAGTTCAATTAATCATATTACTTAAGAACTCCCACTTAGATAGACATCCCTCTAATCTTCTAAGTGATCACGTGATCCAAATCAACTAAACCATAACCGATCATCACGTGAAATGGATTAGTTTTCAATGGTGAACATCACTATGTTGATCATATCTACTATATGATTCACGCTCGACCTTTCGGTCTCCGTGTTCCGAGGTCATATCTTATATGCATAGCTCGTCAAGTATAACCTGAGTATTCCGCGTGTGCAACTGTTTTGCACCCGTTGTATTTGAACGTAGAGCCTATCACACCCGATCATCACGTGGTGTCTCAGCACGAAGAACTTTTGCAACGGTGCATACTCAGGGAGAACACTTCTTGATAATTTAGTGAGAGATCATCTTATAATGCTACCGTCAATCAAAGCAAGATAAGATGCATAAAAAGATAAACATCACATGCAATCAATATAAGTGATATGATATGGTCATCATCATCTTGTGCTTGTGATCTCCATCTCCGAAGCACCGTCATGATCACCATCGTCACCGGCGCGACACCTTGATCTCCATCGTAGCATCGTTGTCGTCTCGCCAATCTTATGCTTCCATGACTATCACTACCGCTTAGTAATAAAGTAAAGCATTACATCGCGATTGCATTGCATACAATAAAGCGACAACCATATGGCTCCTGCCAGTTGCCGATAACTCGGTTACAAAACATGATCATCTCATACAATAAAATTTAGCATCATGTCTTGACCATATCACATCACAACATGCCCTGCAAAAACAAGTTAGACGTCCTCTACTTTGTTGTTGCTAGTTTTACGTGGCTGCTACGGGCTTAAGCAAGAACTCATCTTACCTATGCATCAAAACCACAACGATAGTTTGTCAAATAGACTCCGTTTTAACCTTCTCAAGGACCGGGCGTAGCCACACTCGGTTCAACTAAAGTTGGAGAGACAGTCTTCCGCAAGCCATCTATGTGCAAAGCTCGTCGAGGGAACCGGTCTCGCGTAAGCGTACGCGTAAGGTTGGTCCGGATCGTCTCGTCCAACTATACCGCTGAACCAAAGTATGACATGCTGGTAGGCAGTATGACTTGTATCGTCCACAACTCACTTGTGTTCTACTCGTGCAAATAACATCAAACCATAAAAAACCTGGCTCGGATGCCACTGTTGGGGAACGTAGTAATTTCAAAAATTTCCTACGCACACGCAAGATCATGGTGATGCATAGCAACGAGAGGGGAGAGTGTTGTCTACGTACCCTTGTAGACCGAAGCAGAAGCGTTGACTCAACGTAGAGGAAGTAGTCGTACGTTCTCCTCGCGATCCGACCGATCCAAGTACCGTTACTCCGGCACCTCCGAGTTCTTGGCACACGTTCAGCTCGATGACGATCCCCGGGCTTCGATCCAGCAAAGCGTCGGGGAAGAGTTCCGTCAGCACGACGGCGTGGTGACGATCTTGATGTGTTACCGGCGCAGGGCTTCGCCTAAGCACTGCAACAATATGACCGAGGTGGAATTTGGTGGAAGGGGGCACCGCACACGGCTAAGGAACGATCCGTAGATCAACTTGTGTGTCTATGGGGTGCCCCCTGCCCCTGTATATAAAGGATGAAGGAGGAGGAGGCCGGCCAAGGCAAAGGTGCGGCCAGGATATGGATTCCTACTAGGACTCCAAGTCCTAGTAGGAGTCCACCAAAAGGGGAGGAAGGGAGAAGGAATAGAAGGAGAAGGAGAGGTGGCCGGCCCCCTTTTCCCTAGTCCAATTCGGACTAGAGGGGAGGGGGGCGCAACAGCCTTTTTCCTCTTCCCACTAAAGCCCATCAAGGCCCATTACTTCTCCCGTAATCCCGTAACTCCCCGGTACCTCCGAAAATACCCGAACCACTCAGAACCCTTCCGATGTCCGAATATAGTCGTCCAATATATCGATCTTTACGTCTCGACCATTTCGAGACTCCTCGTCATGTCACCGATCTCATCCGGGACTCCGAACTCCTTCGGTACATCAAAACTCATAAACTCATAATATAACTGTCATCGAAACCTTAAGCGTGCGGACCCTACGGTTCGAGAACAATGTAGACATGACCGAGACACGTCTCCGGTCAATAACCAATAGCGGGACCTGGATGCCCATATTGGCTCCTACATATTCTACGAAGATCTTTATCGGTCAGACCGCATAACAACATACGTTGTTCCCTTTGTCATCGGTATGTTACTTACCCGAGATTCGATCGTCGGTATCCAATACTTAGTTCAATCTCGTTACCGGCAAGTCTCTTTACTCGTTCCATAATACATCATCTCGCAACTAACTCATTAGTTGCAATGCTTGCAAGGCTTGAGTGATGTGCATTACCGAGAGGGCCCAGAGATACCTCTCCGACGATCGGAGTGACAAATCCTAATCTCGAAATACGCTAACCCAACATCTACCTTTGGAGACACCTGTAGTACTCCTTTATAATCACCCAGTTACGTTGTGACGTTTGGTAGTACCCAAAGTGTTCCTCTGGCAAACGGGAGTTGCATAATCTCATAGTCATAGGAACATGTATAAGTCATGGATAAAAGCAATAGCAACATACTAAACGATCGGGTGCTAAGCTAATGGAATGGGTCATGTCAATCAGATCATTCAACAAATGATGTGACCTCGTTAATCAAATAACAACTCTTTGTTCATGGTTAGGAAACATAACCATCTTTGATTAACGAGCTAGTCAGGTAGAGGCATACTAGTGACACTCTGTTTGTCTATGTATCCACACATGTATTATGTTTCCAGTTAATACAATTCTAGCATGAATAATAAACATCTATCATGACATGTAAGGAAATAAATAATAACTTTATTATTGCCTCTAGGGCATATTTCCTTCAGTCTCCCACTTGCACTAGAGTCAATAATCTAGTTCACATCGCCATGTGATTTAATAGCAATAGTTCACATCACCATGTGATTAACACCCATAGTTCACATCGATATGTGACCAACACCCAAAGGGTTTACTAGATTCAGTAATCTAGTTCACATCGCTATGTGATTAACACCCAAAGAGTACTACGGTGTGATCATGTTTTGCTTGTGAGAGAAGTTTAGTCAACGGGTCTGCCACATTCAGATCCGTTATGTATTTTGCAAATTTCTATGTCTACAATGCTTTGCATGGAGCTACTTTAGCTAATTGCTCCCACTTTCAATATGTATCTAGATTGAGACTTAGAGTCATCTAGATTAGTGTCAAAACTTGCATCGACGTAACCTTTTACGACGAACTTTTTTGTCACATCCATAATCGAGAAACATATCCTTATTTTACTAAGGATAATTTTGACCGATGTCCAGTGATCTACTTCCTAGATCACTATTATACTCCCTTGCTTAACACAGTGTAGGGTATACAATAGATCTGGTACATAGCATGGCATACTTTATAGAATCTATGGCTGAGGCATAGGAAATGACTTTCATTCTCTTTCTATCATCTGCCGTGGTCGGGCTTTGAGTCTTACTCAATTTCACACCTTGTAATACAGGCAAGAACTCTTTCTTTGACTGTTCCATTTTGAACTACTTCAAAATCTTTTCAAGGTATGTACTTATTGAAAAACTTATCAAGCGTCTTGATCTATCTCTATAGATCTTGATGCTCAATATGTAAGCAGCTTCACCGAGGTCCTTCTTCGAAAAACTCCTTTCAAATACTCCTTTATGCTTTACAGAATAATTCTGCATTATTTCTGATCAATAATATGTCATTTACATATACTTATCAGAAATGCTGTAGTGCTCCCACTCACTTTCTTGTAAATACAGGCTTCACCGCAAGTCTGTATAAAACTATATGCTTTGATCAACTTATCAAAGCGTATATTCCAACTCCGAGATGCTTGCACCAGTCCATAGATGGATCGCTGGAGCTTGCATATTTTGTTAACACCTTCAGGATCGACAAAACCTTCTAGTTGCATCGTATACAACTCTTCTTTAATAAATCCATTAAGGAATGTAGTTTTGTTTATCCATTTGCCGGATTTCATAAAATGCGGCAATTGCTAACATGATTCGGACAGACTTAAGCATAGATACGAGTGAGAAACTCTCATCATAGTCAACACCTTGAACTTGTCGAAAACCTTTTGCGACAATTCTAGCTTTGTAGATAGTAACACTACTATCAGTGTCCGTCTTCCTCTTCAAGATCCATTTATTTTCTTTGGCTTGCCGATCATCGGGCAAATCCATCAAAGTCCATACTTTGTTCTCATACATGGATCATATCTCGGATTTCATGGCCTCTAACCATTTCGCGGAATCTGGGCTCATCATCGCTTCCTCATAGTTCGCAAGTTCGTCATGGTCTAGTAACATGACTTCCAGAACAGGATTACCGTACCACTCTGGTGCGGATCTCACTCTAGTTTACTTACGAGATTCGGTAGTAACTTGATCTTGAAGTTACATGATCATCATCATTAGCTTCCTTACTAATTGGTGTAGTAGTCACAAGAACAGACACTTTCAGAGACTTTCCAGTCTCGATCCATGTCAACCCAACAGACACTTTCAGAGATACCCGTAGCATACCTTTATAGTCACCCAGTTACGTTGTGACGTTTGGCACACCCAAAGCACTCCTACGGTATCCGGGAGTTACACGATCTCATGGTCTAAGGAAAGGATACTTGACATTGGAAAACTCTAGCAAACGAACTATGCGATCTTATGCTATGTTTAGGATTGGGTCTTGTCCATCACATCATTCTCCTAATGATGTGATCCCGTTATCGATGACATCCAATGTCCATAGTCAGGAAACCATGACTATCTGTCGATCAACGAGCTAGTCAACTAGAGGCTCACTAGGGACATGTTTGTTGTCTGTTATTCACACATGTATTACGATTTCCGGATAACACAATTATAGCACGAATAAAGACAATTATCATGAATAAGGAAATATAATAATAATGCTTTTATTATTGCCTCTAGGGCATGTTTCCAACAGTCTCTCACTTGCACTAGAGTCAATAATCTAGTTACATTGTGATGAATCGAACACCCATAGAGTTCTGGTGCTGATCATGTTTTGCCTTAGGGAGAGGTTTAGTCAACGGATCTGCGACATTCAGATCCGTGTGCACTTTACAAATTTCTATGTCTCCATCTTGAACATTTTCACGAATGGAGTTGAAGCGACGCTTGATGTGCCTGGTCTTCTTGTGAAACCTGGGCTTCTTTGCAAGTGCAATAGCTCCAGTGTTGTCACAGAAGAGTTTGATTGGCCCCGACGCATTGGGTATGACTCCGAGGTCGGTGATGAACTCCTTCACCGAAATTGCTTCATGTGCTGCCTCCGAGGCTGCCATGTACTCTGCTTCACATGTAGATCCCGCCACGACGCTTTGCTTGCAACTGCACCAGCTTACTACCCCACCATTCAAAATATACACGTAGCCGGTTTGTGACTTAGAGTCATCCAGATCTGTGTCGAAGCTAGCGTCGACGTAACCTTTTACGACGAGCTCTTCGTCACCTCCATAAACGAGAAACATTTCCTTGGTCCTTTTCAGGTACTTCAGAATATTCTTGACCGCTGTCCAGTGTTCCTTGCCGGGATTACTTTGGTACCTACCTACCAAACTTACGGCAAGGTTTACATCACCTCTGGTACACAGCATGGCATACATAATAGAACCTATGGCTGAGGCATAGGGGATGACGCTCATCTCTTCTATATCTTCTGCCGTGGTCGGACATTGAGCTGAGCTCAATTTCACACCTTGTAACACACGTAAGAACCCTTTCTTAGATTGATCCATATTGAATTTCTTCAATATCTTATCAAGGTATGTGCTTTGTGAAAGACCTATGAGGCGTCTCGATCTATCTCTATAGATCTTGATGCCTAATATATAAGCAGCTTCTCCAAGGTCCTTCATTGAAAAACTCTTATTCAAGTAGGCCTTAATGCTGTCCAAGAGTTCTATATCATTTCCCATCAAAAGTATGTCGTCTACATATAATATGAGAAATGCTACAGAGCTCCCACTCACTTTCTTGTAAACACAGGCTTCTCCATAAGTCTGTGTAAACCCAAACGCTTTGATCATCTCATCAAAGCGAATGTTCCAACTCCGAGATGCTTGCACCAGCCCATAAATCGAGCGTTGGAGCTTGCACACCTTGTCAGCATTCTTAGGATCGACAAAACCTTCCGGCTGCATCATATACAATTCTTCCTTAAGGAAACCATTAAGGAACGCCGTTTTAACGTCCATTTGCCATATTTCATAATCGTAGAATGCGGCAATTGCTAACATGATTCGGACGGACTTCAACTTCGCTACCGGTGAGAAAGTCTCATCGTAGTCAACCCCTTGAACTTGTCGATAACCCTTAGCGACAAGCTGAGCTTTATAGATGGTCACATTACCATCCGCGTCTGTCTTCTTCTTAAAGATCCTTTTATTTTCTATCGCTCGCCGTTCAACGGGCAAGTCAGTCAAAGTCCATACTTCGTTTTCATACATGGATCCTATCTCGGATTTCATGGCTTCCAGCCATTTGTCGGAATCCGGGCCCGCCATTGCTTCCTCATAGTTCGAAGGTTCACCGTTGTCTAACAACATGATTTCCAAGACAGGGTTGCCGTACCATTCTGGTGCGGAACGTGTCCTTGTGGACCTTCGAATTTCAGTAGGAGCTTGATTAGAAGCATCTTGATCATCATCATTAATTTCCTGTCTAGTCGGTGCAGGCACCTCAGAAACGTTTTCTTGAGTTTCGCCATTTTCCGGTTCAAGAGGTAACACTTCATCAAGTTCAACTTTCCTCCCACTTACTTCTTTCGAGAGAAACTCTTTCTCTAGAAAGGATCCATTCTTGGCAACAAAGATCTTGCCTTCGGATCTGAGGTAGAAGGTATACCCAACAGTTTCTTTAGGGTATCCTATGAAGACGCATTTTCCGACTTGGGTTCGAGATTTTCAGGTTGAAGTTTCTTGACATAAGCATCGCATCCCCAATCTTTTAGAAACGACAGCTTAGGTTTCTTCCCAAACCATAATTCATACGGTGTCGTCTCAACGGATTTCTACGGAGCCCTATTTAAAGTGAATGCGGCAGTCTCTAAAGCATAGCCCCAAAAAGATAGCGGTAATTCGGTAAGAGACATCATAGATCGCACCATATCTAACAAAGTGCGATTACGACATTCGGACACACCATTACGTTGAGGTGTTCCAGGCGGCGTGAGTTGTGAAACTATTCCACATTTTCTTAAGTGTGTGCCAAATTCGTGACTCAAGTATTCTCCTCCACGATATGATCGTAGAAACTTGATCTTTTTCTCACGTTGATTTTCAACCTCACTCTGGAATTCCTTGAACTTTTCAAAGGTCTCAGACTTGTGTTTCATTAAGTAGACATACCCATATCTACTCAAGTCATCAGTGAGGGTGAGAACATAACGATAGCCACCGCGAGCCTCAACACTCATTGGACCGCACACATCGGTATGTATGATTTCCAATAAGTTGGTTGCTCACTCCATTGTTCCTGAGAACGGAGTCTTGGTCATTTTACCCATGAGGTATGGTTCGCACGTGTCAAATGATTCATAATCAAGAGACTCTAAAAGTCCATCTGCATGGAGCTTCTTCATGTGTTTGACACCTATGTGACCAAGGCCGCAGTGCCACAAATATGTGGGACTATTGTTATCAACTTTAACTCTTTTGGTATTCACACTATGAATATGTGTATCATCACGTACGAGATTCATTAAGAATAAACCATTAACCATCGGAGCATGACCATAAAACATATCTCTCATATAAATAGAACAACCATTATTCTTGGATTTAAATGAGTAGCCATCTCGTATTAAACGAGATCCAGACACAATGTTCATGCTCAAACTTGGCACTAAATAACAATTATTGAGGTTTAAAACTAATCCCGTAGGTAAATGTAGAGGAAGCGTGCCGACGGCGATCACATTGACCTTGGAACCATTCCCGACGCGCATCGTCACCTCGTCCTTCGCCAGTCTCCGTTTATTCCGCAGCTCCTGCTTTGAGTTACAAATGTGAGCAACTACACCGGTATCAAATACCCAAGAGCTACTACGAGTACTGGTAAGGTACACATCAATTACATGTATATCACATATACCTTTGGTTTTGCCGGCCTTCTTGTCCGCTAAGTATTTGGGGTAGTTCCGCTTCCAGTGACCACTTCCCTTGCAATAAAAACACTCAGTCTCGGGCTTGGGTCCATTCTTTGGCTTCTTCCCGGCAACTTGCTTACCGGGCGCGGCAACTTCCTTGCCGTCCTTCTTGAATTTCCTTTTACCCTTGCCTTTCTTGAACTTAGTGCTTTTATTCACCATCAACACTTGATGCTCCTTCTTGATTTCTAGCTCTGCTGATTTCAGCATAACATATACCTCAGGAATGGTCTTTACCATCCCCTGCATATTGTAGTTCATCACAAAGCTCTTGTAGCTAGGTGGAAGCGACTGGAGGATTCTGTCAATGACCGCTTCATCCGGGAGATTAACTTCCAGTTGAGTCAAGCGGTTGTGCAACCCAGACATTTTGAGTATGTGCTCACTGACAGAGCCATTTTCCTCCATCTTACAGCTAAAGAATTTATCGGAGACTTCATATCTCTCGACCCGGGCATGAGCTTGGAAAACCATTTTCAGCTCTTCGAACATCTCATATGCTCCATGTCTCTCAAAACGCTTTTGGAGCCCCGGCTCTAAGCTGTAAAGCATGCCGCACTGAACGAGGGAGTAATCATCACAGCGTGACTGCCAAGCGTTCATAACGTCTTGTTCTGTAGGGAGAATAGGTGCGTCACCCAGCGGTGCTCGTAGGACATAATCTTTCTTGGCAGCTATGAGGATGATCCTCAGGTTCTGGACCCAGTCCGTATAGTTGCTACCATCGTCTTTCAGCTTGGTTTTCTCTAGGAACGCGTTGAAGTTGAGGACTACGTTGGCCATTTGATCTACAAGACATATTGTAAAATATTTAGACTAAGTTCATGATAATAAAGTTCATTTAATCAAATTATTTAATGAACTCCCACTTAGATAGACATCCCTCTTCTAGTCATCTAAGTATTACATGATCCGAGTCAACTAGGCCGTGTCCGATCATCATGTGAGACGGACTAGTCAACATCAGTGAACATCTTCATGTTGATCGTATCTTCTATACGACTCATGCTCGACCTTTCGGTCTTCTGTATTCCGAGGCTATGTCTATACATGCTAGGCTCGTCAAGTCAACCTAAGTGTTTCGCGTGTGTAAATCTGTCTTACACCCGTTCTATGTGAACGTTAGAATCTATCACACCCGATCATCACGTGGTGCTTCGAAACAACGAATTGTCGCAACGGTGCATAGTTAGGGAGAACACTTTCTTGAAATTATTATGAGGGATCATCTTATTTACTACCGTCGTTCTAAGTAAACAAGATGCAAAACATGATAAACATCACATGCAATCAAATAATAAACGTGACATGATATGGCCAATATCACATAGCTCCTTTGATCTCCATCTTGGGGCTCCATGATCATCTTGTCACCGGCTTGACACCATGATCTTCATCATCATGATCTTCATCATCGTGTCTCCATGAAGTTGCTCGCCAACTATTACTTCTACTACTATGGCTAACGCGTTTAGCAATAAAGTAAAGTAATTTACATGGCGTTTCTCAATGAGACGCAGGTCATACAAAAAATAAAGACAACTCCTATGGCTCCTGCCGGTTGTCATACTCATCGACATGCTAAGTCGTGATTCCTATTACAATAGCATGAACATCTCATACATCACATATACATCATTCATCATACATCACAGCTTTGGCCATATCATATCACAAAGCACTTGCTGCAAAAACAAGTTAGACGTCCTCTAATTGTTGTTGCAAGTTTTTACGTGGCTGAATTAGGGTTCTAGCAAGAACGTTTTCTTACCTACGTTAAAACCACAACGTGATTTGTCAACTTCTATTTACCCTTCATAAGGACCCTTTTCATCGAATCCGCTCCAACTAAAGTGGGAGAGACAGACACCCGCTAGCCACCTTATGCAACTAGTGCATGTTAGTCGGTGGAACCGGTCTCACGTAAGCGTACGTGTAAGGTTGGTTCGGGCCGCTTCATCCCACAATACCGCTGAAGCAAGATAAGACTAGTAGCGGCAAGAAGAGTTGACAACATCTACGCCCACAACAAATTGTGTTCTACTCGTGCAATAGAGAACTACGCATAGACCTAGCTCTGATACCACTGTTGCGGAACGTTGCAGAAAATTAAAATTTTTCCTACGGTTTCACCAAGATCCATCTATGAGTTCATCTAGCAACGAGTCATGGGAGAGAGAGATTGCATCTACATACCACTTTCTAGATCGCGAGCGGAAGCGTTAAACGAACGGGGATGAAGTAGTCGTACACACCGTGATCCAAATCACCGGAGATCGTAGCACCGAAAGCACGGCACCTCCGCGTTCAACACACGTACGGTCAGCGTAACGTCTCCTTCTTCTTGATCCAGCAAGGCAAAGGAGAGGTTGGGGAAGAAGACTCCAACAGCAGCACGACGGCGTGGTGATGGTGGAGCCACAGTACTCCGACAGGGCTTCGCCGAGCTCTTACGGAGGAGGAGGATGTGTTGGAGAGGGAGAGGGAGGCGCCAGGGCATAGGGTGGTCAGCACCCCCTCCCCTCCCCCCTTTATATAACCCCTTGGGGGGGCGCCGGCCCTAGGAGAAGGAATCTCCTAGGGGGGGCGGCGGCCAGGGAGGGGGCTTGCCCCCCAAGCAAGGGGGCGCCCCCTTTAGGGTTTCCCCCCCAAACCCTAGGCGCATGGGCCTTTGGGGGGAGGCGCACCAGCCCACATTGGGCTGGTTCCCTTCCTCAGTTTGGCCCATGGGGCCCTCCGGGATAGGTGGCCCCACCCGGTGGACCCCCTGGGACCCTCCGGTGGTCCCGGTACAATACCGATAACCCCGAAACTTGTCCCGATGTCCGTATGAGGACTTTCCATATATAAATCTTTACCTCCGGACCATTCCGAAACTCCTCAAGACGTCCGGGATCTCATCCGGGACTCCGAACAACATTCGGGTTACTGCATATACATATCTTCACAACCCTAGCGTCACCGAACCTTAAGTGTGTAGACCCTACGGGTTCGGGAGACATGCAGACATGACCGAGACGGCTCTCGGGCAATAATCAACAGCGGGATCTGGATACCCATGTTGGCTCCCACATGCTCCACGATGATCTCATCGGATGAACCACGATGTCGAGGATTCAATTAATCCCGTATACGATTCCCTTTGTCAATCGGTATTTTACTTGCCCGAGATTCGATCGTCGGTATCCCAATACCTCGTTCAATCTCGTTACAGGCAAGTCACTTTTCTCGTACCATAATGCACGATCCCGTGATCAAACACTTTGATCATATTGAGCTCATTATGATGATGCATTACCGAGAGGGCCCGGTGATACCTCTCCGTTAAGCGAAGTGACAAATCCCAGTCTCGATCCATGTCAACCCAACAGATACTTTCAGAGATACCCGTAGTATACCTTTATAGTCACCCAGTTACGTTGTGACGTTTGGCACACCCAAAGCACTCCTACGGTATCCGGGAGTTACACAATCTCATGGTCTAAGGAAAGGATACTTGACATTGGAAAACTCTAGCAAACGAACTATGCGATCTTATGCTATGTTTAGGATTGGGTCTTGTCCATCACATCATTCTCCTAATGATGTGATCCCGTTATCGATGACATCCAATGTCCATAGTCAGGAAACCATGACTATCTGTCGATCAACGAGCTAGTCAACTAGAGGCTCACTAGGGACATGTTTGTTGTCTGTTATTCACACATGTATTACGATTTCTGGATAACACAATTATAGCACGAATAAAGACAATTATCATGAATAAGGAAATATAATAATAATGCTTTTATTATTGCCTCTAGGGCATATTTCCAACAGTTTGAGATGTCAATGATGAGTGAACTCAAATTCTTTCTCGGTTTGCAAATCAAGCAAACTAAGGAAGGTACATTTATCTCTCAAACGAAGTACACCAAAGACCTATTCAAGAAGTTCAATATGCAAGAATGCAAAGGTATGTCTACACCCATGCCTACTAGTGGACATAATGATTTGACCAAAGATGGTGAACTGGTTGATCAAAAGGTTTATCGCTCTATGATTGGTTCATTGTTATACCTATGTGCCTCTCGTCCCGACATTATGCTAAGTGTGTGCATGTGTGCACGATATCAAGCTGCTCCTAAAGAATGTCATCTTAAAGCCGTGAAAAGGATAGTGAGATACTTAATCCATACACCAAATTTTGGCATTTGGTATCCTAAGAGGTCCTCTTTCGATCTGGTTGGGTATTCCGACACGGATTATGCCGGAGACAAGGTTGATAGAAAGTCCACTTCGGGTACATGTCAATTTCTTGGTAGATCTCTTGTTTCTTTGTCCTCCAAGAAACAAAACTCGGTATCCTTATCCACCGCCGAAGCGGAATACATTGCCGATGGTTCATGTTGTGCTCAATTACTTTGGATGACCCAAACTCTTAAAGATTATGGGGTCTATGTGCAACATGCTCCATTGCTTTGTGACAATGAAAGTGCTATCAAAATTGGTCATAATCCTGTGCAACATTCTCGAACTAAGCATATTGAAGTTCGTCATCATTTCATTCGAGACCATGTTGCAAAGGGTGACATTGATCTTAAACATGTTCGCACCGATAAGCAATTAGCGGATATATTCACTAAACCGCTTGATGAGAAAGTGTTTTGCAGGTTGAGAGGAGAATTGAACATCATTGATGTTTCAAACTTGGAGTAGAAACTCCATTGGATACATGCAAGACATGAGCTTATGACTAATCCTTGATATATCTCTTATGATGACTATCTAATGTCTTGGATATATTTGCATCTTGCATGTTATCTAATCCATGTAGGTACTTGGATGAATCTATTTCTATGATATTGCAACTCTCTCACATCTTGAGCAATCTCTACATCACCAAGACTCTACACAACGGTGGTTGACGACAAGGAAGCACGAAACCATTCGAACATATCCTTTGACAAATTCTATGTTGAGCTTCATGATTGTCATTTTTGGATATACAAGTGCTTTTCCTTGCAAGAACTAACCCATGTAGGTAGGTGAACTTAAAGTCCAAGTGGTGCTCCCAACTCTTGATGATCTACATCAACTTCGAGCACCCACACAAGTTCAACTACATGAGCAAGATCCACTCCACCACCCAAGGTATGATATTCCATCTTAGAGAAGCTTTACTCAAAGTCATGAGTCAAAGCAACTCGACTAGATGTGAATACATCAAGATGCTTAAACGAAAAATGGTAACCCCATTTTGAGCTTAAACGATGAGTATGACCCATGATCAAGTGTTCTCACTTGACTCCTAAGTCAATATACTCTAACGTAGGTGACTATGTCACCGCCCAATTCTAGATGAAGTTCTCTTGTGTTCTTTTCTGTGTTATTGCATTTGTCCCTTGCATATTTGTTTCCCTCGTTTTTCTCAAAAAAAACTTCATCTAGAACTTTCATTCTTCTCTTTTTGCTTCTAGTTCTGCATATTTCTGCATTAAATTCCTTGCAAATCCTTCAGTTAATTCATTGCAAATATTTGAGAGATTTTACTTGACTAGTGAGCTGAGGTGACAAGTGTTTTCTCTGTGATGAACTCGGTTTCACCGAATTGTAATTTTTGGTCCAACCGAATCCCTTCGGTACCACCGAAACATGCCACTCGTGTCGCCGATTTCATAACAGGAAAAACAGTTTGCCACTTATTTTATATTTCTTTTGATCCAGCTCCACTCAATGAATCTTGTCCTCTACAAGCATCACAGTTTTATCCATTGCTTTGTGCTGGATCTCAAGGACCAAACCTATTCGACGGATTCCAGGAAAAATCTTCTTGGAAATTGATGTCAAAGGGGGAGAGAGAGATCACATCAAAGCTTATCATCGGGGAGAAAGAGATCACATTAAACTTATCACCTACAAAGGAGAAAGTACTAAGGGGGAGAGAATACTCAGGGATGCCAAATATTAAGGGGGAGAAAGAAATCTCCAGGGGGAGAGAATACTCAAGGATCCCAGATGCTTGATGTTCAAGAGGAGAGATGCCACATGTCTTTTTGGGGGAAAGACATGTTCATATGTACACACTTGAATTAAGTTCTATTCATATCTTTCAGCTTTCAGCTCTGATTTTCTGTTCCCTATCTTCTCCCAACATCCCGTGTCATATTCAGGGGGAGCAAGACATCTAAGGGAAAGAAATCATTCAAATTCATTGCATATCTTTACTCTCGGGGACATGTCTAATTCAATGTGGTACCTTGTACTCACTCTTTACGTGTCATCCCAGTCTTGGTATTCTTGTGGTTTCTTTTGGTTTGCTCTGGCTATTGGATGTACCTGTGTTATCTAACCTTGTTTGTGCAGGTTCATTCCATCCTAAGTCAACTCAAGACGGCAAGGTAAGTATATGCATCGGAATCATGAGTATGAGGAATCCTTGCTTTTGTACATACTGTTTGCAAGAAGGACTCATAAGCATGAAGGTATTTCTCTTAATAATCTTTTGCTCTGATGCATATGGCCAAGATACATGTAACACATTGCCTACTTTGTCATGATTATGCTCTCACATGCTTCTATTTTCTATATTCACACGATTGCATACATGTAGGGGGAGCCTATGCTTGTTACATGTTCTTCCAAAGCTTTACTTGCTATTCTTTGTATCTTTATCTAAAGCTTTGATGTATGTTGCCATCAATTACCAAAAAGGGGGAGATTGAAAGCTCAAGTGCTCCTCAGGTGGTTTTGGTAATTAATGTCAACATATCTTTTGTTGGACTAACACTTTTATCTAGTATGTTTCAGATAAGTTCAACAATGGAGTGGCATGGACTAAAGGTTGTGGGAACTCCTTCAAGATGCTAAGGACAAAGGATTGGCTAAAGCTTCAATCTCAAGACTCTTCATTTTACACTTTTAGTGATCCAAGATCACATTGAGTCCATAGGAAAAGCCAATACTATCAAGGAGGGATGAGGTGTTGTTTAATGAGCCTTTTGCTCCATGTGCTTAATGATATGCTCCAAAAACCCTCAACTACTTTCCCATATCCACATATGACCTAAACCCTAAGCCAAACTCGGTCATACCGATTCTTTCTATCCGGCGCCACCGAGTTTTCACTTGTCATAAGCCACTGCCAAAACCCTAGCAAATCGGTTCTACCGATAGGGATCTCGGTCTCACCGAGATGGGATTGCAATCTCACTGTGTATGTCCATTGTCAAAATTGGTCTCACCGAGTTTAGGCAATCGGTACTACCGAGATTACAATGCAAACTGTCTGGTTAACTCATTACCAAAATCGGTCTCACCGAGTTTAGTAATCGGTCCCACCGAGTTTGCCTGACCAACTCTCTGGTTAGCTAATTACCAAATCGGTCTCACCGAGTTTGTGTAATCGGTCTCACCGAGATTACGTTATGCCCAAACCCTAACCATATCGGTCCTACCGAGTTGCATGTCAGTCCCACCGAAAAACTCTAACGGTCACTAGGTTTACCTTTTCGGTCCGACCGAGTTTGTTGATTCGGTCCCACCGAGATTGATAAATTGTGTGTAACGGTTGGATTTTAAGTGGAGGCTATATATACCCCTCCACCTCCTCTTCATTCGTGGAGAGAGCCATCAGAACACATCTAAACTTCCAACTCATATGTTCTGAGAGAGAACCACCTACTCTTGTGTTGAGACCAAGATATTCCATTCCTACCATATGAATCTTGATAGCTAGCCTTCCCCAAGTTGCTTTCCACTCAAATCTTCTTTCTACCAAATCCAAATCCTATGAGAGAGAGACTATCATTTGAAGCACAAGAGCAAGGAGTTCATCATCAACACACCATTTGTTACTTCTTGGAGAGTGGTGTCTCCTAGATTGTCTAGGTGTCACTTGGGAGCCTCCGGCAAGATTGTGGAGTTGAACCAAGGAGTTTGTAAGGGCAAGGAGATCGCCTACTTCGTGAAGATCTACCGCTAGTGAGGCAAGTCCTTCGTGGGCGATGGCCATGGTGGGATAGACAAGGTTGCTTCTTCGTGGACCCTTCATGGGTGGATCCCTCCGTGGACTCGCGCAACCGTTACCCTTCGTGGGTTGAAGTCTCCACTAACGTGGATGTAGGATAGCACCACCTATCCGAACCACAGGAAAAACATCCATGTCTCCAATTGCGTTTGAATTCTCCAAACCCTTCTCTTTACATTCGCGCAAGTTGCATGCTTTACTTTCCGCTGCCTATACACTCTTTGCATGCTTGCTTGATATGTATTGTATGTGCTGAAATTGTGCCTAAAACTTCACTCAAACCAAAAAGGCTTAAAAACTGCAACTCTATTACTAAGTGTCTAATCACCCCCCCTCTAGACACACCTACTTCTAGATCCTACACCTCCCTTCCACCCCACTTTTGAGTTGAGACTGTTTCTGCATCCACCTATCTCATCAACATTCAGCCATCGACTGCTTTGCAGGGTGGTATTCCTATGGGTGCCTCACTGGTCGCTCTCCTGACTACTCAGCTCTTTGTATGTTCGGTTGTGTGTGCTATGTCCTTCTTGCCCCATGAGAGAGCACCAAACTGACTGCTCAGTCGGTTGAGTGTCTTTTCCTTGGCTACTGTGATGAGCACCAGGGCTATCATTGTTGGGATCCTGTTGGTCGCCGCTTGCGCATCTCGCGTGATCTGACTTTTGACAAGTCTCGTTCTTACTACCCACGTCCCTCTTCCTCGAGCTTCTCTGTGGACGATATTTCTTTTCTTCTTCTTCCAGATACGCCCTGCTATATGCCTCATGTTTTACCTCCTTCTCCTGCACCTCTCCTCCCTTCTCCTTCACCACCGATCCCACCTTCCCCATCCTCCTCCTCCACCATCATCTCCAGTCCGTCGTCCTCTCTCCCCGTTTCCTCTCCACTACAATCGTCGCCCTCGTATTGGGGATGCCTCCCCTGATTCTCCTGACACGCCTTCCACCTCTGGTGCACCTCCGTTCACGCCTCCCCCGGTCCATAACCTCCGTGCTCGGCCTCGCCCCCCGCCTGATCGCTATTCTCCTGATCGGTACGGTCTCTCAGTTATTGCTGAGCCCACTTCCTATCAGACTGCCATGACTCAGCCTGAATGGCAGCTTGTGATGGCTGAAGAGCTTGCTGCCCTTGACAGCTCTGGCACCTGGGATCTGGTTTCCCTCCCTTACAGTGTTCGTCCCATCACCTGCAAGTGGGTCTACAAGGTTAAGACTCGCTCTGATGGTTCTCTTGAGCGCTACAAAGCTCGTCTTATGGCCCGTGGTTTTCAGCAGGAGCGGGGACGCGCTTATGATGAGACATTCACTCCTGTGATTTACATGACCACTATCCGCACTCTTCTTGTTGGGGCCTCTGTTCGCCATTGGTCTATCTCTCAGCTTGATGTCCAGAATGCCTTTCTCAATGGCGAGTTGCGTGAGGAGGTTTATATGCAGCCACCACCGGGGTACTATGCTCCTGATGGTACAGTCTGTAGACTTCTCCGCTCCCTCTATGGTCTTAAACAGGCCCCTCGCGCCTGGTTTGAGCGCTTCGCCTCTGTGGTGACTGCCGTTGGTTTCTTGCCCAGTGATCATGATCCCGCGTTGTTTGTTCACACGTCTCCTCATGGTCGGACTCTTCTCCTTCTCCATGTTGATGACATGATCATCACGGGCGATGACTCTGACTACATTGCCTTTGTTAAGGCTCGCTTTCGTGATCAGTTCCTCATGACTGATCTTGTTCCTCTTTGCTATTTTCATGGGATTGAGATCTCCTCGACCTCTAATGGCTTCTATATCTCCCAAGAAAAAATATTCAGGATCTTCCTGCTCGCGCTGCTCTCAGTGATGAGCGCACCATTGTGACTCCTATGGAGCTCAACGTTCAGCTTCATGCCTCTGATGGTGACCCTCTTCCTAATCCCACTCGCTATCGTCACCTTATTCACAGTCTTGTCTATCTTGCTGTTACGCGTCCTGACATCTTCTATCCTGTCCACATCCTGAGTGAGTTCGTTTCAGCCCCCACCTCTGTCCACTATAGTCTTCTCCTCCATGTTCTACGATACCTTCGTGGCACTCTCTCTCAGCGCCTTTTCTTTCCCCGCTCCAGCTCTCTTGAGTTCCAGGCCTACTCTGATGCTACCTGGGCCAGTGATCCCTCTGATCGACGCTCGCTGTCTGCTTATTGTATTTTTCTTGCTAGCTCTCTTATTGCCTGGAAGACAAAGAAACAGACTGCAGTTTCTCGCTCGAGTACAGAGGCTGAGTTACGAGCCATGGCTATGTTGACGGCTGAGGTGATCTGGTTACGGTGGCTACTTGAGTATTTTGGTGTGTCTGCTACTACTTCGACTCCCTTACTATCAGACAGTACTCGTGCTATCAGTATTGCGTGTGACATTGTGAAGCATGAGCTCACCAAGCACATCGGTGTGGATGCCCACTTTGTGCATGCTGCTATTCAGGATCAGACTCTCGCTCTTCACTATGTGCCCTCTGAGTTACAGTTGGTTTACTTCTTCACGAAGGCACAGACTCGAGCGCAGCATGCCTTTTTCATCTCCAAACTCAGTGTTGTTGATCCACCATGAGTTTGAGGGGGGGGGGTGTTAGATGTGTATAGTCTCTGTTTGGTATATCCCCATTGTATAAGGGGTTTTCTGCACTTCACCACACATGTATATGTAATGGCCTTTGACCCTCAGTAAAGCTAGTTGCTCATTCATCCAACACAAACCACTGAAAATATCACTAGTCATAGCTTGAACTTGAATAGAATAGACGCATCCTAGCTACTAAGACTTCGGCTGGTATGGGGCTGCCATGGTCGGCTTGTATGGGCAACCCATGTAACAAGGTGCCAGGAACCTCAGGACGGGTGAACAAAAATATAGTAAAATTTGTAAGTATAGAAAATATCAGTGCTAGGCTGCAAGCACACAAGATAACCATTTTCCCGTGACAAAGGTCTTTATTTTGGTTTCCTCTATCTATAGTACCACACTGGGTAGAACTCAGTTTGATTTATAACACAACATCAAGTGGAGTGAGAGAGTGACCGGTAAAAGAGATACCTATGCCAATAAGCGTGTTTAAAAGAGACACCTATGTGAATAAGCAACATGCCTAGTTATTGAACCAGTGGAACCACAGGTAGTATTAAGATTCCTATTTGCAGGTGGCATCCCATTGTAATCGAATATCAACTCACACTCAATACATGCACTCCAAATGGAAATAGTATGCCTAAAGAGAACGGCAACTATCTATATATACCGTGGCTGCCTTTCGATCTGGCCGCCGCCGTCGTTGCTGGCTTGCCGATCTGTTCTGGCCGCTCTCGTCTCATGTCATGAGCTTCCTGATCTGTCCATACATGGTGCCTCCAGATCTCGCAGCTACCTTTCCGGCTCCGATCTGGATGAGGTCCATGGCTGAGAGTTTGATCAGGAGAAGCACGTGGGTCTGGTGCATGATTGCATATACACAAATGCACATGCGTGGACATGTATGTAGATGATCGGCAGTGACGGAGCCAGCGTGTAGGTGTTGGGTTCAGATGAACCCAACAGATTTGTCACGCCACGTACATGTATACACGTTGGCACTTGCATGAACCCAATAGAAAATCAGGGCTGAACCCATCAAGCTAGCACGCACCCGCTAGAAGCCTCTCAGCCCATAATAATAAATTGTTTATAACATCAGTAGTCCAACCAAAAGCCCACATAATGATACAGATATTTCACAAAAAAACAAAAGAAGCCCAGATATAAATATAATGCCATACGATGACATCCACACAGTCCTCGACCGCTCGATTCCATACCAGGTACGCACGCCGCACGCCTCTCGTTTCCCCAATTTGTTTCCCAACCCGGCAACTCTTTAGATCTCGTCTCCTCGTCTCTCCATTGTGGCGGCCAGCGGCAAGCCGGCAACAGCAGGTCGGCCGTCGGCAGCGGCTGACAATTGAAGTCCAAATTGAAGGTGACGAGGTCACATCATCACCCTTGTACATGTGTTGGATCCTAGTACACTGGATGATGGTATGTTGCAAGAACTTCCACTCAGCGAAACAGTGGCTATTCGATTTCATTGACAGAGCATCACCGGAGCAGTCCACTGTTTTGGCAATCACTGTATGGCATATTTGGGAAGCGAGGAATGCGGTAAGGAATGGTGAAGGTAATATCCATCCACACCGTGTTGCCTCAAAGATCCATGCTTATGTTGATTTTGTTCTGCTGCATCTCTTTAAGACTGTTGTGGGGCACAGTCGTGAGACACCATCAAGTTCATCGGTTAAATGGTCTCCGCTGCCCTCCGGATCAGTCCTTATTAACGTCGACACAGCTATCTTCTCAAACCTGCACAAACTGGGAATTGGCATCCTGATTCGGAACCACAAAGGTGAATGCTTGGTCGCCTGCACCGAGCCACTTAAAGGGATGGTACAGCCAGAACTTGCTGAAAGCTGGGCGCTCCGTCAAGCTGTGATTCTCGCCCGTGATGAGGGACTAACCTCTGTCATTTTCGCTTCTGATTGCCTCTCCTTAGTACAACGAGTGAACTCTTCATCCATAGACATGTCTGAAGTGGGTGTAGTAGTGTCAGATATTAAGCGTTTGGTTGCTTGTTTTTCTTCTGTTTCCTTCTGCCATGTCAAGAGGTGGTTGAATGCTGCTGCTCACATACTAGCTAGGGCCTGTGAGTTTGCTAGTTCAAAAATTGTGTACTATTCTACTCCAGAATGTATCAGGAAAACTCTATGTATTGATGTATACTAATTAATATAATGCAACATTCTCTCAAAAAAAACTTTAATTGGTGTAGGTTAGAGAGATGTTTTCCAATAAGAAATCGACCATCAGATTCAGATAATGCTGCAGGCACTTTAAGGCCACTTAATGTAAGCAAAGTACATCAAAGGTCACTATTGCAAATAATCTCCCAAGGCTTTCTATGCATAGATAAATTAGTTTAGATGATCTGCCATATAATCTGGCTGATTGGATTTAGTGATTACAATGAGAGACAAGCTGGGAGTGATGCACTTGCAACTAAAGGTTGGAGCAACTGGAGCAAAAAATGCGACAAAATACCCATGTGGGTAAAGGTAATGTTAATAGCTTTCATAATATAACGGTACAAAATGTGACGCTTTGATGAATCAAGATCAATCAATTCAGGTTGCCCATGATAAGCAAACTGATCCTCCAAAAAACCCAAAGTCGAATTAGGCTTACAATCACTTGTTTATATGCCTCTTTGGCTTGATGGTATTTATTTTGAATTTGTCAAAGTAACTTGTCATTTTCTCCTATATATTTTAGGAAGATGAGAAGCTGCACTTGAAGCTATGAAGTTATTTTGTCAACAAGGGATTTTATAATTTCACACAATCGGTATGTCTTGCACTCTCCACTTTTATATGTAACTGTCGTATGTGATAATCAATATCATATTTCTACTCGCCACATGTCTTTTAAGTGACGTGCCCCTATTGTAAGTTAGTATGAAATTGAACGTTACACTTAATTAACCCTTACTAAATCCTTACAATGAGGTACTGAGTGAACCCATTGGCCAAATTTTCTGGCTCCGCCCCTGATGATCGGCGGCTGCAACCCATGGTATTGGCGTCCACCTAGTTGACTACGTCATTGGGGATTGTATCCAGGACGGCGGCGGCCTCACCGCGGATTGTTGTCGCCATCATAAGATTCCGTGAGAGTTTCATCTCTGCGGATATGGTGGTTCACTTCGACGGCGAGATGCAAACTATGGACAATGTCTTGATGCAGAGGAATTGTTGTGCAGTGGCGGCGGTCATATCACTTGTAGCTGCTGGGATCGTGGAAAAGTGGCGGCGACAACACATGAATGACCTTGATGGTGGTGCTACTTGAGCACCTGGTCTTGAGCTCCGGGGTGAAAGCCTTGGTCTGTCCCGATTTGGGTATACCTGACAATGGCGATGTTTTGACGTCGTTACCTTGTTGAAGGCATTGTTCGGAATGTTCGGACTGATTCTTCAGAGTGAAAACTTAGATTCCAACCTTCGGTGGCTGGATCCGGTGACGGTGACACTTGAATGTCAATCCCTTCCTTAAGGCGTTGCTGTTGAAGAACCTCGTTGTCTGTGTGGTGTCATGAGATTGTCGGTGCAGATATGGTCATTGTTATAGTTTGCCGATCGTGATGTGATCGCTTTGGGGTCTTTTTCTTTTTTCCTCGCCTACGCATAGCTTTGGTCTTGTATGACTTTGCTATTTGTCGGCGTGTTTTTGTGTGTGTGCGTTGGTATGGGCTGTGTGCATCCTATCTATGCAGAGGCCGGGTGTGTGCTCATTGTGTTTGTATCTTCTTGATGCTCCATTTTGAGTCAATAAAATCCACCCTTTATCGAAAAATATACCGTGGCTGCGTGGCGAAGATGAAGCTATATAAGTGTGTTGGCCATCACATTGATATGCATGCCAGTTAGTAAGCAATTTTACGACCTATGTTGTTTATTTTGAGACATTGGAGTCCACCAAATTCAGTCAAGTCTTACTCTAGAAAGCAACATTCGATTGTAGTCCAAGTCCACTTTCTTCATTAGTCATGACCACATTCCATGCCACTTGATATGTTTACAGTGTTGTGCCCTATTTAAAAATCTTCAGCTGCAAGCCGAGGCGGAAGCTCTTCGTTTGCTCATTCTCTCAGATCTGAAATTGTGGGCGATGGTAGATGCGCAGAATTATGTGCCTAGTTATGCTTGCCATATATTTAGGCTCTGTTCTCATCGTGGTTATGTTATGTATTCTAGACATGGGCTTGGTCCATCTTTCTTCTCTTAACATGCAGTTCTCCTGCATGGTCTAAAAAGAAAATTATGTGGGTAGTTTTTCTTTGTGCACTGGTTTGGAGTGGAGATATGTGTGTATGTTTGCTCTACCGCCCTAGATTGATTTAATTCTTGTAAGCTATAAGTCTATAACTCTTGCCTTCTATAAAACTATGGTACGCATTTTGCGTATTTTTGAAAAGGGAGAAAAATTCTCTAGAGATTTTGAGATGTTCTTCTACGCTCCCGTTACTGTCGGAGCTAAGAAGCTCGAAATGGGTGTACAGAATATAGGGAAGTTTGCAAGTATAACGGAATAATCATTGCTAGCACACACCCAGGTTCTGTTTTCCACTGTTATGGCCTTGTGTACCGTCGGATCGAAAGGGCTTGGTTGGAAAGTAGTTTTCCTCTGTTCTTTTTTCCACACTTATGAGAACTTGGTTTTGTTTTTAGTTCAAACAACAAGTGTGACCCAATTCAAAGTCAGGCTATACTTTTAAGTAATCCCCAACGTCGTGCAATTTTCAGTTCTGCAAATGAGTTCAGCGTGAGGATAAGACATTTATGTTCAAAAGCATGAATGAGCATGCATCTCACATGATTAAAACATGTGGTAAGGATTAATACGCATGTGTGGGTGCATATACCGAGGCTCACGATTAGTAGTATCAAATGTGAGGCATTGATGCATTGCTTGCTGTCTTGCCGATCAGTTTGATTCGTCAGTCAGTAGAGCAGAGGCAGGAAAGGAATAGGAGCATGCACCAGGATCAACAGGGAAAAGTCAGCTCTCTCAGCACTCTCCTTCTTTTCTCCAGAAATGATTCAGGTTTCATATTTTTTTTTTGCGAATGATTCAGGTTTCATCTTGATCTATAAATTAGACTCTGCACTCTCCTTCTCCTGAATCAAGGAGCCACACTGGACCTATAAAAGAACATTGTATTCCTTGTGGCCAATCGAGTAACTAGAGTGGCATTGAAAATTACCAAACTAAATGTTTTTTTTTTGTGTTTGCCATTTGGTGGAGACTCCTTCAGGAAAAGGGACACTGAACTTAGCTCTGTTCTTCTGAAGGAGCACGAAAATGCTCTTCAGTAGACAGTAGTGTATGTCAAGGGACACCATCACGATTCGTGCCCAAAAGTTTCAAAATGTTCCCAATTTATCAAAATGTTTCAAAAGACACCAACAGGAGGTTTCAATTTTTCCCTTTTATGTATATTTCAAAATGTACCAAAAACAATTATAATTGTTTATATACTAATTTTATAAAAATTCTCTTCATTTATTTTTTTAAATGTTATCATGTATTTAGAAAAACGTTCATCGGGTATTTAAAATCACATCCGGTGTGTATTTACGAAATCTTTGTCAAGTATTAAAACATAGCCTTCGTGTATTTAAAAAACATTCATGTGCATTTCAGGATTATTCACCCGACCCGTTCGTCCCTTTTCGACAGCAGGGAGCACCGCCTCGTACGGAAGGCACCACCTTCACTAGCAACACTAGAAGAAGAATGGCGAAAAGAAAGTACACTAAAACCTGAAGCTTCGCACTTTGCGCGACCAACTTCTCCACACGTTGATCGAGTGCTTCTGCATTCTCAACCCTAATAGCATCAATTTGAGCCCTCATAGCATCAATCTCAGCTGTCGTAGCATCAATGCGTCGCTGCATTTCTCATGACACGCTACAAGCAGCCGCATTTGCTGATGAAGAAACGCCAGTCTTTAACATGTCCAATTCCAAAGATACTGAATTCAGTAGAGTAGGTTGCTTGAACCAGACATCGGGAGAACAATATGATGTACTACTTGACTCTGAACATTGAAGGACAGAGGAACAACCTTCTTGCCCTTCACATTCGTTGGGCATTTCCAAAAAAATGATTGGCTGGGTTCAGAGATGTCCAAGACTGAGAGCAACCTTTGGCATCCACATTCTAAACATTCAGTCGGAGGGAGGCTCATCATTCCTTGTGCACGCCAACCAGGGCCGGTCGGGAACAGAAACAAAGAGAAGCGAGCGTGGCGCCCTGCGCTTCCGTGGTCAGGAACAAATTAAGCGAGCCGAAACAGGAGCGAAATCGGAAGGACTGATGAAATCGACAGGTCAAATGGGTCAGTCACCTGGTCGCTGGAGTATCGGTGCACGCTGCAGTAGGGCCGTAAGGGAGTAGCGGCGCTTGTAATGCTTTGAGTAGCCGTGGCTGCTGAAGTGGCTCCACCATCTTGATACATGGTGAAAATCAGTAAAAGCTTTCACTGAAAAATTGCACGGTGACGATGCACAGGCCGCAGTATCAATGAGAAATCATCAAAGCACGTCTCCCCCCGCGTCGTCCGCCCTCGGACGACTCGGGGGCGAAACCCTATGCGCCGCCGGTTCCCACCTCCCCTTCTCCTCCTCCCCCGCCGCCGCCGGCAGCCGTCGTTGGGCTTGCCCGCGCGGCGGTAGGCGGCGGCGGGGGCTTCCCCGTGCACCCGCCTCGACCTCTGGAGGTATACTCACCACGCATCGGGCGCCGCCGCCCGCTTGCCCTGCTCCCCTGGTGACCGCCGGCTCGGCTCTCTGCGGCGGCTTTAGCCACCGGCACAGTCGACCCGCGCCTGGCCGCCTGGGACGGTTCCGCCCGTCAGATCCGGCCGCCTCGGTCCTGGGATCAGGGTCTGCTATTCCGATCTGGCGGCTGGTGGCCGGGGTTCACCTGATCCGCCCGGATCTGGCCGGCGTGGCCTTGCCTCGTCCTTCCCGGCTTGGGATTTCGCGGTGTGGTGCTCCCTGGTGGCCGCGGTGTGGGTCTTTCTCCATGTTTCGACGGGATGTGCGCGGTGGGTGGATGCCGGGGCGGCGGCCTCGGGCGGTATGGACGGCGTTGCCTCTTCGGCAGGCGACGACCGTGGGTGCTGGTGGTCCGCGACTTTGGTCGTGCGGGCGACGAGGTCTCGGTGGATGTCTACTACAGTGGGTCGGGGTGCCCCGTCACCCGGCGTGCCTGCTTCGGTGAAGTCCAACGCCTTCTCCGGCTGCATGCGCTCCCCTGGCCAGGCTTTGGCGGGGTGGATGGCATGGGGGCGGGACCGGGGGAAACCCTTGGCCGTCGGCGGAGGCCACGACAAAGGTGGCGCCTTTGCTGGGCATCGGTCCCCTTCTTGGAGGCCTTGTCGAGGTCCTCTCCCGTATTTCACTATGCTCTTCCGTTGGGCGAAAGCTCTAGTTCCCCTAACGGGCGACGGCGTCGTACCCTCGTCGCACTCCTTCTTGAAGGCGTCGCCCGGGGTTTCCGGAAGCATGGTGAGCGTTTTGCGGTGCGTGTGAGGTGTTTGGCGGCGGCAATATGTGCGGTGTTTCATCTATTCTCCGCCGATCTTCGTCCTGTGGTAGCGTTCATTCTGCTTGGAGATGGACTAGCGTAGATGGTGGTTGTCGTTTGGCGTCATGGTGGCGTCGATGGCGGAGGTACCTGTCAAGGTTGGCACCTCCATCTGCTCTGAAGATGGACCAGTGGGATATGGAGGCGACGACACATGTGAGTGCGTCAGACCGGATTGTGCCCCAGACCCGGTATGTGGCTCGGTCGGGCCTCCGGCTTTAGATGTTAGGCTTAGGTGAGAGGTCTGGGTATTTGGCCCAGCTTGCACTCCTTCATCATATGGATAGGAGTAGCGGTAGATGTTGCCAAGATGACGGATTCAGGCTTTTTGTTGTACTACTTTGTAAGGTCCTCGAGAATAATCAATAAAATGGCCGTATGCATCTTCCAGATGCAGAGGCCGGGGGTTATCCTCCTTTTCTAAAAAAAATTCAATGAGTTTCACTAGTACGTATGTTTTTTGGATTTTATAACTATCATCAAATAGCTACAGATATGTAGGCATTCGATGCCAAACCAGTATTAGGCATGTATAAATGCCTCATTAGTTAAAGATCAGTATTAGGGATACATATTAGTATTGTGAAGAAGGATCACACATGGTGCAGAAATAACAAAGGGGATGGGCTAGGGCTGGGCGTGACAATACTGTAAATGGCGCTTAACCGGCACCATCCTTATCCCTATTACTGAAGAGTTTCATTTCATCTGCCGATCCCATCTGCCCCCGCGCCGCTCCCTCCCCGGGGCGACACGGGCGGCAAACCCCCCCCCCCCCCCCGGCCTCTCCTCGCCCCACCTATCCTATCCACCCCCTTGCCATCGTCGGTGTCCTCCGGCAGGCAAAGCCTGCGCGGAGCCGGCGGCGGCGGGGCTCGTGCCCCTCGTCGGCTGCTCTTTTGCTGGGAAGATCTCAGGCTGCTGGTAACTGTCCGAAGCTCGTCTTCACGGCGGCATCCTCGATCGTGGCAGTAGTGGTCGCTGGCGCGCGGCGCGGCGTCGCCACGATGGGAGCTCTTTCGCGGGCGTGCGGTCACGGTCTTGGCTGCCCGTGCGGGCCCGATCTGGGTCCTCGCGGGCCATGGCTGGCGCGGGTGGTGGGGGCAAGATTCAGGCTCGGCCGGCGTGCCGTTCGCTGGATCTAGTATGGCGCGGTGTTGCGGCTCAGCGCACGGGCTGGTGGTGGCACCGGCGGCCTGGATCCATTCGTCCAGGCCCCGGCATAGATGGAGGCGGGTCGTGCACGACATGCTTGAGGGAGGCTCACAGATATGGGTGAAAGCCTGCTCTCAGCTAGCTGCCAAGGTCGGCGGTGGCGGCGTTGTCTGCGTCGTTCCCTTCTTAAAGGCATCGCCGTGGAGAAGTTCAAGGCCACACTTTGCTACCTCCGGGGGAAACCCTAGTTCAGTAGATCGGATGACGGCGGCGCTCTGGTGTCGTTTCCCTCTTTGGGGCGTCATTCTTGGAGGTGTACACGGGCCGAGGGACCAGTGGAAGGCTTCTTTGGTGGAGCTGTGCTTCAGCTTACGCATTGATGGCGGCGGATGTCGGCGGCATGGTGCAGTGGAGATTCGGTGTACGATGCGCGTAGATGGACTCGCGCAGGAGGAGGAAACTGTCTGGCATTATGGTGGCATCGATGACAGAGAGGCCTAGCAAGGTCAGTGCATCATTTCTGCTCTGAGGATGGATCGATGGAAGATGGAGGTGACGGCCCTTGCAACATGCGGTGCTCACTATGAGTGTGCCAGACCGGTGTGTGACCCAATCCAGGTAGTGGCCTGGATGGGGCATCCAGCTTTACATGTTAGCCTTTGGTGCGATGTCTGTTTGGTATTAGGCCTGGACATTCGGCACACCTTCATTAAGGGGATAGGAGTAGCAACAGCGTTGCCAATATGATGACTTCAGACTTATTGATGTATCACCTTATATGGTCATTGTGAATAATTAATAAAATGACAGCATGCATCGTCCAGATGCAAAGGCCAGGGATACACCCTTCTTCTCCAAAAAAACAAAAAAAACCCCTATTACTGAAGGCGGTGTAGACTCAACAATGGTAGGAGAAAATGCCACCAGAAAATAATCATAAAAAGCTCTCAATATGCAAAAGCTGCTAAATTGACCAAGCGTTTCACTTTATCACTCCATTTTTCTGCAATGAACCTCTACAACAAAATCCATGAGTGTTCGTTCTAATAATGTCCTCACAAGCCTAGCACTAATTAAGTAAGAAATACATGCTTTACTGCCCCCCGCGTCGCCCTCTCCGGCAACACGGGGGAAACCCTAGTCATCGCCGCCGCCAGGGCCTTCCACCCCTCCTTCCCCCGCATCACCGCGGCCCGAGGGGACGTCGGCGAAGCCCGTGCGTCCCCGGTGAAGGTGGCGGCGGGGCGCTCGCTCTCCGCCCAACTGCGTCACTGCTCAGGCGCATCGGCCTCCATTCGGGGGGGGGGGGGGGCGTTCTTCCATCCCTTGGCGGCGGTTTCTCCCGGCGGCGGCGTCCTGGTGGCCTCCGGCGGCTCTGCCCGTCTCGTATTAGAAGGGCGTGTAGCGGTGGGCGCGCATCGGCGACCGGGAGGACTAGATCTGGTCCTCGCTGTCTGCTCGCTCCGCGCTCGGGTGGGTCGACACTTGGGGCTCTCTCCGGCTGTAGGAACGCGATGCCGGGCTGGCGACCTCCGATGGTGTCGTCCAGGGTGAGTGTCGGAGGCGCTCGGCTCGTTGGCTTGTGTGGGTTGGCTTCCAGTTCGGCGAGCTAGGCTGAGGAAGTGGATGTGGGGGTGGAACAGTGGTGGGGGAGGAGGAGCTGTGGTGGACAGGCCTGATCTCCGCTCCTGTCGGCGCCGGTGCTAGAGGTGAGCAGTTGCGTTTATGGAGGTGCATCTTGCTAGCAGCGTTGAGGACGCTCGCCGCAGAATTGCAGGAGGATGGGAGGTCTTGCGCTCCTATGCTTGCCGAACTCTGTGGCCACCGTATGCGGAGAGGTCCGGTGTGCGATGCTTCAGGCGAAAGCCTTGTGCCGGCCTTGCTGGCATCGATGATGGCGACGCCCTCGGGCGCCGTTTTCCTTGGTGCCCTTCGACGATGTTTGAGGTTTGGTTGCCTTGCATAGTGCTCTGGTTCCCTCTATTTGTGATGGTGGCCGTGGTGTGGCCTGCTACCTCTTGAGCACTGCATTGCATATCCTTGAAGAGGAAAGGGTGATGCAGCAGAGTAGAGTAAGTATTTCCCTCATTTTCTAAGAACCAAGGTATCAATCCAGTAGGAGGCTTCGCGCGAGTCCCTCGTACCCACACAAAACAAATAGCTCAACGCAACCAACGCGATTAGGGTTTGTCAATCCCTTCACGGTCACTTACGAGAGTGAGATCTGATAGAGATGATAGATAATATTTTTGGTATTTTTGGTATATAGATGCAAAGTAAAATAAAAAGGCAAAGTAAAAAAGCAAAGCAATAATAAAGTGATGGGAGATTGATATGATGAGAATAGACCCGGGGGCCATAGATTTCAGTAGTGGCTTCTCTCAAGAGCATAAGTATTCTACGGTGGGTGAACAAATTACTGTTGAGCATGACAGAATTGAGCATAGTTATGAGAATATCTAGGTATGATCATGTATATAGGCATCACGTCCGAGACAAGTAGACCGACTCCTGCCTGCATCTACTACTATTACTCCACTCGTCGACCGCTATCCAGCATGCATCTAGAGTATTAAGTTCAAGAAAACAGAGTAACGCCTTAAGCAAGATGACATGATGCAGAGGAACAAATTCATGCAATATGATAAATACCCCATCTTGTTATCCTCGATGGCAACAATACAATACGTGCCTCTCTACCCTTACAGTCACTGGGAAAGGACACGCAAGATTGATCCCAAAACTAAGCACTTCTCCCATTGCAAGAAAAACCAATCTAGTAGGCCAAACCAAACTGATAAATCGAAGAGACTTGCAAAGATAACCAATCATACATAAAAGGATTCAGAGAAGATTCAAATATTGTTCATAGATAAACTTGATCATAAACCCACAATTCATCGGTCTCAATAAACACACACATCGGTCTCAACAAACACACCACAAAAATAAGATTACATCGAATAAACCTCCATGAGAGAGGGGGAGAACATTGTATTGAGATCCAAAAAGAGAGAAGAAGTCATCTAGCTACTAACTATGGACCCGAAGTTCTGAGGTAAACTACTCACACTTCATCGGAGGGGCTATGGTGATGATGTAGAAGCCCTCCATGGTGGATTCCCCTTCCAGCGGAGCTCCGGAACAGGCCCCAAGATGGGATCTCGTGGGTACAGAAGGTTGCGGCGGTGGAATTAGATTTTTTGCTCCGTCTCTGATCGTTTGGGGGTACGTAGGTATATATAGGAGGAAGGAGTACGTCGGTGGAGCTTTGAGGGGCCCATGAGGCAGGGGGCGCGCCCTGGGGGGCGCGCCATCCACCCTCATGATTGCCTCGTGGCTTTCTTGATGGAGGGTCCAAGTCTCCTGGATCATATCTGTTGAGAAAATCACGTTCCCGAAGGTTTCATTCCGTTTGGACTCCGTTTGATATTTCATTTCTTCAAAACACTAAAATAGGCAAAAAAACAACAATTCTGGGCTGGGCCTTCGGTCAAAAATAATATAAAAGTGGAAAATAAAGCCCAATATAGTCCAAAACAGTAGATAATATAGCATGGAGCAATCAAAAATTATAGATACGTTGGAGACGTAACATGGCCCAGAGGAGGTGCGGGGCTGTCTCGACGGAACATTGCCCTTCGTCATGGTCTGTGACTCTCTCCGCTGCGTCGTGACTAGGCATTGAGAAGCCCTTCAACGGTGGCTGTGACTCTCCTAGCTCTTCAAGGTGCCGAGTGATCGCAGGGTAGTAGGCTACTTCTTCTCTTCGTCTTCTCGGTGTTGATTCTTGGTGTCGGTTGTCCGAATACCGTATCCAGTGCCCTGTGTTATTTATCACACAAGTGTTAACATAAGGAAACGTATATGTAACTTACTAATCATCGCACACGAGTACTCGCAGACGCATTGTGTGCGATACTCCTAGCCACCGCAAGCAACTAGTTTGCATTTTTCAAAGTTTTTTGTACACATAGAATCACACACGAACTAATTGTATTAACCGTCTGTGTTGTAAATTCTGATCGCAAATAGTTCATCCGACTCGGCTATTTGCCACGTATCACACACATCTTGTTAAGTTGAACCGTTTCTGTTGCGTTCCCTAATCGAAAACTGTTCATCCGAGTGAACCATATGCCGTATATCACACACACCTTGATCTGGCTGCCCGTTTCTGTTGTTCTGCCTCATCGCAAACAGTTCGAACGGGTTAACCGTGTGTCCTTCATCGCACATGCAACTAAAATCTGAACCGTGTTTGATGCATCGTCCATTGCAAACATTTTGCACCTTTTTGACGGGTTTTTTACATCCCTGTTTGTGATTAATGCATCACACACAGTTTCGTGAAAGGGTCTCTGATCATAGTGTCGCGTTAGCAGCATCCTGCAGTAGTGCATGTACCTCAGACGGGTGAAGCCGAAAACTAGTGTTCTTAAGAGAATATAATTGGTCAGCAATCAAGCGAAAGATTGTTGCATTATTGTAACCACTTTAAACACTGTGAGACACTTTTTCTGTATTACAGATCAAACACCCCGGCACGTGTAATTACAGCATGCCAACCCAAGGAAAGGAACCCTTAATGGAACTATTTTCCTTGGAAGATCTTCCTTACATACGTAATATAACATACATCCCGAACTCAATTTTTTTCTGTCCGAGCACAATGACTGGGTTTCCTGGTTTCCGGACATAGTAAATACTTCTTTTCATTTCGAATAAGTATCCAGAAACACTCCACCATTTTGGTTTGGATGTTAAAGCCGAAAGCCTGCGATGACAAAACTTTTAAACATGTTCGGATAAAGATACAGGTTGGTCATAAACGTACATTAATACATTAAATCAAGAACCTATTCCTTATCTGTTCCATCCATAAGACTGTCTAACCTACAGTCTTCCTGCGAATATTTCACAGCTATCATTGCTTGGTCATACACCAAATTCAATGGAATTTCTTTCCCGTCTGGTCCCTATGGTCCCACTCGGGCCATATGTTTGGATCCAGTTTGGTGAAATGTGTCTTCACCATGGCCCATGCTTCTCGTGCGCCTTCACGGCAAGCGGATGTCTTCCATAGCTCGAACCGGCACCAGGCACCTTTGAACAGGTTTACTAGGCCCTCCATACTTTCTGGAGTGGTATCAGATGGCCATAAAGCTTTCGCCATACTCTTCATGGCTTTCCGGGCCCGAGCATGTAGCATGAATAGTTCCTTCAGCATGTCGCCTTGAAATCCGGATACTCCCTCCTCCGGTCGAGCAGTCAACAGGACTGCGGCAACAGAGTCATGACATTCCGAATTATGGACTAAACATGAGCAACTAAGGTGGTTATACATAAAAAAGGGAAGACATGCCTGTTGGGGAACGTAGTATTTTCAAAAAAATTCCTACGCACACGCAAGATCATGGTGATGCATAGCAATGAGAGGGGAGAGTGTTGTCCACGTACCCTCGTAGATCGAAAGCGGAAGCGTTAGCACAACGCGGTTGACGTAGTCGTACGTCTTCACGATCCGACCGATCAAGTACAGAACGCACGCCACCTCCGAGTTCAACACATGTTCAGCCCGATGACGTCCCTCGAACTCCGATCCAGCCGAGTGTTGAGGGAGAGTTTCGTCAGCACGACGGCATGGTGACAATGATGATGTTCTACCGATGCAGGGCTCTGCCTAAGCACCGCTACGGTATTATCGAGGTGGATTATGGTGGAGGGGGGCACCGCACACGGCTAAAAGATCAAACGATCAATTGTCGTGTCTTTGGGGTGCCCCCCTGCCACCGTATATAAAGGAGTGGAGGAGGGGGAGGGCCGGCCCTCTCTATGGGGCGCCCTAGGGGAGTCCTACTCCCACCGGGAGTAGGATTCCACCTTTCCTAGTAGTATTAGGAGCCCTTCCAAGTAGTAGGAGTAGGAGGGAAGGAAAGGGACGGGAAAAGGAGAAGGAAGGAAGGGGGCACCCCCCCTCCCTAGTCCAATTCGGACCAGCCCATGGGGAGGGGTGCGACCACCCTTTGAGGCCTTTCTCTCCTTTCCCGTATGGCCCATTAAGGCCCAATACGAATTCCCGTAACTCCTCGGTACTCCCGAAAATACCAGAATCACTCAGAACCTTTCCGATGTCCGAATATAGTCGTCCAATATATCGATCTTTACGTCTCGACCATTTAGAGGCTTCTCGTCATGTCCCCGATCTCATCCGGGACTCCGAACTCCTTCGGTACATCAAAACACATAAACTTATAATATAACCATCATCAAACTTTAAGCGTGCGGACCCTACGGGTTCTAGAACTATGTAGACATGACCGAGACACGTCTCCGGTCAATAACCAATAGCGGAATCTGGATGCTCATATTGGCTCCTACATATTCTACGAAGATCTTTATCGATCAAACCGCATAACAACATACGTTGTTCCCTTTGTCATCGGTATGTTACTTGCCCGAGATTCGATCGTTGGTATCTCAATACCTAGTTCAATCTCGTTATCGTCAAGTCTCTTTACTCGTTCCGTAATACATCATACCGCAACTAACTCATTAGTTGCAATGCTTGCAAGGCTTATAGTGATGTGCAATACCGAGTGGGCCCAGAGATACCTCTCCGACAATCGAAGTGACAAATCCTAATCTCGAAATATGCCAAGCCAACAAGTACCTTCGGAGACACTTGTAGAGCACCTTTATAATCACCCAGTTACGTTGTGACGTTTGGTAGCACACAAAGTGTTCCTCCGGTAAACGAGAGTTGCATAATCTCGTAGTCATAGGAACATGTATAAGTCATGAAGAAAGCAATAGCAACATACTAAATGATCAAGTGCTAAGCTAACGGAATGGGTCAAGTCAATCACATCATTCTCCTAATGATGTGATCCCATTAATCAAATGACAACTCTTTGTCTATGGCTAGAAAACATAACCATCTTTGATTAACGAGCTAGCCAAGTAGAGGCATACTAGTGACACTTTGTTTGTCTATGTATTCACACATGTATCATGTTTCCGGTTAATACAATTCTAGCATGAATAATAAACATTTATCATGATATAAAGAAATAAATAATAACTTCATTATTGCCTCTAGGGCATATTTCCTTTAGTCTCCCACTTGCACTAGATTCAATAATCTAGTTCACATCGCCATGTGATTTAACACCAATAGTTCACATCGTAATGTGACCAACACCCAAAGGGTTTACTAGAGTCAATAATCTAGTTCGCATCGGTATGTGATTAACACCCGAAGATTACTATAGTGTGATCATGTTTTGCTTCTGAGAGAAGTTTAGTCAACGGGTCTGCCACATTCAGATCTGCATGTATTTTGCAAATTTCTCTATCAACAATGCTCTGCACGGAGCTACTCTAGCTAATCGCTCCCACTTTCAATATGTATCCAGATTGAGACTTAGAGTCATCTAGATCAGTGTCAAAACTTGCATCGATGTAACCCTTTACGACGAACCTTTTGTCACCTCCATAATTGAGAAACATATCCTTATTCCACTAAGGATAATTTTGACCGCTGTCTAGTGATCTACTGCTAGATCACTATTGTACTCCCTTGCTTAATTCAATGTAGGGTATACAATAGATCTGGTACATAGCATGGTATACTTTATAGAACCTATGGCTGAGGCATAGGGAATGACTTTCATTCTCTTTCTATCTTCTGCCGTGGTTGGGCTTTGAGTCTTACTCAATTTCACACCTTGTAACACAGGAAAGAAATCTTTCTTTGACTGTTCCATTTTGATCTACTTCAAAAAACTTGTCAAGGTATGTACTCATTGAAAAAAATTATCAAGCATCTTGGTCTATCTCTATAGATCTTGATGCTCAATATGTAAGCAGCTTCACCGAGGTCTTTATTTGAAAAAACTCCTTTCAAATACTCCTTTATGCTTTCCAGAAAATTCTACATTATTTCCGATCAACAATATGTCATTCACATATACTTATCAAAAACGTGGTAGTGCTCCCACTCACTTTCTTGTAAATACAGGCTTCACCGCAAGTCTGTATAAAACTATATGCTTTGATCAACTTATCGAAGCGTATATTCCAACTCCGAGATGCTTGCACCAGTCCAAAAATGGATCGTTGGAGCTTTGCACACTTTGTCAGCACCTTTAGGATCGACAAAACCTACTGGTTGCATCATATACAATTCTTCTTTAAAAGATCCATTAAGGAATGTAGTTTTGACATCCATTTGCTAGATTTCATAAAATGTGGCAATTTGCTAACATGATTCGGATAGACTTAAGCATAGATACGAGTGAGAAACTCTCATCGTAGTCAGCACCTTGAACTTGTCGAAAACCTTTTTGCGACAATTCTAGCTTTGTGGATAGTAACACTACTATCAGCGTCCGTCTTCCTCTTTGAAAATCCATTTAATCTCAATGGCTCGCCGATCATTGGGCAAGTCAATCAAAGTCTATACTTTGTTCTCATACATGGATCCCATCTCAGATTTCATGGCCTCAAGCCATTTTGCGAAATCTGGGCTCATCATCGCTTCCTCATAGTTCGTAGGTTCGTCATGGTCAAGTAACATGAACTCCAGAATAGGATTACTGTACCACTCTGGTGCGGAACGTACTCTGGTTGACCTACGAGGTTTGGTAGTAACTTGATCCGAAGCTTCATGATCATCATCATTAACTTCCTCACTAATTGGTGTAAGCATCACTGGAACTGATTTCAGTGATGAACAACTTTCCAATTTGGCAGAAGGTACAGTTACCTCATCAAGTTCTACTTTCCTCCCACTCACTTCTTTCGAGAGAAACTCCTTCTCTAGAAAGGATCCATTCTTAGCAACGAATGTCTTGCCTTCGGATTTGTGATAGAAGGTGTACCCAACAGTCTCCTTTGGGTATGCTATGAAGACATATTTCTCCGATTTGGATTTGAGCTTATCAGGATGAAACCTTTTTCACATAAGCATCGTAACTCCAAACTTTAAGAAACGACAACTTTGGTTTCTTGGTAAACCACAGTTCATATGGTGTCGTCTCAACGGATTTAGATGGTGCCCTATTTAAGGTGAATGCAGCTGTCTCTAATGCATAAACCCAATACGATAGTGGTAAATCGGTAAGAGACATCATAAATTGCACCATATCTAATAAAGTATAGTTACAATGTTCGGACACACCATTACATTGTGGTGTTCCAGGTGGCGTGAGTAGTGAAACTATTTCACATTGTTTTAACTGAAGGCCACACTACTAGGAAAAGGCCCTCTAATGGCGCACCAGTTTTGCCTACTAATGGCGCATCACTGGTGCGCCATTAGTGTCACGCCACTAGTATTTAATACTAATGGCGCACCACATAGTGCGCCATTAGTATAGAACACCATGCTCCATTAGTATGCCTCCCAGGGGCCATATTTAACCATGTGCTTTGGCATACTAATGGCGCACTGCTGGTGGATGCGCCATTAGTATACTTGGCATACTAATGGCGCACTATTTGGTGATGCGCCATTAGTATACTTTGGCATAGTAATGGCGCACTCTGTGGTGATGCGCCATTAGTATGAATATTAGTTTTTTTTTTACTTTTCTGATTTTTGCACAGGTTACAAAATATATTATTTGACAGAATATAGACAGCAACACACAACAACAGCAGATTCATCAAATACAATAGAAGATTAGTCTCCGAATACAATTCATCATATTAGTCTCCGAATTCAAAAGACCGAACAAAGATAAAACATTACAAGTCTCGAGACCGCGAGTATCGAGTTTGTCTTCACATTACAAGTCGATATCGATCATCTAAACTACCATCACATAGAAGAGAGCTGCGGTCATCACGATGAGCATCATCGCGATGAAACTGGTCTTCATCCGGTTCCTCCAACGCTCCCTCCTCTCTCCCGCTAGATAGCGGGCGTATCTAGATTCCGCCTCCGCCCTAGTGGTGTACCCTTTGTAACTGTTACCGATGAAACGGTGAACCTGTGTCCGACACTCCTCCCAGTCGCCGTAGACTCCGGGAACCTTATCCTTGTACACGATATACGACGGCATCTCTATGCACAAGCCACACAACAGACAATACATACATAAGCAATGTATAAGTATGCAACAAAAGGATCGGAAGAGAAAAGCAAGACATTAATAGCACGATTCGTGGTCCTACTAATAAATAGCATCGATTACATCTAAGTTCAACGACTGTCCAAACCAAAGAGACATACAATTCATTAAAGTTTAATTACAACATGAGCCAATCAATGTTTCAGAACTACAAATCACTACTTTCGACTCGACTCATGGGACAGGAGCGTGGATGAAGCCGCCATCTGTCGCGATGGTCATGAAATCGCGGGCGTTGTCAGCCTGCATTTGTAGCGTTCCGTCTATCTCACTGTTGGACGGTTGATGTCTGAGGAAGAACTGCCCCGAGGTATGAAGGACATCTTGATGGATGATGTCCGCAAACTCCGACTGGATGCGAAAGAATTCTTGTGTGATGTCCGCGCCCTGGATTGTCGACAAGCTTGCGGCCCAATCTTTGAGATTATCTGGTAGCAGAAGGTGATGATGGTCCCTTACGATCGCCAGCATGTGATGAAGGGCGTAGTAGGCATCCTTCTGACCGCCAGGCGGCTGCTTGACGCAGCAGAACGTCATATTGTGGGCGAACACGTGCTTGCCGTACTTACGAACTGCCCTCGTGAAGGTGCCTCCAGATCTGGCGTAGCCGGAGAGAACATCATCAAGAACATTCTTTATATTTGTGTAGTCTTTCTTGGAGTCACGGTTCGGGTCGAAATATGTGGCCATGGAATATTTTGGGCTTAAGAGGATGAGTGTGCAATGTGTGTCACCGCATAGAACACAGAATGTTAGAAAAAAAAAAGAACGATTGAAATCTAAGAAATCATATGTTACGGGGCGGTTAAGGGATGACTTACTCAGGAAATTAAGCCACAAGGAAGTTATCCTTATCTGGGTTTGCCAGAATGACGCTTTCAAGGTGTGAACTCGTGACTTCGCGGTCCCCAGCGCTGCTCAAGAGCTTGGTACGCATGTAGAAGGGGTCGACTATCAAGATATCCGGGGTCTTGTCTCTAATGATCCGCATCTCCATACTCAGCATAGCACCTCAGCCGAACGAAGGTGTAGTGCAGCGGATGAAGATTAAACATAGCAAAGATGTCATCAAACCGCAGGACGATCGTACTCCCGATGTCGCCATCCACAAAGCCCTTGCCCTCTGGCACCTTGGCCACGAAAACAGGGTATGCCACATCATTCTCTCTTAGACGCCGCTTCTCCAAAGAAAGAACACTGTCGTGCAGAGTCCGCATAGCACCGGTTGCAGCATTGAGCATATTTGTCGGTAGCATCGCCCTACCCGCCACATGCACCCTCCTCGAGATATCCTTAGGTGAAGGTGGCCCGTCCTGAGCACGGATCGTACTCGGTGCCGGCTGGCTCGCACCGGCGCCCTTTTTACGCTTCCGTTTCCGGCTCTTCTTCTTGATCTGTTGTAATGGGACCGAGTTCTGCTCACAGACCGCCTTCTTGAGCGTGTTGGGGCTGATAATATTTCGCACCTCAGCTATCTGAGGCTCGGTGAAGGCGGCAGCTGGAGGCGTCTCCTGAGAACTGAACGCCAGACGAGGCCTGTTGCAACTGGGTTTCTCCGACGTACCAGCTAGATCGCGGTCGGCTTGGTTGGGTTCTTGAGAAGGAGGCCCGCAGAACTCGTCATCGTACCCATGTTCTTCAAAGTACTTATCGACGTTGGTAAATGTACCGTTGTCGTCGTCGTCCGGATCCTGTGCCATAGGGATGTCCCGCATGTCCGGTAGCGTTGCGGCATTCTTCCCATGGCTTGGCGCCGGCACGACTGGCGGTCTTGTCTGTCGGGTGGTGTCCCCCGCCCCCAAACGAATCTGGCTCTTCAGCCAAAGCAGGGGCTAGCTTACGCAGGCGCTGAGGGTCATCTCATCTTCTTCGTCGGCCCCAGCGGGTCTAATCGGAGGTAACAGCTTGTCGCAGCCTGGCAGCACCCGAACCACTTCAACCCTATACATTGTGGGTGGCATCGGGTTACCGTGGAACACGGGGTTGCCCGGTTGAACGATTCTGCCCTTGGCGACATCGACCAACTCGCCACCCACGAAGTGCAGGAGAGTGCAAGGAACGTCGGCGGCGCCCTGCAAAAACATGTAGGGCGTCAGGGATGCCCAGTCAAAGGCAAGGAGATGAAGTCATCGGCCGAGAGGCTTAGGTACCGTGATGACGTCGAGCTCGGCTAATGTCGACGCACCGCCAACGGCGGGCGTGCAACTGACGGAGGGGCCGCTTGCTGGCGAGGTGCCGGCCGGCGAACACCCGGGTGCATTAAGCTCCAATGCCCGTGCCGGCGCCGGAGACACGAATACCGCCTCCGTCGGAGACACTAATGGCGCCGCCGGACACACCAATGGCGCCGCCTGCGCGCTGTGCGAGTTGCTGTCCGTGAAGCTGGGAACCGGGGGAAGCCCCTGTTGTCCGCCCGCAATCCACGTCGTCAGCCCATGAATCAACGTAGGCACCATGGCGTTGAGCGTCGTTCCAAGTTGTTGTTGCACTTACTCTTGGACAAGCTCCGGAATCCGTGCCACTTGTGCGTTGAGTGCTTCAACCTCGTGCGACTGGCTTTTCGAGCTGGTCTTTTTCTCCTTTCGCCCACCAGCGGTATAGTATGACGACCATTTTGTGGACAAGCCTTTGCGGGCCACACGACCAGCTGACGTCGGCTTATCAAGCTTATCCCTGTTTTTCATTACGTTCAGCGCCCTATTCAAAAGGATGTTGAAAGGGGAGCTCTGAGACGACCCCGCGCTACTGCTTTCTTTGTCCTTTGGAAGGAACTTGAACCATTTAGAAATATTGGGGATTAATTAGAATGCAACCATATGGAGCTAATTACGCGAGGGTGTATTCCTTACCAGAACAAGCTCAAGCTCCTTGGTCTTCGGATCCGTGGTAAGCTCCTTTGTTACCGGGTCCTCCTTGTACCGGGCCCTGAGAAAGTTCCTGGTCTGCTTGTCACTGTATTTCTCGAAGCGGGGCGGTAGGCCTTGCTGGCACGCTCCGCGTCCTCCTTGGCCCATACAGGCTCCGCCACTCTGTAACCGCCGGGACCGTGTTGGTGGACCTCTAAGTTCAACTGCCGCATTTCTTTCCCCCACTGACTTGATTCGGAGGTTGCGGGGCTCTTGCACTTGATCTTGAACTCCTAGCAGTCATCTTCACTCATCAAAGGATATTTCGCCTTGATCTTGTCATAACTATCACCTTTATCAATCATTGCCTTCATCGTGCTTCTCCAAGTAGACAGGGCCGTGCTCATCTTCGTGAGGGCGGCATTGTTCACTTTATTCCCTGAGAGGCGTGTTTTTGCAAACTCAGCGGGGAACTTGTATCGTTCGTGCAGCTTCGTGAAGAGGAGGCTGCACAAATTCCCTCGGTCCTTTTGCCTTAGGTTCTCGGTGTTGATCGAGGCGGTGCTCCGGAGAATGCACCCGAGCTGAACCGAGTACCCCTTGACTACTTGTTTGGGCGTCGTCGGTTGCCCGTCGGAGTTCACTTGAGTAAATTCCTCCCTGACGGTGGCGAGCACGCTCGGGCGCCGTTGCCTCTTTGGTTGGCTGCCATCTGTGCGTGCGCCGACGTCATCAGTGGTGGCATCCTCGGCGGCGCCATCAGTGGTGTCATCCCCGACGCCTCTAGTGGTTGTGTAGTCAGGATCGGTGTCTTCCGCGGCGTCCTCATAGTGGTGAGGTTCTTCCTCCAACTCCTGGGACAGCTCCCAGAATGGCTTGCCGCCTGAACCGCCGGCCTCATCGTTGTGGGCCATGTTTCGCTCTAAATAGGAAAAAAGTTTGGTCAAAAAGTTGGTTATTGTCAAGGAACAAGATCATGGTCTCATTATTTAGGGTTTGTCGACACCGAGGCATCCTAAAAGCGAATTCTAGGGTTTATCATCATGTTGGGTTTATCATCTAGGGTTTATCGACGCTAAGGAGAATTCTAAGTTGGGCCTAATCACTTGGCTCTATTGCCACCTATGGTCTAATGCAGCAAGAATGGCGGGGCAGTTAATCCTACTTAACTAAGTACTAAGATACCCCGGCCCATGGATTAGTCGCAAGTACCCCATATGTCCTATTTTTAGCAAAGTCATGCTAAAATTCACGGAAAATTTCAGCATGACCTTTGCTGAAAATAGGACATATGGAGTACCCGAATTTGCCGGAACGGAAGTTAATCGACATTCCAGGAAACTCAAGGGCCTCTCAGGGTACCTGCAAATTCATCACGACACAATGGTCGGAGACAAAACCCATCCACAGACCATATGGTCCTCTACTTTTATATGGACAAAAATCAGCTCAACTTATGTGAGCTTCCATTCCAGATATAATATGTCACCCAACAAAAAATCAACAATAGTTTAGCAAGTCTGTAGAAACACAGAAAGAATGACAAATGTATTTTACAGATCATGGCATTGTTTTTATTATATGCACCATGGCAAATTTCTTTTCTTTTTCCGACATGGCAAATTTCTTTTGCACCGGGCCATGGCAAATATAGTCTATGCATCATGAAAATTATAGTGTATGGATCATGGCATTTTTTATTCTACATTTTAATTCTATGGATCATGCCAGGAAATTATAGTCTATGCATTTTTTAATCTCTGGATCATGATCCAACAAAATTGCCATCTCCCATGGCAAATATAGCCTATGCATCATGGAATTTATACTGTATGGATCATGGCATTTTTTGTCTATGGATCATGATCTATGGAACATTTTAGTCCATGTCATTTTCTGAAACATATTTTTGCCATGGCAATTTTGAATCAATAGACATACTTCTCAAAAGAGGCATGATCAAATTCTGGTGCCCTTGACTTACTAGTATTTATCTCTAGATGAACTATACCATAGATGAACTATACCATGGCAATTTATCTCTAGATCCAACAAAGCCTTTGTTAATCTGAAATTGGGAGAGCATAAATACCTTCAAACATATAGAAGAGGTACAGAACTTTAAAGAATAACCTCGAATGCACAGAACGTTTGGGGGTGCAAAGAAAATGTTGCCTGCTGAACCGCAAACTTATAACTAAAACAATTTAACCATTAACATGTTCAAGTCCTTTAAGGTGGTGCTGCCACAGCATTTAGGGGTTGAATTAGATCGTGTGAGCTTCCAAAAATTACCTCGAGCGCAGAAAACGTCTACCCTGAATTTCACATCTAACATGCTGAATATTACAGTTATCCAATGGCAAGCAGTTACCTATATATGGTTCAGCATGGAAGCAAGGGACAACAATAGTTCATTGCCTATAGAAAATTGTGTCTCAAATTTTCTTTTACAGAGTAAAGAAAATAAAAACAACTAAACAATAAAGTTTTAAGATACAAATTGAGTATGTACGAGCTGTACTTCTATTTTCTAAATACATCATTTTAATCCAGGGCCTATTTAGTTTTAGGCGCGATATGTGTGTTAGAAACATCCCTGAATAAAGGCCCCTACCAAAGCATCTCACCTTGCTTAGTGCATAGACCATTGTACTGTGGTGTTCCTAGGATGGGTCTATTTTCATGTTGAATAAATTTTCTAACAATCTTCAGTTTGGCTCGATATGACCAGGACATGTGCACACAATTGTACTAGAGAATAATGTTCGGTTTTTCTTTTGTAAAGTTGCTGAGATTCATTCTATAAGGGTTTCTGATGATGCTGATCCGGCCTGTTCTTATAATGCAGTTGGACTCAACCATTGGAGAAGTCATGTCCTCACCTGCTGTAACTCTGACCCTGGAGAAGACCGTCTTGGGTAACTTTTGCTTCCCCTCTACTCTACAACCTACTGCTCTACAGCATATGGTTAATAGAAACACAAAGTGTGCTGATGTGTTCTTTTTTGTAATTGCGTGTATGAGCAGAAGTTGCTGCATTGATGCTCAAGCATAAAGTTCACAGGATACCAGTTGTGAATGAACAACAGCAAGTGATAGGTAAGAATTTCAAAATCCCTTCGATTGCTATTTATGAAAAAATAAGTAGATTTAGTCATTTACTTGGTATAGTTCATCTAGACATACTTCTCAAAAGAGGCAACCAAGAGTTGGGGCGCGGTGGTGCGACAGTCTACGGCGACGAAATCGAAGGGGGGGAAGGGGTACCGGTGCAGCTCACCGAGAGGAAGACGATGGCGAGCTCGTGCGGGGCCGGGGTTGACGAGGTGACGCGGATCGACGGTGAGGCCGCGATGGCCGGAGGTGGAAGAAGACCTCGATCCGCACGATGCAGAGTCATCGAGCTCGAACGGCTGGCCGTAGATGACGTAGAAGAACACTACAGAGCTCCTAGACTCCTTGGTGGGGTGCGGGGACGACGGTGGTCGCGGGGACGATGCGGTGTCGACGGGGACGACCTAGTCGGGTGAAGCAGCGCGAGGGGAGGGGAAGTGGGGAGGTGCGGGGGTGTGGAGCGGGCGCGGGGGTCGTTGGAGCGGGCGCGGGGGAGCCGGAGCGGGTGTGGAGCGGGCGCGGGGGAGGGGGTCATCGGAGCGGGTGTGGCGGCAGGGGGAGGGAAGGGGATCTGACGAGGGAGATGGAAGGGGGGATCGGGCGAAGGGGTATCCAGCTAGACACTATAGCAATGGCGCACCACCCTCTGGTGCGCCATTAGTATTTTTTTTCTGATAGCAATGGCGCACCCTCCTCCGGTGCGCCATTAGTAACTTTTTTTCTGACAGCAATGGCGTACCCCCCTCTGGTGCGCCATTAGTAATTTTTTTTCATTATTTCTTGTTGCATCTAATAATTTTTTTATCAAATATCATCAATTTTTTTTGAAAATATCTTCAAAAAGTGGGGGAGGGGTGCGGGTGTCGGCGGCGGCGGTGGAGCGTGCTGGGGGAAAGTGTGGGGTGTCGGCGGCGGCGGTGGAGCAGGGGAGGGTGCAGTGGGTCGTCGGCTGCGGTGGAGTGGGGGAGGTTGCGGGGGGTCGTCGGCGGCGGTGGAGCTGGGGAAAAAATATTGAATATGAAAAAATATCATCAAATTTGAAAAAATATTCTTGAATTCAAAAAGTGCCCATGAAATATTCATGATATCAAAAAGTGCCCGAGAAATGAAGGCTACAATTTAAATACAATCGATCTTAGCTAGCTATCTGTTCACAATCTTCTTGCCCTTGTTTTTCGCAAATGGAGTTCTTGTGTGGAACGGACATCCTTTAGGTAGGGTGGTCCTGCTTCTTCTTGTGGTGTATGCTGCTACTTCATCGTCGTCGTCATGTTCGATCTTCGGGTCGCCGTACTTGTCGAAGTCTTGCTCATTGGCTACTCCATCCATTCCGATGATCTTCCTTTTGCCTCTCCTCACGACAACACGACTGGGCTTTGACGGATCGGTAATGAAGAAGCATTGGTCCTGAAGGAAATATGCCCTAGAGGCAATAATATAGCTATTATTTATTTCCTTATATATCATGATAAATGTTTATTATTCATGCTAGAATTGTATTAACCGGAAACATAATACATGTGTGGATACATAGACAAACAGAGTGTCACTAGTATGCCTCTACTTGACTAGCTTGTTAATCAAAGATGGTTAAGTTTCCTAACCATAGACAAAGGGGTTGTCATTTGATTAACAAGGTCACATCATTAGTTGAATGATCTTATTGACATGACCCATTCCATTAGCTTAGCACCCGATCGTTTAGTATGTTGCTATTGCTTTCTCCATGACTTATACATGTTCCTATGACTATGAGATTATGCAACTCCCGTTTACCGTAGGAACACTTTGTGTGCTACCAAACGTCTCAATGTAACTGGGTGATTATATAGGTGCTCTACAGGTGTATCCGAAAGTATTTGTTGGGTTGGCGTATTTCGAGATTAGGATTTGTCACTCCGAATGTCGGAGAGGTATCTCAGGGCCTTCTCGGTAATGCACATCACATAAGCCTTGCAAGCATTGCAACCAATAAGTTAGTTGCGAGATGATGTATTACAGAACGAGTAAAGAGACTTGCCGGTAACGAGATTGAACTAGGTATTGGATACCGAGGATCGAATCTCGGGCAAGTAACATACCGATGACAAAGGGAACAACGTATGTTGTTATGCGGTCTGACTGATAAAGATCTTCGTAGAATGTGTAGGAGCCAATAAGGGCATCCAGGTCCCGCTGTTGGTTATTGACCAGAGATTTTTCTCAGTCATGTCTACACTGTTCTCAAACCGTAGGGTCCGCACGCTTAAGGTTACGATGACAATTATTATGAGTTTATGCATTTTGATGTACCAAAGTTAGTTCGGAGTCCCAGATGAGATCACGGACATGACGAGGAGTCTCGAAATGGTCGAGACGTAAAGATTTATATATTGGACGACTATATTCGGACATCGGAATGGTTCCGAGTGGTTTCGGAGAAAACCGGAGTGCCGGAGGGTTACCGGACCCCCCCCCCCCGGGAGAAGTATTGGGCCACATGGGCCTTAGTGGAGAGAGGGAGGGGCGGCCAGGGTGGGCCGCGTGCCCCCTCTTCCTCTGGTCCAAATTGGACTAGGAGAGGGGGGGCGGCGCCCCCCTTTCCCTCTCCCTCTCCCCCTTCCTTTCCCCCTCCTAGTAGGAGTAGGAAAGAGGGGAGTCCTACTCCTACTAGGACACAAGTTGATCTTCGTGGTCGTTCCTTAGCCGTGTGCGGTGCCCCCCTCCACCATTTTCCACCTCGGTCATATTGTTGCAGTGCTTAGGCGAATCCCTGCGTCGGTAGTACATCAAGATCGTCACCACGCCGTCGTGCTGACGGAACTCGTCCCCGAAGCTTTGCTGGATCGGAGCCCGGGGAACGTCATCGAGCTGTACGTGTGTTAAGAACTCGGAGGCGCCGGAGTAACGGCGCTTGGATCGGTCGGATCGGGAAGACGTACAACTACTTCTTCTACGTTGCGTCAACGCTTCCGCTTCGGTCTACGAGGGTACGTAGACAACACTCTCCCCTCTCGTTGCTATGCATCACCATGATCTTGCGTGTGCGTAGGAATTTTTTTGAAATTAGTACGTTCCCCAACAGTGGCATCCAAGCCTTGGTTTTTATGGTTTGATGTTTTGCACGAGTAGAACACAAGTGAGTTGTGGACGATACAAGTCATACTGCCTACCAGCATGTCATACTTAGGTTCGGCGGTATTGTTGGACGAAGCGGCCCGGACCGACATTACGCGTACGCTTACGCGAGACTGGTTCTACCGCCGTGCTTTGCACACAGGTGGCTGGCGGGTGTCAGTTTCTCCAACTTTAGTTGAACCGAGTATGGCTACGCCCGGTCCTTGAGAAGGTTAAAACGGAGTCTATTTGACAAAATATCGTTGTGGTTTTGATGCGTAGGTGAGATTGGTTCTTGCTTCAGCCCGTAGGAGCCACGTAAAACTTGCAACAAACAAAGTAGAAGACGTCTAACTTATTTTTGCAGGGCATGTTGTGATGTGATATGGTCAAGGCATGATGCTAAATTTTATTGTATGAGATGATCATGTTTTGTAACCGAGTTATCGGCATCCGGCAGGAGCCGTATTGTTGTCGCTTTATTGTATGCAATGCAATCGCCCTGTAATGCTTTACTTTATCACTAAGCGGTAGCGATAGTCGTAGAAGCATAAGATTGGCGAGACGACAACGATGCTACGATGGAGATCAAGGTGTCGCGCCGGTGACGATGGTGATCATGACGGTGCTTCGGAGATGGAGATCACAAGCACAAGATGATGATGGCCATATCATATCACTTATATTGATTGCATGTGATGTTTATCTTTTTATGCATCTTATCTTGCTTTGATTGACGGTAGCATTATAAGATGATCTCTCACTAAATTATCAAGAAGTGTTCTCCCTGAGTATGCACCGTTGCCAAAGTTCGTCGTGCCCAGACACCACGTGATGATCGGGTGTGATAAGCTCTACGTCCATCTACAACGGGTGCAAGCCAGTTTTGCACACGCAGAATACTCGGGTTATACTTGACGAGCCTAGCACATGCAGATATGGCCTCGGAACACGGAGACCGAAAGGTCGAGCGTGAATCATATAGTAGATATGATCAACATAATGATGTTCACCATTGAGAACTAATCCATTTCACGTGATGATCGGTTATGGTTTAGTTTGATTTGGATCACGTGATCACTTAGAAGATTGGAGGGATGTCTGTCTAAGTGGGAGTTCTTAAGTAATATGATTAATTGAACTTAAATTTATCATGAACTTAGTCCCTGATAGTATCTTGCTTGTTTATGTTGATTGTAGATAGATGGCTCGTGCTGTTGTTCCGTTGAATTTTAATGCGTTCCTTGAGAAAGCAAAGTTGAAAGATGATGGTAGCAATTACATGGACTGGGTCCGTAACTTGAGGATTATCCTCATTGCTGCACAGAAGAGTTACGTCCTAGAAGCACCGCTGGGTGCCAGGCCTGCTGCTGGAGCAACGCCAGATGTTGTGAACGTCTGGCAGAGCAAAGCTGATGACTACTCGATAGTTCAGTGTGCCATGCTTTACGGCTTAGAACCGGGACTTCAACGACGTTTTGAACATCATGGAGCATATGAGATGTTCTAGGAGTTGAAGTTGATATTCCAACAGAATGCCCGGATTGAGAGATATGAAGTCTCCAATAAGTTCTATAGCTGCAAGATGGAGGAGAATGGTTCTGTCAGTGAGCATATACTCAAAATGTCTGGGTATTATAATCACTTGATTCAACTGGGAGTTAATCTTCCGGATGATTGTGTCATTGACAGAATTCTCCAATCACTTCCACCAAGTTACAAAGGCTTCGTGATGAACTATAATATGCAAGGGATGGATAAGACGATTCCCGAGATCTTCGCAATGCTAAAGGCTGCGGAGGTAGAAATCAAGAAGGAGCATCAAGTGTTGATGGTTAACAAAACCACTAGTTTCGAGAAAAACGGCAAAGGGAAGAAGAAGGGGAACTTCAAGAAGAACAACAAACAAGTTGCTACTCAAGAGAAGAAACCCAAGTCTGGACCTAAGCCTGAAACTGAGTGCTTCTACTGCAAGCAGACTGGTCACTGGAAGCGGAACTGCCCCAAGTATTTGGCGGATAAGAAGGATGGCAAGGTGAACAAAGGTATATGTGATATACATGTTATTGATGTGTACCTTACTAGAGCTCGCAGTAGCACCTGGGTATTTGATACTGGTTCTGTTGCTAATATTTGCAACTCGAAATAGGGACTACGGATTAAGCGAACACTGGCAAAGGACGAGGTGACGATGCGCGTGGGAAATGGTTCCAAAGTCGATGTGATCGCGGTCGGCACGCTACCTCTACATCTACCTTCGGGATTAGTATTAGACCTAAATAATTGTTATTTGGTGCCAGCGTTGAGCATGAACATTATATCTGGATCTTGTTTGATGCGAGACGGTTATTCATTTAAATCAGAGAATAATGGTTGTTCTATTTATATGAGTAATATATTTTATGGTCATGCACCTTTGAAGAGTGGTCTATTTTTGATGAATCTCGATAGTAGTGATACACATACTCATAATGTTGAGGCCAAAAGATGCAGAGTTGATAATGATAGTGCAACTTATTTGTGGCACTGCCGTTTAGGTCATATCGGTATAAAGCGCATGAAGAAACTCCATACTGATGGACTTTTGGAACCACTTGATTATGAATCACTTGGTACTTGCGAATCGTGCCTCATGGGCAAGATGACTAAAACACCGTTCTCCGGTACTATGGAGAGAGCAACAGATTTGTTGGAAATCATACATACAGATGTATGTGGTCCGATGAATGTTGAGGCTCGTGGCGGATATCGTTATTTTCTCACCTTCACAGATGATTTAAGCAGATATGGGTATATCTACTTAATGAAACACAAATCTGAAACATTTGAAAAGTTCAAAGAATTTCAGAGTGAAGTTGAAAATCATCGTAACAAGAAAATAAAGTTTCTACGATCTGATCGTGGAGGAGAATATTTGAGTTACGAGTTTGGTCTACATTTGAAACAATGCGGAATAGTTTCGCAACTCACGCCACCCGGAACACCACAACGCAATGGTGTGTCCGAACGTCGTAATCGCACTTTACTTGATATGGTGCGATCTATGATGTCTCTTACAGATTTACCGCTATCGTTTTGGGGTTATGCTCTAGAGACGGCCACATTCACATTAAATAGGACGCCATCGAAATCCGTTGAGACGACGCCTTATGAACTATGGTTTAGCAAGAAACCAAAGTTGTCGTTTCTTAAAGTTTGGGGCTGCGATGCTTATGTGAAAAAGCTTCAACCTGATAAGCTCGAACCCAATTCGGAGAAATATGTCTTCATAGGATACCCAAAGGAGACTGTTGGGTACACCTTCTATCACAGATCCGAAGGCAAGACATTTGTTGCTAAAAATGGATCCTTTCTAGAGAAGGAGTTTCTCTCGAAAGAAGTGAGTGGGAGGAAAGTAGAACTTGATGAGGTAACTGTACCTGCTCCCTTATTGGAAAGTAGTACATCACAGAAATCTGTTTCTGTAGCACCTACACCAATTAGTGAGGAAGTTAATGATGATGATCATGAAACTTTAGATCAAGTTACTACAGAACCTCGTAGATCAACCAGAGTAAGATCTGCGCGAGAGTGGTACACCAATCCTGTTCTGGAAATCATGCTACTAGATGATGGTGAACCTACGAACAGCGATGGTGAGCCCAGATTCCGCAAAATGGCTTGAAGCCATGAAATCTGAGATGGGATCCATGTATGAGAACAAAGCATGGACTATGGTTAACTTGCGCGACGGTCGGCAAGCAATAGAGAATAAATGGATCTTCAAGAGGAAGACTGATGCTGATGGTAATGTTACTGTCTACAAAGCTCGACTTGTCGCAAAAGGTTTTCGACAAGTTCAAGGGATTGACTACGATGAGACCTTCTCACCCGTAGCGATGCTTAAGTCTGTCCGAATCATGTAAGCAATTGCCGCGTTTTATGATTATGAAATTTGGCAAATGGATGTAAAGACTGCATTCCTGAATGGATTTCTGGAAGAAGAGTTGTATATGATGCAACCGGAAGGTTTTATCGATCCAAAGGGAGCTAACAAAGTGTGCAAGCTCCAGCGATCCATTTATGGACTAGTGCAAGCCTCTCGGAGTTGGAATAAACGCTTTGATAGTGTGATCAAAGCATTTGGGTTTGTATAGACTTTTGGAGAAGCCTGTATTTACAAGAAAGTGAGTGGAAGCTCTATAGCATTTCTGATATTATATGTAGATGACATATTACTGATTAGAAATGATATAGAATCTCTGGATAGCATAAAGGGATACTTGAATAAAAGTTTTTCAATGAAAGACCTCGGTGAAGCTGCTTACATATTGGGCATTAAGATTTATAGAGATAGATCAAGACGTTTAATTGGACTTTCACAAAGCACATACCTTGACAAAGTTTTGAAGAAGTTCAAAATGGATCAAGCAAAGAAAGGGTTCTTGCCTGTGTTACAAGGTGTGAAGTTGAGTAAGACTCAATGCCCGACCACTGCAGAAGATAGAGAGAAGATGAAAGATGTTCCCTATGCTTCAGCCATAGGCTCTATCATGTATGCAATGCTGTGTACCAGACCCGATGTGTGCCTTGCTATAAGTTTGGCAGGGAGGTACCAAAGTAATCCAGGAGTGGATCACTGGACAGCGGTTAAGAATATCCTGAAGTACCTGAAAAGGACTAAGGAGATGTTTCTCGTGTATGGAGGTGACAAAGAGCTCGTCGTAAACGGTTACGTTGATGCAAGCTTTGACACTGATCCGGACGATTCTAAATCGCAAACCGGATACGTATTTACATTAAACGGTGGAGCTGTCAGTTGGTGCAGTTCTAAACAAAGCGTCGTGGCGGGATCTACATGTGAAGCGGAGTACATAGCTGCTTCGGAAGCAGCGAATGAAGGAGTCTGGATGAAGGAGTTCATATCCGATCTAGGTGTCATACCTAGTACATCGGGTCCAATGAAAATCTTTTGTGACAATACTTGTGCAATTGCCTTAGCAAAGGAATCCAGATTTCACAAGAGAACCAAGCACATCAAGAGACACTTCAATTCCATCCGGGATTTAGTCCAGGTGGGAGACATAGAGATTTGCAAGATACATACGGATCTGAATGTAGCAGACCCGTTGACTAAGCCTCTTCCACGAGCAAAACATGATCAGCACCAAGACTCCATGGGTGTTAGAATCATTACTGTGTAATCTAGATTATTGACTCTAGTGCAAGTGGGAGACTGAAGGAAATATTCCCTAGAGGCAATAATATAGTTATTATTTATTTCCTTATATATCATGATAAATGTTTATTATTCATGCTAGAATTATATTAACCGGAAACATAATACATGTGTGGATACATAGACAAACAGAGTGTCACTAGTATGCCTCTACTTGACTAGCTTGTTAATCAAAGATGGTTAAGTTTCCTAACCATAGACAAAGGGGTTGTCATTTGATTAACAAAGTCACATCATTAGTTGAATGATCTGATTGACATGACCCATTCCATTAGCTTAGCACCCGATCGTTTAGTATGTTGCTATTGCTTTCTCCATGACTTATACATGTTCCTATGACTATGAGATTATGCAACTCCCGTTTACCGTAGGAACACTTTGTGTGCTACCAAACGTCACAACGTAACTGGGTGATTATAAAGGTGCTCTACAGGTGTCTCCGAAAGTATTTGTTGGGTTGGCGTATTTCAAGATTAGGATTTGTCACTCCGAATGTCGGAGAGGTATCTCAGGGCCTTCTCGGTAATGCACATCACATAAGCCTTGCAAGCATTGCAACCAATAAGTTAGTTGCGAGATGATGTATTACAAAACGAGTAAAGAGACTTGCCGGTAACGAGATTGAACTAGGTATTGGATACCGACGATCGAATCTCGGGCAAGTAACATACCGATGACAAAGGGAACAACGTATGTTGTTATGCGGTCTGACCGATAAAGATCTTCGTAGAATGTGTAGGAGCCAATATGGGCATCCAGGTCCCGCTGTTGGTTATTGACCAGAGATTTGTCTCAGTCATGTCTACACTGTTCTCAAACCGCAGGGTCCGCACGCTTAAGGTTACGATGACAGTTATTATGAGTTTATGCATTTTGATGTACCGAAGTTAGTTCAGAGTCCCGGATGAGATCATGGACATGGCAAGGAGTCTCGAAATGGTCGAGACGTAAAGATTGATATATTGGACGACTATATTCGGACATCGGAATGGTTCCGAGTGGTTTCGGAGAAAACCGGAGTGCCGGAGGGTTACCGGAACCCCCCCGGGAGAAGTATTGGGCCACATGGGCCTTAGTGGAGAGAGAGAGGGGCGGCCAGGGTGGGCCGCACGCCCCCTCCCCCTCTGGTCCGAATTGGACTAGGAGAGGGGGGGCGGCGCCCCCCTTTCCCTCTCCCTCTCCCCCTTCCTTTCCCCCTCCTAGTAGGAGTAGGAAAGAGGGGAGTCCTACTCCTACTAGGAGGAGGACTCCTCCTCCTGGCGCGCGCCACAAGGGCCGGCCAGCCTCCCCCCTTGCTCCTTTATATACGGGGGCAGGGGGGCACCCTAGGACACAAGTTGATCTTCGTGATCGTTCCTTAGCCATGTGCGGTGCCCCCCTCCACCATATTCCACCTCGGTCATATTGTTGCAGTGTTTAGGCGAAGCCCTGCGTCCGTAGTACATCAAGATCGTCACCACGCCATCGTGCTGACGGAACTCGTCCCCGAAGCTTTGCCGGATCGGAGCCCGGGGAACGTCATCGAGTTGTACGTGTGTTAAAAACTCGGAGGCGCCGGAGTAACGGCGCTTGGATCGGTCGGATCGGGAAGACGTACGACTACTTCCTCTACGTTGCATCAACGCTTCCGCTTCGTTCTATGAGGGTACGTAGAAAACACTCTCCCCTCTCGTTGCTATGCATCACCATTATCTTGCGTGTGCGTAGGAATTTTTTTGAAATTACTACGTTCCCCAACAGGTCCACTTGTGAAGCCAGTACCCATGGCTCATTTTTTGCGGTGACGTTTGCGTCCGCGGTCTTGGATTTGGCTTCGGGTATAACCATGGTTGTGAAATACCGGTCTTCTTTTAGGATGCTCTTGGCCCATCTGACACGGAACATCGGGACCTTCTCTCCAGCGTAGCTCAGCTCCCAGATCTCCTCGATCCTTCCGTAGTATATGTCCTTGTTGTTACCGGTGTAGGATTCCATCGTTACCCCGGAGTTCTGATAACCATCACTCTTCATGTCCTTGTCCTTGGTGTAGAATGTGCAGCCATTGATATCGTACGCCTCATAGGTCATCAGGTTGTGCTCGGCGCCCTGTGACAAGGCGAATATGAGTTGTTCTTCCGCGGAAGAATCCTCATGTAAAGGGTATGACAGAAGCTTCTGCTTGAACCAACGCGTGAAACATGAGTTGTGCTCTTTGATTATATCTCCGTCCGTCCTCTGTTGGCCTCGGTCATTGTACGTCTTCTCAATAAAGGTTTTGTGCTCTACCACCCAAGGATCGACCACGTCTATGTGTTGTAGCGCGACTAGGTTTTCTCTTTCAAAGTCGGCGAGTCGACCCTCAAAGTCGACATGCATTTCGCGGCGACCCTCACGGTGACCCCATCCAGCGAGCCTGCCGAGGTGCCTGTTGACGGGCAGACCAACGGGGTTCTCGATGCCTAGATAATTCGTGCAGTAGGAGATGCACTCTTCAGTCAGAAATCCCCTGGCTATACTTCCCTCTGGACGTGACATGTTGCGAACGTATCCTTTGATGACACCATTCATCCTTTCGAACGGCATCATGCTGTGCAGGAACGTCGACCCGAGTTGGATGATATCCTCCACGATATGGACCAGCAGATGCACTATAACGTCGAAGAATGCGGGCGGGAAGTACATCTCAAGCTCGCATAGTATCACCACGATCTCTTCCTGTAGCCTTCTGAGTTGCCTCACGCCAACCGACTTCCGAGAGATGACGTCGAAAAAGTTCCATAGGACAAATAGCGTTTCACGGACGTGCACGTCCATGATCCCACGGATTGCAACTGGAAGTATCTACGTCATCAGCACGTGACAGTCGTGAGACTTCATCCCGCTGAACTTCTGCTTCGCTGGGTCTAGGTATCTCCTTATCTTCCCCGCGTAACCGTAAGGAAGTCTTACTCCTACGAGGCAGGTGAAAAACTGCTCGATCTCCTCCTGACTTAGAGTGAAGCACGCGGGAGGGTAGTCATTTCCGGTCTTCTTGACCTTTTTGCCTTTGCGACGACTTTCTGTGTCCTGCTTCGCCTCATCATCATCATCATCATCATTAGCGTGAAGCTCCTGCCTGATGCCCATTGATTTCAAGTCTGCCCTTGCTTTCAGCCCATCTTTGGTCCTCTCTGGCATGTTGAGCAGGGTACCAAGCAGACTCTCGCACACGTTCTTCGTGATATGCATGGCACCAAGGCTGTGAGGCACACGGTGGATCTTCCAGTACGGCAAGTCCTAGAAAACAGACCTCGTTTTCCATACCTTCAGCAGCGGCTCTGGCGCCCTTCGCTTCTTTCCCGGCTCTGGCGCCTTTTGCTTCTTTCCCGGCAGTGGGCAATCTTTCCAATTTTTCAATAGCCCGTCTATTTCCTCGCCGCTCCTCGTACGCGGGCGTCTTCGGAGTTCGGTTTCACCATCAAATAGATCCTTGCGTTTCCTCCACGGGTCATCGTCGCGAAGCCACCTTCGATGTCCCATGAACACGGTTTTCAAAGACCCGGGATCTCTATCTAGCTGGCGATACGTTGTGTCATCCATGCACCTGACGCATCCAGAAAATCCGTGGACCACCTGCCCGCGAGATATCCGTAACCGAGATAGTCGTGCACCGTCGTGAGCAGTGCGGCTCTCATAGGGAAATATTCTTTCTCTGCGGCGTCCCACGTATTGGCTGGCGTTTTCCACAGCTTGTCTAGCTCCTCTTTCAGCAGCCCCAGATACATATTGATGTCGTTCCCTGGTTGTTTCGGCTCTTCAATTAGCATACTCATGTGAATGTACTTCCTCTTCATGCACAACTAGGGGGGAAGGTTGTACATCCACACAAACACAGGCCAGGTGCTATGTGTGCTTCTCTGGCTGCCAAACGGATTGACTCCATCGGTGTTCGCGCCCAGCACGATGTTCCTTGGATCCTTCCCAAATTCTGGGTGTTTGAGTTCAACGCTTGCCACTTTCTCCCATACTTAGGGTGACTCAGCATCTTGTCTTTTTTATTTATCTCCGGATCATTTGCGTCATCTTGTCGCTTCTTCTCCTCCCTATCCGCGTGCCAACACAGGAGCTTTGCTACCTTAGGGTCCGTGAAATACCGCTGCAGACGAGGAGTGATCGGAAAGTACCACACCACTTTTCGAGGAGCTTTCTTCCTCTTCTTGTATCGAGTGACGCCGCACGCTGGACATATGGTAGACTCCGCGTGCTCGCCCCGATAAATGATGCAATTGTTCATGCACACATGGTATTTCACGTGCGGTAATTCCAGAGGACACACGACTTTCTTCGCCTCCTCGAAACTGGTCGGGCACTTGTTCCCCTTGGGAAGACGTTCGTGCCAGAATGACATGTTCTTGTCGAAGCATGCGTCGGTCATTTTGTGTTTTACCTTCATCTCCAAAGCCATGAGCGTTACTTTCAGGAGGGTATCCTCGGGTCTGCATCCTTCATACAATGGAGTAACCGCGTCTATCTCCAGTTGATCCAGCTTGGCTTTCTCTCGGGCGGCAGCTCTTGCGTTATCCGTCTGCTTGAGAAGCAGCTCTTGAATATGAGGGTCCTGCACCCAGCCCATCGATGGTCCATCGTCGTCTGCTCCTCCGGCATCTTGATCTTCATGATCATGCCATTCGTCTGCTCCGGCATCTTCCTCATCATCATGTCCGGCATCTTCTACATGATGACTGTGTACAGCATCACCGTCGTGATCATGTCCTGGAGATTCTTCGTCTTCTCGCCCGCCCGAGCCGCAGTGATTGTGTTGTTGCCCTTCCTCATTTCTTGCCCAGCCCCCATGGACGACTTCATAGTCATCTTCATCACCTTGCCACCGATAGCCATCCATGAAACCACGCATGAGCAGGAGGTCCCGCACCTGCCCGGAATCCGGGTCCGCAATAAGGCTCTTCAGCTTGCATCTTCGACACGGACATCTTATCTCCGTCTCGTTCTTTTGAAGCATCTCGGCCTTCGCGGAGCTCAAAAACCTATTCACGATGCCTTCGGTTATCGTGCGGACCATGGTCGCCTGGGGGGTAGAGCAAAACGATATTTTAGAACCAAGAAAAAATTTGGCATGACTTTCCCTAAAAATAGTACCAAAAAGAATGCATAGTGCCAAAATTTTCGCCGAAACAGAAATGAATCAACATTCCGGCAAAATATTGGCAACTATCGCATTTCAAATACCGGTACCTGCAAACAGAAACATATATGCAACACCACAAACATATGCAACAACACAAACATACATAGATCTAGCTAGGCCACAAAAAGTGCATGTGCACATTGTTGGAGCGAGCTAGGGAGAAAAAAAGTAGATCTACAACATGAAGATAGCTTTCCCCTTACTTACCTATCAAAAAAAGGTAATTTCACCACTTAATTTTGATGAATCTATGGTGCAAATGAGGTGAGGAGAAGGAGGCAGCCGACAAGCTTAGAGAAGGAGGTGGGGGGAATGAAGTGGGGAAAGTGAGTGTGTACGTGTGGCTGTCCAAAAATATCTAGCTGGTCCCAGGTTACTAATGGCGCACCACTAAGCCATGTGCCATTAGTAACCCAACATAATAATGGCGCACCGCAAAGACATGCGCCATTAGTAGTTTTGCAAAAAATTAAAAAAAATAATTTTTACACTAGTGGCGCACCATGGCACAGTGCGCCATTACTAGTTTAAACTAGTAATGGCGCACTGTACAACGGTGCGCCATTAGTAGTTTTGCAAAAAAGTAAAAAGAACACAATAGTGGCGCACTATGTCCGGATGCGCCATTAGTATGTTTAAAAAAATGAAAAAAATTGTTACTAGTGGCGCACCTTTTGCCTGGTGCGCCATTAGTGTCTTCCACACTAATGGCGTATCTCCACCTGGTGCGCCATTAGTATATAGTAGTGGCGCACCACTTCTTTGGTGCGCCATTAGTGTCAATTTCCTCTTTAGCCCTTTTCCTAGTAGTGCCAAACTCGTAACTCAAATATTTTTCCTCTGCGATCATATCGTAGAAACTTTTATTTTCTTGTTACTATGATTCTTCACTTCACTCTGAAATTCTTTGAACTTCTAAAATGTTTCAGACTTATGTTTCATCAAGTAGATATACACATATCTGCTCAAATCATCTGTGAAGGTCAGAAAATAACGATACCCGCTATGAGACTCAACACTCATCGGACCGCATACATCAGTATGTATTATTTTGAATAAGTCAGTTGCTCGCGCCATTGTTCCGGAGAGCGGAGTCTTAGTCATCTTGCCTATGAGGCATGGTTCGCAAGCATCAAGTGATTCCAAAAGCCCATAAGCATGGAGTTTCTTCATGCACTTTACACCAATATGACCTAAACGGCAGTGCCACAAATAAGTTGGACTATCATTATTAACTTTGCATCTTTTGGCTTCAATATTATGAATATGTGTATCACTACGATCGAGATCGAACAAACCGTTTTCATTGGGTGTATGACCATATATAGAAGGTTTTATTCATGTAACAGAACAACAATTGTTCTCTAACTTAAATGAATAACCGTATTGCAATAAACATGACCTAATCATATTCATGCTCAACACAAACACCAAATAACTCTTATTTAGGTTCAATACTAATCCCGAAAGTATATGGAGTGTGCGATGAGGATCATATCAATCTTGGAACTAGTTCCAACACACATCGTCACCTTGCCCTAAACTAGTTTCTGTTCATTCTGCAACTCCCGTTTCGAGTTACTTCTCTTAGCAACTGAACCAGTATCGAATATCGAGGCGTTGCTATAAACACTAGTAAAGTACACATTAATAACATGTATATCAAATATAGCTTGTTCACTTTGCCATCCTTCTTATCCGCCAAATACTTGGGGTAGTTCCGCTTCCTATGACCAGTCCCTTTGCAGTAGAAGCACTTAGTCTCAGGCTTAGGACCAGACTTGGGCTTGTTTACTTGAGCAGCATCTTGCTTGTCGTTCTTCTTGAAGTTCCCCTTCTTCCCTTTGTCGTTTCTCTTGAAACTAGTGGTCTTGTCAACCATCAACACTTGATGTTTTTCTTGATTTCTACCTTCGCCGATTTTAGCATCGCGAAGAGCTTGGGAATTGTTTACGTCATCCCTTGCATATTATAGTTCATCACAAAGTTCTACTAACTTGGTGATGGTGACTAGAGAATTATGTCAATCACTATTTTATCTGGAAGATTAACTCCCACTTGATTCAAGCGATTGTAGTACCCAGACAATCTGAGCACATGCTCACTGCTTGAGCTATTCTCCTCCATCTTTTAGCTATAGAACTTGTTGGAGACTTCATATATCTCAACTCGGGTATTTGCTTGCAATATTAACTTCAACTCCTGGAACATCTCATATGGTCCATGACGTTCAAAACGTCTTTGAAGTCCCGATTCTAAGCCGTTAAGCATGGTGCACTAAACTATCAAGTAGTCATCATATTGAGCTAGCCAAACGTTCATAACGTCTGCATCTGCTGCTGCAATAGGTCTGTCACCTAGCGGTGCATCAAGGACATAATTCTTCTGTGCAGCAATGAGGATAGTCCTCAGATCACGGATCCAATCCGCATCATTGTTACTAACATCTTTCAACTCAGTTTTCTCTAGGAACATATCAAAAATAAAACAAGGGAGCTAAACGCGAGCTATTGATCTACAACATAGATATGCTAATACTACCAGGACTAAGTTCATGATAAATTAAAGTTCAATTAATCATATTACTTAAGAACTCCCACTTAGATAGACATGCCTCTAATCATCTAAATGATCACGTGATCCAAATCAACTAAACCATAACCGATCATCATGTGAAATGGAGTAGTTTTGAATGGTGAACATCACTATGTTGATCATATCTACTATATGATTCACGCTCGACCTTTCGGTCTCAGTGTTCCGAGGCCATATCTGCATATGCGAGGTTCGTCAAGTTTAACCTGAGTATTCTGCGTGTGCAAAACTGGCTTGCACCCGTTGTAGATGGACGTAGAGCTTATCACACCCAATCATCATGTGTTGTCTGGGTACGACGAACCTTGGCAATGGTGCATACTTAGGGAGAACACTTTTATCTTGAAATTTAGTGAGAGATCATCTTATAAAGCTATCGTCGAACTAAGCAAAATAAGATGTATAAAATATAAACATCAGATGCAATCAAAATATGTGACATGATATGGCCATGATCATCTTGCGCTTTTGATCTCCATCTCCCAAGTACCGTCATGATCTCTATCATCACGGGCATGACACCAGGATCTCCATCATCTTGATTTATATTAATGCGTCGTCACATGGTCGTCTCGCCAACTATTGCACTTGCAACTATTGCTATCGTATAGCGATAAAGTAAAGCAACTATTTGGCGCTTGCATCTCATGCGATAAAGAGACAACCATAAGGCTTCTGCCAGTTGCCGATAACTTCAACAAAACATGATCATCTCATACAACAACTTATATCTCATCACGTCTTGATAATATCACATCACAACATGCCCTGCAAAAACAAGTTAGACGTCCTCTACTTTGTTGTTGCAAGTTTTACGTGGCTGCTACTGGGCTCAGCAAGAACCGTTCTTACCTACGCATCAAAACCACAACGATAGTTTGTCAAGTTGGTGTTGTTTTAACCTTCGCAAGGACCGGGCGTAGCCGCACTCGGTTCAACTAAAGTTGGAGAAACTGACACCCGCCAGCCACCTGTGTGCAAAGCACGTCGGTAGAACCAGTCTCGCGTAAGCGTACGTGTAATGTCAGTCCGGGTGCTTCATCCAACAATACCGCCGAACCAAAGTATGACATGCTCGTAAGCAGTATGACTTATATCGCCCACAACTCACTTGTGTTCTACTCGTGCATATGACATCTACGCATAAAACCTGGCTCAGATGCCACTGTTGGGGAACGTAGTAATTTCAAAAAAATTCCTAAGCACAGGCAAGATCATGGTGATGCATAGCAACGAGAGGGGAGAGTGTTTTCCACGTACCCTCGTAGACCAAAAGCGGAAGCGTTAGCACAACGCGGTTGACGTAGTCGTACGTCTTCACGATCCGATCGATCAAGTACCGAACGCACGGCACCTCCGAGTTCAGCACATGTTCAGCCCGATGATGTCCCTCGAACTCCGATCCAGCCGATCGTTGACGGAGAGTTTCGTCAGCATGACGGTGTGGTGACGATGATGATGTTCTACCGATGCAGGGCTTCGCCTAAGCACCGCTACAGTATTATCGAGGTGGATTATGGGGCACTGCACACGGCTAAAAGATTAAACGATCAATTGCTGTGTCTTTGGGGTGCCCCTCTGCCCCGTATATAAAGGAGTGGAGGACGGGGAGGGCCGGCCCTCTCTATGGCGCGCCCTAGGGGAGTCCTACTCCCACCGGGAGTAGGATTCCCCCTTTCCTAGTAGAACTAGGAGCCCTTCCAAGTAGTAGGAGTAGGAGGGAAGGAAAGGGAAGGGAAAAGGACAAGGAAGGAAGGGGGCACCCCCCTCCCTAGTCGAATTCGGACCAGCCCATGGGGATGGGTGCGGCCACCCTTTGAGGCCTTTCTCTCCTTTCCCGTATGGCCCATTAAGGCCCAATACGAATTCCCATAACTCCTCGGCACTCCCAAAAATACCCGAATCACTCCGAACCTTTCCGATGTCCGAATATAGTCGTCCAATATATTGATCTTTACGTCTCGACCATTTCGAGACTCCTCGTCATGTCCCCGATCTCATCCGGGACTGCGAACTCCTTCGGTACATCAAAACACATAAACTCATAATATAACCGTCATCAAACTTTAAGCGTGCGGACCCTACGGGTTGCAGAACTATGTAGACATGACCGAGACACGTCTCCAGTCAATAACTAATAGCTTAACCTGGATGCTCATATTGGCTCCGACATATTCTACGAAGATCTTTATCAGTCAAACCGCATAACAACATACGTTGTTCCCTTTGTCATCGGTATGTTACTTGCCCGAGATTCGATCGTCGGTATCTCAATACCTAGTTCAATCTCGTTACCGGCAAGTCTCTTTACTCGTTCCGTAATACATCATACCGCAACTAACTCATTAGTTGCAATGCTTGCAAGGCTTATAGTGATGTGCATTACCGAGTGGGCCCAGAGATACCTCTCCGACAATCGAAGTGACAAATCCTAATCTCGAAATACGCCAACCCAACAAGTACCTTCGGAGATACCTGTAGAGCACCTTTATAATCACCCAGTTACGCTGTGACGTTTGGTAGCACACAAAGTGTTCCTCCGGTAAACGGGAGTTGCATAATCTCATGGTCATAGGAACATGTATAAGTCATGAAGAAAGCAATAACAACATACTAAACGATCAAGTGCTAAGCTAACGGAATGGATCAAGTCAATCACATCATTCTCCTAATGATGTGATCCCGTTAATCAAATGACAACTCTTTTTCTATGGCTAGGAAACATAACCATCTTTGATTAACGAGCTAGCCAAGTAGAGGCATACTAGTGACACTCTATTTGTCTATGTATTCACACATGTATCATGTTTCCGGTTAATACAATTCTAGCATGAATAATAAACATTTATCATGATATAAGGAAATAAATAATAACTTTATTATTGCCTCTAGGGCATATTTCCTTCAATACCGAACATGACACCCTTCAGTTTTTCATTTTCTTTCTGCGCCGCCGATAATTGAGCCCTTAAGCTCTCTATCTCTTCAGATTGTTTGTTCTTTTCCCCCTCGTAATTTTTCTCCCTAGAGGCGCCCATTGCAGTCTTTTTCATTTCCGCTAGTTCGGCGGTGAAAGCATTCAGTTGCGTCAGGTTTGTTTTTAGCTCCTGGGGTAGCACAATATTCTTCTCTTTAAGAACCTGCAGATAGTATCGATCCTTAAATCGGTTTGCTTCATCACTTAAATATCGGGGGCTACTGGCATATGACTATCCAAATTGCATAAACTTTTACCTGTATGTCCTTCGAGAACAACTGGGTGACTCCGGCAAGTGCTTCCCGAGCAGCTCGGATGTATGCATCCACCGAACTAAGTGTGGTAAATTCTTGCTTAGAAAAAGCCGAAGCGCGCATGCACTCTTTCAAACGACGGTGATTCATCACGCTCTCCACTTCGGAATTCGTGACAGATACGTTGTCCTAATCCTTATGAGGCGACGGAACTAGCGTTGCATCGGCTCTCGTCCTAGTTGACGAGTCCGGCACCGGATTGGCGGACATTCGGCTAACAGGGCGTTTTCCCACCGTCTGCCGCGTGTTTCTCCTGACACTAAGAATAAAGGAGACTTTGAACAATACCGACTCATACCCAGGCATGTATTAAAGCGGACGTACCTCTTAGAAGGCGGCGCGGTTTCTGCAGCACTCCCGGTCCCCTTTCGCTTCAAACGACTAAGCCATATGGGGGCTACCCTGGAGGAGGTACGGTCTGCTGAGCGCTGATCCTATTAAAATCCGGATCAGTATAATGAGGAATAGTGCAAATAAGGGATTTCTTCCATGAGCCCACCAAATACTCACGATGCAGAAGGGATAGAGGCGGGGGTAGTCGATGGTGATAGACACTTCCGAGCCGTCAAGGCTCGCTTGATAAAATACCCCATCATCAAACTCTATGTATATGTCCAGATCCCTGCAAAAGCCAGGGTCTCCCTCGCGGTTATGATCCTCTGGCTGTGGAGCGGGACAGTGGACGTCCTCGGTCATCTTCCTCCATGACTATTTGTGGCAGCAAAGGGCAAATTTGATTAGTATCTGCAACAGCAATAAAGTAACACAGACAATCGTAGTCTTACCCATTCAATGGGGTTGTACATGGAATAGCCTTCTCGGCAGTTTAACCGGAGGAAATCTTCTTTCTCACCCTTATACAGATCGGCCAAGATTGTCGCCAGTTCGGCTTGGGTATCTGGACCCTTCCGTCTGTAACGGGACGCGTCGTCTTCTCCGTTGTAACACCATAAGCGATTTACTCTGGATTGGAGAGGTTGGACGCACCTCTTTATTGCAATAGCCATGACCTCGACTATCGAGAGATCGGTATGGGCTAGCAACCTGACCTTGCTGACCAACCTCTTTATCTCCGCACTGTCTTCTTCCTTGGGACTTCGGGGATGCCAACTGAGGCACTTCTTTAAAGGAGCACTGGAAAATTCGGGAAGGCCGCGCCGAACTGTGTCCGGCAATGGGACGTCATCCATATAGAACCATTCTGAAGACCTCTGTTGGTATACCTCTTTGGGAGTTCCTATGAAGTATACGGATCCGGCTATGCGCCATCCTTACGCACCGCCCACTTCAAATATGGAGCCTTCTCGATGGCGGGGAACGAGGCAAAAGAACTTCCATAATTCAAAATGGGCCTCAATGCCGAGGAACAATTCGCAAAGGGCAATGAAACCTGAGATGTGTAGAATCGAACCTGGGGTAAGGTTGTGCAGCTGGATGCCATAAAATTCCAATAGGCCCGAGAGAAAGGGATGGATTGGAAATCCTAGGCCCCGTAGCAGGAATGGGTCGAAGCACACTCGCTCCTCCTTATTGGGGTTGGGGAAATTCTTAGCCATCACATCATTGCCGATTGAGGCCAATCCCGCTCGAACGGGGAGTAGATCTGCGAGGGGAAGATAGCCATGCGTTTGGAGTCGGCTCAGCTGAAGATGAGGCACGAAGCAACTTTGCCAATCACCCTCTTGAGGGCCATGGGGGCGCGAAGAGGAGCCTGGGGCATTGGTCACGTTGGAAAGCTTCGTTCGCGGCTAATCTTGACGGTTTTCCTTTTGCGCGATGTGAGATGGCTTTAGGGGATCTACATCTCCTTATATAGATGTCGTCTGAGCACGGTGAGGGGATTATTTGCAAAAAAGGATGGGTCGTTCGTATTCACCCAGCGCGCATAAATCGAAGCGACAACAGGGAGGAGCCATAAAAGACAGAAAGATAGAGGTCACAGCCAGACTATCGTTGGTCCAAAGTATAATGAAGAACCCGCCTTGCAAAGCCGAAGACATAAACCGGATACTACATCGTCATTGAAGGCAAATTCGGGGGCTACTGAGTGAGTCTTGGATTAGGGGGTCCTCAGGTGTCCGGGTTGTGTGTTATGGGCCAGACTGATGGGCCGTGAAGATACATCGTAGACAACCTTCCCCCGTGTCCGAATAGGACTCTCCTTTGCATGGATGGCAAGATTGGTGTCCGGATGTATAATTTCCTTATTCTGTAAACCGACTTTGTACAACCCTAGGCCCCTCCGATGTCTATATAAACCGGAGGGTTTAGTCCGTAGAGGCTATCAGAATTCATATAGGCTAGACATCTAGGGTTTAACCATTATGATCTCGAGGTAGATCAACTCTTGTAACCCTTATACTCATCAAAGAAAATCAAGTAGGAAGTAGGGTTTTACCTCCATTAAGAGGGCCTGAACCTGGGTAAACATCGTGTCCCCTTTGTCTCCTGTTACCTTTCATCCTCAGACGCACAGTTGGGGACCCCTTCCCCGAGATCGTCTGGTTTTGACATCGACAAGTGGTTCGATCGTGTCAGACTGGAATGTAGCTGAAGCTGAAATTATAAAAATTCATAAGTAAACTTGCATGATTATAAATTTACGTTGGTAAGTAAAAAAACATGCCAAGTATTTAATTTCAACTCCATGTCAAAACACCGTTGGGCAGAAAAAACAAGGAATTAAAATATCATAAGTGATGACTCATAATAATAAAACAACGTTGGTCCGAATTAAAATTAGACTCATTTCATTCTCAATTTAAACATCAACATAAGAAAAAATATCATTAATTTTTATGTCTAAAAAATTCATCATGCAAACACATAATAAATCCTGAAAAAAATATCTCGTTAGTTCAATTTTATCCAGAATAATAATGTGTTCATTATATTGTTATGCATTTTCTGTTTTAAGGAGTGCAAAAACATAAACGATATTAACTTACAATGCACTGGAAAACATAGAAAATCGCGATGGCCCAAAATACCCACGGTTATTCAACGACCCAACCCAGCAGCGAAAACCGTAAAGAGAAAGAAAAAATGTGCTGGGCTAAGGCAATCTCGGCTGAAGCCCGTGGCTGAAAATGGACCATTAATGCCCGCCTGCCCGGATCGGCACTCCGCATCGCTGTGAGCCGTCCGATCGAATCGGACGGCCAGTGCGGCTTGCGCCCAGAACAAAACTGCCGACTGGCCTAACCCTAGGCCACTTTCTCCCCTTACCCCCCCCCCCCCACGGTTAGCGCTACAGAGAGCGGAGACGGCGTTCAACGGCGGCACGAGGCGGCCGTCCAAGGCGGCACTGCGGCTGCGCTCGCCGGAGCAGCGTGCCGCGGAGTTAGTCCGGCGCGCTCCTCCGTCGAGCGTGGCTGCTGATGCCGAGCGCGAGGGGCGGGGTTTGCACGCCGTGGTATTCCATTTCGGGGTGACGGCGGCGAGCATGACCACAAGGCCGAGCTGGCGTTCGTCCATAAGCACGGCGACAGCGGCTCAAGTTCTTTCCGCGCGTCGTCACGGCGTCTCCGCCCACGCACCGCGGTGCATGCAGTGTGGGCCCCGAAGGGAAGAGGCGGCTACACGACGCATTAGGTGAGGATTCTCCTCATTTCTTCTCCAATTCATGTGCATTTTGTGCTTAATTGGGGGGATCCTAATTTCAGAATTAGGGTTCTACCGAGTTGGGGAAAAAGCTAGGGTTCTTGAAGAAGGGGTTTGCTACTGTTGACGTACGTGTATCCCTCTGCCTTCTAATTTGCTAATCCAAATGGAATCAACACTTAAAAACGATCAATTTTATTTAATAGGTACTTAATCTTGAGCATTAATTCTTCAGAAGCATAATTAAAACTGATTAGGCATAATTGGCAGTAGAGATCCGTGGCAAATTAGTATATGAGATGATGATTTACAGAGGGCATCAAGACAGTACCCTGCATATTTGGGCTAACCAGTGGCTAAAACTTTCAACCTTGATCATGAACCCTAAATCTGACATTGATCTAAACATGATATCATCTACTGATCAACAATAAAGGGATCTATTGCAATCAAAATTGGTGACTCATACCATTGTTGGAATAATTATGCATCTTTGGGATGCCATTAGCAGGAACTGATTGCATCTAGATCACACAATAACCATCGGACGAGGCCCATGGTGTGTCCCCATGCTCCGTGCGCCAACAGAGGGGTTGCGCATCCGCTAGTGCGTTCTAACGCCAGACGGACCGCACAGCCTCCGATGAGGCAGGTACGGCTAGCCTAGCGCCGGATCCATGCGTCATTTGGGCGGACGCAATGGATTCTCGACGGAAGGAGTCTGAGTGCTGTCTTGCACGGGCCTCGTCCCGAGAGCGACCGAGCACAAGCTGGACGACCATCTCCTCCCCAGGGCCGCGTGGGATGAGCTCCAGGTCGGCAGATCTGGAGGTCAAGGACTCGGATCCATTGTCCGCCATGCCGAAGACGGCCGGAAGGAGCCGAAGACGAGTTTTGGCGGCGGAGGGGAGGGGAGTGAAGTGGCTAGGGTTTAGTCCGGTGAGCCGATAGGGAGGAATTTATGTGGGGTCGGGTGGGCTAGCATGGGCCAGGTACGACGTGGCGGGCATGCCCCGGGCGCGTCTGGGCGCCCCATATCTGCCTCATATTTGAGCTGGATATAAGGGGTGCCAGTCAGGCCGGGCCTTTGAGGGCCGTTTGAGGGGACCGTCCGGGTCAATAAATCATGATAGGACAGTGACCTGGCGGCCCGTCTGGGCGTATGAGGCGAGTTTGAGGCGTCCGGCTGTAGATGCTCTTATCCTACTTATAAATGTTGGAGTTGGTGGTGAGTTCACATGTGAGACCTCTCAAATAAACAAATGCACTCTCCACATGTGGGACTATCAACCTTCCAAGAAACATAAATCAATAAATGCTCCAAGGTGTGAGACCTATCCTAAATAAACAAATACACCGTTACCCTAATGTGCGAGTAACACTCTTCTAAAAACAAAAAATTATAAATGCAACTATGCCTCCAATTCAAAACAATGGCCTTGATTTTTGTTTATCTGCCCAACCAATTCTTTTGGTTCCATGTCATAGTAGAAGAAGGCAAACAAATTAGGCGAGAGATGTTGTCCTCCTATCTAATCTACGATCTTGTGCACTCAACTTACTAACGCCCATTATCCAATGTTCCAAATTCAAAATGTATCTGACTATAAATCTTGCAAAGGACCTACTATGGTCGCTCGAGACTCTTTAGCAACTGCAACATGATTTTTTTGTATTATATTCACGCTTTCTTTTTAAATGTGAACCATGCAACAGCCGCAAGACATTAGTAATTTCTTATTTTTTTTATGATTTCGTAGCAACGCACGAGCATTGTGCTAGTAAATGAATAACCCTTGATTATGAAGTTTGACACCACTTTTAACACTATGCAACGATGGCAAATACTCACAAACTACGGATTGACGAAAAGTAAATGAAAAAGACCATGCCGAAACGGTATGCTGCCTTCACTCGGCTATCACACCACCATGATACATTATGAAATAAGAAACAAGCCGAAATAAGGGAACTGAAAGGTGGTGGTGGTAGTAGTAGTAGTACTCCCTCTGTTCATTTTTATAACACGTTTACACAATTCAGACAGCACACAAATAGATCAATGTCAGCTGTCCAAAACGTCTTAGACTAGTCACAATGGGGAGTAACTTGAAGTAGTAACATCACATTTTACTAGGCTATGTTACTACCTCCACAATGGGTAGTAACATATGTGTGTTGACATGTTATGGTTCATTTATTAGCCTATAGACTCATATTGTCTTGGTATGTGTGATGTTACAGTAATTAGCTAAGTTACCACCATCACCTCTCTCATCATTAAATATGTGCCACATAAGCAAAATTAACTTGAAAAGTGTGATGTTACTAGTAATGTTACTTCCATTGTCGCCAGTCTTATAAAAGAAAGAGAACGGAGGGAGTACGATTTAGCATTGGCACATTGTATACGTACGTACTTTTAGAAGTATCAGATGGAGCCGAACAGCACACACCGTATAAATCTTTACTCTTCTGCCTCGTGTTCTGGATCCTGCCCCGAGACGCCGTATTGCGCTAGGCTGAAAGCACCGGAGTTGGAGCGTGACCCCTTGGTGGTTGCACGCTGCCACTTGTGGCAACTAAGCCATGACATCATGTAATAAAGCCCATCCCCCTCTGCGTTAACAGAAGTATACCTAGGCACATAGTAGGGGTAGCTCAAAGCCCAAGGTCCCACTTGTCTCTTTATTTCAGCCACATCCTTGCCGAGTTCCGACAAGGTTATCTTGGGTGCCGCACGACCCTCGTCTGAGGACCTTACCCTTGTCCATAGCTCTTGCCATTCTGCATTTCTCTCCAAATAGCTATCATTCCCAGAATGCTTCGACTTGAAGTTCACCATAGCTAAGAAGGCCTTCTCAAGCCGGATCCGCACGAGCTCTGCGGCCACCTCACGGTTGATGGCCAGCTTGTCGGGTGAGCACCCCCAGCTTGGTCGCAGAACGAACACGTCCATATCGCCCAGCTGCTTATATGTGTTGAAGCCCTGGTACCGGCCACCGACAGTCAGAAGCTTCTTCTTCCCCTCCGCGACTGTCAAGTATACGATGAAGTTTTTCCGCTCGCCGGCATAGATGTCGTTGATGTTTATCTCACCACACCGTTTGTCGGAGCTTACTTCGTTGCCGTAGCCACCGGACTCGATTGACGATATGGTGACGCCCTCGTGAGCCCCCAGGGTGATCTTGACACAAGTCGTGGCAACTGACGTGATGCCTGTGATGAATAGCTCAATGCCTTCCGTCATACTAGTGCTATCGTCATCGAAATAGGAGTAGGTGCCGGAGGTTTGATCAGCGATGTAACTCATGACCCACCAGGCTCTCGTCCAGGCCGCTGAGGAGGAATTTGAGATCTTGTCCAGACTGAAGGTGTGCACCGGGAAATCCGAGCTCAACATAGAATAGTTGTCGCCCACCTTGTCACGGCCATCCGACACGAACATGATGCAGCCTATACGGTTGTCGCCCTCCTTCACTTCACGCCCTCTTAGAATCTAGGTCAACTTTATGTCAGCACAAAGGAATGCTATGGAAAAATATAATTATACGACTTTGTAGTAGAAATAATCAAGTGAACTATCTATCTATGGATCCTTTTAGTTCAAGCACGTAGGATTTTGAGACGCCCTGATTTTTCGACGACACGAGCGTTTCTTCTCGTCGGTGTAGAAACAAGTTGCGAGTCATAGTCAAACCAAACACCGGGAGACCCATCGAACACTTCGCCTCGTGCTCAGAAGTCTCTTCTTCATCTCCTCGCGTCACGCGGCCCTCGCGTCGCCCCTGGCGACTCGGGGGCGATCCCATCTATCGCCGCCCGCCTCCCCTCATCCCCCTTCCGTCCCTCGCCGCCGCTGGAGACGGCCGCCGGCAAAGCCCACGCGGACGCCGGGGAAGGTGGCGGCGGGGATCTCGGCGCCCGGATCGATCTCGTCGGCCTGCGGGCTGGAGTATCGCGTCGGTGGCCTACGGATCCTTGGGCGGCGGCCCTATCGGCGAGGCGGCGGCGTCCGGCGGCTGGAGACGTCTGCAGGCGACGCTGGCCAGCGTACTCGGCCGCGCGGGTGGCGGGTCGCTGGTGGAGTCCGGCCATGGCGTGGTTCTCCGTTGCGTCAGATCTGGAGGTTCTCCTTTCTCCTGCTGCCTCCGTCGTTGTCCTGGTGGTTTGCGGCTGCAGGCTCCGGTGGTGGTGAGCCCTGGTGGTGTACTTTGGGTCCGGGGAAAACCTTGGCCAGTCTAGCCGGCCCGGCGGCGGCGACGCTCATGGGCGCCGCTTTCCTTCCTGAAGGCGCAGCTGAGGGCCCAATCTACCCACCCCGATCCCGGCCGGGTGAAAACCTTCACTCCTTTTCGGATCTGGCGGCAGCGGCGCTTTCTGCGTCGTGACCTTCCTGGAGGTGTCATCAGGGGCACTGGGGCTCGGTTGGGAGTGCAGAGGATCTACAGGTGGAGGGGATAGGACCAGTGGTAGAGGGTGGTGTTCGCGAAGGAGGAACGGCGTTGCATCTGATACGTCGACAATGGCAGGTCTCAGCGGCATGGAGCAGCGGGGTCTCGCTGCTGGGCGTGTGTTGATGGACGAGCGCAGGATGGTGGCGTTGTCTGGCGTCGTGGTGGTGTCGACGGCAGCTAGACCGGGCAAGGTAGATGCAGCAGTACATCTCTGAAGATGGATTGGTGGCAGGTGGCTGCGGCGGCCTCTTACCCGGCAGGCGTCCTGGTTGAGGAGTGCGCCGGCCCGTAGATGACCCATACCCGGAAGGCGTCCTGGATGGGAACTCACGTCTTATATGTTAGGTTTGGCTGCGAGGTCCGTTTGGTATTAGGCCCAGACTATCATCATCCCTTCATCAAATGAATAGGAGTAGCAACAGATGTTGCCTAGATAGTAGCTTCAGACTTACTGCTGTATTTCTTTATAAGGTCTTTTAAAAATAATTAATAAAGTGGTTGTATGCATCGCCCAGTTGCAGAGGCCGGGGGTCTTCCTCCTTTTCTAAAAAGAAAGCACGTAGGATTTTAATGCTGGCTCTGTTGGTTTCATTTTGATTAATGGAACAAGGGAGGGAAATCCCCGTGAATCTAAAAAATACCGATGTATGGAGAAATTTTAAGATGTTGAGAGTAACCCTCAGAAGGGCACTATCGTTTGGCGATTTGGATCACCGTCAGGAGTCCATCTTGTGCCTGATACCTGAGGTCATCCTCAATGTCATCTCGGAAGAAAACCGGTCGCGGTTTCCTTGCCTGATGTCGTTTGGACACAATCTTGAAGAAGGTAACTTAAATTCAGTTGTAATAATATATTCGTTTTCATCCACTTGTAATGGCTTGTGTTTTTTTTTCAGTTCTTTTAGCATTTATTTAATGTGTTTTTCTTTTGCTTTGGTTGCACAGATTGTATCATGTAACGCCTGCGCAGAGATAAACGAATTGACTGGAAAGAGTGTGCTCTTTCATGATCTTGGGGGCATATATAACAATGGAGTATAACAAAAGAGGGGCAAAGACCCGCTTGGAAAGTAAAAGATGGAACCAGTTTTGTGATCCTGCTTTTGTCTCTCATATATGATGCTGTCATTTCTATGATTCTGTTTATTGTGATTTTGATGATAATTTTCATTTATATATGCAGCGATCCGCTGAAAGTAATTTGCTAGGAAAACACGAATGTGGTGCAATTATGTGGCACATCACTGGTATATATGCTACTAGCGATGTGTAATTGACGTTGTATGCCCTTGGTATAAATGTTACTAGTGGTGTGGGACTGGCACCACTCGTAACAAATAACGGTACTGTGCCACATCCATGCCATTAGTAGCGTTTTTTCGACGCCACTAGTAGGCAATTATGCACCAGTGTTACTATATTCCTAGTGAGTAGTAACATATACATATACGGTGTCATGTAAGGTTTCATTTATAAGGCTATAGACATTGGATGTGTTATGTATGTTAACGTATTATATTACCACAATCATCTATATCCTTATTAATTTTGTGCCACATCATCTCTTTTGTGCATGTAATTATCTATATTACTCCCATTAGGAGCAGTCTAACTGTTCTCCACTGACTCCTCTTTAATTTGCTAAGTTTGAAGGACCACAAGGCCAGAGGAAATTTGGGAATGGACGGAGGATGACTTGGAAAGAACAGGAGGAATGGATTCGGGTAGGAGAGTAGGAGTGGACACGGAAGAAGAAAGGGTATGTCCGTATGTGGGAAGTGGCATTTTGGCAGCTCCGGATCTTTAAATTTTGTTTTAAATAGATTTTAAAATGTAAAAAACAGATTTTAAATGGATTCACCCTGCCCCCCTGCTTCCCTTCCTCGCCGGCGGCGGCCGTCCCCTGCGGCGCGTCCCTCTCATCCTTCACCCTCCCTCGCCCCGTCCCCCGTCCTCCCTCGTCCCGTTCCCCCTGCTCTTGCAACGCTCCAGAAGCGGGCTCGAGGTGGGCTGACTGGGCGACGATCGAGGACCTTGCTGACGTGGCTGCGGCGGCGGCCGGGCTGCACCCCGCGGTGTGTCGTTTTGGCTACCAGCTGGCTGACGTGGTGGCCTAGGAGCTCGCCTCCCCCCCCCCCCCCGCCCGTTGGAGTCGCCCAGGTTAGTTCCCCTCCATCCTCGTCCTCTCCAGGGTTGGCCCGCGGCACGTGGTGGTCGGGGTCGTCGTTCGAGGGCCTAGGGCGTGGCTAGTCGGGCCAATCTCGACACCGCGGCTCAATCTTGGCGGCGCCGGGCGCGATCCGGTGCCCGAATCGATGACGTCGAGGCGGGTTAAGGCACATCCTTGCCGCCTCCGGCCCCGCCTCTTGACCTGGATTGCCCTGCTCCGGTGCTCCGCGCTCATTCCTTTTGTACTTATTTCCGGTCCTTGTCGTCGGTGGTCGGCTGACTGGTGGGTCGGGGTGTTGGTCGGTCGCCGCCGCCGCGCCACCGCTGGCTGTCCGTACGCGAGGAAACCCTTCCCTCCCATCCCGTGGTGGTGCGTGGTGGGCCGCGCCAGCTTTTCGGCCATGGGCCACAATTTCCAGGGGGTAGCTTTGGCCCAGTTCATGTGGTGGGGTTGGGCCAGTGGGGATGACTGTTGGCGCTTCTAGACCCGTCGGGTGGAGTAACTCTAGGCCCCCCTCTTGTTACATCCCCATCCAACCCCGCTCCCCCTCACATCGCCCCTCGCCACCCACAACACATACGTCTCCTTCCCTTTCCATCTCCTGCCAGGATCTGCGCGACCCCATGCCACGGGAGGTCGACGCCAGTGGGTCTCGTCCCAAGCGCCGGGCACCGGAGCGGGAGGATGAGCGAATGGCGAAGCAGCAGCGCCCCTCTCCTGCAGTAAACCATAGGGAGTCCGAGTTACGCAGCTCCCTCCTCATGGGAAAGGGGGTGCGGTGGATGAGGCGTCGACCTGGATCGTCTCCCGCCAGCGCGAGCGCTCTCCTGACCACTGGAGGGGTTGGGAGTACCGCTCCTCGCCGTGAGACTGGCGCTCTCGGTCTCCGGTGCGCTCGGGCCGGACAGATGCCTCCCCTCCTCGCCAGTACAACCCTCCCCAACGCCAACCTCAATTCCCTCCGGCGGGTCCTGGAGGGCGGAACAACAAAGGGGCCTTTGCAAAGAAGAAGAAGGGCAACCAGCCATTCAATGGCAGCACTGGCCAAGCATCCTTTGTGACCCACCCTCCTCCATCGGCTGACGCGCCGGCCTCGGTGGCTCCACGCGCCTCATTCATGATGTGCTTCAACTGTGGTGTTGAGGGTCACTACCAAGTGGATTGCAAGTAGCCTCCGGCATGCCACAAGTGCAAGAACCCCGACCACCCAGCTCTTTTCTATCCGGTGGGATAGATGGAGGGGGATCTGGTGCTATATGGTCATGCCCTCGATAAATTTGGCTATTATCAGATGGAGATTTCGGTGCCAACCTCTACCCTGTCCCTCACTGCTCTCATCTCGGTGTTGGGCGGAAACACGGCGTCCGCAACAATCATTATGGCGGAGTTGCAGCACCTATTCCGGCCAGACTGAGACTGGGCGGTGGCTCCAATATCGGACCACGAGTTCACCGTCGTGTTTCCCGACCCGTCTAGTCTCCGATTTGACACGCACAGTGAGGAGCTAACCCTAGCCCTCAACAAGATCGCAGTGAATATCTCTGTCCCGACTGTCGACCCCCTCACCGTCGCGGTGCTTGAAACCGTGTGGGTCCAGATTTGGGGCCGTCCTCCAATCACCAAGCAGGCCAGGGTGATCTACAAGATGTCTTGCCTCTTGGTCAAGATTGTGGGGGTTGATGAACCTTTGCTCTTCAAGGGGGAGGAGGTGCGCGCCAAGTTCGTGACCTCGGATCCCTCCAAGCTCCAAACTATGGTGCATGTCTTCTTCAACAAGGCTGGCTACGATCTCTGCACTCTGTTGAGGGTGCTGCTACCGAGGAGGGGTGAGCCCGGGCCCTGTTGATGGCCTGTTTGGTCCTCAGGTTGATGGGGACAAGGGGGAGGGCGGGGCAGTCATGATCATAACTGCTCCCAATCCCCGAACACGGAGAAAGAGGACGAGACTTCTGGGCTGGACGCCCCTTCCAAGCGCGGTCCCAAGCAGTGCGCGGGGCGGATGGCATCGGAGGACACGCTGGACGAGGAAGAAGACTTGGAGGCAGTCGCGGCGATGTTGCATGAGGTTGCCACAATCCCTCCTGATGTGTGTGTATCCCCGCTGCTTGCCTCTCCGGAGCCTTCCGGGCCGGTGTCGGTGGAGAGTGATGCTAGCAGTGTTGACTTGGAGGTGTCCCCGCCTTCCTCCCCTCGCATCGCCTCTCCTACTACATGCACGGACCCCCCGCCTCGCCTGGTGTCCTCCAGGCCCCCGTCGCAACACATGCTACCCCCGCCCCCTCAGTTGGTGGAGGGGCTGCCCCGGGCTCCCGATCCGGCTACAGCTGTCATGCTGGCTTGGCCTCATCAGCGCCCCAAGGGCAGGCCCTGCTCTGCTTCCTCGCCTGCCACACTACACGGAAGAGCATGCGCATTGGGTCCGTCGAGGGCGCTGTCGAGGAGTCGCCCAACGCCATGGAGAAAGCAATGTGGCATGTAGCGGCACGTAACCTTGATCTAGCTCCGTCTCATTCGCCTCCTCCCGCATCTATTGGTATTGATGATGATTCTTCGTCCTTTTCGGCGCTTGCGGAGGTTCCACTTGGTCACCTAGCTAAGATTGCAGCTGACTCCGCGATCATCTTTCGGGGCGAGAAGGGTCTCGCTCTTGAACAACTCACCGCCATCCAAGCTAAAGAAATCCTTGATGGGTGTCTTGAGGAGGCTCGGGCTTGGGCTGCGTCGGAGTTGGCGGCTGCAGAACCGTCTACTCGACGACCTGTGCCAAGAAGGGAGATTGCCCCTCTTGCTCCCGAGGAGGTGCACGGACGCACCCGCTCGAGCACTGCTTAGACAGGTCATGCTCTCAGCGCCTCCACTACCCTAGGGTCCAAAGAGGACCCCCTAGGAGAATAGATGCATGCGCTTTTCTGGCACCTACAAGGCTTTGGGAATGACTGCCGCCGTAGGCAACTAGTTGAGTATATGCGTGATGAAAACATTGACATTGTTGCGGTTTCGGAGACAATGCGTATGGAGTTCACCCTGGCTGAACTTGCGCTTCTTAGTAGGCACTTGTTCGCGTGGCACTAGATGCCCTCCTCTGGGGTAGCTAGACACTTAGGTGGTATCCTTCTAGGTGTGAAGGATACCACCTTCGAAGTAGGCTTCATGGATCGGGGAGTGCTTTTCGTAAGCATGGAGGTACGCGAGCGAGTGATCAACTTCAAGTGGGAAGTGATTATGGTGTATGGCCGGGTCGACCACACTCGTTCCTAGGCTTTTTCCTGGATGAGGTGCACCGGAAGGTCGTAGGTGTGACGCTTCCCCTAATCATCAGCCGAGACTTTAACCTCGTCCACTCCCCTTTCGATAAGAATAATGTCCGGGTAGACCTACAGGGCATGCGGCGTTTCAGTGATTGGATCATTGATCTCGGTATCCTAGAGTTAGACCGCATTAGATCACGATTCACATGGTCTAACCATCAGTTGGATCCCACGCAGAATGTTCTGGATAGGGTGTTCATGTCTCCTGATTGGGAGTTGCGGTTTCCCCTCGCGACTTTCCAGGCCATCACCCGGATTTTGTCGGATCATGTTCCCCTGCTGTTGTCCTCGTGTGATGACAGGCCACGACCCCCCCTCCCGATTCTGCTTTGAGACATTTTGGCTGCGGCAACCGGGTTTCATTGCGGCGGTAAAGGAACATTGGGTGGCGGCTAAGGGCGAACCACACCGGGTGATGTCGGTAGTGGACGACTGGCACTTCTTAGCCAAACGCTCCAGGGAATTCATGAACGGCTGCGGTGCCAATATAGGACGTGATTTGAAACTTCAGAAGGGCGCACTTCTTCTAGAGATCAAAGGTCTAGATTTCAGAGCAGATACGGCTAACCTCTCGCCTAATGAATGGGCATTACATTATAGTTTGGAGGATGAGTTGCTAGAGATTTATCGGAAGGAGGAGGAATACTGGCGCCAATAGGGATCCTTTAACTAGGTTCTCTTTGGTGATGCCAACAGGGCATATTTCCAGGCCATCACCAATGGACGACGACGTAGATGCACCATCCCACTTCTATGGGAAGGGGAGCGGTTGCTACAGGACCTGGGTGAAATCCGAGAACATGTGGACGGATTTTATAGGTCACTCTTTGCCGAGCGACCTCGATCTGGCATCGCTCTTGCAGATTCTATTTGGGGGGAGGGTCAGCGGGTCACTCATGAAGAGAATAATGCTTTGTTAGCGGCCTTTGATGAGGATGAAGTGGCCGCAATTATTAAGAGTATGAATCCGTCCTCCGCACCGGGGTCCGATGGGCTCCCAGTTCGCTTCTTCCAGGTCTTCTGGCACTTCATCAAGGGGGAGATTATGGCGCTCTTTCATGAATTCGCCCAAGGCGTTTTAGACTTTCCCGGTTGAACTACGAGATTATTACTCTGATTCCGTAGGTCGTCAGAGGATCGGATATTTAGCAGTTCCGTCCTATCACGGTCATTAGCATGATTTTCCGGATTTTGGCCAAAGGGGTACGCCAGTAGGGCGGCCCTGTTAGCACCTCAGATCATCCATTCGAACCAGACGGTTTTCATTAAGGGTCGGCTCATCCTTGATGGAATTCTGGTTCTCCATGAGGTTATCCATGAAATCAAGTCAAAACACCAAAGAGCGGTATTCTCAAGATCGACTTTCACAAGGCTTATGACACGGTACATTGGTCCTTCCTTCGGGAGGTGTTAATAAAGAAGGGCTTCGACCCGCAGTGGATTGCTCGGGTGATGCAAATGGTGATGAGTGGTCCGACGGACATTAACATCAATGGTGTGGTTGGCCCCTATTTCCCCACAGCACAAGGCGTGTGACAAGGGGACCCCTTCTCTCCATTCCTATTCAGCCCGGTGGTCGACGCCCTAGCAGCCATACTAGCTAGATTTGGCCAAGGGTTCCATCCATATTAGGGGAGTTTGCTCCCACCTTCTCGGGGCGGGAGGAATTACCCATCTCCAATATGCCAACGACATGATTATCATGGTTGAGGGTTCCGATGAAGATATTGCCCACCTTAAGTTCTTGCTACTTTGCTTCCAGGAGATGTCCGGCTTAACGATTAACTTCACCAGAAGTGAGGTGATGGTTATGGGTTACTCCCACATGGAGAAGACTCGGATTGCAAACCGTCTAAACTGCCGGCTAGGTTCATTCCTGACCACCTACCTAGGCATGCCCATCAGTGACACCCGTATCATGAAGAAGGATACCCGGCCCACAGTAGCCAAGGTCCAACACCGGGTGGAGCCGTGGCAAGGGCGTTGGTTGTCCAAAGCAGCTCCGGTGGTCTTGATTAACTCTTTGATGATTAGCGATTGATGTATCTGATGGGATTCTATAGTTTGGATGAACCCCTTCACCATTATATTGCCAAGTACCAGTCCCGGTTCTTCTGGGCGGGGAAAGGAGATAAGTAGAAATACCACATGGTGAAATGGTATTAGATATGCAAACCCAAGGACCAAGGCGGTCTTGGGGTTAGCTCATCTAAAAGGATGAATATTGCCCTTCTCTCCAAATGGCTATGGAGGATCGCCTCGGGGGAGGGTTGACTCTGGCTAGATATTATTCGCGCCAAATACTTGCAAGGCAACCCCTTGACATTTGCACAAAGATCTGGCGGGTCTCAATTCTGGCAGGCGATCAGTCAGCTCATGCCGGTCCTACGTCTCGGCTCCTCCATCGAAGTGGGCTTGGGTACCTCCACTGTTTTTTGGTTAGACCGGTGGTCTGGGCCCCAGCCCTTAGCCATTCGTTTCCAGATGCTCTACAATATTTGCTCGGACAAAAACATGACAGTGTCATCCGCCCTATCCAACATAGGCAATATCTCCTTCGGGCGGACCTTTGGCCCCGTTGAGCGGGACCTATGGGAGGATCTTATGGCATGTGTGGCCCTCCACCCTCCATCCCTGGAGCAGGACGTGGTTCACTGGAATCTCGAACCCAATTGATGGTTCTCTACGAAGTCTTTATACCAAGCGATTATGCCAACTCCGGGACCGGACGAGTTGAATCTCCTTTGGGAGATCAAACTGTCATTGAAGATTAGGATCTTCTTATGGCAATTGGTGTGTGGCCGACTCCCCTCGGGCACGGAGGTGCTAAAGCGGCATGGCCCATCCGATGGACTATGCCCTCTTTGTGGGATGCCGGAGGACTCCAACCATATATTCTTTGTGTGCCCGACTGCGAGGTTCCTTTGGAGCTGTTTATGGTAGGTTGTAGGTGGGTTGGCGCCATGACAACTTGCCCGATAGGTTTAGAGAGGTGCTCAGATTCCACAATTCCGTAGTATGACCGACCCTCTGGGTTACCGTGGGTTCCCTATTGTGGACGCTTTGGAATGTCCATATTAAGCTTGTGATGGAGCATGTCAGCCCACTACGTACGACTAATGTAGTGTTCAAAATGTGTGGTTTTCTATAGCTTTGGCGGCCGCTTAGTAGGCGCCACGATCGGGAATTCATTGACAAAACCATTACCAAGCTTTGGGCCATCGCCGCCCTCATGACCGTGCCACCGTCTCCACCGCCACCTCCGGAGCCGGATTAGTTTAGTTTGGTTCTCTTTCTTTGGGGATGATTGTGCTGTTCCCCAGCAAGGTTACCTATGGTGTGTTGCACTTTTGTTCCTGTCGACTTTGGGTGTGTGTGTGCATTGAACCTGAGCTGGTACTCTTGTGGTTGTTGTTGTTGCTTTGGTCGTGGCTTTATAATATAAAGTGGGGGAAAATCTTTTTTCATCGAAGTGGATTAGTACCCATACCAGAATCCATGATCCATGGGCTCTGTTCACGTAGGTACAGAGCTTGCACTAATGGCGACTGGAAAGAGTAAATATCCAATTTATCATTTAAAGGTGTTGAAACTTAAATTTAGGGGTAAGTTAGTCGGAGTGGGTAAAGTACACTTATTTTATGGATTAGTTGAGAAGTAAGGTTCAGTACGTAGAGATATACCTCAGCTCCCTCTCGCAGACCAGCGACAATATTGTTGCCCTGGCACCCTGTCAGCTTGTTGACCATCAGCCTGGCAATATCCTTCCCTTGGTCGGACATGGACTTAAGTTGCATAATGCGGCGCCCGTGGTCATCAAACGAGACGACGGAGAGCCGGTCGTCCTGGCCGAGCTTGTCTATGACGATCATCATGGCCTGCTTGAGGAAGTTCAGCTTCCACTGAGGAAGCACACTTCTGTTGATGTCGAGCACCGCTACAATATCCACGCCGGTGCGCGGTATCTCCTCTCTGGTTGGCCATGGCGGCGCCATGACCTGCACGAGCACGGGGAACTCGGTGCACGTCTCGGCACCTGGAATCGCTTCGCATCTTGTGAATGCCTGTACCTTCAGCTGAATGTTTGACATCCATCAATCATCGATCGGTAGTAGCAGTCAGAATTAACAAATCCAAAGAGTTCCTCATGGCAGACAGCTTACCAAGTCTCCCTGCATCGACGAATGCGAACTCGCCGACCCTGATAATGCCTGACAAGGAATAACATTGATCTGAGCAGCAGTTACGTGCACCAGCTGGCATATATATGCATATATACCATGGGGTCCTGATGATCTCTACGGCCAGCAGTACTATATATCGAGCTAATTAACGACCAGAGTTAAATCCCAGTCCCAGTTGTCTGTTGGAACTAATTGCACGATAATATGGAAGTATAATCCAAACTTATAATAGTAATAACACCTGAGTTATTACCTCAATCTAGGACCTTTAAAGTTTTCGATATCTTTTTCTATGGCGTGATTTAGCCGAATCTTGAACTGCTAGTATTTTTGCACCAAACCAAACACTATTTTCTAAGCAATACCTAATCCTTACGCAACTATTCAACTCGACCTTGTACTTCTAGATTATTATATTCCAGTTTGCTGAACAATACCTAATCATTGCGGAACTATTTTCTTACAACATATACTAGTATATATAAGTTCAGAACCGAGGTGAAACTACTCGCTCTGCCATTGGGCTTATACATGATTATATGATTAGAGTGTATTACCTTTTCAATAATAGCTTCAGTATCATTCAGTTGATGGATTATATCCGCTATAGGTGGCCTTTTGTGCCTATCGATCTCCATGCAACGAAAAGCTATCTCAGTGCATATGTTAACTTGTTCGCTGTATGCTTCTAGCAGCCGAGAATCATGACACGTTTCCTGCATCCTGTTTCTCCAGTTTGAATTTACCTATGGCAAAGAAGTGTAAGTTAGAAATAATGACATAAATCTGGAAAGTATAAAAGAGTTTCATCGGGCACACATATAAATATCAAAGGTCAGTTTGGTTGGAGGCCTGGTCCTTATGCCCTGGCAACAAGTAATGCTTGGATGTTGCCTGAGAAGTTGGAGAATTCTGCCTGCCCAGTCTTGCCTGGTCCATACCCGTTTGGTTCTTGTCCTGGGATAGTCGCCGTGCTAGAGTACAATTAGGTAGATAAAACTCTATACACCCATCACTTTCATGCAAAAGAAATAATAAAATACTACCAGGCAGATGCATCAGCTCACCAGGCGTATCAAATGGGACGCCTGGCCCAGGCTAATCACTTTGCCTGGCTGGCCAGGGCAGGCTCATGGCGCTGACAAGTTTTTAGGCCAGACTAGGATGAGTATATATAAGAGAATCCAGGCAGATCTGAGGCACCCTTCTGGCCACACAACCTTGCTTCAGCACATCATCCAAACAAGCCCCAAGACCGTATTTTAAATGAGCATATTATCCTAATTTACCATATTAAAGTACTTGGATTTACACACATAGGTGCGCATGTGGGATCGTCCTAAGGTGTGGATGTGATGCGAGAAAAACTGGCTGGCAACTTCTCAACTCCAATGTAGATGGCCTCGGCGAAATAAGGAAGACCGAAGGAGCCACATTAGACTTTATTTGACTATAGGTGGCACCTTTGCCATCCGAAAGCTCTAGTTCTATCGTCATTTACACGCCTGACAAGAGGCCCTAGGTTCCCACACCTCCTCCCACTGCGAGAGCGACATATGTAGGAGAGTGGATATTACGACCTTAATGGTACTCGATAGTCATACTTGCCTCCTTTTCCTCCTCCAAATAGGAAAAGAGGAAAGCAGAATGAACACTCTCATTCCCACGTTTTAATGTTCCAGATTATTAACTACTAACAGTAAATAATTCAACACTTTCTTGCTTATAAAATTATGGCTTCTACAAGTGGGTAACAAATGCTCCCTAAATACCAAATTAGAACATACAGTAGCATCTTGAAAATAACCAGCCATGTTCTACATGAGATGAAGACATAGGATTTCTTACAAGATCATGGAACTCTTCGCGGCGCATTTCCACACTTCTAGAATATGCTCCATGTCCTGCAATTATCTTTATCATTATCACACCCAAGCTGAATATATCTAACTTGCTCGAGACAATGTTTCCATGTAAGAATTCCATCGGCAAGTATCCGCTGTATGGCAACATAAGTATAACATAAATATCTTGTAAGTGAACATATTTTATATATCATGAAGTGAAAAATCTATCCCTGGAAACGCATTAACTTACATTGTTCCCAGAGGACTTTGCGTAATCATGGTTTGTTCATCACCGAAGAGCTTGGACAAACCGAAATCGGCGAGTTTCGGCACCATGTTATTGTCAAGCAATATATTATCCGGCTTTAGGTCCAAATGATAAATTGGTTGTTCAAATCCTTCATGAAGGTGTTTTAGTCCTTCACATGTTCCCTTGATAATTTTGTAACGTAAGTTCCAGTCAAGCCCATCGCATTCGTCTGCAATTTAAAAGGACACCAATTAAGAAAAATGGACATAACCATATTTTTCAAATGCTAAGCCTTGTTCTTGGAAAAGAGGACTACCGTACCAGAAATATGCTTTTGGAGACTTCCATTCTGCATATATTCAAAGCAGAGTGCTCTGTACGTCTTTTCAGTGAAAATTGTTTTTCCCATGTACTGCATAGGTTGATGCTGTGTTTCGTAACAGTATCCAACTAACCTTACAATGTTGTGATGATCAAGCCTCATAAGGTTTTCAAACTCACGCTGGAATTGTACATCGTCCATTGCTGGCGTGTTATTGTAAAGCACCTTCACGGCAATGTTTTCTCCGTTTTGAAACTTTGCCTGTACAACATCTATTATCAACACTTTGTGTCTTATTCTAGAAATAGGCTCGTGCTCTTTATTCGTCATCAATAACTTATAGGCTTGTACTAAAAAAAGCTATGTTATTTGGCACATTATAAGACGCGGAAAAATAAGGCATGGTGGTTGTCCACATACTACTCAATGTCATTATGTTCTGTGTAGTGATGTCTTGCACCATGTGGGACTCATATTTAGTTCTTTTTTCATATCCACAAGACTGTATATGCAGTGAATATACCGTTATACAAGCACTAAAATGCTATTATGAGGCACCGAGTGCTTGTATTATTATATATTAGTAGAGACCAATATTGTGCTATAAGAAAAGTTGTGTGGCCAGATTCAAGGATATTACGATGGAGTCAAAGGTCAAATTTATAAATTTGAGCAGTTAAGCGAGCACGTACTAGAATTTGATCTTCAGAAAGCTACATTTTCCTTCCTAAAATACGTCGCCTATTATTACTTTTGTCAAAGTCCAACTTTATAAGTTTTGACCAAGTATATAGAAGAATATACCAACATCTACAATATCAAATGCATTAAATAGGAAAAATATTTGTTACGGTGGTTCTAATTTTTTTGCGAGAAGTTACGATGGTCCTAATTAATAATATTGATTTGATCACAACATATATATTCACGAGATAGAATTTAACCAATCATGCTTTGAATCATACCACGTAAACCTTTCCATACGCGCCTTGACCAATTTTCCTGTCCTCGGAGAAATCATCTGTGATTTCTTGTAATACTTTGATCGTTAGGCTTGTTGCCTTTTGTAACTTGCTAGCCATGTCACTGTCTTTGCTGCAGATACAGAATAACCCCCATCAAACTTGTGAAAATTAAAGAAAAAATTGACCATCTTGAGAATCAATAGTATGAGTGTTTTCTCTTATAAATGTTAGGTTTGCAGAGATCTATATATAGGAAGTGCGAGCTTGTCGAGAGACATAAACAGGAGCAGCATACATACATATCAATGCGATTCTAGGCACAAAATGGTAAAATCGGAATAGATTGAGCAAAATCAGGTACTCCCTCCGTCCCAAAATACTTGTCATCAAAATAAATAAATAGAGATGTATCTAGACGTATTTTAGTTCTAGATACATTCTTTTCTTCCATTTTGATGACAAGTATTTCCAGACGAAGTGAGTACTAGCTAGCTAACGGATTGACCCATTAATATGAAAGAGATCGATAAGAAGTTACTACTAATTAGTACTCCTAGCTACGAGCAAGCTAGCTAGGTACTGACCTGGAGTTGGAGGTTGTGCTAGAGCTGGAGAGCTGAAGGCCTCGCAGTGCCTGCTGTGCTTCATCGGAGCCAGTTGACGCCATGATCGATCGTTCACCTCTCGCTTGTCCCCTACAAGCCAAGACGGCAGCTGGGAGGGGAGAAAGAGTGAACAATTGAGTAATTAATAGGCGAGATGAGGTGGGTCGCGACACTATAGATTGAGCAATTAATTAAGTACGATCCAGTTGGGCAATTAGTGTAGATCGACGAGCTTTGTCAACGCAAGGGTTTGGGTTGGTGGACGGCTACAGCTCCTACCCCGATGGGGACGGCCGAAGAAGTCGCTTGCAACTTGGCCATTTTTTGCCTTTTTTGTGAGACTCGAAGAGCTATAGGGTAGCTATTAATTTGGTCTTCTTTTTTCTCTAGGAGCAGATTAGCCTAGTCATAGTGGGAGTAATTTAAGTAGTAAAATAACACATCCCAAGAAAAAGTTATTTATGTGGCATAAAGTTAATGAGAAGAGATGCTTGTGGTAACATAATATGTTACTGTAACATAACACACCCGAGGCAAAATGAGTCTATATCTCAATTAATGAAGACTTACATGTTATCATCAATATGTTACTGTCCATTATGAAGGTAGTAACATAGACTAATAACATATGCATGTTACTAGTCTAAGTTACTCTCCACTATGACCAGCCTTAGGATCGATTCCAATTAATCGCACATGCATGCATGTGATGATCGCTGGCTGCAAATTAAGCATCTATTGGCATGAGTGCCCTGCAAAACTGCTTGCTGTCGTCTGTGCGTCAACCATGTCTATCAGAGCTGGGACAAAAACAGAGTTTATTTTACACACTTCAATAATTGCAGGTGATAAGCTCTGTTAGCCAAGTTGGACAGCCCACGAGGTCGCCGGCAACTTGATCAGATTTTTTAGTGTTTTCTAAGACTCGAAAGAGAAGACCCCTCTTTGGTCTTCAGTGTCGCGCATCAAGAACATCTTCAACAGAGGCGCTAAATAAGCCGCGTGCTTGAAAAAACGGATTTTTAGAGCACGCGCGATCGAATCGGTAGCACTAGCAGACGACCAAAAATTGCGCACGCTAAAAACCACTCCGCGGGCCGAACAGAACAGCATATCGCGCTGCTTTTTTCGAGCATCCGTTACCGCATGCGTGACAGAAAGAAATCGCGCGCGAAGCGAGCAACCGCCGCTGAACTCTCCGCCTGCGCCCGCTTTCACCCCACCCAGCGCCACCGCCGGCGACCTCCAGCCATGGACAGGCGCACCGACATCCCACTAACCCTCCATACACGCGCGACCACACCGCCGCTGCCGCAAACCCTAGCGCGAGCTTGACCTCCGCCGCCGCCGCTTCGGCTCCGAACACCGGCCTCACACACGTCCTCTTCATGCCGCCCAGGACGAGCGCACAGGGTGGCGTCACGCCGCCGCCCGCCGCGAGGCCACGGAGCTCCGCCTCCAAACGAACCATGGCGGCCACCGCGACCGCGACGGCTACGGCGTCCCAAAAGAAAAGGAAAGCGGTGATAACGAAGAAGGAAGGAGTGCGGCCGGCCGCGCCTCCGCCCCCCGAAGTGCCGGAAACCTCGCAATTTTGTTGCGTCGGCGGCCGATGCACACATAGTGCTTGATGAGGAAGAAGATGAGGAATGATTGTTCATGTTTAATTCGTTTGTGTGAATTTGTTTGTCATGAACTTGCTTATGATCATCTTGTTTGTGCGAACTTTACATATTTTGAACTATGCTATGAATTTGAACTATGCTATGTTTCTCATTAATGTTTGAGATCATCCTGTTTGTGTGAATTTTTCATATTTTGGATGTTTGAGATCATCTTGTATGTGTTGTTTGTACGCCGGCTAGGCGGGTACGCTCTATTTTACCGCGCTTGCTGAAGCGGCATGCTGGCGCTGTAAAATTTTGGGCGCCTGGTGAAGCAACTGACTAGTTCGACGAGCAAAAGTGTTATTTCGGCGCTGTAAAAAACTTTTAGCGCGGCTCTGTTGGAGATGCTCTAACGGTAGGGTCGGCCTGGCCATGAACCGGGGAATACATATGACCGAAAGAAACTATTTCTACAAATCCAGATCTATTATCAGGGAAGGGTAAAAATGCTGAAAAAGATGAATATCCAAGAAGTTAACGAAAGTCAGACACAGATCTCTTTGGGCTGCAAAGGAATTGGTTTGCTCACCGAAGGAGAGGGGATTGCATTGCGTGTTCGATGGCTACTATGGCAGCAGTGGACTGACGACCACAAGCCCTGGCATGGCTTGCCCCTCCCCATGGACGACGATGCACGTCAGCTTTTTGAAGCCTCGGTCCAGGTTAACGTTGGGAAGGGGGAAAGGCCAAATTCTTGCATGATCCGTGGCTTTCTCTACTTCTCTGCGCACCTCATTGCCGAGCATCTATGCAACAAGCTTTGTTGGGTGATCGATGGCTGCGTCACCTGAAAAGTGAAACCTAAAATGCCGGTTGAAGCTCTTGAGCAGTTTGCCACATTGTGGAATAAGATTCAGAACTTCAGCCTGCAGCTTTAGGTGCCTGACAATATCATTTGGATGTGGACCGCTAATGTGTATTTTCAAAACGCTGGGCTTATTTAGCACAATTCGAGGGTGTTAGATATAATCTTAATGTATTATGTATCTGCATGTTTATTTCAGTCCTGCATGTAGTTTAGATAGACTAGGGAGTTGTCCGATGAGGATTCAGTCGAGGCACGAAGGAAGAAGCGAGATGTCAGGCAGCTATGTGAAGTGGCGTGCAAGACGAGATGCAGTGGTGTCGTGAGATGCGGCACGGCCATGAGAATCGGCCAGGTTCGTGATGGGCTGGAGCGTTGGACGGGTCAGTTTGGAGCTGAGAAGATTTAGTAGGTTTGTTAGTTTGTTAGCGCATGAATACGTTAGTTAGCCGCATGAGCTTGCACGTCCTAGAAAGATTCTAGGGAAAGAGTTATGCGTGCGTGGGCACTGCTAGTGGCTGGGTAGTGCGCCTGTGTGTCTGCTACTTATACAGATGCAAAGCATATTTACCTTCGACAAGGAATAGACGGAAGAAAACGCTGGCTGTGTGAGGCAGCGGCACCAAACTTTTTATGTTCCCGTGTTCTTGTATGTGTTGTGTGAAACAACCAAGAGAGAAGAGGTGAGCTGAGAGAGTCGGCTCCAACATTTGGTATCAGAGCTAGGTGATGACGAAGACGATGCCGCGTGACTCTTCAGCGAGTGGAGCGTTGGTGCCGAGCGACTCGGCGGCGATGGCGGCTGCCGCGACGGCGGCGGCGGGGAAGCTCCCATTCCCGCTGCTCACGAGGACGAACTACGCGGCGTGGGCGATGAGGATGAAGTACCTCTTGCGCGTCAATGGCGCGTGGGCTGCCGTTGATCGCGAGGAATGCACCAAGGAGGTCGACACGGGCAAGGAGGAGATGGCCATGACGATCATCTCCCAGTCGATCGATGACACGATGCTGCTGCGAGTTGCGGAGAAGGAGATCGCCGCTGATGTTTGGGCGGCGCTTCGCTCCATGCATGTGGGCGTCAAGCGCGTCCGAGAGGCGAGGATTCAGTCCTTGCGCTCGGTGTTTGATGGCCTCAAGATGGGTGATGCGGAGTCCATGGATGATTTCGCGGTGAGGTTCGCGACGCTCGTGCTATGGAGGAGAAGGACGTCGTGAAGAAGCTGCTCCAAGCCGTCTCCAACAAGTTCATCCACGTTGCTTCGTCGATTGCGTTGTTCGGCGACACCAACAAGATGGCCATGGAGGAGGCCATTGGTTCACTCAAGGCGCACGAGGAACCCGTCAAGGGGCGGAAGACAGGACGTGAAGAAGAGCAGGTCCTCATGGCGAGAGGGCAGGACTCGTCGCGAGGACGAGGTCGTGGCCGTGGCCGTGGTCGCGGTGGAGGGCGCCAAGACAAAAGTGAGGTACAATGTTACAATTGTTGTGAACTTGGGCACTTTGCTTGGGAGTGTCCAGAGAAGAAGAAAGAGAAGGCGTTGCTCGCTGGCTACGGTAGTGACAGACCGGCTCTTCTTTAAAGTTTCTGCCTGAAGAATGGACATCAAGATTAGGGGGTTGAATGTTAGATATAATCTTGATGTATTCTGTATCTGCATGTTTATTTCAGTCCTACATGTAGTTTAGATAGACTAGGGAGTTGTCCGATGAGAATTCAGTCCAGGCACGAAGGAAGAAGCGAGATGTCAGGCAGCTACTGAAGGAAATATGCCCTAGAGGCAATAATAAAGTTATTATTTATTTCCTTATATCATGATAAATGTTTATTATTCATGTTAGAATTGTATTAACCGGAAACATGATACATGTGTGAATACATAGACAAACAGAGTGTCACTAGTATGCCTCTACTTGACTAGCTAGTTGATCAAAGATGGTTATGTTTCCTAGCCATAGACAAAGAGTTGTCATTTGATTAACGGGGTCACATCATTAGGAGAATGATGTGGTTGACTTGACCCATTGCGTTAGCTTAGCACTTGATCGTTTAGTATGTTGCTATTGCTTTCTTCATGACTTATACATGTTCCTATGACTATGAGATTATGCAACTCCCGTTTACCGGAGGAACAATTTGTGTGCTACCAAACGTCACAACGTAACTGGGTGATCATAAAGGTGCTCTACAGGTGTCTCCGAAGGTACTTGTTGGGTTGGCGTATTTCGAGATTAGGATTTGTCACTCCGATTGTCGGAGAGGTATCTCTGGGCCCACTTGGTAATGCACATCACTTAAGCCTTGCAAGCATTGCAACTAATGAGTTAGTTGCGGGATGATGTATTACGGAACGAGCAAAGAGACTTGCCGGTAACGAGATTGAACTAGGTATTGAGATACCGACGATCGAATCTCGGGCAAGTAACATACCGATGACAAAGGGAACAACGTATGTTGTTATGCGGTTTGACCAATAAAGATCTTGGTAGAATATGTGGGAGCCAATATGAGCATCCAGGTTCCGCTATTGGTTATTGACCGGAGACATGTCTCGGTCATGTCTACATAGTTCTCGAACCTGTAGGGTCCGCACGCTTAAAGTTCGACGACGGTTATATTATGAGTTTATGTGTTTTGATGTACCGAAGGTAGTTCGGAGTCCCGGATGTGATCACGGACATAACGAGGAGTCTCGAAATGGTCGAGACATGAAGATTGATATATTGGACGACTATATTCGGACACCGTAATGGTTCCGGGGGTTATTAGAAATATACTGGAGTACCGAGGGGTTACCGAAACCCCCCGGAGGTTATTGGGCCTCATGGGCCCAAGTGGTGGAAGAGGAGAGGCGGCCAAGGGGCAGCCCCCCCCAAGTCCGAATTGGACAAGGAGGGGGGCGGCGCCCCCCTTTCCTTTCCCCCTCTCTCTCCTTCCCTCTCCTCTCCTACTCCAACATGGAAGGGGGAAGTCCTACTCCCGGTGGGAGTAGGACTCCTCATGGGGCGTGCCAAGGGTGGCCGGCCCCTCCCCCTCCTCCACTCCTTTATATACGGGGAGGGAGGCACCCCCTAGCTAGGGACACAACAATTGATCCCTTGGATCTCTTAGCCGTGTGCGGTGCCCCCCTCCACCATAATCCAACTCGATAATATCGTAGCGGTGCTTAGGCGAAGCCCTGCGTCGGTAGAACATCATCATCGTCACCACGCCGTCGTGCTGACGGAACTCTCCCTCAAAGCTCGGCTGGATCAGAGTTCAAGGGACGTCATCGAGTTGAACGTGTGCTGAACTCGGAGGTGCCGTACGTTCGGTACTTGGATCGGTCGGATCGTGAAGACGTATGACTACATCAACCGCGTTGTGCTAACGCTTCCTCTTTCGGTCTACGAGGGTACATGGACACACTCTCCCCTCTCATTGCTATGCATCACCATGATCCTGTGTGTGCGTAAGAATTTTTTTGAAATTATTATGTTCCCAACAGTGGAATCCGAGCCAGGTTTTATGCGTAGATGTTATATGCACGAGTAGAACACAAGTGAGTTGTGGGCGATACAAGTCATACTGCTTACCAGCATGTCATACTTTGGTTCGGCGGTATTGTTGGATGAAGAGGCCCGGACCGACATTACGCATACGCTTACGCGAGACTGGTTCTACCGACGTGCTTTGCACACAGGTGGCTGGCGGGTGTCAATTTCTCCAACTTTAGTTGAACCGAGTGTGGCTACGCCCGGTCCTTGAGAAGCTTAAAACAACACTAACTTGACGAACTATCGTTGTGGTTTTGATGCGTAGGTAAGAACGGTTCTTGCTCAGCCCGTAGCAGCCACGTAAACTTGCAACAAGAAAGTAGAGGACGTCTAACTTGTTTTTGCAGGGCATGTTGTGATGTGATATGGTCAAGACATGATGCTATATTTTATTGTATGAGATCATCATGTTTTGTAACCGAGTTATCAGCAACTGGAAGGAGCCATATGGTTGTCGCTTTATTGTATGCAATGCAATCGCCCTGTAATCGCTTTACTTTATCACTAAGCGGCAGCGATAGTCGTAGAAGCAAAAGTTGGCGAGACGACAACGATGCTACGATGGAGATCAAGGTGTCGCGCCGGTGACGATGGTGATCATGACGGTGCTTCGGAGATGGATATCACACGCACAAGATGATGATAGCCATATCATATCACTTATATTGATTGCATGTGATGTTTATCTTTTATGCATCTTATTTTGCTTAGATCGACGGTAGCATTATAAGATGATCTATCACTAAATTATCAAGGTATAAGTGTTTTCCGGGGGTATGCACCGTTGCGAAAGTTCTTCGTGCTGAGACACCATGTGATGATCGGGTGTGATAGGCTCTACGTTCAAATAAAATGGGTGCAAAACAGTTGCACACGCAGAATACTCAGGTTAAACTTGATGAGCCTAGCATATGCAGATATGGCCTCGGAACACTGAGACCGAAAGGTCGAGCGTGAATCATATAGAAGATATGATCAACATAGTGATGTTCACCATTAAAAACTACTCCATCTCACGTGATGATCGGACATGGTTAGGTTGATATGGATCACGTGATCACTTAGATGATTAGAGGGATGTCTATCTAAGTGGGGGTTCTTTAAATAATATGATTAATTGAACTTTAATTTATCATGAACTTAGTCCTGGTAGTATTAAGCATATCTATGTTGTAGACCAATAGCTCGCGTTTAGCTCCCCTATTTTATATTTGGTATGTTCCTAGAGAAAATTAAGTTGAAAGATGTTAGTAGCAATGATGCGGATTGGATCAATCATCTGAGGTTTATCCTCATTGCTGCACAGAAGAATTATGTCCTTAATGCACAGCTAGGTGACAGACCTATTGCAGGAGCAGATGCAGACGTTATGAACGTTTTGACAAAAGCTCGGTATGATGACTACTTGATAGTTAAGTCCACCATGCTTTAAGGCTTAGAACCAGGACTTCAAAAATGTTTTGAACGCCACGGAGCATATAAGATGTTCCAGGAGTTGAAATTGGTATTTCATATTCATGCCCGTGTCGAGAGGTATGAGACTCTGGCAGTACTTTGCCTACAAGATGGAGGAGAATAGCTCAACCAGTGAGCATGTGCTCAGATTGTCTAGGTACTACAATTTCTTGAATCAAGTGGGAGTTAATCTTCCAGATAAGATAGTAATTGACAGAATTCTCTAGTCACTATCACCAAGTTATTAGAACTTCGTGATGAACTATAATATGCAAGGGATGACGAAAGTAATTCTCGAGCTCTTCGCGATGCTGAAATCGACAAAGGTTGAAATCAAGAAAGAGCATCAAGTATTGATGGTTAACAAGACACTAGTTTCAAGTAAAGGGACAAAGGGAAGAAAAGGGAACTTCAAGAAGAACGGCAAGCAAGTTGCTGCTCAAGTGAAAAAGCCCAAGTCTGGACCTAAGCCTGAAATTGAGTGCTTCTACTGCAAGGGACTGGTCACTGGAAGCGGAACTGCCCAAGTATTTGGTGGATAAGAAGGATGACAAAGTGAACAAAGCTATATTTGATATACATGTTATTGATGTGTACTTTACTAGTGTTTATAGCAACCCCTCGGTATTTGATACTGGTTCAGTTGCTAAGAGTAGTAACTCGAAGCGGGAGTTGTAGAATGAACATAGACTAGTTAAGGGTGAAGTGACGATGTGTATTGGAAGTGGTTCCAAGATTGATACGATCATCATCGCACACTCCCTATACTTTCAGGATTAGTGTTGAACCTAAAATAAATGTTATTTAGTGTTTGCTTTGAGCATGAATATGATTGGATCATGTTTATTGCAATACGATTATTCATGTAAGTTAGAGAATAATCGTTGTTCTGTTTACATGAATAAAACCTTCTATGGTCATACACCCAATGAAAATGGTTTGTTGGATCTCGATCGTAGTGATACACATATTCATAATATTGAAGCCAAAAGATGCAAAGTTAATAATGATAGTGCAACTTACATATGGCAATGCCATTTAGGTCATATTGGTGTAAAGCGCATGAAGAAACTCCATGCTGATGGGCTTTTGGAATCACTTTATGCTTGTGAACCATGCCTCATGGGCAAGATGACTAAGACTTCGTTCTCCGGAACAATGGAGCGAGCCACTGACTTGTTGGAAATAATACATATTGATGTATGCAATCCGATGAGTGTTGAGGCTCGCGGCGGGTATCATTGTTTTCTCACTTTCACAGATGATTTGAGCAGATATGGGTATATCTACTTGATGAAACATAAGTCTGAAACATTTGAAAAGTTCAAAGAATTTCAGAGTGAAGTGAAGAATCATCGTAACAAGAAAATTAAGTTTCTACGATCTGATCGCAGAGGCGAATATTTGAGTTACGAGTTTGGTCTTCAATTAAAAAATGTGGAATAGTTTCACAAACTCGTGCCACCTGGAACACCACAGCATAATGGTGTGTCCGAACGTCATAACCGTACTTTATTAGATATAGTGCAATCTATGATGTCTCTTACCGATTTACCACTATAGTTTTGGGGTTATGTATTAGAGACAGCTGCATTCACATTAAATAGGGCACCATCAAAATCTGTTGAGACCACATATATGAACTATGGTTTAGCAAGAAACCTAAGCTGTTGTTTCTTAAAGTTTGGGGTTGTGATGCTTATGTGAAAAAGTTTCAGCATGATAAGCTCAAACCCAAATCGGAGAAGTGCGTCTTCATAGGATACCCAAAAGAGACTATTGGGTACACCTTCTATCACAGATCTGAAGGCAAGATCTTTGTTGCTTAAAATGGATCCTTCTAGAGAAGGAGTTTCTCTCGAAAGAAGTGAGTGGGAGGAAAGTAGAACTTGATGAGGTAATTGTACCTGCTCCCTTATTAGAAAGTAGTTCATCACAGAAATCTATTCCTGTGACTCCGACACCAATTAGTGAGGAAGCTAATGATGATGATCATGTAACTTTAGATAAAGTTACTACCAAACCTCATAGGTCAACCAGAGTGAGATCCGCACCAGAGTGGTACAGTAATCCTGTTCTGGAGGTCATGTTACTTGACCATGACGAACCTACAAACTATGAGGAAGCGATGATGAGCCCAGATTCCGCGAAATGGCTTGAGGCCATGAAATCTGAGATGGGATCCATGTATGAGAACAAAGTATGGACTTTGGTTAACTTGCCCGTTGATCGGCAAGCCATAGAAAATAAATGGATCTTCAAGAGGAAGACGGACGCTGATAGTATAGTGTTACTATCTACAAAGCTAGACTTGTCAAAAAAGGTTTTTGACAAAGTTCAAGGTGTTGACTATGATGAGATTTTCTCACTCATAGTGATGCTTAAGTCTGTCCGAATCATGTTAGCAAATTGCCACATTTTATGAAATCTGGCAAATGGATGTCAAAACTACATTCCTTAATGGATTTATTAAAGAAGTGTTGTATATGATGCAACCAGAAGGTTTTTTCAATCCTAAAGGTGCTAAAAAAATATGCAAGCTCCAGCGATCCATCTATGGACTGGTGCAAGTATCTCAGAGTTGGAATATACGCTTTGATAAGTTGATCAGAGCATATAGTTTTATACAGACTTGCGGTGAGGCCTGTATTTACAAGAAAGTGAGTGGGAGCACTACAACATTTCTGATAAGTATATGTGAATGACATATTGTTGATCAGAAATAATGTAGAATTATTCTGCAAAGCATAAAGGAGTGTTTGAAAGGAGTTTTTCAGATAAAGACCTCGGTGAAGCTGCTTACATATTGAGCATCAAGATCTGTATAGACAGATGAAGACGCTAGATAAGTTTTTTCAATGAATACATACCTTAACAATATTTTGAAGTAGTTCAAAATGGAACAGACATAGAAAGAGTTCTTGCCTATGTTACAAGGTGTGAAATTGAGTAAGGCTCAAAGCCCGACCACGACAAAAGATAGAAAGAGAATGAAAGTCATTCCCTATGCCTTAGCCATAGGTTCTATAAAGTATGCCATGCTGTGTACCGATGACCCACAGGTATAAGGGATCTATCGTAGTCCTTTCGATAAGTAAGAGTGTCGAACCCAACGAGGAGCAGAAGGAAATGATAAGCGGTTTTCAGCAAGGTATTCTCTACAAGCACTGAAATTATAGGTAACAGATAGTTTTGTGATAAGATAATTTGTAACGAGCAACAAGTAACAAAAGTAAATAAATTGCAGCAAGGTGGCCCAATCCTTTTTGTAGCAAAGGACAATCCTGGATAAACTCTTATATAGAGAAAAGCGCTGCCGAGGACACATGGGAATTATCGTCAAGCTAGTTTTCATCACGTTCATATGATTCGCGTTCGGTACTTTGATAATTTGATATGTGGGTGGACCGGTGCTTGGGTGTTGTTCTTACTTGAAAAAGCATCCCACTTATGATTAACCCTATTGCAAGCATCCGCAACTACAAAAGAAGTGTTAAGGTAAACCTAACCATAGCATGAGACATATGGATCCAAATCAGCCCCTTACGAAGCAACACATAAACTAGGGTTTAAGCTTCTGTCACTCTAGCAACCCATCATCTACTTATTACTTCCCGATGCCTTCCTCTAGGCCCAAACAATGGTGAAGTGTCATGTAGTTGATGTTCACATAACACCACTAGAGGAGAGACAACATACATCTCATCAAAATATCGAACGAATACCAAATTCACATGACTACTAATAGCAAGACTTCTCCCATGTCCTCAGGAACAAACTTAACTACTCACAAAGCATATTCATGTTCATAATCAAAGGGGTATTAATATGCATAAAGGATCTGAACATATGATCTTCCACTAAATAAACCAACTAGCATCAACTACAAGGAGTAATCAACACTACTAGCAACCTACTAGCACCAATCCCGGACGTGGAGACAAGAATTGGATACAAGAGATGAACTAGGGTTTGAGAGGAGATGGTGCTGGTGAAGATGTTGATGGAGATTGGCCCCCTCCCGATGAGAGGAGCGTTGGTGATGACGATGGCGATGATTTCCCCCTCCCGAAGGGAAGTGTCCCCGGCAGAACAGCTCTGCCGGAGCCCTAGATTGGTTCCGCCAAGGTTCCGCTTTGTGGCGGCGGAGTCTCGTCCCAAAAGCTTGCTTATGATTTTTCTTCGGACGAAAGACTTCATATAGCAGAAGATGGGCACCGGAGGGCCAACAGGGGCCCCACGAGGCAGGGGGTGTGCCCCCCACCCTCGTGGCCAGGGTGTGGGCCTCCTCTGGTATTTCTTCCGCTCAGTATGTTTTATTATTTCCAAAAACAACTTTCGTGGATTTTTAGGACTTTTGGAGTTGTGCAGAATAGGTCTCTAATATTTCCTCCTTTTCCAGCCCAGAATTCCAGCTGCCGGCATTCTCCCTCCTTATGTAAACCTTATAAAATAAGAGAGAATTGGCATAAGTATTGTGACATAATGTGTAATAACAGCCCATAATGTAATAAATATTGATATAAAAACATGATGCAAAATGGCGTATCAACTACCCCAAGCATAGACTTCGCTTGTCCTCAAGCGGAAGCCGATAACGATAAATATGTCCACATGTTTAGAGGTAGAGGTGTCGACAAAATAAAATACGGACATGAGGGCATCATGGTAAATCTTATAACAACAACATATATGGATATTGTCATATGATTTCTTATGCTCAAGTAATAATCTATTCATAATGCAAAGTATGAATCATAAACTTCATTGAGAATTAACAAACTATAATTTCAGTCATTGAGGCAATTGAAATTTATCATAACATCAGAAAGAGTCTATGTTAGAGCTTTTTAGCAAGTCCACATACTCAACTATCATTTAGTCTTTCACAATTGCTAACACTCACGCAATACTTGTGGTTACGGAGTTTTAATCGGACACAGAGGAAGATAGGGGCTTATAGTTTTTCCTCCCAACCTTTTACCTCAAGGGTAATGTCAACAATAATAGCTCATGCTAACTTACATGCGCTTTCCAACACACTGTGCTTGCCAAAGGATAAAATGTAAAAAGGAAAGGTGAAGATCACCATGACTCTTGCATAAGGTAGAAGATAATAATAAAAGATAGGCTCTTCACAGAGGGAAGCAGAGGTTGCCATGCACTTTCAGGGTTGGATGCACAAAAACTTAATTCGAAAGAACGTCAGTTTATATTGTCACTTGTGATATGGAGCTTTATTATGCAGTCCGTCACTTTTATTTCTTCCACATCACAAGATTGTATAAATCTTGTTTCCTCCACACTAATCAATCATACATATTTAGAGAGCAATTTTTATTGCTTGCACCGATGACAACTTACTTGAAGGATCTTACTCAATCCATAGGTAGATATGGTGGACTCTCATGGCAAAACTGGGTTTAAGGGTATTTGGAAGCACAAGTAGTATCTCTACTTGGTGCAAAGAATTTGGCTAGCATGAGGGGAAAGGCAAGATCAACATGTTGGATGATCCATGATAATGTACTTTATCTCAGATATAAGAAAACATAACCCATTATGTTGTCTTCCTTGTCCAACATCAACTCTTTAGCATGTCATATTTTAATGAGTGCTCACTATCATAAAATATGTCCAATATAGTATATTTATATGTGAAACCTCTCTTTCTTTATTACTTCCTATTAATTGCAACGATCACCAAAACTATGTTTGCCAACTCTCAACAACTCTTAATCATCATACTCTTTATATGTGAAGTCATTACTCTCAATAAGATCAATATGATCTATTTTTATTTCTTTTTATTCTTTCTTTTTCTTTTATTCACTCAAGATCAAAGCAAGATAATCAAGCCCTTGACTCAACACTAATCTTTATTATATAGCTCACGGACTCGATTACATAAAGGGATCATAAGAAAAACTCAAAACTGAATCATATTAAAACTTTTATTCTAATAGATCAAAATATTACTGAAAGGATCGAACTAAGGAAAACGGTAAAGATAGGAGTGTGATGGTGATACGATACCGGGGCACCTCCCCCAAGCTTGGCAGTTGCCAAGGGGAGTGCCCATACCCATGTGATTATATCTCCTTTGTACGTGAGGAAGGTGGTGGAGTCGTTGATGATGGGTAATCGCACATCGAGCGTAAGAGATCCTCCAACTTGCGGATAATGCCCTTGAGTGCGACGATATGCTCCTTCAACAAAATATTTTCACGTGTGAGATACTTGTTCTGTATACGAGCTAACTCAATCATCTTGAAAGCTTCGATCTCAGTTGGGGTAAGAAGATTGTGATCAAGTTGAAGGGTGTCTTCTGCTGCCGGAACTTGGTCCTCCGTAGCCTTCTTGATCCCTTCATCCTTGTTGATCTCCACGGGTTCTTCCCTCTTCATCTATATCTTCATTAGCCAAGCATCGTTGTCACGATTGTTGGAGGAGGGGGATGGCATGATGCCTGGCCTGGACAACCCTGATAGAAAACAGCTCGAAACAAGAACAGAGGACAATTGCGTGATACAGGAGTCAAAACCTGCGGGAGAATATATAATGAATTTTTACCGACCAAAATATGTATTGTGCAAGAAAACGGAGCCCGGAGAGCTCACGGGGTGCCCACGAGGTAGGGGGGCACGCCCTCCACCCTCGTGGAGGCCTCGTGTCCTAACCGGACTGCTTCTTATTTTTCTATTTTTCTAAATATTCCAAAATGGAGAAAAATAGCCAATAGAACTGTTTTGGAGTCGGTTTACTTACCATACCACATACCTATTCCTTTTCAGAGTCTGAAACGTTCCGAAAAGTGTCCCTTATGTATTCCTCCGGGGTTACGATTTCAATAACATTGGTTTCAACATTTATGGGATTACCTGAGATATAATGTTTGATTCTTTGACCGTTCACCACCTTCGGATTTGTGCCTTCGAAGTTGTTGATTTTTATGGCACCGGAACGATCGACCTCCTCGATAACGTAAGGACCTTCCCATTTAGAGAGAAGTTTTCCTGCAAAAGATCTTAAATGAGAGTTGTATAATAATACATAATCACCTACATTAAACTCATGCTTTTGTATCCTTTTGTCATGCCATCTTTTAACCTTTTCTTTAAACAATTTGGCATTATCATAGGCTTGGGTTCTCCATTCATAATTGAGCTCTTTAATGGCCCAATAAGCCTTATGTTCTAGTTCAAGAGGTAAGTGACATGATTTTCCATAAACCATTTTATACGGAGACATACCCATAGGGTTTTTATATGCAGTTCTATAGGCCCATAATGCATCATCAAGTTTCTTGGACCAATTGTTTCCAGATCTATTAACAGCCTTTTGCGAAATTAATTTGAGCTCTCTATTACTCAATTCTACTTGACCACTAGACTGTGGGTGATATGGAGATGCAATTGTATGATTAACATAATACTTAGCAAGCATTTTACGGAAAGCAACATGAATAAAATGTGAACCACCGTCAGTCATTAAATATCTAGGGACTCCAAACCTCAAAAAAATAACTTCTTTAAGCATCTTAATAGAGGTGTTATGATTAGCACTACTAGTTGGAATAGCTTCTACCCACTTAGTAACGTAATCAACATCAACTAAAATATGTGTATATCCATTAGAGGCAGGAAACTGTCCCATATAATCAAAGCCCCAAACATCAAATGGTTCAATAACAAGTGAATAATTCATAGGCATTTCTTGATGTCTACTAATATTACCAATTCTTTGACATTCATCACAAGATAAGACAAACTTACGGGCATCCTTGAAGAGAGTAGGCCAATAAAAACCGGATTGCAATACCTTATGTGCAGTTCTATATCCAGCGTGGTGTCCTCCATAAGCCTTGGAGTGAAACTTGCGTAGGATCTGTTCATGTTCATGCTCATGTACACAACGTCTAATAACACCATCTACTCCTTCCTTATAAAGATGTGGGTCATCCCAGAAGTAATGTCTCAAATCATAGATTTTTTTCTTTTGCTGGTATATGAAACTAGGTTGTTTAAATCTAGCAACAATGTAATTAGCATAATCAGCATACCATGGAGTAGTACGAGAAGCATTTATGACATTTAATTGTTCATCAGCAAAGCTATCATCAATAGGTAGTGGGTCATCAAGAACATTTTCTAACCTAGACAAGTTGTCTGCAACGGGGTTCTCAGCTCCCTTTCTATCAATAATATGCAAATCAAATTCTTGTAGCAAGAGAACCCATCTAATAAGTCTAGGGTTTAGCATCTTTATTTTCCATAAGATATTTAATAGCAGCATGATCGGTGTGAATAGTTACTTTAGAATCAACAATATAAGGTCTAAACTTATCACAAGCAAATACAACTGCTAGAAATTCTTTTTCAGTAGTAGCATAATTTCTCTGGGCATTGTCTAGAGTTTTACTAGCATATTGAATAACATTTAATTTCTTATCAACTCTTTGCCCTAGAACAGCACCTACAGCATAATCACTAGCATCACATGTAATTTCAAAGGGTAAATTCCAATCAGGTGGATGAAGGATAGGTGCAGAAATCAATGCTTTCTTAAGTATTTCGAATGCTTCTACACAATCATCATCGAAGACAAATGGTATATCTTTTTGTAATAAATTAGTCAGAGGCCGAGAAATTTTTGAGAAGTCCTTAATGAACCTCCTATAAAACTCGGCATGACCAATGAAACTTCTTATACCTTTGATGTCCTTGGGACACGGCATCTTTTCAATAGCATCAACTTTAGCTTTATCAACTTCAATACCTCTTTCAGAAATTTTATGCCCCAAAACAATACCTTCATTAACCATAAAGTGGCACTTCTCCCAATTCAAGACAAGAATAGTTTCTTCGCATCTTTGCAAAACTCGATCAAGGTTGCTTAAGCAATCATCAAAAGAGGATCCATAAGCAGAGAAATCGTCAATGAAAACCTCACAAATCTTTTCACAAAAGTCAGAGAATATAGCCATCATCCATCTTTGAAAGGTAGCAGGTGCATTACATCAACCAAAAGGCATACGTCTATAAGCAAAAGTACCGAAAGGGCAGGCAAAAGTGGTCTTAGCTTGATCATCAGCTGACACAGGTATTTGAGAGAAACCAGAATAACCATCTAGAAAGCAAAAATGTGTATGTTTAGATAATCTTTCTAGAATTTGATCAATAAAAGGTAAGGGGTAATGATATTTTTTTAGTAGCTTTATTTAATTTGCGGAAATCAATTACCATCCTATAACCTGTAATAATTCTTTGCGGAATCAATTCATCTTTATCATTAGGAAGGACAGTAATACCTCCCTTCTTAGGGACGCAATGGACATGACTTACCCACTAACTATCATAAACGGGATAAATTATACCTGCCTCAAGGAGCTTTAGTATTTCCTTTCTTACCACTTCTTTCATTTTAGGATTCAGCCGCCGTTGTTGATCAATAACTGGTTTGGCATCTTTCTCCAAATTTATTTTGTGTTGACATAGAGTGGGACTAATGCTCTTAAGATCATAAAGAGTATATCCAATAGCAGCACGGTGCTTCTTCAGAGTTTTCAATAATTTTTCTTCCTCCTTCTCTGAAAGGTTAGCACTAATAATAACAGGATATATCTTCTTTTCATCAAGATAAGCATATTTAAGAGTATCAGGCAATGGTTTAAGCTCAAACACAAGATCACCCTTGGGTGGAGGGGGATCCCCTAAGATTTCAATTGGCAAGTTGTGTTTCAGAATAGGTCCCTGTTTAAAGAACACTTCATCTATTTCCCTTCTTTCATTCATAAACATATCATTTTCATGGTCTAGCAAATATTGTTCTAAAGGATCACTAGGAGGTACGACAATAGAAGCAAGACCAATAATTTCATCTTTACTAGGAAATTCCTCTTCACAGTGTTGTCTACGAAATTTAGAGAAATAAAACTCATGAGACATATCACCCAAACCAATCGTAACTGTTGGGGAACGTAGTAATTTCAAAAAATTCCTACGCACACGCAAGATCATGGTGATGCATAGCAACGAGAGGGGACAATGTGTCCACGTACCCTCGTAGACCGAAAGCGGAAGCGTTAGCACAACATGGTTGATGTAGTTGTACGTCTTCACGATCCGACTGATCAAGTACCGAATGCACGGCACGTCCGAGTTTCAACACACGTTCGGCTCGATGACGTCCCTTGAACTCCGATCCAGCCGAGCTTTGACAGAGAGTTCCGTCAGCATGACTGCGTGGTGACAATGATGATGTTCTACCGACGCAGGGCTTCGCCTAAGCACCGCTACGATATTATCAAGGTGGACTATGGTGGAGGGGGGCACCACACACGGTGATAACCCACAAGTATAGGGGATCGCAACAGTTTTCGAGGGTAGAGTATTCAACCCAAATTTATTGATTCAACACAAGGGGAGCCAAAGAATATTCTCAAGTATTAGCAATTGAGTTGTCAATTGAACCACACCAGGATAACTTAGTATCTGCAGGAAAGTATTTAGTAGCAAAGTAATATGATAGTAGTGGTAACGGTAACAAAAGTAATGGTAGCAAAAGTAATAGTTTTGGTGTTTTGTAGTGATTGTAACAGTAGCAACGGAAAAGTAAATAAACGAAGAACAATAAGTGAAAAGCTCGTAGGCATTGGATCGGTGATGGAGAATTATGCCGGATGCGGTTCATCATGTAACAATCATAACATAGGGTGACACAGAACTAGCTCCAATTCATCAATGTAATGTAGGCATGTATTCCGAATATAGTCATACGTGCTTATGGAAAAGAACTTGCATGGCATCTTTTGTCCTACCCTCCCATGGCAGCGGGATACTAAGAGAGTACCGGAACAAAGCATTAGCACATTGTGAATACATGAACTCCTCGAACTACGATCATTACCGGGAGTGGTCCCGATTATTGTCACTTCGAGGTTGCCGGATCCTAACACATAGTAGGTGACTACAGACTTGCAAGATAGGATCAAGAACTCACATATATTCATGAAAACATAATAGGTTCAAATCTGAAATCATGGCACTCCGGCCCTAGTGACAAGCATTAAGCATAGCAAAGTCATAGCAACATCAATCTCAGAACATAGTGGATACTAGGGATCAAACACTAACAAAACTAACTCGATTACATGATAGATCTCATCCAACCCATCACCGTCCAGCAAGCCTATGATGGTATTACTCACGCACGACAGTGAGCATCATGAAATTGGTGATGGAGGATGTTGATGATGACGATGGCGATGAATCCCCCTCTCCGGCGCCCCGAACGGACTCCAGATCAGCCCTCCCGAGAGGTTTTAGGGCTTGGCAGCGGCTCCGCATTGTAAAATGCGATGAATCCTTCTCTCTGATGTTTTTCTCCCCGAAAGTGAATATATGGAGTTGGAGTTGAGGTCGGTGGAGCGTCATGGGGCCCACGAGGTAGGGGGCGCGCCACCCACCCTCATGGGCAGGGTGTGGGCCCCCTACATGGATTTTTCTTCTGATATTTTTCTTATTTTCCAAATAGATGTTCCGTGGAGTTTCAGGTCATTCCGAGAACTTTTGTTTCTGCACATAAATAACACCATGGAAAGTCTGCTGAAAACAGCGTCAGTCCGGGTTAGTTCCATTCAAATCATGCAAGTTAGAGTCCAAAACAAGGGCAAAAGTGTTGGGAAAACTCGATACGACGGAGACGTATGAACTCCCCCAAGCTTAAACCTTTGCTTGTCCTCAAGCAATTCAGTTGACAAACTGAAAGTGATAAAAAAAACTTTTACAAACTCGGTTTGCTCTTGTTGTTGTAAATATGTAAAGCCAGCATTCAAGTTTTCAGCAAAGATTATAACTAGCCACATTCACAATAACTCTTAGGTCTCATGTTTACTCATATCAATGGTATAATCAACTAGAGAGCCATAATAATAAATCTCGGATGACAACACTTTCTCAAAACAATCATGATATGATATAACAAGATGGTATCTCGCGAGCCCTTTCTGAGACCGCAAAACATAAATGCAGAGCACCTTTAAAGATCAAGGACTGACTAGACATTGTAATTCATGGTAAAAAAGAGATCCAATCATAGTCATACCCAATATAAATTTATAGTAATGGATGAAAATGATAGCTGCGCTCTCCAGCTAGTGCTTTTTAATGAGAGGGTGATGACTCAACATAAAAGTAAATAGATAGGCCCTTCGCAGAGGGAAGCAGGGATTTGTAGAGGTGCCAGAGCTCGGTTATGAAATAGAGATAAATAATATTTTGAGTGGCATACTTTCATTGTCAACATAACAACCAAGAGATGGCGATATCTTCCATGCGACACACATTATAGGCGGTTCCCAAACAGAATGGTAAAGTTTATACTCCCCCTCCACCAACAAGCATCAATCCATGGCTTGCTCGAAAAACGAGTGCCTCCAACAAGCAACTGTCCTAGGGGGAATTTTGTTTGCAATTATTTCGATTTAGTTTGCATAAAGCATGGGACTGGGCATCCCGGTGACCAGCCATTTTCTCGTGAGTGAGGAGCGGAGTCCACTCCTCTTGAGAATAACCCGCCTAGCATGGAAGATAAGGGCAGCCCTAGTTGATACATGAGCTATTCGAGCATACAAATTAGAATGTTTATTTGAAGGTTTAGAGTTTGGCACATACAAATTTACTTAGAACGACAGGTAGATACCGCATATAGGAAGGTATGGTGGACTCATATGGAATAACTTTGAGGTTTAAGAAATTGGATGCACAAGCAGTATTCCCGCATAGTACAAGTGAAGGCTAGCAAAAGACTGGGAAGTGACCAACTAGAGAGCGACAACAGTCATGAACATGCATTAAAATTAATAAACGTTGAGTGCAAGCATGAGTAGGATCTAATCCACCATGAACATAAATATCATGAAGGCTATGTTGATTTTGTTTCAACTACATGTGTGAATGATACGTCTCCGTCATATCTACTTTTCCAAACACTTTTGCCCTTATTTCGGACTCTAACTTGTATGATTTCAATGGAACTAACCTGAACTGACGCTGTTTTCAACAGAATTGCCATGATGTTGTTTTATGTGCAGAAAACAAAAGTTCTCAGAATGACCTAAAACCCCACGGAATGTCAAGTTAAAAATAATAAAAAATCCTTGCCTAAGATGAAGACCAGCGGGCCCACACCCTGTCCACGAGGGTGGGGGGCTCCCCCCTAGGGCACGCTCCCCTACCTCGTGGGCCCCCTGGAGCTCCTCCGACGCCAACTCCAACTCTATATATTTGCTTTCGGGGAGAAAAAAATAGAGAAGAAGAAATCATCGCGTCTTAAGAGACGGAGCCGCCGCCAAGCCCTAAAACCTCTCGGGGGGCTGATCTGGAGTCCGTTTGGGGCTTCGGAGAGGGGGATTCGTCGCCTTCGTCATCATCAACCATCCTCCATCACCAATTTCATGATGCTCACTGCCGTGCGTGAGTAATTCCATCATAGGCTTGTTGGACGGTGATGAGTTGGATGAGATCTATCATGTAATCGAGTTAGTTTTGTTAGGGTTTGATCCCTAGTATCCACTTTGTTCTGAGATTGATGTTGCTATGACTTTGCTATGCTTAATGATTGTCACTAGGGCCCGAGTGCCATGATTCCAGATCTGAACCTATTATGTTTTCATGAATATATGTGAGTTCTTGATCCTATCTTGCAAGTTTATAGTCACCTACTATGTGTTATGATCCGGCAACCCCAAAGTGACAATAATCGGGACCACTCCCGGTGATGACCATAGTTTGAGGAGTTCATGTATTCACTATATGTTAATGCTTTGTTCCAGTTCTCTATTAAAAGGAGGCCTTAATATCCCTTAGTTTCCTTTAGGACCCCGCTGCCACGGGAGGGTAGGACAAAAGATGCCATGCTAGTTCTTTTCCATAAGCACGTATGACTATATTCGGAATACATGCCTACATTATATTGATGAATTGGAGCTAGTTCTGTGTCACCCTATGTTATGACTGTTACATGATGAACCGCATCTGGCATAATTATCCATCACCGGTCCAATGCCTACGAGCTTTCCATATACTGGTTTACGCTTATTTACTTTCCTGTTGCTATTGTTACAATCACTACAAAACACCAAAAATATTACTTTTGCTTTCATTACTATTTTGTTACCGTTACCATTGCTATCATATTACTTTGCTACTAAACACTTGATACTAAGTTTCCAGGTGTGGTTGAATTGACCACTCAGCTGCTAATACTTGAGAATATTCTTTGGCTCCCCTTGTGTCGAATCAATAAATTTGGGTTGAATACCCTACCCTCGAAAGCTGTTGCGATCCCCTATACTTGTGGGTTATCAAGACTAATTTCTGGCGCCGTTGCTGGGGAGCATAGCTCTATTCTTTGGGTCACTTGGGATTTATACCTGCTGGACACTATGAAGAACTTGAAAGACGAGAGAACACAAATTTATCCCTCAACTACGAGGGGAGGTAAGGAACTGCCATCTAGCTCTGCACTTGATTCACCTTCTGTTATGAGTAAGCTTGCGACACTTAAACCTGCTTCTGCTATTCGTTCTGATATGTCGCATGTTATTGATGATGCCACTTCTGCTATGCATGATACTTATGATGGAACTACTTCTATGCCTGATAATAATGTGCCCCTTAGTGAATTTCTTGATGAACAAATTGCTAGGGCTAGAGAGAAAGAAATTATTGAATCTGATTATATTGATGAAAGTGATGATGAAGATAGGCCTATTATTCCTGAGGGTTATGTTTTTGATATGGAATCTTCTGCCGCTATTTTAGCTTGCAAAGATAGTCGTGAACTTAAGAGGCTATTAATTAAATGGAGTAAAGAATCTCTTCGAGATAAAATGAGGCCTGACCCTGCTTTTGCTACTTCACCTATCTGTGTTCCCGATAAGGATTATGAATTCTCAGTTGATCCTGATATAATTACTTTGGTTGAATCTGGTCCTTTCCATGGTTATGAATCTGAAACTGTTGTGGCACATCTGACTAGATTAAATGATATAGCCACCCTGTTCACTAATGATGAGAGATCTCGCTACTTTTATATACTTAAAATATTTCCGTTGTTATTAAATGGTGATGCTAAGATATGGTTTAATTCTCTTGATCCTGGTTGTGTGCGTAGTCCCTAGGATATGATTTATTACTTCTCTGCTAAATATTTCCCCGCTCATAAGAAACAACCTGCTTTAAAGGAAATATAGAACTTTGTGCAAATTGAAGAAGAGAGTCTCCCACAAGCTTGGGGGAGGCTTCTCAAGTTACTTAAGGCTTTGCCAGATCATCCTCTTAAGAAAAATGAAATACTTGATATCTTTTATAATGGACTAACCTATGCTTCCAGAGATTACCTGGATAGTTGTGCTGGTTCTCTTTTCAGGGAAAGAACACCGGATGAAGCTGAAATTCTATTGAATAATATGTTGGCAAATGAAAATAATTGGGCACCTCTTGAGCCAGCTCCTGAGCCAACTCCTACTCCAATTAATGAGTCTATTCCTAAACCAACTCCGAAGAAGAGAGGTGTTCTATTTCTTAGTCCCGAAGATATGCAAGAGGCAAAGAAATCTATGAAAGAAAAAGGTATTAAAGCTGAAGATGTTAAGACTTTACCTCCTATTGAAGAAATACATGGTCTTAATTTACCGCCTGTTGAAGAAACATATGATCTTGATCCATTACCTATTGAAGAACCTCCTGATCTTGATAACCCGACACAGGTAGTAAAGGTAAATTCCCTTTATAGATTTGATGAAGGTGATATTCCTCACTATAAGTCTGCTAGACAATGCTTTGATGAGTTTGATAATTTTATTGTCAAACAAGAAAATTTTAATGCTTATTTTGGTAGACAATTGAAATACGATTCTGATATGATTAAACACTTGGGTGATTATATGGCTAATATTAGAGGTGAACTTAAACTTGTTAGCAAACATGCTTCTATGGTTACCAATCAAGTAGAACAAGTACTTAGAGCTCAAAATGATTTGCTCAATGAAATGAATAGTAAGAAAAATGATTATGCTGTTAGAGTGGCTTCTAGAGCTGGTGAATGACTCAGGAACCTTTGTATTCTGAAGGCCACCCTAAGAGAATTGAGCAAGATTCTCAGAGAAATAATATTGATGCACCTAGTTGTTCTAAAAGGAAGAAAAAGAAAAATGATAGGACTTTGCAAACTTCTAGTGAACCTATTACTGAACCATCCGAGAATCCAAATGATATCTCTATGTCTGATGTTGAAACACAATCTGGTCATGAACATGAACCTAGTGAAAATGCTAATGATGATGTTCATGATGATGGTGAACCTAGTAATGACAATGATGTAGAAATTGAACCTGCTGTTGATCTTCATAACCCACAATCAAAGAATCCAACGTGTCGGTGTACAAAAAGAGGGGGTACACCTTTTATACCCCTATGACTGTACACGGGCAGTCTGAGCCACGGGCGCCGCCGCACCAACCCCGGCAAGGGAGGTAGAACCGAGGTGAGGCCAAAGTCAAAAAGGAGCAGGACGACGCCAAGATCACAAAGAGCAAAGGGGACGAAGCGGGCCCCCTCACCGGCAAGATCCTTGCCGGGAGGTGGTTTTAGCAAACCCGGCAAGACCATTGCCGTGGCAGCCTCGCCCCACGCCTACGGAGCGGGTCACCCTTGAGTCCACTGCACCATGGGGCAAGGATTCGGGAGGCATCCCCGTAGTGATATGAAGATCTTTGTGAAGACGTTCAAGACCAGATACACACTTTAGAAGATGGTCCTTAGCGGGATCCCAGCCAAGGAAAACCACAAGGCCCCCGGCAAGAGCCTTGCCGGGGATGACAGCAAGTGCCACGGCAAGACCCTTGTCGGGACCCCGGCAAGACCCTTGCCGGGGCCACAGCAAGACCCTTGCCGAGGACACCCGCGGGGCCACCATCGGACCGGCACCAGTCGTGCCTCCTGTCACATCCCTAGCTTCTGGTGCTGCCTAGTGCTTTCATCTTGTGGTGCATCATGTTTAAGTTTCAATTAAATTTGAAATGGGGAATGCTTCAAACCCTAGCACCAAAGCAAATTCAAATAGTTGCAAATTAAAAATGGAATTTCAATTAACCCAAAATGCTATTCAAAAATGTTCTTGGTCTTTGGAAAATGTTGCAACCAACAACCAGAGGTGATGCACATTTTTTTCTAAACATTTTGGATTTTTGAATGAACCCATATGTATTTGAATTGGAGCTGTTTAAAATAATATAAATATTTTAGAGGCTCCAAAAATGTTGGAAATTGGTGAGGGCCTCTGGTATATTATAACTAGTGGTCACAAGCAATCCCAACATTTTTATAATTGTGCTAGTATTTTTTTGTTAAGTCAAAAACAAATGTCAGAAATAGAAAACAAAACAAAAATGGAAAACCCTTACCTGGGCCACTTGCTGGCCTGGCTCTAGGCCGGCCCACCTGGCCCATGCCAGTCACCTCCTACCTCTGCCAGTAGGCAGGGGAGGGAGACAGCGCACGCGCGCCCGCGGCGCCACGCACCTCCCTGCTCGCCTGCGTCATCGAGGCCACCGCGACGCCTCGCGTCTTCTCCTCGGCGCCGCCTCGACCCCTGGACGCCACTCTCCCCTCCTCTGCTCTCTCCCTCACCTCTGCCCCTCTTTCTCACCCGCGCCTGAGCGCCGCTGTCGCCGCCGCGCTCTCTGCCACCGCGGCCACAGCCATCCCCGAACCTCTCCGACACAACCCCGAGCTCCGAAACGACGTCGTCGTCCTCCCCGCCGAGCCACACGACGCCGGACGCCCTGGGGCGCCCTCATCGACGCCATCTTCGTCCTCTGCACCGACGGCCGCCGTCGACCGATTCGCCGTCCCCGACGCCTCCCCGAGCCGTCTGAGCTTCTCTACGTGATCGCTGTGAGCACCCGCGTCCTCTCCCCCTTCTCCCCTAGTCGCGCTCGCCCTAGGCCGTAGCCCTGCCGTGGCCGAGCTTCCCCTGCCGCCGGCCATCTCGCCGCCATCACTCCAGCCGCTCGAGCCTGATTCGGAGCGCGTCGCCGTGCTTAGGAAGCCACCAGGAGCATAACGCGCACGTTAACTTGCCCTCCCGTGCACCACAGCGCCAACCCCGCACTCGCCGAACTCCGGCGCCGCCGCGAGCTCGTTTCCGGCGAGCTCCGGCCACCCCGCGCCTTCCGCGTGCCTCCCCTGGATGCGCGCGAGGAAGGGCAACCCTGTGGTGCCCTTGGCTTTGCCCAACACCGCCTGTAGCACCACCCCGGCGAGCTCCTGCCGCGGTTGTGGTCGTCGCCGGCGACGATCCGGCGTGCTGACGTGGCTCCGCCATTAGGGGCTAATGACCCAGCTAACTAACCCTCTCTCACACTGACAGCAGGGCCCCACCTGCTAATTAAACCTAGATTAGTTTCAATTTAGTTTTAATTAATCTTAGTGGCCCCACGCGTCAGCGTTGACCATGCTGACGTGGCCATTGACTGGGTCCACATGTCAGTGACTCTAACTGGCACTGAGGCACTGACTGTTGGGTCCCACGTGTCTGGTTTGACCCTGGTCAATCCTGTTGACCCTGCTGACGCAATAACTCATATTCTGGATTTATTCTTATTCAGGAAATTCCAGAAAATCCTATAAACTTCTAAAAATCATAGGAAATAATCTATAGCTCAGAATGAAATAATTTATATATGAAAAATTATCAGAAAAATTCAAGGAATCCATCTGTACCATTTTGATGCATGTTTAAACAATGTTTGTCCTCTGTTTTGGACAAAACACATAAAGGGCATTTAAATAATCATATATGGAGTTGGAATTTGAATCATGTATTCAAACCAACTTCATTTAAATCATAGCTAGATGCATTAGCTCAAATCACAGCATATTGCCATGTCATGATCATGCATCATATTGTTGCATTGCACTGAATGTGTCCTTCTCTATGTTGCCGGTACTTGTCCCCTCTCGATAGACGTGATACCGACGATGAGATCGTTGACACCGATGAAGAGCTATAATATCTTCAGAAGTGTCAGGCAAGCAAAACCCCCTTGTTCATTCCGATAAAATCCCACTCTCTCGCTCCTACTCTCTTTTATTGCATTAGGACAACAACGATTCATGTGTTACTTGCTGCGGTAGCTGAACCCCTTTATCCTTTGCATGACCTGTCATTCCACAGTAAATAGATGAAACCCACTAGCATGAGTAGGAGTTGTTTGAGCCCTGATGTGCCTACTCATCCATGCTTGTTTGTCATGCCTGCTACTGCTTAGAGTTGAGTCGGGTCTGATTCATCGGGAATGAATTGGAATGGTGATGAACATGTCCTACTGTGTGTGAGCTAAGTGTGTGAACACGATTTGGTAAAGGTATTGGTGAGAGGCCATGTAGGAGTACATGGTGGGTTGTCTCATTGAAGCCGCCCTCAGGAACTGAGTTCTGTGTTTGTGATCCATGATACAGTTACTACCACGCATTGGGCCCGAAACCAATGGACCCTCTCGGCTTCTTGATCACCCTTGTCCTCTGTCCAGGAGTTGCAAAGTAGTTTCTGGTGTTTGTAGTATGCTGGGGGCCGCACGCAGCGCTGACCGTAGGGGTGGGCTGTGTTGCGGTAGGCACGTGGCCGGGCAGCCGGGCGCCCGTTTGGTGTCTCGGACCCTGTACACATCGTTTGGGGCTGTGAGCGAAACTCCGGCCGGATCTCCTCATGGATGGAACCCGAATAGGCGGTAAACCTGGACTAGATACTTGAGTGTTTAGGTAGGCCGTGGCCGACACCCTTGCTGGGCTTCCGCTTGAAGGTTGCCGAGTACATGTCGTGTAAACGGCGGTAAGTGGTGAGAGCGTGTGTGAAGAAGTACACCCCTGCAGGGTTAACATCATCTATTCGAATAGCCGTGTCCGCGGTTATGGACTTCTCGGTTGCCTATAACAGTTCATAGACAAGTGAAAGTGGATACTCTAAAATACGCAAGATAAGCGTCAGTGCTATGGATGGCCTTCTCGTAGGGAGACGGAAGTGGATCCATAGTGGTGTATTGGATGGTGAATATGTGGACTCGTGTGCGCCACCTCAAAGAGTTACTTGCAGTCGTAGTTCAGGATAGCCACCGAGTCAAAGCTGGCTTGCTGCAGTTAAACTCCACCACCCCCTTTGATACTGATGCATATGTAGCTAGTTCTGATGTAAGTCTTGCTGAGTACGTTTGTACTCACGTTTGTCTATTTTATGTTTTGCAGAGAGAGATGTCAGTCTCGCTAGTAGTTCCGTGTGGACTTCGACGTTTAGCTTGTTACCTCAGCTATGATCTTGTGCCCTCGGCAGGATCTGGTAGATAGTCAGGCTTCTCAGCCTTTTCCATTTGTAGATGTCTGTACTCAGACATGTTAAGCTTCCGCATGTGTTTGACTTGTATGCTCTGAATGTCGGGTCATGAGACCCATGTTTGTAATATCTCGCTCTTCGGAGCCTAATGAATAAATATTTGGAGTCGTAGAGTCTTGTTGTGATTCCATGTTGTATCTACTCATATCGGGCATATTGTGTGTATGATTGAAATGCTTGGTATGGGTGGGATCCGACTATCTAGTTGTTTATCCTTGGCAGCCTATCATATGGGGAAATGTAGTCTAGTGCTTCGGAGCGATAGTAGTCCGCTACAGCCCGGTTCACCGGAGTCCTGCTAGCCCAGCACTACTGCTCGGAACACTTGACTGGCCCGCATGTGATTCACTTCGTTCCTGTGTCTGTCCCTTCGGGGAAATGTCACGCGGTGACATCCGGAGTCCTGCCTAGCCTGCTACAGCCCGGGTTACCGGAGTCCTGTTAGCCCAGTGCTACAGCCCGGATTCACACGTTGATGACCGACATGCTCGATGTGATTCATGTATGCCTGTCCTCATAGGTTAGCGCCGCTTTGGGTTCACGACTAGCCATGTCGGCCCGGGTTCTCTGTCATATGGATGCTAGCGACACTATCATATACGTGAGCCAAAAGGCGCAAACGGTCCCGGGCCAGGTAAGGTGGCACCCGTGGGAACACCGTGCGTGAGGCCACAAAGTGATATGATGTGTTACATGTTGGATCGGTGTGACTTAGGATCGGGGTCCTGACAGCGTTGGTATCAGAGCCTGACTGCCTGTAGGATTACCAAGCCAAACTGGTCGAAGTCGTGTCTAGAAATGCTTTAGTTATGTAGGGGAATTGATTGTGGAAGGGAACGTAAGGCTCTTTTTACTCCTTATACCTCATGGCCTTCTGATCTGAGTCATCCTCTTCTCTTCTACAGGGTTTAAGAAATAGGCTTCTCATCTATCTATCAGGATGACGTGTTACTAAACCGTAGTTGCCTAAGATTGTTGGATTAAACCTCAGTTCAGTTCCTACTACTTCCATATGCTCATAACTGGCCGCAGAACTTTGATATGATGTTGTTGAGTGTCTATGCAAACTGTTGTGAATGTCTCAAATCTTTTTCTGAGCATTTACAGCCGTTATGCTGTCCGAGTCATCCCAGGTTTCCAACTAGTCTGATGCATTTGCAAATCCTTTCCTTCCAATCCCGATGTCCTTTTGGTCGGAATAAGCACACTAATCGGTCTGTTGAGGTACTCCGTTGCCTTGACATATATGTTGGAGCTATTATTATGACTCTAGGTGTTTTAGGGAGTCACCTAGAAATCTAGCCATGTTTTGTGTTTCCGGTGTGATGATTCTGGCCACCATTCTCGAAAGCATCCCATGATGCCGTTTAGTAGTAGGTATTCTACTCATGGGTCTCCGAACCCGAGATTCACCCTACTTACTTCATGTTGATAGTGCTTGCTAGTTCCTTAGGACATTAGTAACCTTTGCGATAGTCATCGAGGTCTGTGGTATATCATTCTTCCAAATACCATGAACTTCTTATGGCAGAAGTTCTGCTGAACCAAAAGATCACAACCAGAGTACTCTTGAGGAGTTCTCCATCCATAATTGTTAATCTGCCAGTCCTACCTCTCCGCATGGATTATCCGGAAGAAATTCATTGAACTCGTTTGACATACTAACCATGCATCCACAACTCAGAAAATCATATGTTCCTTGAGTTGTCCCTCCTTAGTCGTTTTCTGACCTTCTTCCATCAATTGATAGTCAAGAGTATGCGAGCATTCGTTTATCGATGCCTATTGCTCTTGTGGTCCGTCAAGCCATTCTATCCGGAATGACTTGGAGAAACAAACTCCAGTACCTCATCCATTTCTAGGATTGGGTCGAAGCAGTTGTATTCTGCAGATCAAATGCAATCAAGCTTTTGATTCTATTCTACCTTGGAGTGTTACCATCTTTATGTCAAGAGAGTCATGAGAATTGCACCACCTCTTATGAGTTCTTGACGCAGTAATACTTCTTGCCATCATTGTTCATTCCTCGGTTTCCGTGTTGTTGTAACCGGAATGCCGACAAGTGAATTGTGATGTGTGAGATCAATACTCCGAGCAACTCGTTGCTTGGTAGTAAATGGACAATATTCTCATCCTTGGCGTGCTGGTTATTAAATCATCATCCTAAGATTGATCGTGCTACCTAGTCCTTATTTCTGGTGCACTCTTCGATCAATGAGTTAGGATTATTCAATCCCCTGTTTTTTTTATCATATCATCTTGCCCTGAAAAGCAAGATTGTTCTCGAGCTTAGCAACATATCGGTGGTTCGTGATTTTCCGAATATCTTCTCGGAAGTATTACCAGATTGTCCTCAGACTGTTATGTTGAGCTCGTGATCAAGTTGGTTCCTTGTGAACCACCCTTTCTCCAAGAATCTGTGTTAGATATCCCTGAGCTAGTTGTTTGAGCCAGACAACAACTTGGAGAGTTGGAAGATAAAGCTTGTCTGACTTAGTTCATGTTAAGGGATATCTTTTGTGGTGTGTGTTGAAGAAAGTTGATATCTTCATCAATTGGTCCTCGTGATCAGTTGTTGGATCTATTGCCTTGTCAAAACCTTGACTTGAGTATGGGCTATCGTCGAGTCAAATCAGAACCAATGATGCTCGTAATGTTGTCTTACTCGTGGTTGATCCCTCGAGCATACACCATTACATCTTTTGGGTCTGACCAATACTATCACATCGTTCATATGATGGTGGAAGTCCAGTGATATGGAAATTTCGATGAGTTGTTGTTGAGCCCATCAGCAGCATTTTGTCTCCCCCCGCGATTCATGTTGGACATTACACTAGTATTGGAAACTTTGTAAGCAATGTCTTCATGTTCCGCTCATGAAGCTTATGCTTGGATGGAAGAAGTGACTTGCTCGAATTCATGTGCACTTGGTGCAAGTTGCCGCCGTGAGTTTGAGAAAGGTTTGTTTGTATTCTTTGGAATCATCCCAAATCAGTCATGCATACGTGCGAAGTATTCTATGGTTTGGTAGATTAATTACCTCCACTCCATATGTGTTCCTAGCACATCAAGCCACTGATTGATTTGTTCAAGGAGAAGGAGTTCCTTCATAATAACTAGTTATGACTTATGTTAGGACTTCGTTATCCTCGATGATGGTTCCCAATCTGAACTCGGTAGTGTTTCATTGTAAGACTACCATGTGGTCATGCTTGTCTTGGGCAGCATGTTCACGGGTTTGTAGCAGAACCAGCTCATGTTTTGGAGCTTGCTATCGTAGTTCATTTCCCGAGAATCTCGCAACGTTATCTCATCGATGTGTGTTGCAAAATTTCTTTTCCAGACAGGTTGTCTGAAATATTCTGTTACCAACCAGATCTGAATCTCAGGCAGATATGATGGTTGGAACTTTTCCAAGATCTATTATGTAGGTCCCGACAAGGTTGATGTCTGGCCGACACACCTAGCCGGAAGATCTATCATTGTAGTATCTTGATTAAACTATTTAACCATTTTCTCCATGAGGATCTCGCGCGACTTATTATAGAAGTTGCTTCCTAGGGATTCTTGTGCTCTTGGGTTCCTCGATTAAGCTATAACCATTCAAACGGTGGAATCACCCTCGTTGAGTTATTCCCAGTTACCAGAATCATTCCCAGCATTTGCATCTTGTTCCCAGCTTGCACCTCAGCAAGTACGGTTTAGGATCATTTTCAAAAGTGGTCATGTCATGGTCCCATCCATTTCCGGTGATAAGCAAAAGTCATCCATTGCATTGTCTTCAACAAGGTAGTCCACATTGTCCATCCTAGTCTGAGTATGCCATTCTTCCGAACTTCCTCGAACGATCGTTTGTGATTGCCTTATGCTGACATAAAGAGTTCGAATGATCTTGTATCAAAAGTAATTCTTTTTGCCACTTAAGGGAATAGTTCTTCGAGTCACCTTCCCTGAGGTGCCCCGTTATGGAATCATGGCAATTCACTCCTCGCTACTTTGAAACCTATGCGCCATCTTACTCAAGCGTGGTTTTGTTGCCTGCCAAATTGAAACCCTCGTCTTCTAATCCCCTCCATCACTTGGATGTATGTGTTGTGTCCCGGCTCAAGAGATGCTCCAACATCTCATTCCATGAGTTGGTCATGACTCGCTCGATCTTGTGAAGATCAAATCCTATAGAGTTTTCCTCTCTTCCATTGTCATAACCAGATGAAGGTCTCGAAGGCAAAGATGTCAAGATCAAGATGGTGATCGTGTCAACGTTCTTATGAAGTGCCACCTAGATCGTGAAGATTATGTTAGTTTGCGTTCCCCCTTCATCCTACCCTACGCTTGAATCTCGGGACGAGATTCTTGTTTAGTGGGGGCGAGTTGTCACATCCCTAGCTTCTGGTGCTGCCTAGTGCTTTCATCTTGTGGTGCATCATGTTTAAGTTTCAATTAAATTTGAAATGGGGAATGCTTCAAACCCTAGCACCAAAGCAAATTCAAATAGTTGCAAATTAAAAATGGAATTTCAATTAACCCAAAATGCTATTCAAAAATGTTCTTGGTCTTTGGAAAATGTTGCAACCAACAACCAGAGGTGATGCACATTTTTTTCTAAACATTTTGGATTTTTGAATGAACCCATATGTATTTGAATTGGAGCTGTTTAAAATAATATAAATATTTTAGAGGCTCCAAAAATGTTGGAAATTGGTGAGGGCCTCTGGTATATTATAACTAGTGGTCACAAGCAATACCAACATTTTTATAATTGTGCTAGTATTTTTTTGTTAAGTCAAAAACAAATGTCAGAAATAGAAAACAAAACAAAAATTGAAAACCCTTACCTGGGCCACTTGCTGGCCTGGCTCTAGGCCGGCCCACCTGGCCCATGCCAGTCACCTCCTACCTCTGCCAGTAGGCAGGGGAGGGAGACAGCGCACGCGCGCCCGCGACGCCACGCACCTCCCTGCTCGCCTGCGTCATCGAGGCCACCGCGACGCCTCGCGTCTTCTCCTCGGCGCCGCCTCGACCCCTGGACGCCACTCTCCCCTCCTCTGCTCTCTCCCTCACCTCTGCCCCTCTCTCTCACCCGCGCCTGAGCGCCGCTGTCGCCGCCGCGCTCTCTGCCGCCGCGGCCACAGCCATCCCCGAACCTCTCCGACACAACCCCGAGCTCCGAAACGACGTCGTCGTCCTCCCCGCTGAGCCACACGACGCCGGACGCCCTGGGGCGCCCTCATCGACGCCATCTTCGTCCTCTGCACCGACGGCCGCCGTCGACCGATTCGCCATCCCCGACGCCTCCCCGAGCCGTCTGAGCTTCTCTACGTGATCGCTGTGAGCACCCGCGTCCTCTCCCCCTTCTCCCCTAGTCGCGCTCGCCCTAGGCCGTAGCCCTGCCGTGGCCGAGCTTCCCCTGCCGCCGGCCATGTCGCCGCCGTCACTCCAGCCGCTCGAGCCTGATTCGGAGCGCGTCGCCGTGCTTAGGAAGCCACCAGGAGCATAACGCGCACGTTAACTTGCCCTCCCGTGCACCACAGCGCCAACCCCGCACTCGCCGAACTCCGGCGCCGCCGCGAGCTCGTTTCCGGCGAGCCCCGGCCACCCCGCGCCATCCGCGTGCCTCCCCTGGATGCGCGCGAGGAAGGGCAACCCTCTGGTGCCCTTGGCTTTGCCCAACACCGCCTGTAGCACCACCCCGGCGAGCTCCTGCCGCGGTTGTGGTCGTCGCCGGCGACGATCCGGCGTGCTGACGTGGCTCCGCCATTAGGGGCTAATGACCCAGCTAACTAACCCTCTCTCACACTGACAGCAGGGCCCCACCTGCTAATTAAACATAGATTAGTTTCAATTTAGTTTTAATTAATCTTAGTGGCCCCACGCGTCAGCGTTGACCATGCTGACGTGGCCATTGACTGGGTCCACATGTCAGTGACTCTAACTGGCACTGAGGCACTGACTGTTGGGTCCCACGTGTCTGGTTTGACCCTGGTCAATCCTGTTGACCCTGCTGACGCAATAACTCATATTCTGGATTTATTCTTATTCAGGAAATTCCAGAAAATCCTATAAACTTCTAAAAATCATAGGAAATAATCTATAGCTCAGAATGAAATAATTTATATATGAAAAATTATCAAAAAAATTCAAGGAATCCATCTGTACCATTTTCATGCATGTTTAAACAATGTTTGTCCTCTGCTTTGGACAAAACACATAAAGGGCATTTAAATAATCATATATGGAGTTGGAATTTGAATCATGTATTCAAACCAACTTCATTTAAATCATAGCTAGATGCATTAGCTCAAATCACAGCATATTGCCATGTCATGATCATGCATCATATTGTTGCATTGCACTGAATGTGTCCTTCTCTATGTTGCCGGTACTTGTCCCCTCTCGATAGACGTGATACCGACGATGAGATCGTTGACACCGATGAAGAGCTATAATATCTTCAGAAGTGTCAGGCAAGCAAAACCCCCTTGTTCATTCCGATAAAATCCCACTCTCTCGCTCCTGCTCTCTTTTATTGCATTAGGACAACAACGATTCATGTGTTACTTGCTGCGGTAGCTGAACCCCTTTATCCTTTGCATGACCTGTCATTCCACAGTAAATAGATGAAACCCACTAGCATGAGTAGGAGTTGTTTGAGCCCAGATGTGCCTACTCATCCATGCTTGTTTGTCATGCCTGCTACTGCTTAGAGTTGAGTCGGGTCTGATTCATCGGGAATGAATTGGAATGGTGATGAACATGTCCTACTGTGTGTGAGCTAAGTGTGTGAACACGATTTGGTAAAGGTATTGGTGAGAGGCCATGTAGGAGTACATGGTGGGTTGTCTCATTGAAGCCGCCCTCAGGAACTGAGTTCTGTGTTTGTGATCCATGATACAGTTACTACCACGCATTGGGCCCGAAACCAATGGACCCTCTCGGCTTCTTGATCACCCTTGTTCTCTGTCCAGGAGTTGCAAAGTAGTTTCTGGTGTTTGTAGTATGCTGGGGGCCGCACGCAGCACTGACCGTAGGGGTGGGCTGTGTTGCGGTAGGCACGTGGCCGGGCAGCCGGGCGCCCGTTTGGTGTCTCGGACCCTGTACACATCGTTTGGGGCTGTGAGCGAAACTCCGGCCGGATCTCCTCATGGATGGAACCCGAATAGGCGATAAACCTGGACTAGATACTTGAGTGTTTAGGTAGGCCGTGGCCGACACCCTCGCTGGGCTTCCGCTTGAAGGTTGCCGAGTACATATCGTGTAAACGGCGGTAAGTGGTGAGAGCGTGTGTGAAGAAGTACACCCCTGCAGGGTTAACATCATCTATTCGAATAGCCGTGTCCGCGGTTATGGACTTCTGGGTTGCCTATAACAGTTCATAGACAAGTGAAAGTGAATACTCTAAAATACGCAAGATAAGCGTGAGTGCTATGGATGGCCTTCTCGTAGGGAGACGGAAGTGGATCCATAGTGGTGTATTGGATGGTGAATATGTGGACTCGTGTGCGCCACCTCAAAGAGTTACTTGCAGTCGTAGTTCAGGATAGCCACCGAGTCAAAGCTGGCTTGCTGCAGTTAAACTCCACCACCCCCTTTGATACTGATGCATATGTAGCTAGTTCTGATGTAAGTCTTGCTGAGTACGTTTGTACTCACGTTTGTCTATTTTATGTTTTGCAGAGAGAGATGTCAGTCTCGCTAGTAGTTCCGTGTGGACTTCGACGTTTAGCTTGTTACCTCAGCTACGATCTTGTGCCCTCGGCAGGATCTGGTAGATAGTCAGGCTTCTCAGCCTTTTCCATTTGTAGATGTCTGTACTCAGACATGTTAAGCTTCCGCATGTGTTTGACTTGTATGCTCTGAATGTCGGGTCATGAGACCCATGTTTGTAATATCTCGCTCTTCGGAGCCTAATGAATAAATATTTGGAGTCGTAGAGTCTTGTTGTGATGCCATGTTGTATCTACTCATATCGGGCATATTGTGTGTATGATTGAAATGCTTGGTATGGGTGGGATCCGACTATCTAGTTGTTTATCCTTGGCAGCCTATCATATGGGGAAATGTAGTCTAGTGCTTCGGAGCGATAGTAGTCCGCTACAGCCCGGTTCACCGGAGTCCTGCTAGCCCAGCACTACTGCTCGGAACACTTGACTGGCCGGCATGTGATTCACTTCGTTCCTCTGTCTGTCCCTTCGGGGAAATGTCACGCGGTGACATCCGGAGTCCTGCCTAGCCTGCTACAGCCCGGGTTACCGGAGTCCTGTTAGCCCAGTGCTACAGCCCGGATTCACACGTTGATGACCGACATGCTCGATGTGATTCATGTATGCCTGTCCTCATAGGTTAGCGCCGCTTTGGGTTCACGACTAGCCATGTCGGCCCGGGTTCTCTGTCATATGGATGCTAGCGACACTATCATATACGTGAGCCAAAAGGCGCAAACGGTCCCGGGCCAGGTAAGGTGGCACCCGTGGGAACACCGTGCGTGAGGCCACAAAGTGATATGATGTGTTACATGTTGGATCGGTGTGACTTAGGATCGGGGTCCTGACAGCGTTGGTATCAGAACCTGACTGCCTGTAGGATTACCAAGCCAAACTGGTCAAAGTCGTGTCTAGAAATGCTTTAGTTATGTAGGGGAATTGATTGTGGAAGGGAACGTAAGGCTCTTTTTACTCCTTATACCTCATGGCCTTCTGATCTGAGTCATCCTCTTCTCTTCTACGGGGTTTAAGAAATAGGCTTCTCATCTATCTATCAGGATGACGTGTTACTAAACCGTAGTTGCCTAAGATTGTTGGATTAAACCTCAGTTCAGTTCCTACTACTTCCATATGCTCATAACTGGCCGCAGAACTTTGATATGATGTTGTTGAGTGTCTATGCAAACTGTTGTGAATGTCTCAAATCTTTTTCTGAGCATTTACAGCCGTTATGCTGTCCGAGTCATCCCAGGTTTCCAACTAGTCTGATGCATTTGCAAATCCTTTCCTTCCAATCCCGATGTCCTTTTGGTCGGAATAAGCACACTAATCGGTCTGTTGAGGTACTCCGTTGCCTTGACATATATGTTGGAGCTATTATTATGACTCTAGGTGTTTTAGGGAGTCACCTAGAAATCTAGCCATGTTTTGTGTTTCCGGTGTGATGATTCTGGCCACCATTCTCGAAAGCATCCCATGATGCCGTTTAGTAGTAGGTATTCTACTCATGGGTCTCCGAACCCGAGATTCACCCTACTTACTTCATGTTGATAGTGCTTGCTAGTTCCTTAGGACATTAGTAACCTTTCCGATAGTCATCGAGGTCTGTGGTATATCATTCTTCCAAATACCATGAACTTCTTATGGCAGAAGTTCTGCTGAACCAAAAGATCACAACCAGAGTACTCTTGAGGAGTTCTCCATCCATAATTGTGAATCTGCCAGTCCTACCTCTCCGCATGGATTATCCGGAAGAAATTCATTGAACTCGTTTGACATACTAATCCATGCATCCACAACTCAGAAAATCATATGTTCCTTGAGTTGTCCCTCCTTAGTCGTTTTCTGACCTTCTTCCATCAATTGATAGTCAAGAGTATGCGAGCATTCGTTTATCGATGCCTATTGCTCTTGTGGTCCGTCAAGCCATTCTATCCGGAATGACTTGGAGAAACAAACTCCAGTACCTCATCCATTTCTAGGATTGGGTCGAAGCAGTTGTATTCTGCAGATCAAATGCAATCAAGCTTTTGATTCTATTCTACCTTGGAGTGTTACCATCTTTATGTCAAGAGAGTCATGAGAATTGCACCACCTCTTATGAGTTCTTGACGCAGTAATACTTCTTGCCATCATTGTTCATTCCTCGGTTTCCGTGTTGTTGTAACCGGAATGCCGACAAGTGAATTGTGATGTGTGAGATCAATACTCCGAGCAACTCGTTGCTTGGTAGTAAATGGACAATATTCTCATCCTTAGCGTGCTGGTTATTAAATCATCATCCTAAGATTGATCGTGCTACCTAGTCCTTATTTCTGGTGCACTCTTCGATCAATGAGTTAGGATTATTCAATCCCCTGTTTTTTTATCATATCATCTTGCCCTGAAAAGCAAGATTGTTCTCGAGCTTAGCAACATATCGGTGGTTCGTGATTTTCCGAATATCTTCTCGGAAGTATTACCAGGTTGTCCTCAGACTGTTATGTTGAGCTCGTGATCAAGTTGGTTCCTTGTGAACCACCCTTTCTCCAAGAATCTGTGTTAGATATCCCTGAGCTAGTTGTTTGAGCCAGACAACAACTTGGAGAGTTGGAAGATAAAGCTTGTCTGACTTAGTTCATGTTAAGGGATATCTTTTGTGGTGTGTGTTGAAGAAAGTTGATATCTTCATCAATTGGTCCTCGTGATCAGTTGTTGGATCTATTGCCTTGTCAAAACCTTGACTTGAGTATGGGCTATCGTCGAGTCAAATCAGAACCAATGATGCTCGTAATGTTGTCTTACTCGTGGTTGATCCCTCGAGCATACACCATTACATCTTTTGGGTCTGACCAATACTATCACATCGTTCATATGATGGTGGAAATCCAGTGATATGGAAATTTCGATGAGTTGTTGTTGAGCCCATCAGCAGCATTTTGTCTCCCCCCGCGATTCATGTTGGACATTACACTAGTATTGGAAACTTTGTAAGCAATGTCTTCATGTTCCGCTCATGAAGCTTATGCTTGGATGGAAGAAGTGACTTGCTCGAATTCATGTGCACTTGGTGCAAGTTGCCGCCGTGAGTTTGAGAAAGGTTTGTTTGTATTCTTTGGAATCATCCCAAATCAGTCATGCATACGTGCGAAGTATTCTATGGTTTGTTAGATTAATTACCTCCACTCCATATGTGTTCCTAGCACATCAAGCCACTGATTGATTTGTTCAAGGAGAAGGAGTTCCTTCATAATAACTAGTTATGACTTATGTTAGGACTTCGTTATCCTCGATGATGGTTCCCAATCTGAACTCGGTAGTGTTTCATTGTAAGACTACCATGTGGTCATGCTTGTCTTGGGCAGCATGTTCACGGGTTTGTAGCAGAACCAGCTCATGTTTTGGAGCTTGCTATCGTAGTTCATTTCCCGAGAATCTCGCAACGTCATCTCATCGATGTGTGTTGCAAAATTTCTTTTCCAGACAGGCTGTCTGAAATATTCTGTTACCAACCAGATCTGAATCTCAGGCAGATATGATGGTTGGAACTTTTCCAAGATCTATTATGTAGGTCCCGACAAGGTTGATGTCTGGCCGACACACCTAGCCGGAAGATCTATCATTGTAGTATCTTGATTAAACTATTTAACCATTTTCTCCATGAGGATCTCGCGCGACTTATTATAGAAGTTGCTTCCTAGGGATTCTTGTGCTCTTGGGTTCCTCGATTAAGCTATAACCATTCAAACGGTGGAATCACCCTCGTTGAGTTATTCCCAGTTACCAGAATCATTCCCAGCATTTGCATCTTGTTCCCAGCTTGCACCTCAGCAAGTACGGTTTAGGATCATTTTCAAAAGTGGTCATGTCATGGTCCCATCCATTTCCGGTGATAAGCAAAAGTCATCCATTGCATTGTCTTCAACAAGGTAGTCCACATTGTCCATCCTAGTCTGAGTATGCCATTCTTCCGAACTTCCTCGAACGATCGTTTGTGATTGCCTTATGCTGACATAAAGAGTTCGAATGATCTTGTATCAAAAGTAATTCTTTTTGCCACTTAAGGGAATAGTTCTTCGAGTCACCTTCCCTGAGGTGCCCCGTTATGGAATCATGGCAATTCACTCCTCGCTACTTTGAAACCTATGCGCCATCTTACTCAAGCGTGGTTTTGTTGCCTGCCAAATTGAAACCCTCGTCTTCTAATCCCCTCCATCACTTGGATGTATGTGTTGTGTCCCGGCTCAAGAGATGCTCCAACATCTCATTCCATGAGTTGGTCATGACTCGCTCGATCTTGTGAAGATCAAATCCTATAGAGTTTTCCTCTCTTCCATTGTCATAACCAGATGAAGGTCTCGAAGGCAAAGATGTCAAGATCAAGATGGTGATCATGTCAACGTTCTTATGAAGTGCCACCTAGATCGTGAAGATTATGTTAGTTTGCGTTCCCCCTTCATCCTACCCTACGCTTGAATCTCGGGACGAGATTCTTGTTTAGTGGGGGCGAGTTGTCACATCCCTAGCTTCTGGTGCTGCCTAGTGCTTTCATCTTGTGGTGCATCATGTTTAAGTTTCAATTAAATTTGAAATGGGGAATGCTTCAAACCCTAGCACCAAAGCAAATTCAAATAGTTGCAAATTAAAAATGGAATTTCAATTAACCCAAAATGCTATTCAAAAATGTTCTTGGTCTTTGGAAAATGTTGCAACCAACAACCAGAGGTGATGCACATTTTTTTCTAAACATTTTGGATTTTTGAATGAACCCATATGTATTTGAATTGGAGCTGTTTAAAATAATATAAATATTTTAGAGGCTCCAAAAATGTTGGAAATTGGTGAGGGCCTCTGGTATATTATAACTAGTGGTCACAAGCAATACCAACATTTTTATAATTGTGCTAGTATTTTTTTGTTAAGTCAAAAACAAATGTCAGAAATAGAAAACAAAACAAAAATTGAAAACCCTTACCTGGGCCACTTGCTGGCCTGGCTCTAGGCCGGCCCACCTGGCCCATGCCAGTCACCTCCTACCTCTGCCAGTAGGCAGGGGAGGGAGACAGCGCACGCGCGCCCGCGGCGCCACGCACCTCCCTGCTCGCCTGCGTCATCGAGGCCACCGCGAAGCCTCGCGTCTTCTCCTCGGCGCCGCCTCGACCCCTGGACGCCACTCTCCCCTCCTCTGCTCTCTCCCTCACCTCTGCCCCTCTCTCTCACCCGCGCCTGAGCGCCGCTGTCGCCCCCACCCCCGATAAAGCAGGGACACCTAAGGAAGGCGCATTAAATGCGCCTTGTCATGTAATGCGAGGGATAACCTCGCACCACTGTACCTTTTCCACCTCCTGTGTGCCACTGTGGCAGCCCCTTTCCCTATAAAAGGAGGCCCCAGGCGACCAGGAGGAGGATTCGGCTTTTTGGAGCTCCTCACGCCCCATAGCTAGCTCAAGAACACAAGCATATAATCCACCAACGCAGGAGTAGGGTTTTACGCATCTTCACGGCCCGAACCTGGATAAAGGAATCGTGTACTGCGTGCTCGATCCACTCTTCTCACGACTCCCGCGCCCTGCAACCGTAGAAAGGGATTCTCGTGATCCCTTAGGTGTCATTTCCCACCGACATCTTTGGCGCGCCAGGCAGGGGCAGCGCAGTTGTGAGAATCGGCTTTAGCAGTTAGTTCGACGTTTCTTCATCGTCATGGCACCCAAGAAGAAGATGACGGTGGCGGTTGGCCCGTCGGACGCCGGGCATCCCGTCCCGAAGCGGGCGAGCAACGGACCGGTCGCCGAAAGGACCCGGGGCGCTGCTCGCGTACACCAACACCGTCCCAGCGGCCGGAGTTTGGGAGGCGGCGATGTACGTGCGCCCGGTAACGGACCGGACGCCGCCAAATCCAAAGACGGAGCCGGGTCCTCCGCAGGTGGCGCGGGACCTTCTGAGGTCGCTGCTGCCCCGCCCGCTAGCGGCGCGAGGGCCTCCAGGACTCCCAGTCCGGCGCCGACGGCGCGTTCCTCTCAAGCGGCGCGCGACGAGCGGCGTGATCACCCTGAAGACCCTGGGCGTCGCCGCGGGAAAAGCCCCGAGCGCCACTCCCGGGATGTAGAAGGCCTGCCTGCTCGCCGAGGCGCCGGTGAAGGCGGCGTGCGACCGCGCGGTCGTGATGGAGCTCCTTCTGACATGGTCAGAAGTCGAAGCGCGTCGCGATCCTTGCAGCTTTCGCTGCCGCCGACGCCAGCAGAAGCCTTGGCGCGCGCGTAGTTGCTCCTCGACTTTCCTCCCACTACGGGGAAACTTGACGAATGGAGAGCCACCATCCGAAGCCTTGTTGCGGTGGCCAACAAAGATGAGCCGACCCCGACGGAGCCCCCGGGTCGACGTTCCGACGGAGTCCCGCGTACCAGTGGCAGGAAGGCTGGCGGCGCCGCGACCACGGTGCACTCGCCTCCTCCTCGCCTGGTGCCACGGATGCCTGGCCGTCGCGACGTCGCGGGCGACGAAATCTCCATAGCGCCGTCCGACCCACGGACCCACCAGGACCAACGCCAGGTCCTTCGGGATCGGGAACATGAAGATGCTCGGACCACCATCGAGCGTCGGCGCGGAGCGCGCCACCAGTCAGATAAGCGAGCGGGGCGCCACGGCGCGGAGCGCGCCACCAGTCAGATAAGCGAGCGGGGCCTGCTGTGGACCACCCAGCACCGGAAAGCCATGGGGGCCTGCCTTACGAGGTAGGCTGCCCGGCCTTTACCCGTGAGCTGCGGCAGTTCCAGTGGCCCACTCACCGCACTTTCAAACCTGACGTGGGCGAGAAGTACGGCGGCAAGCCCCACCCATCCGAGTTCCTCGCCATCTACACCATCGCGATGCAGGCTGCCGGAGCTCGTGACGATAAGGTGCTTGCAAATTACTTCCCGTTGGCTCTTAAACCCAACGCCATGTTCTGGTTGATGCACTTGCTGGTAGACTCCAGCTCCTCCTGGTCGGATTTGTGCCATGAATTTGTGGGCGCCTTCACTGGCGGTCATCAAGCTCACGGCCAAGCAAGCGACTCCATGGCATTCCCCAGAAGGGAGGTGAGAGTATCCGCAAGTAAATACAGAGATTCAGCCGGGTGCAGTACAATATTCCAGATGTTCACCCCGCCGCCATCATCAGCGCGTTCCATCAGAATGTTCGGAACCACAAGATGCGCGAAGAGCTGGCAATGAACAAGGTGAAAGATGTCGCGGAGCTCTATGTTCTCGCGGACAAATGTGCCCGGGCTGAAGAAGGGAGGAAGTACCCCGGCGAAGATGCCGGCGTGGAAACCGACTCCTCTGAAGAGGACACCGCCGCCCCGAAAAAGAAAGGCCGGCGCCACAACAGGAAGCACAAAGGGAAAGCTGTGCTTGCCGTCGAGGGGTCTGATGACACCGGCTCCACCAAGAAGACCAAGGCAGGTGACCCCGACAAGGAAATTGCCGGATGTGTCGCCTGCCAGGCCTTGGCGGCCACCGAGAAGCCAGGCAACTCCGACAAGCGATACTGCAACATCCATTGCACCAAAGGCCATGCTCTCCAAGACTGCCGACAGGTTGAGCTCCTCGCTGAGAAGCAGAGGGCTGAATGCAAGAGGCGGGACAAGGAGAAGGGCCAAGACGGTGCTGAGGGATCCGGCAAGAAACGCGATGGCCAGGCGGGCCGTCGCGGCAAGGATAAGCAACAAGAGAGGCCCGCTCGGGGCCGTGACAGAAAGCCAGAAGATGACAATCACGAAGAGGACGATGATTCCGGCGACCAAGAGTTCCAGAAAGCTACAGAGGCCATGTGCGTTGACGGCGGCGCTTCGCTGCATGCCTCTCGGCGCCGGCTTAAACAGTGGGCGCGAGAGATTACAGCAGTAGAGACGTCGTTTGATGCCCAGAGGCCGCTGAAGTGGTCCAGCACACCTATCATTTTCGACTCTGAGGATCACCCTGATCGCACTACTGCGGTCGGGTGCTTGCCGTTGTTGGTTTCACCGACGATACGCAACCTCAGGGTGACGAAAATGTTAGTAGATGGCGGGGCCGGTCTGAACTTGATCTCGCCTACCGTGGTCGAGAAGCTGCAGATCCCCGATGGAGACCTCGAAGAAACGGACACGTTTCAGGGGGTCAGCCCGGGGAGAAGCCAACCCAAGGGAAAGGTCACGTTGCCCGTAACTTTCGGGAGTGACTTGAACTTCAGGACGGAGAGGATTGTGTTTGATGTTGCCAAGATCCCCTTGCCCTACAACGGGATCCTTGGCCGCCCGGCACTATCCAAGTTCATGGCGGCGTCGCACTACGCCTACAATACCCTGAAGATGCCAGGGCCCATGACGGTCATCACCATCTCCTCCGACAAGAAGGATGCGCTGATTTGCGCTGACCAAGTGTACCAGCAAGCAGTCGCAGCAGCCGCCGCCGCTGGGGCACTTGCTCCTGCTGCCGGGACCCGGGGGAAAAAAGAAGAAGAAGGTCGGTGAGACCTCGAACACCCACTCCGACAAGCGCACCTCTTCGGAGTGTAGCGCTGTCGTCGAGGACGTGCCAAAGAGCTCTGCTGGCGGAAGCAAGAGGTCCAGGGCCACGCCGCTGGGAACCAAGAAGGTTTCCGTCAACGAGGACGGCATGGGAGGAGCTTTCACCATAAGCTCCACCCTTGACGACAAATAGGAAGACGCGCTCGTCACCTTCCTGCGGGCGAATGTCGATGTGTTTGCATGGCAAGCTTCCGACATCCCCGGCGTTCCCAGCGAGTTGATTGAGCACCACCTTGCTGTCTGTCCTCATGCGTGGCCCGTCAAGCAGAAAGTCAGAAAGCAAGCTTTGGAACGACAATAGTTCATCACAGAAGAAATCCGGAAACTGGAGGCAGCAGGTTTGGTAAAGAGGAGTGCTCCATCCGACGTGGTTGGCCATTCCGGTCGTAGTGCGCAAGGCGAATGGCAAGTGGAGGTTGTGTATTGATTACACATATATCAATAAGGCTTGTCCTAAAGACCCCTTCCCGTTGCCGCGCATCGACCAGATTGTTGACTCCACGGCTGTCATTCCTCGATGCCTACTCTGGCTACCACCAGATCTTCATGACAAAAGAAGACGAGGAGAAAACAGCATTCATCACCCCATGTGGTACGTATTGTTTCATACGGATGCCTTTCGGGTTGAAGAGTGCTGGATCGACGTTTGCGAGGGCGGTCCAGATTGGTTTTGAGCCCCAGCTCCACAGAAATATGGAGGCTTATATAGACGACATCGTGGTCAAAACCAAGGACAGGGCCACCCTCATATCAGACTTGCAGGAGACGTTTGCAAATATGCGCAAAGATCAACCTCAAGCTGAACCCTGAGAAGTGCGTCTTTGGCGTCCCGTCCGGCAAGCTTCTCGGGTTCTTTGTGTCGCAGCGAGGGATAGAGGCCAACCCGGACAAGATCAAAGCTATAGAGCAGATTGAAGCACCCAAGCGGATCAAGGACGTGCGCCGGCTGCGTCGCTGCCCTGGGCAGGTTCATATCTAAGTCCGCCGAGCGCACCCTTCCCTTTTTCGAGATCCTGAAAAAGGCGGGCCCGGTGGAGTGGACACGAGAAGCCGGAGCGGCATTACAAGATTTAAAGAAGTACCTCTCCTCCGCACCAACACTAGTTGCGCCCAGGCCCCAGGAGCCGTTGCTCCTATACTTAGCGGCAACGAACCAGGTGGTCAGCGCCGCGCTAGTGGCGCAGAGGGAGGTCGACGACGAGATAATGGCAGCAACAGAGCCCGACACTACTAGTGCGGAGGCGACACGGTTGGTCGAGGTGCCGCCAAAGAAGAAAGTGATGCAGCGCCCGGTCTACTTCGTTAGCTCCCTCTTGCAGGGGGCTAGGTCGAGGTACTCCGGTGTGCAGAAACTGCTCTTCAGCCTTCTCATGGCCTCGAGGAAGCTGCGTCACTACTTCCAGGCACACGAGATCACTGTCGTCACTCGCCTCCCCCTGCAGCGGATATTGCACAACCCAGATGTTACAGGGAGGATTGTGGAATGGGCACTGGAGCTGTCCAGCTTTGGCCTCAAGTTCAAAAGTACCTCGACGATCCAGAGCCGAGTCCTGGCAGAGTTCATTGCAGAATGGACCGCCACACCTGACGAAGAAGCCCAAGAGACTGCTCTCCCCGGCAAGGAGGCAAGTTGTGATTGGATTATGTACTTTGATGGGGCTTTCTCCCTCCAGGGTGCCGGGGCTGGCGTACTGCTCGTCGCCCCCACCGGACAGCACCTCAAGTACGTGATCCAGATGCACTTCCCTAGAGAGGTGTCAACAAACAACACGGCGGAATACGAAGGGCTACTTGCCGGTCTTAGGATCGCGGCGGACCTCGGAATCGAAAAGCTCATCATCAGGGCGACTCGCAGCTTGTCGTCAAGCAAGTCAATAAGGATTACGAGAGCCCGTTGATGAAGGCCTACGTTGATGAAGTGAGAAAGCTGGAAGAGCATTTCCACGGTATCCAGGCTGAATACGTTCCCCGAGCGGAGAATGATATCGCCGATTACCTGTCGAAGCGCGCTGCCCTAAAGCTACCTGTGGAACCAGGTACCTTTGTGCTTCAGCTAACTCAGCCATCCGTTGATCCATCAACAGAGCAGAACAAGAGAAGGAAATCAGGACCCGGCAAGTACTTTCCCGTCGAGATCCCCGGAGCCTCCGGCAAGGATGTTGCCGAGGACACTGAACCCGCCACGGGACGGCTAGCTCCGGCAGGACGCCAAGCTCTTGCCGTCGAGACGGCCGCCCCTATAGCGGAGGAAATGCCTTTATTCCTTGCCGTCGAGCCCCAGGCTCCAGCGTGGGCACAGCATACCGTCCGATTCCTCCAGACAGGGGAGCTTCCTGAGGAGCAGGAAGAAGCGGAAAAAGTAGCCCCTCGCTCTGCCATGTACCAGTTCGTCGATGAGGTCCTGTACAGGAAGAGACCGATCGGTGTGAAATTGAAGTGCATCCCTCGAGAGGAAGGACTGGAGCTCTTTGCAGAGATACATGGAGGCATATCTGGATCCCACATTGGGTCGAGAGCCCTTGCCGCCAAAGCATTCCGGAAGGGTTTCTTCTGGCCCACCGCCCTCCAGGATGCAACGACGCTCGTCACCAGGTGTGAGGCGTGTCAGTTCCATTCAAGAAAGCTTCATCAGCCAGCTCAAGCCCTTCAAACCATTCCTCTCTCCTGGCCCTTCTCGGTCTGGGGGCTCGACATACTGGGCCCCTTCCCCCGCGCTGTCGGGGGCTTTGAGTACTTGTACGTGGCCATCGACAAGTTCACAAAGTGGCCAAAAGTGGAGGCGGTGAGGAAGGTCACAGCTCAGTCGGCCGTCAAAGTTCTTCAAGGGGATAGTGTGCTATTACGGTGTACCCAACCGGATCATCACCGACAACGGTACGCAATTCACAAGCCGCACCTTTATGCAATATACTCAGGACCTCGGCAACAAGGTCTGTTTCGCTTCCGTCGCTCATCCACGGAGCAACGGGCAGGCTGAGAGGGCAAATGCTGAAGTGTTGCGAGGCTTAAGGACCAAGACCTTTGACAGGCTGCACAAGAGCGGAAGGCGCTGGATTGATGAGTTGCCGACGGTTCTTTGGTCAATCAGGACGACACCAAATCGAGCCACCGGCCAGACGCCCTTTGCCCTGGTATACGGGGCAGAACAGTTGTCCCCACTGAACTCATATACGGGTCACCTCGAGTGCTCGCTTATGATGAGCTTGAGCAAGAGAAACTACGCCAAGACGACGCGCTCCTCCTTGAGGAAGATCATCGTCGGGCGGCTGTGAGAGCAGCACGCTACCAGCAAGCCTTGCACCGCTACCATAGCCGCAAGGTTCATGCCCGGAGCCTTGAGGAAGGCGACCTTGTTCTTCGGCGTGTTCAATCGGCCAATTATTCCAACAAGTTGACGACGAAGTGGGAAGGCCCTTATCGGGTAAAACGAGTCACCAGGCCCGGCGCAGTCCGCCTGTAGACCGAAGATGCCGTCCCGGTGAGTAACTCCTAGAACATCAAGCATCTTCGCAAGTTTTACCCATAAGGCGCGGCTTGTCGGGCCTCCCGGCAAGCCACCTTTCGTACAAGCATTGCCGATGATGCATGTAACCCTTTGTACAAAGCCAGGCGCAGACCCTGAGCATAAATAAAGCGCTGGCGCCCTAAGTTATAGCATGCATGCTAGATCGAGTCTCGTCCTTGGTTAGGGTTGATAGTGCTTGGCGGCGGCTAACCCCTAGCTTAGAGGTCGAGTGTGCGTCTCTTTTCCGTTCTTTTGTCTCCTTTGGTTCGCAGAGCTCGGACATCCTTGCCGAATCACTTGAGGATAAGAAAAGAAGGGGAAGAAGTGGGACGGACCAGCATCCGGACCCCGGCAAGCCAGTGTTGCCGGGAACTGCAAGTACAAAGATTCACCCACGGCGAACCAGAGTTACCGGGGGCTGCAATCTCAGATAAGTTTTTCATCCCTGATCATGCATTGTCTTATGGACTGAGGTATGCGAAACCTCGTTTCTTCCTAAAGCTACCGTGCTCCCCTAACTCTAGGCCCTAGGGCTCGTTCCTAGGGCCAGGTTTGGTCGTAGTCGCGGCAGCAAAGGGACGAAACGAGGAGCCTGAACCCGCCTCATCCCTGCCTTCGCCGAAAGCATGAGAAAGGTCGAGCGACGTGGGAAGACGGCAGGGCCTGCTGCCGGGCAAGGAAGTGTCTATCTTAAAGATATCAAGGGTTTTGCCCCTTGACGTGGGTTCCACCCGCAAGACAAGTGACCCGGCAAGCATCCCCTTTTTCATTAAAAACATTCCACTCAGGTACAGTTCATGGAGAATGAAAAACATGAATGATGGGATTACAAGCTTTAAATTCAGCTAAAGTCCGAAGGCTTACAAATTAAAAAAGGATAAGGTGCCCGTAATCCCTTTCTTGTCCCTCTCTTCAGGAGGTAGGTCAAGGAGGCGAGAAGGGCAAAAGGGGCGCCTAGGCAAGCTACGGGTGGCAAAAGACACCAAGAGAACATCTCGGCGGTCGTCCGAAGGCTGGATGGCGATGGCAGCGCCGGAGGCAGAGCTCGAAGATGAGGCGGCAGGATGTCGGCACGCGTCGAAGGCGTCGTGCCCACGTACTCCGAGTTGACGGCCTTGCCGCCCGCCCTCTTCCTCTTCCACAACCTCCCTACGCAAGCCTCCCAAGGAGACGACCCCGAGAAGTTCAAGGAGCCGGCGACACGGATGATGGGATCACCGGTGCCGCACGGAGCAACGCCCGACACCTAGTCGGACCCGTCATCCTGCTGCCCGCTACCCTTGTCGTCGCTGCCGCTGTCCTCCTCGCCACTCTCGCTCGAGGAGGAGTCTTCGCTATCAGAGGAGCTCTCCACGCAGCACCTTGCCCGAGTCCCGAAGCACCCTAAAACCTTGATGGAGAGGAGACCGCCCTCCATCAGCTTAAAATGGAGGGTGAGCCCCTCCGTCAGATGGTGGATACGGGCGAACGTCTTCCACCCTCGACCAAGATACATCACATTAGGGGCTGGGAAGTCGACGCGGACTCGCGTACCGCTGATTCCACAGCCCCTCATGTGTAGCTCAGTGTCTCGGGCGGGTCCAACTCCATCTCACTCGCAAATGGAGTCGGGAGACGAAGACGACGGCGAGGCGGCCGCCGCAGCCTGACGAAGAACTCACAAGGGTCGTCCCCAACGTGGCCCGCCATGGGAAGAGGAACCGCTGGCGGAGGCGAGGCCGGCGCGTCGCCCCGTCCACCTCTTCCCCGAGCACCTCGGCCTCGCCCTCGACCTCGCCCACGGCCTCGCCCCCTCCCTCTTCCCCTTACGGCTGGCTCTGCCACCATAGGTGCGGGAGAAGGAGGGATGCGTTATCTGGCGGCGACCCTCGTCGCCACCGTTGAAGGACCAGGGTTCCCTTTCTCCATGGTGAATGAGAGGGAGGGGAGCCGAAGCTGAAGGAAAGAAGAGATGAAAGAATGCGGGCCGCCGTCCTCCCCCTCCCTCTCCTTATAAAGGAACGGGGTGGGGGCTCAGCCGCCCCGCTCAATCAATCAAGACGCAGAAGGCGCAGGGAACTGGGACCGACCCGCTGCCTTGGCCCACGACGGCCCGGTTTCCCGCCTCCACCGTTCGCCACCCCAAGCGCATGGAAGCCGCGTGGCAGGTGTGCAGAACCGAGGCGACGGATGAGGCGACTTATCCCCACCCCGTGATCGTGGGGAGTACACGCCTCGAAGACCACGCCTAGGCCCCGTCCAGTAAATGGACCGCGCCTCCACGCCTCCCTCCGTTTATGTGGAAGGCGCGAACCGCGTCCTTTACTACGACATGACGCATGCATGCGGAGCTCAGCCTCACGCATGCCACCCACGTCACGCCCGCCTCCCCACGCCGCGCCATGCGCGGGAAGCATGGGAGGTGCAGCGCGTGAAGAAACTTACCACGGTAAAAACCGCCCCGCCTGCCCGCGCACCGTTCTTGGGCCTGGCCCAACAACGCGTAGCGCTCATGTGTGGCCCAGGCCCGGGGGCTCCTGTCAGTGTACAAAAAGAGGGGGTACACCTTTTGTACCCCTATGACTGTACACGGGCAGTCTGAGCCACGGGCGCCGCCGCACCAAGCCCGGCAAGGGAGGTAGAACCGAGGTGAGGCCAAAGTCAAAGAGGAGCAGGACGACGCCAAGATCACAAAGAGCAAAGGGAACGAAGCGGGCCCCCCCTCCCCGGCAAGATCCTTGCCAGGAGGTGGTTTTAGCAAACCCGGCAAGACCCTTGCCGTGGCAGCCACGCCCCACGCCTACGGAGCGGGTCACCCTTGAGTCCACTGCCCCCATGGGGCAAGGATTCGGGAGGCATCCCCGTAGTGATATGAAGATCTTTGTGAAGACGTTCAAGACCAGATACACACTTTAGAAGATGGTCCTTGGCGGGATCCCAGCCAAGGAAAACCACAAGGCCCCCGGCAAGAGCCTTGCCGGGGATGACAGCAAGTGCCACGGCAAGACCCTTGTCGGGACCCCGGCAAGACCCTGGTCGGGGCCGCGGCAAGACCCTTGCCGAGGACACCCGCAGGGCCACCATCGGACCGGCACCAGTCGTGCCTCCACCACCATTCGCATGCACCTGCCAACTGGGCAGGCACCTGCGTGGCGGCATGCAGATCCTCGTGGAGACCTACCGCCGCGCCACCTCAGCTGCCTGCCCGCCTACATGGCATCGCAGGCTGGCCAGGGCGCGTGTCGACGCAGGAGAGAGCGGCGACGGACGAGACGAGGCTCTCCCCCGCCCCTGATAAAGCAGGGACACCTAAGCAAGGCGCATTAAATGCGCCTTGTCATGTAATGCGAGGGATAACCTCGCACCACTGTACCCTCTCCACCTCCTGTGTTCCACTGTGGCAGCCCCTTTACCTATAAAAGGAGGCCCCAGGCGACCAGGAGGAGGATTCAGCTTTTTGGAGCTCCTCACGCCCCATAGCTACCTCAAGAACACAAGCATATAATCTACCAAAGCAGGAGTAGGGTTTTACGCATCTTCGCGGCCCAAACCTGGATAAAGGAATCGTGTACTGCCTGCTCGATCCGCTCTTCTCACGACCTCTGCGCCCTGCAACCGTAGAAAGGGATTCTCGTGATCCCATAGGTGTCGTTTCCCACCGACACAACGTTATGGTAACAGAGACTTTGTTGCTAGGAAACATGGTAAAGAAAGAGAACCATGGGTTCAGAAACCCATGCCTTTTCCTCCCAAACCATCCAAGAAAAAGGATGATGAGGATTTTAAGCGCTTTGCTGAAATGATTAGACCTATCTTTTTGCGTATGCGATTGACTAATATGCTCAAAATGAATCCTTATGCTAAATACATGAAAGATATTGTTACTAATGAAAGAAAGATACCGGAAGCTGAAATTTCCACCATGCTTGCTAATTGTAGTTTTAAGGGTGGAATACCAAAGAAACATGGAGATCCAGGAATACCTACTATACCATGCTCCATTAAAAGAAATTATGTTAAAACTGCTTTATGTGATCTTGGAGCCGGTGTTAGTGTTATGCCTCTCTCTTTATATCGTAAACTTGATTTGAATATGTTGACACCTACTGAAATATATTTGCAAATGGCTGATAAATCAACTGCTATACCTGTCGGTATTTGTGAGGATGTGCCTGTTGTGGTTGCAAACGTTACTATTTTAACGGACTTTGTTATTCTTGATATTCCCGAGGACGATAGTATGTCTATAATTCTTGGAAGACCCTTTTTGAATACTGCAGGGGCTGTTATTGATTGCAACGAAGGCAATGTCACTTTTCATGTTAATGGTAATGAGCATACGGTACACTTTCCGAGGAAACAACCTCAAGTTCATAGTATCAACTCTATTGGAAAAATTCCATCGATTATATTTGGAGGTTTTGAATTTCCTCTTCCTACTGTCAAGAAGAAATATGATATACTTATTATTGGGGATGTGCATATCCTCGTTGAGGTAACATAGTGTTATTCGAAATTTCTCCGGTTTCATGTTAATCGGAATGAGTTTGTTAACAAGACCTGATCAACCTTGTTAGTGGATTCCTTTTGATGAGCATTAGATGGATGAAACTAGAAGCACAACCTTCTATACCCTTTTTATACTTTCTGTTATTTAGTTGAAATAAAGTAAAAATAGTATTTTTCTGTCTGTTTCCTGATTTATCCGTGCAATATAATAATACCCCGAAAATAAAAGTACTCCAAATGCCATGTCAATTTAATATGATTTTTTCGGGAATATTTGAGGATTTATGGTACTGAAATCACCACGGGGGGAGCTGCCACCTGGCCACGAGGGTGGAGGGCGCGCCCTACCACCCAGGGCGCGCCCCTGCCTCGTGGGCCAACGGTGGCCCTGCTCCACATATTCCTGCACCCATCCTCTTCTTCTTCCTCCCACAGACACGAATAACCAGCTCAAGCACGAGTTCTAGCTCACTTTACTACGATTTTCGATCTCCTTGCTCAAAGCACCTCTCGCAAAACTGCTTGAGGAGATTGTTCCTTGGTATGTGACTCCTCCATTGGTCCAATTAGTTTTTGTTCTAGTGCTTTATTCTTTGCAAATTTGTGCTGCATAGGTGACCATGTTCTTGAGCTTGCATGTCAAATTTATATGGTTCCAAGTAGTTCTAATGCTTGATATAGGCTCTAGGCACTTGTAGGAGTAGTTGCTATCAATTTTGTTGAGCTTTGTTCACTTTTGTTTGAAGTTACTAAAAATTTCAGAATATTTCAGAAAATAATGAAGAGACTTTTGAGGGTCTCATCTACCAGAAGCTCGAAGGAAAAACAAAAGGAAGAAGCATAGAGGCCCAAATATAATTTGCCTCGTACCGCGGAGGTCCGGCCGTGTGAATGGCCTTCCGATGGCTTCTTGAGACAAGCCGGGATTTATGAGGATTTCTATTCGTTGATTGAGAATGCTGGCCTCACCGACTTCCTCCACGACCAACGTCATCAGTATCTCTTACATACAAATACTTATGTGCAAAACTTCTACTTTTACCCTAAGGAATCACCTCCTTCATTAGAGTTTCATTTATATGACGTTGTTAAAAAGATGCCATTAGCTGAATTTTGCAAGGTTTGCAACATACCCCCTGAGGGCACCTTAGAGGAACCACACCGTAAATATGTGGAAGCATTTATTAACACCATCACTGTGGGAGAAACCAGGAAGGTTTCTGATGCAAGAATCACTAGCATACATTTTCCTGTTTTACGCTATTTTGCCATATTTGCTAGTCGTTGCTTGATTGGTCGTGGAAACTGTGGAAACCTAAGTGTTCCTGATATTATTATTTTGTTCCATGGTTTATACCGCGATAACACTGTTAGTATGGGAGGAATTATTGCTAGACGGTTAAGTTTGAACCGTACTAAGGGTCCCATCTTTGGAGGCATTTATGCTTCACACCTCGCTGCACATTTTAACGTACCTATTAGGCTTCATGAGAAAAAAGAAAAATTGCTGCCTAGTTCTTATTTAGATTATAAGAGTATGCTAGCGCATGATTTTATAATTAAGCGCAGGGAAGGAGAGCTCTAATATAAACTATTCTTTCATAAACATCATCCTGAACCTATCGCCTTGCCCGCTCCTTCCTTCTTTAATTTTGAAGGACCTTGATGTCTACTACACAACCTTCTTCTTGTAGACGTTGTTGGGCCTGCAAGTGCACAGGTTTGTAGGACAGTAGCAAATTTCCCTCAAGTGGATGACCTAAGGTTTATCAATCCGCGAGAGGCGTAGGAGGAAGATGGTCTCTCTCAAACAACCCTGCAACCAAATAACAAAAAGTCTCTTGTGTCCCCAACACACCCAATACAACGGTAAATTGTATAGGTGCACTAGTTCGGCGAAGAGATGGTGATACAAGTGCAATATGGATGGTAGATATGGGTTTTTGTAATCTGAAAATATAAAAACAGCAAGGTAGCGAGCGGTAAAAATGAGCGTAAACGGTATTGCAATGATAGGAAACAAGGCCTAGGGTTCATACTTTTACTAGGGTAAGTTCTCTCAACAATAATAACATAGATAGATCATATAACAATCCCTCAACATGCAACAAAGGGTCACTCCAAAGCAAATAATATCGGAGAACAAACGTAGAGATTATGGTCGGGCACGAAACCACCACAAAGCTATTCTTTCGGATCAATCTATAAAAGAATTCGTACTAGAATAACACCTTAAGATACAAATCAACCAAAACCCTAATGTCACCTAGATACTCCATTGTCACCTCAAGTATCCGTGGGCATGATTATACGATATGCATCACACAATCTTAGATTTATCCAACCAACATAAAAGTACTTCAAAGAATGCCCCAAAGTTTCTACCGGAGAATCAAGAACGTGTGCCATCCCCTATGCATAGGTTCCCAATGTCACGAAACCCGCAAGTTGATCACCAAGACATACATCAAGTGTTCATAGAAGACTCAATCCGATAAGATAACTTCAAAGGGGAAACTCAATTCATCACAAGAAAGTAGAGGGGGAGAAACATCACAAGATCCAACTACAATAGCAAAGCTCGGGATACATCAAGATTATGCCATAGAGGGAACATGAGAGAGAAGACGAGAGAGAGAGGTCAAACACATAGCTACTGGTACATACCCTCAGCCCGGCGGGTGAACTACTCCCTCCTCGTCATGGATAGCGCCGGGATGATGAAGATGGCCACCGGTAATGGATCCCCCCTCCGGCAGGGTACCGAAAAGGGGTCCCGATTGGTTTTTGGTGGTTCTTGAGGCTTGCGGCGGCGGAACTCCCGATCTATCTTCTGTTCTGGAAGTTTTAGGGTACGACGGTATATATGGGTGAAGGGGGAACGTCGGTGGAGCTACGGGTCCCCACGAGGCAGGGGGCGCGCCCTCCACCCTCGTGACCGCCTCGTGGCTTTTCTGACGTGGGGTCCAAGTCCTTCAGGTGGGTTTCCTTCCAAAAATAACTTCTCCAGTTGATTTCGTTCTGTTTTGACTCCGTCTGATATTCCTTTTCCTCGAAATACTGAAATAGGCATAAAACAACAAATCTGGGCTGGGCCTCCGGTAAATAGGTTAGTCCCAAAAATAATATAAAAGTGGATAATAAAGCCCAATATTGCCTAAAACAATAGATAAAGTAGCATGGAGCAATAAAAAATTATAGATACGTTGGAGACGTATCAAGCATCCCCAAGCTTAATTCCTACTCATCCTCTAGTAGGTAAATGATAAAAAGAAGAATTTTTGATGCGGAGTGATACTTTGGCATAATTTCAATGTAATTCTTCTTACTTGTGATATGAATATTCAGATCCGAAAGATTTACGACAAAAGTTCATACTGACACAAAAATAATAATACTTCAAGCATGCTAACTAAGCAATTATGTCATCTCAAAATAGCATGGCCAAAGAAAGTTCATCCCTACAAAATCATATGGTTAAGCTATGCTTCATTTTCGTCACACAAAGATGTTCCCAACTTCTATACCCCCGATGACAAGCCAAGCAATTGTTTCATACTCAAATAATCTCAAACTTTTTCAACCTTCACGCAATACATGAGCGCGAGCCATGGACATAGCACTATGGGTGGTATAGAATATGATGATGGGTATTGTGTGGAGAAGACAAAAAAGGAGAAAGTCTCACATCAACGAGGCTAATCAATGAGCTATGGAGATGCCCATCAACTGATGTTAATGCAAGGAGTAGGGATTGCCATGCAACGGATGCACTAGAGCTAAGAATCCTCAACAAAAGAAAACTAGTGGGTGTGCATCCAACTTGCTTGCTCATGAAGACCTAGGGCATTTTGAGGAAGCCCATCGTTGGAATATACAAGCCAAGTTCTATAATGAAAAATTCCCACTAGTATGAACAAGACAACTTATGAGACTCACTATATGAAAAGCAAGGTGCTACTTTGAAGCACAAGTGTGGAAAAGGAGATAGTAGCATTGCCCTTTTTATTTTCTCTTTTTTTTGGGCCTTTCTTTTTTTTCTTTTTGGCCTTTTTTTGTGATTGGGCAATGCTCTAATAATGATGATCATCACACTTCTATTGATTACAACATAATGATTACAACTCGATACTAGAACAAGATATGACTCTATTATGAATGCCTCCGGCGGTGTACCGGGATGGTGCAATGAATCAAGAGTGACATGTATGAAAAATAATGCATGGTGGCTTTGCCACAAATACGATGTCAACTACAAGATCATGCAATGGCAATATGACAAAAGTGAAGCATGTCATGATGATGATGATGGTGGAAGTTGCATGGCAATATATCTCGGAATGGCTATGGAAATGCCATGATAGGTAGGTATGGTGGCTGTTTTGAGGAAGATATAGGGAGGTTTATGTGTGAAAGAGCGTATCATATCACGGGGTTTGGATGCACCGGCGAAGTTGGCACCAACTCTCAATGTGAGAAAGGGCAATGCATGGTACCGAAGAGGCTAGCAAATGGCGGAAAGGTAAAAGTGCGTATAATACATGGACTCAACATTAGTCAAAAGAACTCATATACTTATTGCAAAAATTTAGAAGTCATCAAAAATCAAGTACTACACGCATGCTCCTAGGGGGATAGATTGGTAGGAAAAGACCATCGCTCGTCCCCGACCGCCACTCATAAGGATGCACAAGCCAGGTACACTTCATGCTTCAAATTTGTTACACAACTTTAACCATACGTGCATGCTACGGGACTTGCTAACTTCAACACAAGTATTTCTCAAATTCACAACTACTCAACTAGCACTACTATGATATTATCACCTCCATATCTCAAAACAATTATCAAGCATCAAACTTATCTTAGTATTCAATTCACTCAAATGAAAGTTTCACATATCTTGAACACTAAGTATATTAACATTAAGCAAATTACCATGCTATTGACGACTCTCAAAATAATATAAGTGAAGCATGAGAGTTAATCTGTTTCTTCAAAATAAAACCACCATTGTGCTCTAAAAGATATAAGTGAAGCACTAGAGCAAATGACAAACTACTCCAACAAGATATAAGTGAAGATCAATGAGTAGCTAAATAATTATGTAACTATGCGAAGACTCTCCTATTTAGTAATTTCAGATCTTGATACTTTATTCAAACAGCAAGCAAAGCTAAAGAAAACTATATTGCAAGGATAGCACAAGTCATGTGAAGAAGCAAAAAACTTAGGCTCAACCGATACTAACCGATAGTTGTTGAAGAAGAAAGGTGGGATGCCTACAGGGGCATCCCCAAGCTTAGATGCTTGAGACTTCTTGAAATATTATCTTGGGGTGCCTTGGGAATCCCCAAGCTTGAACTTTTGTGTCTCCTTAATTCCTCTTATATCATGGTTTCTCTTTTTATCAAAAGCTTCATTCACAACAAACTCAACAAGAACTCGTGAGATAGGTTAGTATAAACCAATGCAAAACCTTATCATATTATACTGTAACAAATCACTTAAATTATTATTCAACATTTAATACTAAATGCCTCTGCATATTTAATACTCATATCATCAAATAGAATCATTAAACAAGCAAACATATGCAAACAACGCAAACATAACAGCAATCTGTCAAAACAGTACAGTCTGTAAAGAATGCAAGAGTATCAATACTTCCCTGACTCTAAAAATTATGAACTAAAATTACCACTGTAATAAATTTATCAGAGCTCAATATGCAAAAATATTCAATGTTATACCATGCTCTGACTTTTCTAGGTAATTTTTGCAACAGCGGTAAACTTTCTGTTTTCAAACAGCAACATGCAAACTAGCAAAATAAGCATGGCAAAGGCTATCCTTGACTTTTTTATTGAAACTAAATAGGCAAAACATTATTCTAACTACATCAATAAAATACTAACAAAAGAAAATGACGCTCCAAGCAAAACACATATCATGTGGTGAATAAAAATATAGCTCCAAGTAAAGTCACCGATGAACGTAGACGAAAGAGGGGATGCCTTCCGGGGCATCCCCAAGCTTAGGCTTTTGGTTGTCCTTGAATATTACTTTGGGGTGCCTTGGACATCCCCAAGCTTAGGCTCTTGCCACTCCTTATTCCATAGTCCATCGAATCTTTACCCAAAACTTGAAAACTTCAACCACACAAAACTCAAAACAAAACTCGTAAGCTCCGTTAGTATAAGAAAATAAAACCACCACTTAGGTACTGTAATGAACTCATTCTAAATTCATATTGGTGTAATATATACTTTATTCTAACTTCTGTATGGTTCATACCACTTAATACTAGCCATAGATGCATCAAAATAAGCAAACAACACATAGAAAACAGAATCTGTCAAAAACAGAACAGTCTGTAGTAATCTGTATCAAACGTATACTTATGGAACCACAAAAATTATGAAATAAATTGATGGACCTGAGAAATTTGTCTATTAATCATCTGCAAAAATAATCAACCTAAAATCACTCTCCAGTAGAAAATGGCAGCTATTCTCGTGAGCGCTAAAGTTTCTGTTTTTCACAGCAAGATCACATAAACTTCACCCAAGTCTTCCCAAAGGTTCTACTTGGCACTTTATTGAAACAAAATCTATAAAACATGATTAATACAGTAGCATAATCATGTGAACACACAAAAACAGTAAGGATAAGTATTGGGTTGTCTCCCAACAAGCGCTTTTCTTTAATGCCTTTTAGCTAGGCATGATGATGACAATGATGCTCACATAAAAGATAAGAATTGAAACATAAAGAGAGCATCATGAAGAATATGACTAGCACATTTAAGTCTAACCCACTTCCTATGCATAGGGATTTTGTGAACAAACAACTTATGGGAACAATAATTAACTTGCATAGGAAGGTAAAACAGGCATAACTTCAAAAATTTAAGCACATAGAGAGGAAACTTGATATTATTGTAATTCCTACAAGCATATGTTCCTCCCTCATAATAATTTTCAATAGCATCATGAATGAATTCAAAAATATAACCATCACCTAAAGCATTCTTTTCATGATCTACTTGCATAGAAATTTTATTACTCTCCACATAAGCAAAATTCTTCTCATTCGGAATAGTAGTGGGAGCAAACTCAACAAAATAACTATCATATGATTGAGAATTAAGATCAAGATGACAAGTTTCATGGTTATCATTATTCTTTAAGCATATGTGTCATCACAATAATCATCATAGATAGGAGGCATGCTTTCATCATAGTAAATTTGCTCATCCAAGGTTGGGGGACAAAAAATATCATCTTTATCAAACATAGCTTCCCCAAGCTTGTGGCTTTGCATATCATTAGCATCATGTATATTCAAGGAATTCATATTAACAACATTGCAATCATGCTCATCATTCAAAGATTTAGTGCCAAACAATTCAGAGATTTCTTCTTCTAGCACTTGAGCACAATTATCCTTTCCATCATACTCACGAAAGATATTAAAAAGATGAAGCGTATAAGACAAACTCAATTCCATTTTTTTGGTAGTTTTCTTTTATAAACTAGACTAGTGCTAAAACAAGAAACAAAAAGATTCGATTGCAAGATCTAAAGATATACCTTCACTTACCTAGCCTCCTCGGCAACGGCGCCAGAAAAGAGCTTGATGTCTACTACACAACCTTCTTCTTGTAGACGTTGTTGGGCCTGCAAGTGCACAGGTTTGTAGGACAGTAGCAAATTTCCCTCAAGTGGATGACCTAAGCTTTATCAATCCGCGAGAGGCGTAGGAGGAAGATGGTCTCTCTCAAACAACCCTGCAACCAAATAACAAAAAAAGTCTCTTGTGTCCCCAACACACCCAATACAACGGTAAATTGTATAGGTGCACTAGTTCGGCGAAGAGATGGTGATACAAGTGCAATATGGATGGTAGATATGGGTTTTTGTAATCTGAAAATGTAAAAATAGCAAGGTAGCGAGCGGTAAAAGTGAGCGTAAACGGTATTGCAATGATAGGAAACAAGGCCTAGGGTTCATACTTTCACTAGTGTAAGTTCTCTCAACAATAATAACATAGATAGATCATATAACAATCCCTCAACATGCAACAAAGAGTCACTCCAAAGCCACTAATAGTGGAGAACAAATGTAGAGATTATGGTCGGGTACGAAACCACCACAAAGCTATTTTTTCGGATCAATCTATAAAAGAGTTCGTACTAGAATAACACCTTAAGATACAAATCAACCAAAACCCTAATGTCACCTAGATACTCCATGGTCACCTCAAGTATCCGTGGGCATGATTATACGATATGCATCACACAATCTCAGATTTATCCAACCAACATAAAAGTACTTCAAAGAATGCCCCAAAGTTTCTACCGGAGAATCAAGAACGTGTGCCAACCCCTATGCATAGGTTCCCAATGTCACGAAACCCACAAGTTGATCACCAAGACATACATCAAGTGTTCATAAAAGACTCAATCCGATAAGATAACTTCAAAGGGGAAAATCAATTCATCACAAGAAAGTAGAGGGGGAGAAACATCATAAGATCCAACTACAATAGCAAAGCTCGGGATACATCAAGATTGTGCCATAGAGGGAACACGAGAGAGAGAGAGAGATCAAACACATAGCTACTGGTACATACCCTCAACCCCGAGGGTTAACTACTCCCTCCTCGTCATGGATAGCGCCGGGATGATGAAGATGGCCACCGGTGATGGATCCCACCTCCGGCAGGGTACCGGAAAGGGGTCCCAATTGGTTTTTGGTGGTTCTGGAGGCTTGCGGCGGCGGAACTCCCGATCTATCTTCTGTTCTGGAAGTTTTAGGGTACGACGGTATATATGGGTGAAGGGGGAACGTCGGTGGAGCTACGGGGGCCCCACGAGGCAGGGGGGTGCCCAGGGGGAAGGGCGCGCCCTCCACCCTCGTGACCGCCTCGTGGCTCTTCTGACGTGGGGTCCAAGTCCATCAGGTAGGTTTCCTTCCAAAAATAACTTCTCCAGTTGATTTTGTTCCGTTTTGACTCCGTCTGATATTCCTTTTCCTCGAAATACTAAAATAGGCATAAAACAAAAAATCTGGGCTGGGCCTACAGTAAATAGGTTAGTCCCAAAAATAATATAAAAGTGGATAATAAAGCCCAATATTGCCTAAAACAGTAGATAAAGTAGCATGGAGCAATCAAAAATTATAGATACGTTGGAGACATATCAGACCTTATCTCGTTACGTGGGCTGCCGTCCAAGCCTACCGGAATCCTGCACCAGCCCCGGAACCGGAACCACAAGATGAGCCTCCACGACAGTCTGTTTATTCTTGGGATCCGGAGATGGCTGTCAGCAAATGGCAGTCAGAGTCTTCTTCATAACAGTACAACCCCAGCTATTCTTCGTCGCAGTACGACCCCAGCTACACCTACAGGTATCAGGCACGCTATCCCTGGCAATAAACCAACTTAGGCCAAAAGCCTAAGCTTGGGGGAGTACGTATTTCTCACCGACATTACATTTATGTTCACACACACTCATTGCTAGATGTCGATGCTCATACTCTTTCACTGTAATATCCATGCTAGTTTATTTTCTTTTTCCTGCTTTCTTCTTGTGTGTTTGTTAAACCTTAAGAAAAAAAAATTAGTAGTAGTTTACTTTTCCTGCTGTAGTAGTAATAAGTAAAAAATAAAACCCAAAAATATTTCCCGTTCTTCTTTTGCTGGTTGGGAGCTTTCCCGTGTAAATAGTTTTATTTCTTTTCTTTTCTTTGGGGGTCGGTAGGGGAAGACCATGATTAAATTGTTGAAGTGGCTCTTATATGCATTATTGTTGATTTAACCAAGAGCCCATATTGCTTTGTCTTCTCCTGTTTAATGAATGCTCGCAGATTCCAGCTTAGTCCAATGCACGTGCACTCTTATTATTATTCACATCGTTCGGTCGTGGAAGCGAAAGGCAATTATGATGATATATGATGGACTGACTGAGATCAGAAAAGTTGGTATGAACTCGACCTCTTTTGTTTTTGTAAATATGATGAGTTCATCGTTCTTGATTCAGCTTATTATGAATAAACATGTTTGCAATGACAATTAGAGATCATAGTTGCTTATGCCATGCTTGATTAGCTATGAGTTATAATGGTTTACCTTGCGTGCCAACATGCTATTAAAATGGTTATGATGTGGTATGATGGGGTGGTATCCTCCTTTGAATGATTTAAGTGACTTGACTTGGCACATGTTCACGCATATAGTTGAAACAAAGTCAACATAGCCTTCACGATATTTATGTTTAGGGTGGACTATATCCTACTCATGCTTGTATCCAATGTTTATTAATTTTAATGCATGTTCATGGCTGTTGTCGCTCTCTAGTTGGTCAGTTCCCAGTCTTTTGCTAGCCTTCACCTATACTAAGCGGGAATACTGCTTGTGCACCCAATCCCTTAAACCCCAAAGTTATTCCAGATGAGTCCACTATACCTTCCTATATGCGGTATCTACTTGTCGTTCCAAGTAAATTTGTATGTGCCAAACTCTAAACCTTCAAATAAACATTCTGTTTTGTATGCTCGAATAGCTCATGTATCAACTAGGGCTGCCCTTATCTTCCATGTTAGGCGGGTTATTCTCAAGAGGAGTGGACTCCGCTCCTCACTCACGAGAAAATGGCGGGTCACCGGGATGCCCAGTCCCATGCTTTATGCAAACTAAATCAAAATTAATTGCAAACAAAACCCCCCTGGGACCTGATGTTAGTTGGAGGCACTCGTTGTTTCGAGCAAGCCATGGATTGATGCTTGTTGGTGGATGGGGAGTATAAACTTTACCATTCTGTTTGGGAACCGCCTATAATGTGTGTGGCATGGAAGATATTTCCATCTCTTAGTTGTTATGTTGACAATGAAAGTATACCGCTCAAAATATTATTTATCTCTATTTCAAAACCGAGCTCTGGCACCTCTACAAATCCCTGCTTCCCTCTGCGAAGGGCATATCTATTTTCCTTTTATGTTGAGTCATCACCCTCTTTTGAAAAGCACTAGCTGGAGAGCACAGCTGCCACTCGCATTCATTACTGTTAATTTATATTGGGTATGACTATCATTGGATCTCTTTTACCATGAATTACAATGTCTAGTCAGTCCTTGATCTTTAAAGGTCCTCTGCATTTATGTTTTGCGGTCTCAGAAAGGGCTAGCGAGATACCATCTTGTTATAAGTGTTGTCATCCGAGATTTATTATTATCGCTCGCTAGTTGATTATGCTATTGACATGGGTAATCATGAGACCAGAGAATTATTGCAAATGTGGTTAGTTATGATTTTTGCTGAAAACTTGAATGCTGGCTTGATATATTTACAACAACAAGATCAAACAGAGTTTGTAAAAGTTTTTCTTTATCACTTTCAGTTTGTCAACTGAATTGCTTGAGGACAAGCAAAGGTTTAAGCTTGGGGGAGTTGATACGTCTCCGTCGTATCTACTTTTCCAAACACTATTGCCCTTGTTTTGGACTCTAACTTGTATGATTTGAATGGAACTAACCCGGACTGACGTTGTTTTCAGCAGAATTGCCATGATATTGTTTTTATGTGCAGAAAACAAAAGTTCTCGGAATGACCTGAAACTCCACGGAACGTCAAGTTAAAAATAATAAAAAAATCCTTGCCAAAGATGAAGACCAGGGGGCCCACACCTTGTCCACGAGGCCCCTGGAGCTCCTCCGACGCCAACTCCAACTCTATATATTTGCTTTCGGGAAGAAAAAAATAGAGATGAAGAAATCATCGCGTCTTACGATACGGAGCCGCCGCCAAGCCCTAAAACCTCTCGGGAGGGCTGATCTGGAGTCCGTTCGTGGCTCCGGAGAGGGGGATTCGTCGCCATCGTCATCATCAACCATCCTCCATCACCAATTTCATGATGCTCACCGCCGTGCGTGAGTAATTCCATCGTAGGCTTGCTGGACGGTGATGGGTTGGATGAGATCTATCATGTAATCGAGTTAGTTTTGTTAGTGTTTGATCCCTAGTATCCACTATGTTCTAAGATTGATGTTGCTATGACTTTGCTATGCTTAATGCTTGTCACTAGGGCCCGAGTGCCATGATTTCAAATCTGAACCTATTTTGTTTTCATGAATATATGTGAGTTCTTGATCCTATCTTGCAAGTCTATAGTCACCTACTATGTGTTATGATCCGGCAACCCCGAAGTGACAATAATCGGGACCACTCCCGGTGATGACCATAGTTTGAGGAGTTCATGTATTCACTATATGCTAATGCTTTGTTCCGGTTCTCTATTAAAAGGAGGCCTTAATATCCCTTAGTTTCCATTAGGAACCCGCTGCCACGGGAGGGTAGGACAAAAGATGTCATGCAAGTTCTTTTCCATAAGCACGTATGACTATATTCGGAATACATTCCTACATTACATTGATGAATTGCAGCTAGTTCTGTGTCACCCTATGTTATGACTGTTACATGATGAACCGCATCCGACATAATTATCCATCACCGGTCCAATGCCTACGAGCTTTCCATATACTGGTTTACGCATATTTAATTTCCTGTTGCTATTGTTACAATCACTACAAAACACCAAAAATATTACTTTTGCTTTCATTACTCTTTTGTTACCATTACCATTGCTATCATATTACTTTGCTACTAAACACTTTGCTGCAAATACTAAGTTTCCAGGTGTGGTTGAATTGACAACTCAGCTGCTAATACTTGAGAATATTTTTTGGCTCCCCTTGTGTCGAATCAATAAATTTGGGTTGAATACTCTACCCTCGAAAGCTTTTGCGATCCCCTATACTTGTGGGTTATCAGTGAACATGTGCCAAGTCAAGTCACTTAAATCATTCAAAGGAGGATACCACCCTATCATACCACATCAAAACAATTTTAATAGCATGTTGGCACGCAAGGTAAACCATTATAACTCATAGCTAATCAAGCATGGCACGAGCAACTATGATCTCTAATTGTCATTGCAAACATGTTTATTCATAATAGGCTGAATCAGGAATGATGAACTAATCATATTTACAAAAACAAGAGAGGTCGAGTTCATACCAGCTTTTCTCATCTTAGTCAGTCCATCATATATCATCATGATTGCCTTTCACTTGCATGACCGAACGATGTGAATAATAATAAGAGTGCACGTGCATTGGACTAAGCTGGAATCTGCGAGCATTGAATAAACAGGAGAAGACAAGGCAATATGGGCTCTTGGTTAAATCAACAATAATGCATATAAGAGCCACTTCAACAATTTAATTATGGTCTTCTCCTATCGACCCCCCATGAAACGAACAGAAATAAAAGCTATTTACATGAGAAAGCTCCCAACAAGCAAAAGAAGAACAGGAAATCTTTTTGGGTTTTCTTTTAATTATTACTTCTACAACGAGAAAAGTAAACTAACTAAAAGCTACTCTATTTTTTTGTTTTTCTTAAAGTTTATTAAACACACAGGAAGAAGGCAAGAAAAAGAAAATAAACTAGCATGGATATTACAGTGAAAGAGTATGAACACCGACATCTAGCAATGAGTGTGTGTGAACATGAATGTAATGTCGGTGGGAAATACGTACTCCCCAAGCTTAGGCTTTTGGCCTAAGTTGCTTTACTGCCACGGATGGCCTGGCAGATATCCGTAGTTGTAGCCGGGGTTGTATTGAGATGCAGCGCATAAACCTGGCTCTGATACCACTGTTGGGGAACATAGTAATTTCAAAAAAAAATCCTACGCACACACAAGATCATGGTGATGCATAGCAATGAGAGGGGATATTGTCGTCCATGTACCCTCGTAGACCGTTGATACGTCTATGTCGTATCTATAATTTTTGATTGTTCCATGCCAATATTATTCAACTTTCATATACTTTTTGGCAACTTTTTATATTATTTTTGGGACTAACATATTGATCCAGTGCCCAGTGCCTGTCCCTGTCTGTTGCATGTTTTTGGTTTCACAGAATATCCATATCAAACGGAGTCCAAACGGGATAAAAATGGACGGAGCTTATTTCTGGAAAATATGGAAGTAAAATCAACGCGAACCAGTGTCCGAGGTGGTCACGAGGTAGGGGGCGCCCCCCAGGGCGCGCCCCTATCCTCGTGAGCCACCTGTAAGGCAGTTGACGCTCTTCTTTTGCCGCAAGAAAGCTAATATTCGGAAAAAAATCACGATGAAGGTTTCAGGCCAATCGGAGTTACGGATCTCCATATATACACGAAACGGTGAAACAGAGCCAGAAGAGAACGCAGAACCACAGAGATAGATCCAATCTCGGAGGGGCTCTCGCCCCTCCCACGCCATGGGAGCCAAGGACCAGAGGGGAAACCCTTCTCCCATCTAGGGAGGAGGTCAAGGAAGAAGAAGAAGAAGGGGGGCCCTCTCCCCCTTGCTTCCGGTGGCGCCGGAGCACCGCCGGGGCCATCATCATCACCGCCATCTTCACCAACAACTTCACCGCCATCATCACCAACTCTTCCCCCCTCTATGCAGCGGTGTAACTTATCTCTTACCCGCTGTAATCTCTACTTAAACATGGTGCTCAATGCTATATATTATTTCCCAATGATGTATGGCTATCCTATGATGTTTGAGTAGATCTGTTTTGTCCTAATGGCTATTTGATGATCAAGATTGGTTTGAGTTGTATGTTTTATAATTGGTGTTGTCCTATGGTGCTCTCTATGTCGCGCAAGTGTGAGGGATTCCCGCTGTAGGGTTTGCAATATGTTCATAATTTTCTTATGGTGGGTGGCGTGAGTGATAGAAGCACAGACCCGAGTAAGTAGGTTGTTTGCGTATGGGATAAAGGGGACTTGATGCTTTAATGCTATGGTTGGTTTTTACCTTAATGAATCTTTAGTAGTTGCGGATGCTTTCTAGAGTTCCAATCATAAGTTCATATGATCCAAGTAGAGAAAGTATGTTAGCTTATGCCTCTCCCTCAAATAAAATTGCAATAATGATTACCGGTCTAGTTATCGATTGCCTAGGGACAAATAACTTTCTCGTGACAAAAAGCTCTCTACTAAAACTAATTTAGTTGTGTCTTTATCTAAACAGCCCCTAGCTTTTATTTTCGTGCTTTTTACTTTCTTGCAAGCTTACGCAAAAACACCTACAAAGTACTTCTAGTTTCATACTTGTTTTCGGTAAAGCAAACGTCTAGTGCGCGTAGAGTTGTATCGGTGGTCAATAGAACTTGAGGGAATATTTCTTCTACCTTTAGCTCCTCGTTGGGTTCGACACTCTTACTTATCGAAAGAGGCTACAATTGATCCCCTATACTTGTGGGGTGATATATTCTCGTGTGTGCTTGTTTGCTTTATCACTAAGTAATTTTTATTTGCTATTCCTAGTTGTTCTTTATCTTTAGTTATGGATATGGAACACGAAATACCAAAAAAATTAGGTGTACTTGCTGCTCATGGAGATGGGGAACCTCCTAAAACCCTCGATGCTGGTTATGTGAAAGATATTATGTACTACTTTAATAATCCTGAGAAAACCCCATTCAACTATGTAATGGGAGTAACGTTGTATCAACATGAATACTTTAGGGATTATCGCTTGACACAAAAAGGGAAACTATTATGGGATCAAATTCATATATTGAAGTGGTATGCTTGGCAACTATGCGTGGAATATGATTATACTTGTTGATCTAGGATGAATTCTCCACATCTTCCATTTTCGTGCAAATTTAATGATAATAAAACCTTAGCTTCTTATGCTAATGGTATATATGATTACTATGATGTGGAAGAAATAGAAGAATTTGTTGCTTTTATGGGTTCTTATGAAATTGAATCTATGTGTAAAGAGTTTGAAGATTTTGATGATGCTGTTTATAGATCTGAAAATTTAGCTACCCTCAAATATTGCTATGAGAATTATGAATACAATTATGAAATTAATGCACTTATTGAGAAAGTCTCCGCTGTCCAAGAAGAGACTAATATTTTGCAGGAATCTATGGAAGAAGAAATTGATGAAACTGTAAGCTCATTCGATGAAAAAGATGAGGAGGAGAGCGAAGAACAAAAGGAGGAAGAGCGGATTGATCACCCGTGCCCACCTTCTAATGAGAGTAACTCTTCAACCCATACATTGTTTAATTTCCCTTCGTGCTTACCGAAGGATGGATGCTATGATGACTGCTATGATCCCGTTGATTCTTTTGAAATATCCCTTTTTGATTATGCTTGCTATGCTTGTGGCCAAGATGCCAATATGAATGACGCTTATGGAGATGAACTTGCTATAGTTCCTTATGTTAAACATGAAATTGTTGCTATTGCACCCACACATGATAGTCCTATTATCTTTTTGAATTCTCCCGACTACACTATATCGGAGAAGTTTGCACTTATTAAGGATTATATTGACGGGTTGCCTTTTACCGTTGCACATGATGATTTTGATGAATATAATATGCATGTGCTTGCTGCTCCTACTTGCAATTATTATGAGAGAGGAACTATATCTCCACCTCTCTATGTTTCCAACACGATAAAATTGCAAGAAACTGTTTGTACTATGCATTGGCCTTTACTATGTGTGCATGAATTGTTCTTTTATGACATGCCGATGCATAGCAAGAGAGTTAGACTTCGTTGTTTCATGATTTATGTTGCTTTGTGCTCACTACTAAATTACAAATCATTGCTAATTAAAATTGGCTTTGATATACCTTGGGATCCGGGTGGATTCACTACTTGAGCACTTTATGCCTAGCTTAATGGCTTTAAAGAAAGCGCTGCCAGGGAGACAACCCGGAAGAGAATTATTTATTTCTGTTGAGTGCTTTCATATAGTTTAAAAACAACAAAAATAAAGAGGGGAACCCAAAACTTTTCAAAAAGGAAAGTGAAAGTGAGAAAGACAAGCATTGTTGAAGTGGGAGAGCTCCTTGAACTTTGTTCATGCTCACGGCAACTTTGTGAATCTTGATTACAGAAACTTTTCAACAAAAATAATTATCCCCTTTTACAATTCCATTGTATTATAAAAATAATGTGCCAAGGCTTGCCTTTAGGATGTTTACAATGCTTGTTGGTTTGTGCGGTGCAGGACAGAAACTTTGGCTGTAGTGCGTGAATTTTAATTTTTTACTGGAACGTCAAATGGTTCTGATTATTTTTGCACTGTCTCTCTGTATTTTTTTTATTTTTCCTAATTTTTGCAGAAGTTTTCAAGTATCATAAGTATGGTGAATGTTCAGATTATTACAGATTGTTCTGTTTTAGACAGATTCTGTTTTTGATGCATAGTTTGCTTGTTTTGATGAAACTATCGATTTATATCAGTGGATTAAGCAATGAAAAAGTTATATTACAGTAGACATAATGCAAAAACGAAATATGAATTGGTTTGCAACATTACTTAGAGTAGTGATTTGCTTTATTATACTAATGGATCTTACCGAGTTTCCTATTGAAGTTTTGTGTGGATGAAGTGTTCGATGATCGAGAAGGTCTCGATGTGAGAAGAAGGAAGAGAGGCAAGAGCTCAAGCTTGGGGATGCCCGTGGCACCCCAAGTAAATATTCAAGGAGACTCAAGCGTCTAAGCTTGGAGATGCTGGGGAGGCATCCCCTCTTCGTTCAACAAATATCGCTATGTTTTCAGATTCGTTTCGTTCACGCGATATGTGCAATCTTGGAGCGTCTTTTGCTTTAGTTTTCCTTTTTATTTTATGCACCATGCTGGTACGAGATAGTCCTTGGTTGATTTATAGAATGCTCTTTGCACTTCACTTAAATATTTTGAGTATGGCTTTATAGAATGCTTCATGTGCTTCACTTATATCATTTGAAGTTTGGATTGTCTGTTTCTCTTCACTTAGACAACCGTCATTTGTAGAATGCTCTTTTGCTTCACTTATATTTGTTAGAGCACGGGCATATCTTTTGTCGAAAGAATTAAACTCTCTTGCTTCACTTATATCTATTTAGAGAGATGACAGGAACTGGCCATTCACATGGTTAGTCATAAAATCCTACATAAAACTTGTAGATCACTGAATATGATATGTTTGATTCCTTGCAATAGTTTTGCGATATAAAGATGGTGATATTAGAGTCGTGCTAGTTGAGTAACTGTGAAATTGAGAAATACTTGTGTTGAGGTTTGCAAGTCCCATAGCATGCACGTATGGTGAACCGTTTTGTAACGAAGTCGGAGCATGATTTATTTATTGATTGTCTTCCTTATGAGGGGCAGTCGGGGACGAGCGATGGTCTTTTCCTACCAATCTATCCCCCTAGGAACATGCGCGTAGTACTTTGTTTCGATGACTAATAGATTTTTGCAATAAGTATGTGATTTCTTTATGACTAATGTTGAGTCCATGGATTATACGCACTCTCACCCTTCCATCATTGCTAGCCTCTTCGGTACCGTGCATTGCCCTTTCTCACCTCGAGAGTTGGTGCAAACTTCGCCGGTGCATCCAAACCCCGTGATACGATACACTCTATCACACATAAACCTCCTTATATCTTCCTCAAAATAGACACCATACCTACCTATTATGGAATTTCCATAGCCATTCCGAGATATATTGCCATGCAACTTCCATCATCATCATATACATGACTTGAGCATTTATTGTCATATTGCTTTGCATGATCGTAAGATAGCTAGCATGATGTTTTCATGGCTTGTCCGTTTTTTGATGTCATTGCTACGCTAGATCATTGCACATCCCGGTACACCGCCGGAGGCATTCATATAGAGTCATACTTTGTTCTAGAATCGAGTTGTAATATTGAGTTGTAAGTAAATAAAAGTGTGATGATCATCATTATTAGAGCATTGCCCCAGTGAGGAAAGGATGATGGAGACTATGATTCCCCCACAAGTCAGGATGAGACTCCGGACAAAAAAATAAAATAAAAAAAGAAAGGCAAAAAAAAGAGAAGGCCCAAAAAAGGAAAAAAAGAGAAAAAAAACAAAAAAAATGAGAGAAAAAGAGAGAAGGGGCAATGTTACTATCCTTTTACCACACTTGTGCTTCAAAGTAGCACCATGTTCTTCATATAGAGAGTCTCTTGAGTTATCACTTTCATATACTAGTGGGAATTTTCATTATAGAACTTGGCTTGTATATTCCAATGATGGGCTTCCTCAAATGGCCTAGGTCTTCATGAGCAAGCAAGATGGATGCACACCCACTTAGTTTCAGTTTGAGCTTTCATATACTTATAGCTCCAGTGCATCCGTTGCATGGCAATCCCTACTCCTCACATTGATATCTATTAATGGGCATCTCCATAGCCCGTTGATACGCCTAGTTGATGTGAGACTTTCTCCTTTTTTGTCTTCTCAACATAACCCCCATCATCATATTCTATTCCACCTATAGTGCTATGTCCATGCCTCACGCTCATGTATTGCGCGAAAGTTGAAAAGGTTTGAGAAACGTCAAAAGTATTAAACAATTGCTTGGCTTGTCATCGGGGTTGTGCATGATGTAAATATTTTGTGTGGTGAAGATGGAGCATAGCTAGACTATATGATTTTGTAGGGATGAGCTTTCTTTGGCTATGTTATTTCAATAAGACATAATTGCTTGGTTGGTATGCTTGAAGTATTATTATTTTTGTGTCAAAGGATAGACTATTGCTTTGAATCACTCGTGTCTTAATATTCATGCCATGATTAGACATATGATCAAGATTATGCTAGGTAGCATTCCACATCAAAAATTATCTTTTTTATCATTTACCTACTCGAGGACGAGCAGGAATTAAGCTCGGGGATGCTGATACATCTCCATCGTATCTATAATTTCTGATTGTTCCATGCCAATATTATTCAACTTTCATATAATTTTTGGCAACTTTTTATATTATTTTTGGGACTAACATATTGATCCAGTGCCCAGTGCCAGTCCCTGTCTGTTGCATGTTTTTGGTTTCGCAGAATATCCATATCAAATGGAGTCCAAACGGGATAAAAACGGACGGAGCTTATTTTTGGAAAATATGGAAAATTTGGAAGTAAAATCAATGCGAACCACTGTCCGAGGTGGTCACGCGGTAGGGGGCGCCCCCCTAGGGCACGCCACCTACCCTCGTGTGCCACTCGTAAGGCGGTTGACGCTCTTCTTTTGCCGCAAGAATGCTAATATTCGGAAAAAAATCACGGCGAAGGTTTCAGGCCAATCGGAGTTACGGATCTCCATATATACACGAAACGGTGAAACAGAGCCAGAAGAGAACGCAGAACCAGAGAGATAGTTCCAATCTCGGAGGGGCTCTCGCCCCTCCCACGCCATGGGAGCCAAGGACCAGAGGGGAAACCCTTCTCCCATCTAGGGAGGAGGTCAAGGAAGAAGAAGAAGAAGGGGCCCCTCTCCTCCTTGCTTCCGGTGGCGCCGGAGCGCCGCCGGGGCCATCATCATCACCGCCATCTTCACCAACAACTTCACCGCCATCATCACCAATTCTTCCCCCCTCTATGCAGCGGTGTAACCTCTCTCTTACCCGCTGTAATCTCTACTTAAACATGGTGCTCAACGCTATATATTATTTCCCAATGATGTATGTCTATCCTATGATGTTTGAGTAGATCTGTTTTGTCCTAATGGCTATTTGATGATCAAGATTGGTTTGAGTTGTATGTTTTATAATTGGTGTTGTCCTATGGTGCTCTCCGTGTCGCGCAAGCGTGAGGGATTCCTACTGTAGGGTTTGCAATACGTTCATGATTTGCTTATGGTGGGTGGCGTGAGTGACAGAAGCACAGACCCGAGTAAGTAGGTTGTTTGCGTATGGGATAAAGGGGACTTGATGCTTTAATGCTATGGTTGGGTTTTACCTTAATGAATCTTTAGTAGTTGCGGATGCTTGCTAGAGTTCCAATCATAAGTGCATATGATCCAAGTAGAGAAAATATGTTAGCTTATGCCTCTCCCTCAAATAAAATTGCAATAATGATTACCGGTCTAGTTATCGATTGCCTAGGGACAAATAAATTTCTAGTGAGAAAAAGCTCTCTACTAAAACTAATTTAGTTGTGTCTTTATCTAAACAACACGTAGCTTTTATTTTCATGCTCTTTACTTTCTTGCAAGCTTACCCAAAAACACCTACAAAGTACTTCTAGTTTCATACTTGTTTCCGGTAGCTTTTATTTACGTAGAGTTGTATCGGTGGTCGATAGAACTTGAGGGAATATTTGTTCTACCTTTAGCTCCTCATTGGGTTCGACACTCTTACTTATGGAAAGAGGCTACAATTGATCCCCTATACTCGTGGGTTATCAACCGTAAGCAGAAGCGTTATGACAACGCGGTTGATGTAGTCATATGTCTTCACAATCGACCGATCCTGAGTACCGAACGTACGGCACCTCCGCATTCAGCACACGTTCATCTCGGTGACGTCCCGCGAACTCATGATCCAGTAGAGCTTCGGGGAAGAGCTTTGTTAGCACGACGGCGTGGTGATGGTGGTGAAGAAATTACCGACGCAGGGCTTCGCATAAGCACTGCTACGATATGACCAAGGTGGATTATGGTGGAGGAGGCACCGAAGACGGCTAAGAGAGATCAATAATCAACTTGAGCAAGGGGGGAGGCCGGTGATACGTCCATTTTGCATCATGCTTTTATATCGATATTTATTGCATTATGGGCTGTTATTACACGTTATATCACAATACTTATGCTTATTCTCTCTTATTTTCCAAGGTTTACATAATGAGGGAGAATGCCGGCAGCTGGAATTCTGGGCTGGAAAAAGAGAAAATATTAGAGACCTATTCTGCACAACTCCAAAAGTCCTGAAACTCCACGAAAGTCATTTTTGGAAATAATAAAAAATATTGAGCAGAAGAAGTTCACCAGAGGGGAACCCACCTGGCCACGAGGGTGGGGGCGCGCCCTACCCCCCAGGGGGCGTCCCCCTGCCTCGTTGGCCCCCTGCTGGCTCTCCAATGGCCATCTTCTGCTATATGAAGTCTTTCGTCGAGGAAAAAATCATAAGCAACCTTTCGGGACGAAACTCCGCCGCCACAAGGCGGAACCTTGGCGGAACCAATCTAGGGCTTCGGCAGAGCTGTTCTGCCGGGGACACTTCCCTTCGGGAGGGGGAAATCATCGCCATCGTCATCACCAACGCTCCTCTCATCGGGAGAGGGAAATATCCATCAACATCTTCACCAGCACCATCTCATCTCAAAACCCTAGTTCATCTCTTGTATCCAATTCTTGTTCCTGAGGACATGGGAGAAGTCTTGCTATTAGTAGTCATGTGAATTTGGTATTCGTTCGATATTTTGATGAGATGTATGCTGTCTAGCCTCTAGTGGTGTTATGTGAACGTCGACTACATAACACTTCACCATTATTTGGGCCTAGAGGAAGGCATTGGGAAGTAATAAGTAGATGATGGGTTGCTAGAGTGACAGAAGCTTAAACCCTAGTTTATGCGTTGCTTCGTAAGGGGCTGATTTGGATCCATATGTTTCATGCTATGGTTAGGTTTACCTTAATACTTTTGTTCTAGTTGCGGATGCTTGCAATAGAGGTTAATCATAAGTGGGATGTTTGTTCAAGTAAGAACAGCACCCAAGCACCGGTCCACCCACATATCAAATTACCAAAGTACCGAACGCGAATCATATGAACGTGATGAAAACTAGCTTGACAATATTCCCATGTGTCCTCGGGAGCGCTTTACCTTATATAAGAGTTTGTCCAGGCTTGTCCTTTGCTAAAAAAGGATTGGGCCACCTTGCTGCACTTTATTTACTTTTATTACTTGTTGCTCGTTACAAATTATCCTATCACAAAACTATCTGTTACCACTTATTTCAGTACTTGCAGAGTGTCGGGGGGAATCGGCTTCCTCGAACACCTATGGGGACCGGGCCCCTTTACTGGTTCGGCGGGGGGCGGAGGTTGCACGAAGAGCAGATCGAGGCGATGCACACGAGGGATTTACCCAGCTTCGGGCCGCAAGAATGCGTAAAACCCTACTGCTGCTTGGTGGTTTGTACTGTGTTCTTGCTCGGAGGCGCGTGGTGCTACAGTACACACGAGCCGCTGGCGAGACCGAGCGTGAAAGTGGGTGTCCTCCTCCCCTACGTGCGCATGGGGCCTCCTTTTATATGCTCAAGGGGTTACCCACAGGTGGCAGCGTAGGTGAGGGTAAAAATGGTAGAATGTTGTAGTGGGTACAACTGCCTGCACAGTGGCTGCACAGTGCTATCATACCTAACTCTGACGGCGGGGGACAAAGGCATTAAATGCCCGTCCGCGTCGCCCAGACGGTGCAGGATCAGGACCGTCAGGAGCGCCACCGTTTGCCACGATGGCGACTCTGTCAGCTTCGCTTCGCCACCGCATGCCCCTGGCTGCACAGCGTCCCGCCACGTGCGCCTGGGATGCCCCCAGAGCGACACGTTGGTGGGTGAGCTGGAGCGCAGGCACGGGGTGGTAACTTGCCGCGGCAAGCGCCTTGCCGCGGTGGATGTCTTGTTGCGCCCGGGAACTTGTTGCTCACCGGGCCTTGCCGGAGCGCGAGACGCGCCGTGGCGGGGTCCTTGTCGTGCCGTGATTGGCCTTCCCGGCAAGCTCCTCTTGCCTGGGTCTTGCGCTTCGAGCGGCAGTCCCGGCAAGCTCCTCTTGCCAGGGCCTCGCTCTCTTCGGGTGGCCTTCCCGGCAAGCTCCTCTTGCCGGGGCCTTGGCTCAAACACTTTATTCTTGAATGACCCAAGAGGGGGCCATGGAGGGTCTTGGCGATCACCTGGCAAGCCTTGCCGCGGGGGGGGGGGGTGCGACTGCCCGTGCACAAGTTCGGGGTACTAAGGTACCCCTACTTTAGTACACCAATAGGAGCCCCCGGGCCTGGGCCATACACGGTGCCAAGCGCAGTTGGGCCAGGCCCAATACAGTGCACGGGCACGCGCGGCCTGGGTCAAGCCGCATCTTAACTCCGTATCCATCGCGCCTTCCCCAAATGGCACGCGTCGAACGCGGCGTCGTGGGGAGGGGCGTGCGTGACGTGGGTGGCGTGCGCGGGGCCGAGCCCTGCAGGCATGAGTCACGTCGCAATAAATGGGGACGGTTCATGCCGTCTTCATAGGTGGAGGGAGGCGTGGAGGCGTGGCTCCTTCGCTGGACGGGGTCGAGGCACGGTCTCTGAGGCGTCCGCTCCCCACGACCACGGGGTGGGGGGGGAGGTCGCCTCACCCGTCGCCTCGGTCCTGCACGCCAGGCACGCGGCCTCCATGCACCGGAGTTGCGGACGGTGGAGGCAGGAAACCGGGCCGTCACGGGTCGAGGCAGCAGGCCGGTCCCGGTCGCCTGGCCTCCCTGCGCCTTGATTGGCTGAGCGGGGCGGTCGAGTCCCCACCCTGCTCCTTTATAAGGAGCAAGAGGGGGGGCGACGGGAACCCACACTCCTCCATCTCTTCTTTCCTTCGTCTTCTGATCCCCTCTCTCCGTCTGCTATGGAGAAAGGGAATCCTGGTCCTTCATCGGTGGCGGCGAGGGTTGCCGCCAGGCAACGCGCCCCTCCTCCCCTTGCACCCGCGGTGGCAGAGCCAGCCGCAAGGGGAAGGGGGAGGGGGCGAGGTCGTGGACGAGGTTGAAGACGAGGCTGAGGCGCTCGGGGGCGAGGCGGGCGGGACGATGCGCCGGCCTCGCCTCCGCCAGCGGCTCCTCTCCTCACGGCTGTCCACATCGGGGATGACCCCTGCGAGTTCTTCGTCAGGCTGCGCCGGGCGCCTCGTCGCCGCCTCCGTCTCCTGGCACCTTTCGCAAGCGTGATGGAGGTGGAGCAACCCAAGACGCTGAGACTGCGCATGAGGGGCTGCGGGATCAGTGGCGTGCGAGTCCACGTCTAGTCCCCAGCCCCCGGCGTCATGTATCTTGGTCGAGGGTGGAAGTCGTTCGCCCGTATCCACAGCTTGACGGAGGGGTTCACCCTCCATTTTAAGCTGATGGAGGGCGATCTCCTTTCCGTCAAGGCCTTCGGGGACTTTGGAACCCGGGCCAGGTGTTGCGTGGATAGCTCCTCCGACAGCAAAAGCTCCTCCTCGAGCGAGAGTGACGAGGAGGGGAGCGACAGCGACGACGAGGGCGGCGGTCGTCGGGATGACGGCTCCGACTAGGCGCCGGTCGCAGCCCGGCGCGGCACCGGCGACCCCATCATCCGTGTCGCCGGCTCCTTGAACTCCCTGGGGTCGTCTTCTCGGGCGGCTGGAGTGGCGAGGCTGCGGAAGAGGAAGAGGGCAGGCGGCAAGGCCGTCAAGTCGGAGTACGAGGGCTGGATGCCCTCAACAACGTGTTGACGTCCCGCTGCCTCATCTTCGAGCTCCACTTCCGGCGCCGCCGTCACCATCCTGCTTCCGGAGCCCCTGGACGGCCCCCCGGGCGTTCTGTTGGTGTCTTCTGCCGCCCGCAGCTCGCCTAGGCGCCCCTTTTGCCCTTTTCGCCTCCTTGCCCTACCTCCTGAGGAGAGAGACAAGAAAGGGGTTACGGGCACCTTATCTTTTTTTGATCTATAAGCCCTCGGGCCTTAGTTGCATTTAAAACTTGTAATCCCATCTTTCATGTTTTTCATTCTCTCTGAACTGTACCTGGGCGGAATGTTTTTAATGAAAAAGGGGATGTTTGCCGGGCTGTCCGTCCCGTGGGTGGAACCCACGCCAAGGAGCGAACCCTTTGTACCGTTATGATAGACGTCTCTTTGCCTGGCAACAGGCCCTGCCGTCTTCCCGCGCCGCTCGACCCTTCTCACGCTCTTGGCGGAGGTGGGGAGAAGGCGGGTTCCGGCCCCTCGCTTCGCCCCTTTGCCGCCGCGACTACTACCAAGACGGGCCCCAGGAACGCGCTCTGGGGCCTGCCGTCGAGGGAGCACGGTAGCTTTTAGGAGGAAACAAGGCTTTCGTATTCCACAGTTCATAAGAGAATGCATGACAAGGGATGCAAGGACTTATCTGGGATAGCAGCCCCCGGCAACTTTGGCTTGCCGCGGGCGGAACCTTGTATTTGCGGCCCCCCGGCAACATTGGTTTGCCGGGGACCAGATGCTGGCCCGCCCTTCTTCTCCTTCTCCGTCCTTTGGCGGCCCGGCCAGGATATGCAAAACCCTGTGAACCAAAGGAAATGGAAGGACAGGAGAAAAGGACGCAGACTCGACCTCTAAGCTAGGGGTTAGCGACTGTCAGGCACTATCAACCCTAACCAAGGACGAGACTCGACTCAGCATGCATGCTAAAACTTAGGGCGCCGGCGCTTCATTTACTGCTGCTCAGGGTTTGCGCCTGGCTTTGTACAAAGGATTACATGCAACTGCGGCAAGACTTGTACAAAAGGTTGGTTGCCGAACAGGGTCCGACAACCGCGCCTTACGGGTAAAACTTACGAAGATGCTCAATATTCCAGGAGTTGCTCACCGGAGTGCCATCTTCGGTCTCGAGGCGGACAGCGCCGGGCCTGGTGACTCATCTCACCCGGTAAGGGCCTTCCCACTTCAGCGTCAACTTGTTGTGTCTCTTGGCGGACGGAGCGCGCCGAAGAACAAGGTCGCCTTCCTCGAAACTTCTGGCTCTAACCTTGTGGCTATGGTAGCGACGCAAAGCTTGTTGGTAGCGAGAGGCTCGCACAGCAGCCTGAAGACGATCTTCCTCGAGGAGTAGCGCGTCATCTTCACGCAGCCGCTCTTGCTCAAGCTCGTCATAAGCGAGCACTCGAGGTGACCCGTATACGAGTTTCGTGGGGGTAACTGCTTCTGCTCCATAGACTAGAGCAAATGGTGTCTGGCCGGTGGCTCGATTTGGCGTCGTTCTGATCGACCAAAGAGCCGCCGGCAGCTCCTCGATCCAGTTCTGTCCGCACTTGTGCAGCCTGTCAAAGGTTCTGGTCTTGAGCCCGCGCAGCACCTCAGCATTGGCCCTTTCCGCTTGACCGTTGCTCCGGGGATGAGCAACAGAAGCGAAGCAGACCTTGGCGCCGAGGTCTTGGACGTACTGCATGAAGGCGCGGCTCGTGAACTGCGTGCCATTGTCGGTGATGATCCGGTTGGGGATCCCGAAGCGGCAAACAATCGACCTGAAGAATTCGACCGCGGACTGAGCTGTCACCTTCCTCACTGGTTCCACTTCCGGCCACTTTGTGAACTTGTCGATTGCGATGTACAAGTACTCAAAGCCCCCGACAGCTCGGGGGAAGGGGCCGAGGATGTCGAGCACCTAGACCGAAAATGGCCAGGATAAAGGGATCGTCTGGAGAGCTTGAGCTGGCTGGTGTATCTCCTTGGAATGGAACTGGCACGCTTCACACTTGGTTACTTGTGCAGTCGCATCCTGGAGGGCTGTCGGCCAGAAGAACCCTTGCCGGAATGCTTTGCCAGCAAGTGCTCTAGCGCCAGTGTGGTGGCCACATATGCCTCCATGTATCTCTACCAACAGCTCTTGTCCGTCTTCCCGGGGGATACACTTCAATTTCACCCTCTTGCGTCCTCTTCTGTACAGTGTGTCATCGACGAACTCGTACATACTTGACCGCCAGGCTACTCTTTCTGCTTCTTCTTGTTCATTGGGAAGTTCTCCTGTCTGGAGAAAGCGGACAATCTTCTGTGCCCATGCCGGAGCCTGTGGCTCGACGACAAGGACTAAAGGCGTGTCTGCTGCTGCGGGAACACCCGCTTCCAGGGCGAGAACCTGGGGTTCAGCCGGAGCTTGATGTTCCCCGACAAGCTCGCCGGAGCGGAATTTGCCGGGAGCGCCTGCTTCTACGGAACAAACCCTGGGGTTTGCCGGAGCGGACGGCTCCTCAGCATTCTTGGCGTTGATCTTGGGGACCTTCTTGGCGGCGGCTCCGGGGAGCTCTGCCGGAAGATAGTCGCCGGAGACCAATCTCCTCTTCTTGCTCTGTCCAGTTCACGGTGTTACGGATGGCTGAGTCAGCTTGAGCACAAATGTCCCTGGTTCCACAGGTAACTTAAGTGACACGCACTTTGACAGGCCGTTGGCAATGTCGTTCTCAGTTCTCGGAACATGTTCCATTTACAGGCCGTCAAAGCGCTCCTCTAGCTTCCTCACTTCATCAACGTAAGCTTCCATCAATGGACTCTGATAATCCTTGTTCACTTGGCGGACGACAAGCTGCGAGTCTCCCCTGACAATAAGCTTCTTGATCCCAAGTTCTGCCGCGATCCTGAGACCGGCAAGCAGACCTTCATACTCTGCTGTATTGTTGGTCGCTTGCTCCTTGGGAAAGTGCATTTGGACGATGTACTTGAGGTGCTCTCCGGTGGGTGCGACAAGCAGTACGCCGGCGCCGGCGCCTTGCAGCGAGAAGGCCCCATCAAAGTACATCAGCCACTCTTTGTTTGCTTCCTTGCCGGGGATGGTCGCCTCTGGAACTTCTTCGTCTGGAGTCGGCGTCCACTCTGCTACGAACTCCGCCAATGCTCTGCTTTGGATAGTTGAAGTGCTCTCGAACTTGAGGCCAAAGCTTGATAGTTCCAGTGCCCACTCCACGATCCTGCCTGTTGCCTCGGGATTCTGCAGTATCCTCTTCAGCGAAAAGCGAGTGACAACTGTGATCTCGTGTTCTTGGAAGTAATGGCCCAGCTTTCTCGAGGCCATAAGGAGGCCGAAAAGCAATTTCTGCACACCAGAGTACCTTGACCTAGCTCCCTGCAAGAGGGAACTGACAAAGTAGACTGGGCGCTGCACCATTTTCTTCTTCTGCACCTCCTCTTGCGCCTGCGCCGATCCCTCCTTGCCGGGGCCAGAGCTTGGTGGGGAAGCCCCCTGCTTGTCGCTGGATGTACTTGCCGCGGTTGCTAGCTCATCACCCACCTCCCTCTCTGCCACTAATGCCGCACTAACCACTTGATTGGTTGCCGCCAGGTACAGCAGCAACTTCTCTTGTGGTTTGGGCGCGACAAGTATTGGAGTGGAGGACAGGTATTTCTTCAAGTCTCGCAGCGCAGCCTCCGCTTCCGAAGTCCATTTTACTGGACCCGCCTTTTTCAAAACTTCGAAAAACGGCAGGGCGCGTTCTGCAGACTTGGAAATGAACCTGCTGAGAGCCGCTACGCAGCCGGCAAGCCTTCGTACATCCCTGACGCATGTTGGTGCTTCAATCTGCTCGATGGCCTTGATCTTGTCGGGGTTGGCTTCGATTCCCCGCTAAGACACGAAGAACCCGAGAAGCTTGCCGGAAGGGACTCCAAACACGCACTTCTCGGGGTTGAGCTTGAGGCTGACCTTGCGCAGGTTCGCAAAGGTCTCTTCTAAGTCTTGAATCAGGGTTGCCCTGTCTCTGCTCTTGATCACTATATCATCCATGTAGGCCTCCACATTTCTGTGGATTTGTGGCTCAAAAGCAGTGTGGACCACCCTGGCAAATGTCGAACCAGCATTCTTCAGTCTGAAAGGCATCCGCACGAAATAGTACGTGCCACATGGAGTGATGAATGCGGTCTTCTCTTCATATTCCTTAGCCATGAAGATCTGATGGTATCCTGAGTATGCATCAAGGAATGAAAGCAGGTCACATCTGGCCGTGGAGTCGACAATCTGGTCGATGCGCGGCAAGGGAAACGGATCTTTAGGACAAGCCTTATTAACATCGGTAAAATCGATGCAAAGTCTCCATTTCCCATTTGCTTTGCGCACAACAACAGGATTGGCCAACCATGTCGGATGGAGCACACCTCTGACGAGGCCTGCCGCTTCCAACTTCCTGATTTCTTCTGCAATGAACTCTTGGCGCTCCACTGCTTGTTTTCTGACTTTTTGCTTGACGGGCCACGCGTGAGGACAGACGGCAAGGTGGTGCTCAATCACTTTCCTGGGAACGCCGGGGATGTCAGATGGTTGCCAGGAAAACACATTGACATTCCCCCGCAGGAAAGCGACGAGCGCGCTTTCCTATTTGGGGTCTAGAGTGGCACTGATGGTGAAGGTACCACCAGTGCCGTCCTCCTTGGCGGACACCTTCTTGGTCGTTGGCGGGGCTGCCATCGACTTCTTGCTGTTGCCGGTGGAGCTCGATGGTGCGTCCTCGACGGTAGCGCTGCACTCCGAAGAGGTGCGCTTGCCGGAGTGGGCACTAGAGCACTTGCCGGGCTTAGTCTTCTTCTTGCCGGCGGAGCTCGATGGCGCATTCTCGACGGCACCGCAGCACTCCGAAGAGGTGCGTTTGCCGGAGTAGGCACCAGAGCTCTTGCCGGGCTTGGCTTTCTTCCCTCCGGGGGCTTCAGCGGCAAGCGGCTTGTGATCCACTGCGGCTGCTGCTTCCCGGTAGATCTTGTCGGCACAGACAAGGGCATCCTTCTTGTCGTCAGGGACAGAGATGACACTCATCGGGCCTGGCATCTTGAGCATGTTGTATGCGTAGTGAGAGGCCGCCATGAACTTGGCGAGCGCCGGCCGGCCAAGAATCCCGTTGTAGGGTAACGGGAAGTCGGCAACGTCGAAGGTGATCCTCTCTGTCCTGAAGTTCAGCTCGCTGCCAAATGTCACTGGCAACGTTATCTTCCCCTTCGGCTTGCTCCTTCCCGGGTTGATTCCTTGGAATGTGCCGGTCTCTTCGAGCTCGCTGTCGGGGACTTGGAGTTTCTGGAGCACAGCGGAGGAGATCAGGTTCAAGCCGGCCCCGCCGTCGACTAGCATCTTAGTGACCTTGAGGTTGCGGACTGTCGGTGAGACCAACATCGGCAAGCACCCGATCGCAGTTGTGCGGTCAGGGTGGTCCTCAATATCGAAGATGATAGGCATGCTGGACCACTTCAGAGGCCTGCGCGACTCGGCGGGTGGTTCCGCTGCATTGACTTCCCATGCCCATTGTTTGAGCTGGCGATGAGAAGCGTGCAGAGAAGCACCACCGTCCACGCACAAGACCTCTGTGGCTTTCTGAAACTCCTGCTCACTGGTCTCGACATCATCCATGTCTTCGTCTTCGTCGTCGTCTTCCTCCTTGTCGCGGCCGCGGGGAGGTCTGTCTGCTTGCCGCTGCTTGTCCTTGTCGCGGCGTCCCCCCTAGCCGGGGCGCTTCGTGCCGGATCCTCCGCCACCCCCTCGGGCCTTCTCCTTGTCGCGCCGCTCGTACTCGGCCTTTTGCAGTTCGACGAGCCGCTCGACCTGTTTGCAGCTCTGGAGGTCATGGCCCTTGGTGCGGTGGATCTTGCAATACTGTTTGTTTGTGCCGTCCCGTTTGTCGGCGACCGCCACGGCCTGGCTGTTGGCGCATCCGGCAACCCCCTTGCCGGAGCTACCAGCCTGGGCCTTCTTGGCGGCGCCTTCATCACCGGACTGCTCAACAACCAGTACTTCTTGGCTCTTCCTCTTCCTGCTGCTCCGCCGCCGGTTCTTCCTCGCCGGGGCGGTGTCGTCACTGTCAGATTCTGCTGCCCCAATGTTCTCTCCGGGGAGTTTCCTCCCTTCCTCAGCACGTGCACACTTGTCGGCCAGGGCATAGAGCTCGCTGACGTCTTTGATCTTGCACATCGCCATCTCCTCCCTCATCCTGTGGTTGCGCACGTTCTGATGGAACACACTAATGACCGCGGCAGGGTGGACATCGGGGATGTTGTAGTGCACACGGCTGAATCTCTGAATGAACTTGCGCAGAGGTTCTCCCTCCTTCTGGACGAGCAGATGAAGGTCGCTCGCTTGGCCATGGGGTTTGTGGCCGCCTGTAAAGGCGCCGACAAACTGATGGCACAAGTCTGTCCAGGAGGTTATGGAGTTGTCCGGCAAGTGCATGAGCCAAGATCTGACGTTGGGCTTGAGCACCAGTGGGAAGTAGTTGGCAATGATCTTGTCGTATCGCCCCCCGGCAGCCTGCACCGCAATGGTGTAGATGCTGAGGAACTCCGACGGATGCGACTTGCCGTCGTACTTCTCTGGTACGTCTGGCTTGAAATTCTTAGTGCTGGGCCACTGGACTTGCCGCAGCTCGCGGGTGAACGCAGGGCAACCTACCGCGTACGGCAGGTCGCCTGGTCCTCCCGGTGCATGCATGTCAACAGAGGGTCCGGCGCGCTCGTCTGACTGACGCCGCGTTTCTCTCCGACGCTCGATGCGAGTGCGAGCGCCTTCTTGCTTCCGTTCGTGAAGAACTTGGCGTTGATCGCGACGAGTTCGCGGATTCGACGACGCGGTGGAGTCGTTGTCGTGATGGCTCCGGCGAGTCGACGATCTCGGCCTCTGGGGCGGGGAATGCACGGTGGTTGCACCCCCACCGGTCTTGGCACCATCGGTTCGCGCCTGGCCGACCTGCCGCGGCTGCGACGCACTGTGCTGCCGCGGGGTGTCGCCGTTAGCGAAACCGATGAGACTCTGTATCGTAGCCCTCCAGTCGTCGAGCTTGTCCGCCGTCGGAGGGTAATCTAGGAGCAGTTGAGCTCGTGCTAGAGCTTCGGCTGGATTGGCGGGCAGCGGCGGCGAACGGCGCGTGGAGCGGGATGTACTCGAACTTCTAACTACGTTAGAATGAGTAGCACCCGGTCCAGGCAGCCGCGCTACGCTCGCGCCAACACGCTGGTGTGCTTGTTGGCCTTGAACGCCCTGGGATCCGCCAGTTCGATTTGGGTCCAGCGAGCGTATGGTACCGTGGGTACCAGGACGCGGCTGGTCCCGCGCCTCCTGAGATGGGCGTGGTGCATGCTCGGACACCGTGGTGCCATGAACTGGCCCGACGACGTCCATCCCGCCGCCGGTGCCGTCCCCACCACCCGTTTGCTCCTGGGGCGGTGGGTTCGACGCGGACGGACCAGCCACCTCCGAAGCTTTCTTCTTCGGCGGCATGTCGATGAAGACGATGGAAATCTGGCCTGTGCGGACGCCGGGTCAGGTTCACACAACCTCAACGCCCCTACCTGGCGCGCCAAAGATGTCGGGGGGAATCGGCTTGCTCGAACACCTATGGGGACCGGGCCCCTTTACTGGTTCGGCGGGGGGCGGAGGTTGCACGAAGAGCAGATCGAGGTGATGCACACGAGGGATTTACCCAGCTTCGGGCCGCAAGGATGCGTAAAACCCTACTGCTGCTTGGTGGGTTGTATTGTGTTCTTGCTCGGAGGCGCGTGGTGCTACAGTACACACGAGCCGCTGGCGAGACCGAGCGTGAAAGTGGGTGTCCTCCTCCCCTACGTGCGCATGGGGCCTCCTTTTATATGCTCAAGGGGTTACCCACAGGTGGCAGCGTAGGTGAGGGCAAAAATGGTAGAATGCTGTAGTGGGTACAGCTGCCTGCACAGTGGCTGCACAGTGCTATCATACCTAACTCTGACGGCGGGGGACAAAGGCATTAAATGCCCGTCCGCGTCGCCCATACGGTGCAGGAACAGGACCGTCAGGAGCGCCACCGTTTGCCACGATGGCGCCTCTGTCAGCTTCGCTTCACCACCGCATGCCCCTAGCTGCACAGCGTCCCGCCACGTGCGCCTGGGATGCCCCCAGAGCGACACGTTGGTGGGTGAGCTGGAGCGCAGGCACGGGGTGGTAACTTGCCGCGGCAAGCGCCTTGCCGCGGTGGATGTCTTGTCGCGCCCGGGAACTTGTTGCTCACCGGGCCTTGCCGGAGCGCGAGACGCACTGTGGCGGGGTCCTTGTCGTGCCGTGATTGGCCTTCCCGGCAAGCTCCTCTAGCCGGGGTCTTGTGCTTCGAGCGGCAGTCCCGGCAAGCTCCTCTTGCCAGGGCCTCGCTCTCTTCGGGTGGCCTTCCCGGCAAGCTCCTCTTGCCGGGGCCTTGTCTCAAACACTTTATTCTTGAATGGGCCAAGAGGGGGCCATGGAGGGTCTTGGCGATCACCTGGCAAGCCTTGCCGCGGGGGGGGGGGGGGGGTGGGGTGGCTGCGACTGCCCGTGCACAAGTTCGGGGTACTAAGGTACCCCTACTTTAGTACACCGACACAGAGAATACCTTGCTGAAAACCGCTTATCATTTCCTTCTGCTCCTCGTTGGGTTCGACACTCTTACTTATCGAAAGGACTACGATAGATCCCCTATACTTGTGGGCCATCAAGACTCTTTTCTAGCGCCGTTGCCGGGGAGTGAAGCGCCTTTGGTAGGTGGAATTTGGTAAGGAAAAATTTATATAGTGTGCTGAAATTTACTGTCACTTGTTACTATGGAAAGTAATCCTCTGAGGGGCTTGTTCGGGGTATTTTCACCCCGACCAGTAGAGCAAAGAGTTGCTCCTCAACCTATTGAACCTAATGAAAATGAAATTATTCCCTTTGAAGTTCCTTCGGGTATGTTAGAAAAACTGCTAGCTAATACTTTTACAGGAGATGGAACAAAGCATCCTGATGAACATCTACTCTATGTGGATGAAGTTTGTGGATCATTTAAGCTTGCATGTATACCCGATGATGTTGTTAAGAAGAAGGTCTTCCCTTTATCTTTGAAGGGATCGGAGATGCATCGACATGGTATAGGCTATGTGATGATACGGGGTCATGGAACTATAAATGAATGAAGTTGGAATTTCATCAAAAGTATTATCCTATGCATCTTGTTCATCGTGATCGCAATTATATATATAATTTTTGGCCTCGTGAAGGAGAAAGCATCGCTCAAGCTTGGGGGAGGCTTAAATCAATGTTATATTCATGCCGCAATCATGAGCTCTCAAGAGAGATAATTCTTCTAAAAAATTATGCTCGGCTTTCTGAAAACAATCGCATCATGCTCGATACTTCTTGTGCTGGCTCTTTTATGATGAAGACTATTGAATTCAAATGGAATTTATTATATAGAATTAAACGCAACTCTGAAGATTGGGATCTCAACGAAGGTAAGGAGTCAGGTATGACACCTAAGTTTGATTGTGTTAAGTCTTTTATGGATACCGATGTTTTCCGTAAATTTAGCACTAAATATGGACTTGACTCTGAGATAGTAGCTTCTTTCTGTGAATCTTTTGCTACTTATGTTGATCTCCCCAAGGAGACGTGGTTTAAATATCATCCTCCCATAGAAGTAAAAGTAGCTGCACCTACTAAAGTTGAAGAAAAGACTGTCACTTATAATGATCCTATTGTTCCTACTTCTTATGTTGAGAAACCACCTTTCCCTGTTAGGATAAAGGATCATGCTAAATCTTCAACTGTGGTTCGTAAAATCAATATTAGAACTTATACACCTCCTGAGCAAGTTAAAGTTGAACCTAATATTGCTATTGTTAAAGATCTCTTGTCTGATAATATTGATGGGCATGTTATTCAATTCTGCGATGAAACTGCTATAATTGCTAAACCTTGTGCTAAAGATAAACATAGACCTATGGTAGGCGTGCATGTTATTTCTGTTAAAATAGGAGATCATTGTTATCATGGCTTATGTGATATGGGTGCTAGTGCTAGTGTTATACCTATTACCTTATATGAAGAAATTAAGCATGAAATTGCACCTGCTGAGTTAGAAGATATTGATGTCACAATTAAACTTGCCAATAGAGATACTATATCAGCAATGGGAATTGTTAGAGATATTGAAGTCTTGTATGGGAAAACTAAATATCCTGCTGATTTTCTTGTTCTTGGTTCCCCACAAGATAGCTTTTGTCCCATTATTTTTGGTAGACCCTTCTTGAATACTGTTAATGCTAAGATAGACTGCGAAAAGAATGTTGTTACTATTGGCTTGAATGATATGATTCATGAGTTTAATTTCTCTGAATTTAGTAGACAACACCATGAAGAAGAATTGCCTAGTAAGGAAGAAATTATTGGTCTTGCTTATATTGTCGTACCTTCTAGTGATCCTTTAGAAAAATATTTGCTAGACCATGAAAATGATATGTTTATGAATGAAAGAAGGGAAATAGATGAAGTATTATTTAAGCAGGGACCTATTCTGAAACTCAATTTTCCTGTTGAAATCCTAGGGGATTGTAACGCCCACGATGCGGCTATATCTCCCACGTGTCGAAGCACGACTTAGAGGCATAACCGCATTGAAAGCAATGTCGCAACTGAGGTAATCTTCACACAACCCATGTAATACATAAGGGGGAAAAATACATAGTTGGCTTACAATCACCACTTCACACAAATACATGAATAAAGCAATACATCATACAGTTACAATCAGGGCCCGACTATGGAGCCAAAATAAAAGAAGAAACCCCAAAAGCGACAAAGGTTCACGATCGACCCCAACTGGGCCCACTACTGATCGACTAGAACGAAACATCATAAAGGACAAGATCTTCATCAAGCTCCTCCTTGAGCTCGGGAGATTCACCTGCTCGGTCTCAGCGGCACCTGCAAACTGGTTTTGGAAGTATCTGGTGAGTCACGGGGACTCAGCAATCTCACACCCGCGAGATCAAGACTATTTAAGCTTATAGGTAGGGTAAAAGGTATGAGGTGGAGCTGCAGCAAGCGACTAGCATATATGGTGGCTAACATACGCAAAAAGAGAGCGAGAAGAGAAGGCAAGGCACGGTCGAACAACTATGATCAAGAAGTGATCCTGAAACTACTTACGTCAAGCATAACTCCAACAACCGTGTTCACTTCCCGGACCCAGCCGAGAAGAGACCATCACGGTTACACACGCGGTTGGTGTATTTTAATTAAGATCGACTTCGGGTTTTCTACAACCGGACATTAAAAAATTCCCATCTGCCCATAACCGCGGGCACGGCTTTCGAAAGTTCAAACCCTGCAGGGGTGTCCCAACTTAGCCCATTATAAGCTCTCGCGATAAACGAAGGATATTCCTTCTCCCCGGGAAGAACCGATCAGTCTCGGAATCCCGGCTACAAGACATTCCGACAGTAATAAAACAAGACCAGCAAAGCCGCCCGGATGTGCCGACAAATCCTGATAGGAGCTGCACATATCTCGGTCTCAGGGCACACCGGATGAGCCAGACGTCGGGTTGGCATAGACCCTGATTGCCCAGGGGGCGCCGGACATCGCTCGGTTTGGACCAACACTCGAAGGAGAACTGGCCCGGGGGGCAAAAATAAAGATGACCCTCGGGCTCCGAAAACCCAAGGGAAATAAAAGGGCATAGGTGAGGCAAATGGTAAAACCAATGTTGGGCCTCGCTGGTAAAGTCTTATTCAAAGCGAACTGTCAAGGGGGTCCCATAAATAACCCGACCGCGTTAGGGACGCAAAATCCGGGAACATAACACCGATATGACGGAAACTAGGGTGGCAAGAGTGGAACAAAACACCAGGCATAAGGCCGAGCCTTCCACCCTTTACCTAGTATATAGATGCATTAATTAAATAAGATATATTGTTATATCCCAACAAGTAAACATGTTCCAACAAGGAACACCAAGTCCATGTTCCAACAAGAAACAAACTTCATCTTCACCTGCAACTAACAACGCTATAAAAGGGGCCGATCAAAGCGGTAACATAGCCAAACAACGGTTTGCTAGGACAAGGTGGGTTAGAGGCTTGGTTTAACAATATGGGAGGCACGATAAGCAAGTGGTTGGTATCGCAGCATAGGCATAGCAAAAGAGCGAGCAACTAGAAAGCAAAGATAGAAGTGATTTCGAGGGTATGGTCATCTTGCCTGAAATCCCGCAAGGAAGAAGAACGAGTCCATGAAGAAGACAAACGGACGTAGTCGAACGGGTCCTCACAAACGCGATGATAACGGAATCAACCCGAAGAAGCAACACCGGAAAGAAGCACACAACATAGTAAACAAACAACACATGAATATGACATGATGCATAAACAAGAATGATGCATGTCCGGTTTAATGAAGCATGGCATGGCAAATGCAACAAACAACACTACAAATTAAGTGGATCACAATATACAACGAGTTGCATATTGACGAAACACCACAACAATTATTTAGTTCTCTCTTGTTTATGTACCCAACAATTTTAAATGTTTTTTACATGGCAAGGGGTGAAGCACAACAAAACTATCTATCTAGACAAGTTTAAATGAGGCCGGAACAACAAACAATAATTCCAGAAAACTCCTCGTATGCACATTTCAAATTTGGTACTGTTCTGCCTAAAACATATTTTAATATTGTTAAACAGGAAAGTGAAGTGCAACATGTTAAACTAGGCATTTTTCCACCCCATTTACATATATAATTTATTAAAATCCGAGTTACGGTTAAATAGTTAAGAATTAAATCATTTTACCATGGCATAGGAGCAAATTTAAACAAACAGCATTTTAATCATGTTAAACATAGATGAAAGTTGGATATTATTAAACTACACAATTTTCTGAGCATTTCTAATATATAAATCATTTTAAACCGATGCACGGTTAGTGAGTTATTAAATGCATGATCTAGAGGGACTTTTCTGAAAAACATCCAACTCTGGAAAAATAACTAAATACGCAGACGCTGAAAAAAACATAAGCGGGCCGAAACTGGGTGGCCTAGTAGGAACAGGAGCCGGGGGGGCAGCTCACCATGGGCCAAGGCCCAGGAAGGAAGAGGAGAGAGGCCCGCAAGGGGGCGCGCTGGGCCGGCCTGCCTAAGGCCCACGGGGGCGAGGGCCGCGGTCAACGGGGAGGGCGGCGCGGATCGGGGCTCCTCCTGACCGATCTGGAAGGTGGCGGCGGCCTACGGCGACAACGCCGGCGACGAGGCGAGACGCGGAGGAGACCGGGGCGGCGGAAACGGTACCGGCGGTGGGCCTCCATGCGGCGGCGGATCCTGGTGAGGGAGAGAGAGATATCTGGTGAGAGAGAGGCGGCGGATCCGGTTAGAGAGAGAGAGAGATCCGGTGAGAGAGAGAGAGAGAGAAAGAGAGAAGAAGAAGGAGGAGCAAGGCGACGGCAGCGTGACCTGGGCGACGGAGGAGGCGGGGTCCGGCCTGGGAGGCGGCCGGCGGCGGGGCTGCAAGGCGGCGAGGGAGGCGGCCTGCGGCGGGGAAGGATCGAGGGGCTCCTCCTCTCGAGCGGTGCGGGAGCGAGGATCCAGGCGGCGGCGGGGTTCGGGCCCGTCTTGGCCCGGCGCGGACCGACATGGGCCGGGCGGGCCTCGGCGGCAGGGAAGCCAGGGGGGACGCGTGGCAGCGCCTGGGTGGTTGCGGCCATCGGCTGGAGGCGGCGCGCCCGCTGGCGACTCGCCAAGTGGCGGCGAAGGGCTTGGCCGGCGCGGAAAACGAGGCAGAGGAGGCTGGTAGCGGCGGCCGGTGATTAGGGGGGCGGAAATTTAGGAGGAGGGGTAGGTAGCTGCCCAAAATGGAAGGGAAGGTCTATATATAGACAAGGGGGCTAGGTTAGGGGGATTTTGTCCGTTCCGGAGCCGTTCGATCCCGATCGGACGACCCGGAGCGGAGGGGGCTAGATAGGTGGGCTAGGAGAGGGGGTTTTCGGGCTGTGCTAGAGTGGTTGGGCTGAGAGGAGAGGAGAGAAGAGGAGTGCAGCCCGGCAACTATTTCCGGAGACCGAAAACGTCCGACGAAGGTACCGGCAACGGCACCGCTATATGTTTAACGGTTGGGCTAACAAACGGACTCCGAATGCGATGAAACTTGGCAGGCGGTCTACTAACAACAAAACAACACCGCACGCCAAACTTCAACCCATTCCGAGAACATTTTCCGGCCACTTATAAAATAATATTCGGACATGCCGCGGGCGCGTGCTAGTGTGGTGGTCTCAGAACGGACAAGGGAGAGAACTCGGAGAACCCGGACGGATGCAAGTTTCGAAAAATATGATGATGCAATGCGGAAGATGACATGGCAAGATGCAACACGCAAGCAAATGACAAAGCAACAACAGCGAATAACTGGCGGACACCTGGCGCATCAGATCCAGGGCGTTACAACACTCCACCACTACGAGAGGATCTCGTCCCGAGATCTAGAATGGCACCGGAGGGAAAACGGAAGAACAAGAGGTAAAACAATGTTGCTTCTTTGACAAAAGAGTGAAACCAATGAACCTTGAAAGGTTGAACAAAATGAAAGAACGAAAACAATGAAGATGAACAAAGTTGAAAACACTCCATTAGAAAAAAGGAACAAGGGATACGACGAGAATCAAGAGGTTTAGTGATAAGATAGATATTGAAATCACTCCGGTTAAAACAAGATAGGAAGGAATAAGAATGATATAATTTGGCAGCACTCCGACTGGAAAAGGAAGGGATTGAACATGATCTTGGCAAAATGAAAGCAGTTAGATGAGACTCCGGTTAGAAGAGGAATGATAGACATAACACTCCGATTAAATCGATAAGCAAGGAAAGAACACGATCCTCACAATTTGAGATGATGTGAAAAGAGAGCAACATCACAATGCCTTCGGGACAAATGAAAGAGTGGAATCAAGAGAACAGAGAAGAAAACAACAACTTTTATCACAATTGAATTTGAAAGGGTCTCCTTAAAAGAAAGATTGAACGGAGTTGTTGGAAAACTAACAACGAAAAGACTAAACTTGCAGTGGACTTATGGCAAACATCTCAAAATGATGAGGTGACAACCGGCCACTAACGATAAATTAATTGGATTGTTATCAACAAGGAGACGAGAAACTTATTTCACCGGGAGGACAAATGAAGAACTTGGATCATTTATAAGCACCATAAATAGCAACAATCCTTAGGGAAAGCTTTAGGTGAAATATAATCCAAGATAACTCCAAGGAAGAAATTGATGGATTTAAATTACCTCATTCTTGACAACATGTGAATCATGAAGCACGAACTCAAATTGTCAAGAATGGCATAACACCAACTCAAATGATAAGGTAGAACGAATTGCACCTTGAAATGCAAGAAGAAGAAATGCTTGAACTCCTCCAAACAAAACATGTGTTGAACACCATGTTTATTTTAGAGTAGCTTGGCGGATCTTAACTTCGAGAAAAAATCTTGAAGACGAAAACGAGAATGAAAGGAATCCTCGATGAACCATCATGAAGAAACTTCATGAAGAACTCCGGTAAACAAAAGGATGATAGAAAGAAAGAGAAGTTGAAAACACAAGGTGAACCTTGCGATGATTTAGATGGAGCTTTGGAATGATATAACCGAGAAAACTTGGAACTCCCGAAAGAAAGATGAGCAAATGAAATCAAGAATTTTGATGAATCTCCGGAATAAGGAATTAATCACTTGGATGAAGCAAGGATAAGAATTATGTTATGCGTATCCCTCACCAATTTAAATTGATGGCAATCCACGGATTTGGCATACTACTTATTCTCGTAGCAAGGATGAAGATAGATATAGCTCAACTTGAGAAGGTCTTCAACGATCCACCGGTAGAATTTGGAAAGCACGAATGCATTTATATGATAAACGAAGGAAGAAGAATCTTGGAAGAACCAGCGTAAGAATTGGAAATTAAAGTAGCAAAGGCACAATTCACCGGGAAGAATTAGAAAACGAATAAAGATACTTGACAGAATTTACATACAAATGAACGAATAGATCACGAGCTGGTTAGAGAATACTAGAGTGATGCACCGGTAAGATTTGTAGAATGAACGGAGAGACATCAATTTAGAATAATTGAAGAACGAAGCTGAAAACTTAGAACGAATAAATCTGAGATGACGGGCTCCGGAGAATCAAACTGAAAAGACTCCTGAAATGCTCCGGATGGGTGCAAAGACTTCTCACAATCAAAACAATTATGAGAGGATGACAAAAAGCTAGAACCATGAATCATTCTTCGGTCTTCCAATGTTGAGAACGATGATGAGAAACACCAAGAATTGTTGAGATAGACCGGGATGAAAATTAGAAAGGTTGACCCAACGATGAAAAGAGTTTGAAAGATTTTGGAGAAAGACATATGACTGATGGTAAATCATTCTTACATCAAACTTTGAAAAGAATTTAGAAGCTCCGGGAAAATTAGAAGAGTCAGGTAAGATCCTGGGAAAAGACCTGTGGGTTAGGGCCCACTCAAAAGAAACACCGTTGAAAGAATTGCTTGAAAGGGAGATTGCACCGGTTGATTTAAATGACTTGAATGAGATAGCATCCACAAAAGAAATTGAGTGAATTGAGAATGGAAACTTGAATCTTCTGAGATATCTTCAACACTCCGGAACAAATGAACAGCGAGAGGTGAATGATTAAGAGGTACACCGGCATGAGAAAACATTATAAACTAGGAAAAGATATGATTGATAAATCTTGAATTGGAACCACTGGAGAAGAAAAGAATGATGAATGACGGACTTGAAACTCTTGACCATCTTCATGATAATCACCAGATAAGAACATTGAAGGAGAAGAATGGAGAGGCTTCACAAGAATAAAATGGTTACTTGATTGAGAAATCTGAGTCCTTGAAGAAATAAGGGTGGGAGGGCGGGAAAAACAAAGACAACTTGGAGCGGATGAAAGCAAACACCGTTGAGAAGAACTGAATACTTGATCTTGCGAATGTTGAAGTGATCGGATCCACTTGAAGAGAGACACACCGGTTGAAAAGGATTGACATGATAAACTCGATGATCAAGAAGGATTAGTATTCACATAGAAATATGAGAACACCATTTAGGAAAGGTATGGATTCAACATTTGACATCGAAGCAACTCGAATACCATAAAACAAATCAAAAACAAAGGATTGGCTTGTATAGTAAGCCGGAAACAAACATATGATAGATCCCATATCGTATCATGTGTCTGTTGGAAAGATATCCTACGAGATACTTGAATTCCCACTTATAAACTCCCGAAACTTTCTGGTTATGCAATCAGGTGTTGGGGATACAGGGGACACAAAATATATCACCCAAACTAACAATACCTAGATCCAGCTGTATCCATCCTTCAACACATAACCAAGAAACCTTCCGAAATCATCTACCTCAACCTTCGAAAACACATCCGTTATACAAGTCATGGCAATACTCCCGCACTCGCCTCAGTACTGGGCTATCAGGGTTATCTCACCAACAACTGTACAAAAGAGATTTCCGATGTCGGCGTACTAAACTCAGGTATTCCAAAACCGCAACGATAAGATTATGACGACAACACCTCGGAGCTCAACTCCCCGGGACACTGCCACAACCCCTAAATGTCAGGAGGCAACCAAGACAATGTTGTCATCATAAAACCATTGGAACGATTGTAATATACCCGCGTGATCCTAAAAATTTTTTTTAGTGAAATTTGAGAAGAGAAGAGTCAAAACTCTACGTCAGGATGCCTTACCAGAAGGTCGAAGGGACTGGGGAGTAAAAAGAATTCCTAAACTCTCCGATATATAATTCCTAAATGACTCAAAACATTTTTCTAGACACAACTCGGCCACTAAAGACGATCAAACAGTGGGGGCTCCTAAGGTCGGGGAAGGCTCTGATACCGACTTGTGACACCCTCGATGCGGCTATATCTCCCACGTGTCGAAGCACGACTTAGAGTCATAACTGCATTGAAAGCAATGTCGCAAGTGAGGTAATCTTCACACAACCCATGTAATACATAAGGGGGAAAAATACATAGTTGGCTTACAATCGCCACTTCACACAAATACATGAATAAAGCAATACATCATACAGTTACAATTAGGGCCCGACTATGGAGCCAAAATAAAAGAAGAAACCCCAAAAGCGACAAAGGTCCACGATCGACCCCAACTGGGCCCACTACTGATCGACTAGAACGAAACATCATAAAGGACAAGATCTTCATCAAGCTCCTCCTTGAGCTCGGGAGATTCACCTGCTCGGTCTCAGCGGCACCTGCAAACTGGTTTTGGAAGTATCTGGTGAGTCACGGGGACTCAGCAATCTCACACCCGCGAGATCAAGACTATTTAAGCTTATAGGTAGGGTAAAAGGTATGAGGTGGAGCTGCAGCAAGCGACTAGCATATATGGTGGCTAACATACGCAAAAAGAGAGCGAGAAGAGAAGGCAAGGCACGGTCGAACAACTATGATCAAGAAGTGATCCTGAAACTACTTACGTCAAGCATAACTCCAACAACCGTGTTCACTTCCCGGACCCAGCCGAGAAGAGACCATCACGGTTACACACGCGGTTGGTGTATTTTAATTAAGATCAACTTCGGGTTTTCTACAACCGGACATTAACAAATTCCCATCTGCCCATAACCGCGGGCACGGCTTTCGAAAGTTCAAACCCTGCAGGGGTGTCCCAACTTAGCCCATTATAAGCTCTCGCGATCAACGAAGGATATTCCTTCTCCCCGGGAAGACCCGATCAGTCTCGGAATCCCGGCTACAAGACATTCCGACAGTAATAAAACAAGACCAGCAAAGCCGCCCGGATGTGCCGACAAATCCTGATAGGAGCTGCACATATCTCGGTCTTAGGGCACACCGGATGAGCCAGACGTCGGGTTGGCATAGACCCTGATTGCCCAGGGGGCGCCGGACATCGCTCGGTTTGGACCAGCACTCGAAGGAGAACTGGCCCGGGGGGCTAAAATAAAGATGACCCTCGGGCTCCGGAAACCCAAGGGAAATAAAAGGGCATAGGTGAGGCAAATGGTAAAACCAATGTTGGGCCTCGCTGGTAAAGTCTTATTCAAAGCGAACTGTCAAGGGGGTCCCATAAATAACCCGACCGCGTTAGGGACGCAAAATCCGGGAACATAACACCGATATGACGGAAACTAGGGTGGCAAGAGTGGAACAAAACACCAGGCATAAGGCCGAGCCTTCCACCCTTTACCTAGTATATAGATGCGTTAATTAAATAAGATATATTGTTATATCCCAACAAGTAAACATGTTCCAACAAGGAACAACAAGTCCATGTTCCAACAAGAAACAAACTTCATCTTCACCTGCAACTAACAACGCTATAAAAGGGGCCGAGCAAAGCGGTAACATAGCCAAACAACGGTTTGCTAGGACAAGGTGGGTTAGAGGCTTGGTTTAACAATATGGGAGGCACGATAAGCAAGTGGTAGGTATCACAGCATAGGCATAGCAAAAGAGCGAGCAACTAGCAAGCAAAGATAGATGTGATTTCGAGGGTATGGTCATCTTGCCTGAAATCCCGCAAGGAAGAAGAACGAGTCCATGAAGAAGACAAACAGACGTAGTCGAACGGGTCCTCACAAACGCGATGATAACGGAATCAACCCGAAGAAGCAACACCGGAAAGAAGCACACAACATAGTAAACAAACAACACATGAATATGACATGATGCATAAACAAGAATGATGCATGTACGGTCTAATGAAGCATGGCATGGAAAATGCAACAAACAACACTACAAATTAAGTGGAGCACAATATACAACGAGTTGCATATTGACGAAACACCACAACAATTATTTAGTTCTCTCTTGTTTATGTACCCAACAATTTTAAATGTTTTTAACATGGCAAGGGGTGAAGCACAACAAAACTATCTATCTAGACAAGTTTAAATGAGGCCGGAACAACAAACAACAATTCCGGAAAACTCCTCATATGCACATTTCAAATTTGGTACTGTTCTGCCTAAAACATATTTTAATATTGTTAAACAGGAAAATGAAGTGCAACATGTTAAACTAGGCATTTTTCCACCCCATTTACATATATAATTTATTAAAATCCGAGTTACGGTTAAATAGTTATGAATTAAATCATTTTACCATGGCATAGGAGCAAATTTAAACAAACAGCATTTTAATCATGTTAAACATAGATGAAAGTTGGATATTATTAAACTACACAGTTTTCTGAGCATTTTTCATATATAAATCATTTTAAACCGATGCACGGTTAGTGAGTTATTAAATGCATGATCTAGAGGGACTTTTCTGAAAAACAGCCAACTCTGGAAAAATAACTAAATACGCAGACGCTGAAAAAAACATAAGCGGGCCGAAACTGGGTGGCCTAGTAGGAACAGGAGCCGGGGGGGCAGCTAATCACGGGCCAAGGCCCAGGTAGGAAGGAGGAGAGAGGCCCGCAAGGGGGCGCGCTGGGCCTGCCTGCCTATGGCCCACGCGGGCGAGGGCCGCGGTCAACGGGGAGGGCGGCGCGGATCGGGGATCCTCCCGACCGATCTGGAAGGTGGCGGCGGCCTACGGCGACAACGCCGGCGACGAGGCGAGACGCGGAGGAGACTGGGGCGGCGGAAACGGTACCGGCGGCGGGCCTCCATGCGGCGGCGGATCCTGGTGAGGGAGAGAGAGAGATCCAGTGAGAGAGAGGCGGCGGATCCGGTGAGAGAGAGAGAGATCCGGTGAGAGAGAGAGAGAGAGAGAAAGAGAGAAGAAGAAGGAGGAGCAAGGCGACGGCAGCATGACCTGTGCGACGGAGGAGGCGGGGTCCGGCCTGGGAGGCGGCCGGCGGCGGGGCTGCAAGGCGGCGATGGAGGCGGCCTGCGGCGGGGAAGGATCGAGGGGCTCCTCCTCTCGAGCGGTGCGGGAGCGAGGATCCAGGCGGCGGCGGGGTTCGGGCCCGTCTCGGCCCGGCGCGGACCGACGTGGGCCGGGCGGGCCTCGGCGGCGGGGAAGCCAGGGGGGACGCGTGGCAGCGCCTGGGTGGTTGCGGCCGTCGGCTGGAGGCGGCGCGCCCACTGGCGACTCGCCAAGTGGCGGCGAAGGGCTTGGCCGGCGCGGAAAACGAGGCAGAGGAGGCTGGTGGCGGCGGCCGATGATTAGGGGGGCGGAAATTTAGGAGGAGGGGTAGGTAGCTGCCCAAAATGGAAGGGAAGGTCTATATATAGACAAGGGGGCTAGGTTAGGGGGATTTTGTCCGTTCCGGAGCCGTTCGATCCCGATCGGACGACCCGGAGCGGAGGGGGCTAGATTGGTGGGCTAGGAGAGGGGGTTTTCGGACTGTGCTAGAGTGGTTGGGCTGAGAGGAGAGGAGAGAAGAGGAGTGCAGCCCGGCAACTATTTCCGGAGACCGAAAACGTCCGACGAAGGTATCGGCAACGGCACCGCTATATGTTTAACGGTTGGGCTAACAAACGGACTCCGAATGCGATGAAACTTGGCAGGCGGTCTACTAACAACAAAACAACACTGCACGCCAAACTTCAACCCATTCCGAGAACATTTTCCGGCCACTTATAAAATAATATTCGGACATGCCGCGGGCGCGTGCTAGTGTGGTGGTCTCAGAACGGACAAGGGAGAGAACTCGGAGAACCCGGACGGATGCAAGTTTCGAAAAATATGATGATGCAATGCGGAAGATGACATGGCAAGATGCAACACGCAAGCAAATGACAAAGCAACAACAGCGAATAACTGGCGGACACCTGGCGCATCAGATCCGGGGCGTTACAGGGATCCTCCTCCACCCAAGGGTGATCACGTGTTTGAGCTTAAACCGTTGCCTGATAATCTTAAATATTCTTATCTTGATGAAAAGAAGATATATCCTGTTATTATTTGTGCTAACCTTTCAGAGCATGAAGAAGAGAGATTATTGAAAACTCTGAAGAAGCACCGTGCTGCTATTGGATATACTCTTGATGATCTTAAGGGCATTAGTCCCACTCTATGTCAACATAAAATAAATTTGGAAGAAGACGCCAAGACAGTCCGTGATCATCAATGAAGGCTTAATCCTAAGATGAAAGAAGTGGTAAGAAAAGAAATACTAAAGCTTCTGGAGGCAGGTATAATATATCCCGTTGCTGATAGTCAGTGGGTAAGTCCTGTCCATTGTGTCCCTAAGAAGGGAGGTGTTACTGTTGTTCCTAATGATAAAGATGAATTGATTCCGCAAAGAATTATTACAGGTTATAGGATGGTAATTGATTTCCGTAAATTAAATAAGGCTACTAAAAAGGATCATTACCCCTTACCTTTTATCGATCAAATGCTAGAAAGATTATGCAAACATACACATTATTGCTTTCTAGATGGTTATTCTGGTTTCTCTCAAGTACCTGTGTCAGCTAAAGATCAATCAAAGGCCACTTTTACTTGCCCTTTTGGTACTTTTGCTTATAGATGTATGCCTTTTGGTTTATGTAATGCACCCGTTACCTTTCAAAGATGCATGATGGCTATATTCTCCGACTTTTGTGAAAAGATTTGTGAGGTTTTCATGGATGACTTTTCCGTCTATGGATCTTCTTTTGATGATTGCTTGAGCAATCTTGATCGAGTTTTGCAGAGATGTGAGGAAACTAATCTTGTCTTGAATTGGGAAAAGTGCCACTTTATGGTTAATGAAGTTATTTTTCCGAGGTTTGGAGTCCCTAGATATTTAATTATTGATGGTGGTTCACATTTTATTCATGGTGCTTTACGTAAAATGTTTGCTAAGTATGATGTTAATCATAGAATTGCATCTCCTTATCACCCACAGTCTAGTGGTCAAGTAGAATTGAGTAATAGAGAGCTCAAATTAATTTTGCAAAAGACTGTCAATAGGTCTAGAAAGAATTGGTCCAAGAAACTTGATGATGCATTATGGGCGTATAGAACTGCATATAAAAATCCTGTGGGTATGTCTCCGTATAAAATGTTTTATGGAAAAGCATGTCACTTACCTCTCGAACTAGAACATAAGGCATATTGGGCTATTAAAGAGCTCAACTATGATTTCAAACTTGCCGGTGAAAAGAGGTTATTTGATATTAGCTCACTTGATGAATGGAGAACCCAAGCTTATGAAAATGCCAAGTTGTTTAAAGAAAAAGTTAAAAGATGGCATGACAAAAGGAAACAAAAGCGTGAGTTTAATGTAGGTGATTATGTATTGTTATACAACTCTCATTTAAGATTTTTTGCAGGCAAACTTCTCTCTAAATGGGAAGGCCCCTACGTTATCGAGGAGGTCTATCGTTCCAGTGCCATAAAAATCAACAACTTCGAAGGCACAAATCCGGAGGTGGTAAACGGTCAAAGAATTAAACACTATATCTCAGGTAATCCCATAAATGTTGAAACCAATGTTATTGAAACCGTAACCCCGGAGGAATACATAAGGGACACTTTCCAGAATGTTTCAGACTCCAAAAAGGAATAGGTATGTGGTACGGTAATTAAACCGACTCCAAAACAATTTTTAAGGCAATATTTCTCCATTTTGGAATATTTAGAAAAATAGAAAAATAAGTAGCAGTCCGGGAAGGACACGAGGGCTCCACGAGGGTGGAGGGCGCGCCCTACCCCTTTGAGCGCGCCCCTACCTCGTGGGCACCTCGTGTGCCTTCCGGACTCCGTTTTCTTGCACATTACGTATTTTGGGCGGTAAAAATTCATTATATATTCTCCCGAAGGTTTTGACTCCCGTATCACACAAATATCCTTTGTTTTCGTTTCGAGCTGTTGCTGCTGCAGATTAGATCAACATGTCATCCCAGGATTCAGAAGGGGAAAGCTATGTGGATGATTAATTAGCAAATCCTAAGGTCTATGGAGATGTGGAGCATGATGGCTGGACTATGGAGGAAGAAGAGGACTACGAACCTAAGGGAAAGGAGGAGACGAGCTCAGATGAAAATGAAGCCCCATTACCTCAACCTGGGGACATGCATGTGGAGTTCAAAAAGTCCAGTCTCCCTGATAGGGTAAAGAAACCAAAGATCGAGTTTATCCCTTTTCGTCTTTTGCAGGAAAATAAGCAAGGCCTATGCAAAAAGATATTAACCCTAGAGTGGGAGATTAATGATTTGAGGGACCAAAATTCTATCCTCAAGCGTAAATTAAGGGAGAAGTCTATGTCATCAACTAAGTCAACATCACCACATCATCTTCACCGACAAAGAAGGAGGCATAATCACATGGGTATGGGCACCCCCCTTGACAACTGCCAAGCTTGGGGGAGGTGCCCCGGTATCGTATCACCATCACACTCCTATCCTTACCGTTTTTCTTAGTTCGATCCTATTAGTAGTATCTTGATCTAGTAGAATAAAGTTTATGGCATGATCTAGTTTTGAGTTTTGCTTTATGATCTCTCTATGTAATCGAGTCCGTGAGCTATATATATAATAAAGATTAGTGTTGAGTCAAGGGCTTGATTATTTTGCCAGGATCTTAGTGAATAAAAGAAAAGAGAAAAGAATAAAAAGAAACAAAGAGTTCGTATTGATCTTATTGAGAGTAATGACTTCACATAGAAAGAGTATGATGATTAAGAGTTGTTGGGAGTTGGCAAACATAGTTTTGGTCATCATCGCAATTAATAGGAAGTAATAAGGAAAGAGAGGTCTCACATATAAATATATTGTCTTTGACATCTTTTATGATTGGGAGCACTCATTAAAATATGACATGCTAAAGAGTTGATGTTGGACAAGGAAGACAACGTAATGAGTTATGTTTTCTTATATCTGAGATAAAGTATGTTGTCATGGATCATCCAACATGTTGAGCTTGCCTTTCCCCCTCATGCTAGCCAAATTCTCAGCACCAAGTAGAGATACTACTTGTGCTTCCAAAAACCCTTAAACCAGTTTTGCCATGAGAGTCCACCATATCTACCTATGGATTGAGTAAGATCCTTCAAGTAAGTTGTCATCAGTGCAAAGCAATAAAAATTTCTCTCTAAATATGTATGACTTATTAGTGTGGGAGAAAATAAGCTTTATACGATCTTGTGATGTGGAAGAAATAAAAGCGACAGACTGCATAATAAAGTTTCATATCACAAGGGGCAATATAAAGTGACGTTCTTTCGCATTAAGATTTTGTGCATCCAGCCATAAAAGCGCATGGCAACCTCTGCTTCCCTCTGCGAAGGGCCTATCTTTTATTATTATCTTCTACCTTATGCAAGAGTCATGGTGATCTTCACCTTTCCTTTTTCATTTTATCCTTTGGCAAGCACATTATGTTGGAAAGATCCCGATGGATATATCTAATTGGATGTAGGGGAGCATGAGTTATTATTGTTGACATTACCCATGAGGTAAAAGGTTGGGATGCGGAACTATAAGCCGCTATCTTTCTCTGTGTCTGATTAAAACTCCATAACCACAAGTATCACGTGAGTGTTAGCAATTATGAAAGACTAAATGATAGTTGAGTATGTGGACTTGCTATTAAGCTCTGATATAGACTCTTTCTGATGTTATGATAAATTGCAATTGCTTCAATGACTGAGATTATAGTTTGTTGGTTCCCAATAAAGTTTATGATTCGTACTTTTGCATTGTGAATAGATTATTACTTGAGCATAATAAATCATATGAAAATACCTATATATGTTGTAGTTATGAGAATAATCATGATGCCTTCATGTCCGTATTTTATTTTTATCGACACCTCTACCTCTAAACATGGGGACATATTTATCGTTATCGGCTTTCGCTTGAGGACAAGCGAGATCTAAGCTTGGGGGAGTTGATACGTCCATTTTGCATCATGCTTTTATATCGATATTTATTGCATTATAGGCTGTTATTACACATTATGTCACAATACTTATGCCTATTCTCTCTTATTTTACAAGGTTTGCATAAGGAGGGAGAATGCCGACAGCTGGAATTCTGGGCTGGAAAAGGAGCAAATATTAGAGACCTATTCTGCACAACTCCCCAAGTCCTGAAACTCCACGAAAGTCATTTCTGGAAATAATAAAAAAAATTAGCGGAAGAAGTTCACCAGAGGGGGACCCACCTGGCCACGAGGGTGGGGGGCGCGCCCTACCCCCCAGGGCGCGTCCCCCTGCCTCGTGGGCCCCCTGCTGGCTCTCCAATGGCCATCTTCTGCTATATGATGTCTTTCGTCGAGGAAAAAATCATAAGCAACCTTTCGGGACGAAACTCCGCTGCCACAAGGCGGAACCTTGGCAAAACCAATCTAGGGCTCCGGCAGAGCTGTTCTGCCGGGGACACTTCCCTCCGGGAGGGGGAAATCATCGCCATCGTCATCACCAACACTCCTCTCATCGGGAGAGGGCAATATCCATCAACATCTTCACTTGCACCATCTCATCTCAAAACCCTAGTTCATCTCTTGTATCCCATTCTTGTCTCCAAGTCCGGGATTGGTACTAGTAGGTTGCTAGTAGTGTTGATTACTCCTTGTAGTTGATGCTAGTTGGTTTATTTGGTGGAAGATCATATGTTCAGATCCTATATGCATATTATTACCCCTCTGATTATGAACATGAATATGCTTTGTGAGTAGTTACGTTTGTTCCTGAGGACATGGGAGAAGTCTTGCTATTAGTAGTCATGTGAATTTGGTATTCGTTCGATATTTTGATGAGATGTATGCTGTCTAGCCTCTAGTGGTGTTATGTGAACGTCGACTACATAACACTTCACCATTATTTGGGCCTAGAGGAAGGCATTGGGAAGTAATAAGTAGATGATGGGTTGCTAGAGTGACAGAAGCTTAAACCCTAGTTTATGCGTTGCTTCGTGAGGGCTGATTTGGATCCATATGTTTCATGCTATGGTTAGGTTTACCTTAATACTTTTGTTGTAGTTGAGGATGCTTGCAATAGAGGTTAACCATAAGTGGGATTTTTGTTCAAGTAAGAACAACACCCAAGCAGCGGTCCACCCACATATCAAATTATCAAAGTACCGAACGCGAATCATATGAACGTGATGAAAACTAGCTTGACGATATTCCCATGTGTCCTCGGGAGCGCTTTTCCTTATATAAGAGTTTGTCCAGGCTTGTCCTTTGCTACAAAAGGATTGGGCCACCTTGCTGCACTTTATTTACTTTTGTTACTTGTTGCTCGCTACAAATTATCCTATCACAAAACTATCTGTTACCACTTATTTGAGTACTTGCAGAGAATACCTTGCTGAAAACCGCTTATCATTTCCTTCTGCTCCTCGTTGGGTTTGACACTCTTACTTATCGAAAGGACTATGATAGATCCCCTATACTTGTGGGTCCTCATCCGGCCGACCCTAAAAGGGCGCGCCAGGAGGAGTCCTACTCCCTGTTGGGGAACGTAGTAATTTCAAAAAAATTCCTACGCACACGCAAGATCATGGTGATGCATAGCAACGAGAGGGGAGAGTGTTGTCTACGTACCCTCGTAGACCGAAGCGGAAGCGTTGACGCAACGTAGAGGAAGTACTCGTACGTCTTCCCGGTCCAACCAATCCAAGCACCGTTACTCCGGCACCTCCGAGTTCTTAGCACACGTCCAGCTCGATGACGCTCCCCGGCTCCGATCCAGCAAAGCTTCGGGGATGAGTTCCGTCAGCACGACGGCGTGATGATGATGATGATGTTCTACCGATGCAGGGCTTCGCCTCAGCACTGCAACGATATGACTGAGGTGGAATATGGTGGAGGGGGGCACCGCACACGGCTAAGGAACGATCACGAAGATCAACTTGTGTGTTCTAGGGTGCCCCCCTGCCCCCGTATATAAAGGAGGGAGGGGGATGTGCGGCCGGCCCCAAGGGGTGCGCCTGGAGGAGTCCTACTCCCACCGGGAGTAGGACTCCCCCCTCTCTTGCCTTGTTGGAGAAGGAAAGGGGGAAGGAGAAGAGGAAAGGGGGGTGCCGCCCCCCCTTCCTTGTCCTATTCCGACTAGGGGGGAGGGGGCGCGCGGCCTGCCCTGGCCAGCCCCTCTCTTCTCCCTTATGGCCCATGAAGGCCCATTAATCCCCCGGGGGGTTCCGGTAACCCCTCGGTACTCCGGTAAAATGCCGATTTCACCCGGAACGATTCCGATGTCCAAATATAGGCTTCCAATATATCGATCTTTATGTCTCGACCATTTCGAGACTCCTCGTCATGTCCGTGATCACATCCGGGACTCCGAACTAGCTTCGGTACATCAAAATGTATAAACTCATAATAATTGTCATCGTAACGTTAAGCGTGCGGACCCTACGGTTCGAGAACAATGCAGACATGACCGAGACACGTCTTCGGTCAATAACCAATAGCGGGACCTGGATGCCCATATTGGCTCCTACATATTCTACGAAGATCTTTATCGGTCAGACCGCATAACAACATACGTTGTTCCCTTTGTCATCGGTATGTTACTTACCGAGATTCGATCGTCGGTATCCAATACCTAGTTCAATCTCGTTACCGGCAAGTCTCTTTACTCGTTCCGTAATACATCATCTCACAACTAACATATTAGTTGCAATGCTTGCAAGGCTTATGTGATGTGCATCACCGTGAGGGCCCAGAGATACCTCTCCGACTATCGGAGTGACTAATCCTAATCTCGAAATACGCCAACCCAACAAGTACCTTTGGAGACACCTATAGAGCACCTTTATAATCACCCAGTTACGTTGTGACGTTTGGTAGCACACAAAGTGTTCCTCCGGTAAACGGGAGTTGCATAATCTCATAGTCATAGGAACATGTATAAGTCATGAAGAAAGCAGCAACATACTAAACGATCGGGTGCTAAGCTAATGGATTAGGTCATGTCAATCAGATCATTCCACTAATGATGTGACCTAATTAATCAAATAACAACTCTTTGTTCATGGTTAGGAAACATAACCATCTTTGATTAACGAGCTAGTCAAGTAGAGGCATACTAGTGACACTCTGTTTGTTTATATATTCACACATGTATTATGTTTCCGGCTGATACAATTCTAGCATGAATAATAAACATTTATCATGATATATGAGGAAATAAATAATAACTTTATTATTGCCTCTAGGGCATATTTCCTTCAGTCTCCCACTTGCACTAGAGTCAATAATCTAGATTACACAGTAATGATTCTAACACCCATGGAGTTTTGGTGCTGATCATGTTTTGCTCGTGGAAGAGGCTTAGTCAACGGGTCTGCTACATTCAGATCCGTATGTATGTTGCAAATCTCTATGTCTCCCACCTGGACTAGATCCCGGATGGAATTGAAGCGTCTCTTGATGTGCTTGGTTCTCTTGTGAAATCTGGATTCCTTTGCCAAGGCAATTGCACCAGTATTGTCACAAAAGATTTTCATTGGACCCGTTGCACTAGGTATGACACCTAGATCGGATATGAACTCCTTCATCCAGACTCCTTCATTTGCTGCTTCCGAAGCAGCTATGTACTCCGCTTCACATGTAGATCCCGCCACGACGCTTTGTTTAGAACTGCACCAACTGATAGCTCCACCGTTTAATGTAAACACGTATCCGGTTTGCGATTTAGAATCGTCCGGATCAGTGTCAAAGCTTGCATCAACGTAACCGTTTACGATGAGCTCTTTGTCACCTCCATATACGAGAAACATATCCTTAGTCCTTTTCAGGTACTTCAGGATGTTCTTGACCGCTGTCCAGTGATCCACTCCTGGATTACTTTGGTACCTCCCTGCTAAACTTATAGCAAGGCATACATCAGGTCTGGTACACAGCATTGCATACATGATAGAGCCTATGGCTGAAGCATAGGGAACATCTTTCATTTTCTCTCTATCTTCTGCAGTGGTCGAGCATTGAGTCTTACTCAACTTCACACCTTGTAGTACAGGCAAGAATCCTTTCTTTGCTTGATCCATTTTGAACTTCTTCAAAACTTTGTCAAGGTATGTGCTTTGTGAAAGTCCAATTAAGCGTCTTGATCTATCTGTATAGATCTTGATGCCCAATATGTAAGCAGCTTCACCGAGGTCTTTCATTGAAAAATTCTTATTCAAGTATCCCTTTATGCTATCCAGAAATTCTATATCATTTCCGATTAGTAATATGTCATCCACATATAATACCAGAAATGCTACAGAGCTCCCACTCACTTTCTTGTAAATACAGGCTTCTCCAAAAGTCTATACAAACCCAAATGCTTTGATCACACTATCAAATCGTTTATTCCAACTCCGAGAGGCTTGCACCAGTCCATAAATGGATCGCTGGAGCTTGCACACTTTGTTAGCTCCCTTTGGATCGATAAAACCTTCTGGTTGCATCATATACAACTCTTCTTCCAGAAATCCATTCAGGAATGCAGTTTTTACATCCATCTGCCAAATTTCATAATCATAAAATGCGGCAATTGCAAACATGATTCGGACAGACTTAAGCATCGCTACGGGTGAGAAGGTCTCATCGTAGTCAATCCCTTGAACTTGTCGAAAACCTTTTGCGACAAGTCGAGCTTTGTAGACAGTAACATTACCGTCAGCGTCAGTCTTCTTCTTGAAGATCCATTTATTCTCAATTGCTTGCCGACCATCGGGCAAGTCAACCAAAGTCCACACTTTGTTCTCATACATGGATCCCATCTCAGATTTCATGGCTTCAAGCCATTTCGCGGAATCTGGGCTCACCATCGCTTCTTCATAGTTCGTAGGTTCACCATGATCTAGTAGCATGATTTCCAGAATAGGATTGACGTACCACTCTGGTGCGGATCTTACTCTGGTTGATCTGCGAGGTTCTGTAGTAACTTGATCTGAAGTTGCATTATCATCATCATTAACTTCCTCAATAATTGGTTTAGACGTCACAGAAACTGGTTCCTGCGATGTGCTATTTCCCAATAAGGGAGCAGGTACAGTTACCTCATCAAGTTCTACTTTCCTCCCACTCACTTCTTTCGAGAGAAACTCCTTCTCTAGAAAGGATCCATTTTTACAAACGAATGTCTTGCCTTCGGATCTGTGATAGAAGGTGTACCCAACAATTTCCTTTGGGTATCCTATTGTCGGTGTCAGAACCGGCGGATCTCGGGTAGGGGGTCCCGATCTGTGCGTCAAGGTCGGATGGTAACAGGAGACAAGGGACACTTTATTTTACCCAGGTTCGGGCCCTCTCGATGGAGGTAAAACCCTACTCCTGCTGGATTAATATTGATGATATGGGTAGTACAAGAGTAGATCTACCACGAGATCAAGGAGGCTAAACCCTAGAAGCTAGCCTATGGGTATGATGATGGTTATGATGTGTTCGTCCTACGGACTACAACCCTCCGGTTTATATAGGCACCGGATAGGGTTAGGGTTACACAAAGTCGGTTACATTGGTAGGAGATCTTGAATATCCGCACGCCTGGCTGGCCTTCCAGGCCAAGGAAAGAACCTTACGGACACGGGACGAAGTCTTCAATGTTGTATCTTCTAGTCCTGGAGTCCGGCTGAAGATATAGTTCGGCTATCCGAACACCCCCTAATCCAGGACTCCCTTAGTAGCCCCTGAACCAGGCTTTAATGACGACGAGTCCGGCGCGCAAATTTTCTTCGGCATTGCAAGGCGGGTTCCTCCTCCAAATTCTTCAAGAAGATAATAAACACCAAAAAACAGTGTCCAGCTCTGCAAAACAAGTTTCCACGTATTGCCATATAGAGAATAATACAAACACAAATCAAATCTGCTGACGTATTCCGCAGTGCGTCACAACACTGTGACCAAGCCTTCTGTATGGATTATTTTTTGTTGTTCCACCGCAACAAGTTCAACGACGCGGTTTATTTGGCACGTCTTGTCGAAGCAGAGATCGTGTGCCCCTTTTAACGGGATTCTCATTAATACGGACGTGGGTAACCCAAACCGCGCCATTTACCATGGCGTGTGAGCGGCAAGCGAGTTTGATTAGGTAGGTGGGGACGCATAACGGCATCAGCCTATATAAGGGGATAAAGATCCACCTCTTTCACCTACGCCTTCTTCCTCCTTTGCCCATCCATCTCCTGCGCACTCAAGCTCCAACGCCCAAGTTTACTCTTTCTTCCCCAACCTGCTCCAGCGATGTCCGGAGCGGGTGGCAAGTGGATGGCTTCCCCGTTACGGAGGGTCAAATCAAAAAGCTTAGGAAGGCCGGATATCTGTCCAAGGACATCCCGCACCGGCTTCCCAAGGCGGGGCAGCTTCTTCCCACCCCAAGGCCCCATGAGAGGGTAGTTTTTCTCCCCCATTTCCTCGGCGGACTGGGTTTTCCACTTCACCCTTTTGTCCGGGGGCTCATGTTCTACTACGGCCTGGACTTCCACGATCTGGCCCCGAACTTTATCCTCAATATCTCGGCGTTTATCATCGTGTGTGAGGCGTTTCTCCGCATCCGCCCCCACTTCGGCCTCTGGCTCCAGACCTTCAACGTCAAGCCCAAGGTGGTGTCCGGCACCCAGGCGGAGTGCGGAGGTGCTATGGCCGGCAAAATGGCCAACGCACTCTGGTTCGATGGCTCCTTTGTGGAGTCCTTAAAGGGGTGGCAGGCAGGGTGGTTTTACATCATCGAGCCACGCGACTCGAAATGGGTCGCGGCCCCTGAGTTCCGATCCGGACCCCCCACGCAGCTCATGTCCTGGAAAGAGACAGGCCTGTCGTGGGGCAACGAAGAAGAAGTGACCGGACTGCAAACTTGCATCCGGTCCCTGATGAACAAGCCCATCCGGCATGTCAACATCATCCAGGTCATGTTCGTTCGCCGGATCCTCCCGTGCCAAGAACGGGATTTCACTTTGTGGGAATTCGACCCGGTGCAGCACCAAACCCTCAAGGGGCTCTTCGACACGACGTATGAAGACGTCTGGAAGGTGCTAACCAAAGGCGCCGAGTGCCCCACATCCGCTTCCGAGGACCGCGGATACAGCTCGCAGCGCATCGCTGGCGAGGTACGCCATTTATACCTTTCACAGGTTCGTTAAGCTTTTCTACATAGATTAACTCTATGTGGGATCTAAAAACTCCCTTTGCCTTTGACAGGCGTGGCTGAAGATAGCCAGACCAATCAACTGTCCGGCTCCTCTGCCCGAAGACCCAGCCCCGGCTCTCTTAGAGAAGCTGCTGGCTTCGGCGCCTTATGTGGTGCCGGAGAAGAAGGTCAAGAAGAAGAAGACCACCGGGACTCGAAAGAGTGCCCGCAATGTGGTGGTGTCGAGCTCGTCATCTGGCGAGTCTGCGACGCCCTCCTCTCGTGAAAACGAGGAGGAGGAACAAGGAAGCTCTCCCCCTCCAGCGAGGAGAGCGAAGAAGAAGAAGGCCGCCCCCACAGGGGAGGCCGAGGGGTCGAGGAAAAGGAAGACCCCTCCGCCAGACTACCCTAATGTCGAAGAGGGCGGAAAGGAGTGGCCGGACAGAACCAAGCGTCCGGCGACATCGTAAGTATTCACATACCAGAATGACTCATAGTATCTTAAGTGCGCAGCTTACCCTAATGTCGAATGCTATTTGCGCAGCCCGCCCCGAGCCGCACTCGATGCTTCATCGAGCGGCTCCCTGGATTCGTCGGACATGAACTCTGTCCCGCCCGTAGTCTCCCCCAGCGGGGCGGACGACGCCGAAGCGGCGTCCCACCGAACAGGGCAGGAGGAGGTGGTCCTGGAGGAGCCACAAGGCAATCCTCAGGACCCCAGGAGTAAAGGGGATGAAACCCCCCAGGGCTCCCAGTCCGGCTTTGTGCCGGACACCGCGGCGGACTCGACCGTCCTGGCTCGCGGTGGGCGAACTCCTTCCAAGAGGAGTAAGCCGTCTGAGCCGGCGACCTCTGTCGAACCAGAGGCGCCGGATAGTCTGTTGGAGGCGCTTGAAGGCGCCACCATCGACGAGGAGCACCGTACTATTATGAGTGCGGTGGTCCAAAGGGTTCAGTCCGCCAAGAGCGGACTGAGTGAAGCTTGCGCTAGCCTTCTAACAGGCTTCCAGGTAAGCAAAAAATATGCTAAATTCATTACCGCATAGACAGTAGCCCCTGAAGCTCTGTTCGGTGTTCGGAAAGAAAATCCGAATAGAGGATCCAACAATTTTCGCAGGAGTCTAATAAAAAGTCGAATATGCGTATGCAGGCTTCCCTGCTGTCCGCCGCCGCACTGACTGCGCAGGTGGAAGTCCTGAAAAAGGACCTCGAGCGGTCCGAGCAAGAGCTCGGCCTTGCCAAAAGGCAGCTCGTGGAAAAGGAAGGTAAGAAATACCCCTTGAGAAGAAAAAAGGAAAAAAGTGCCTATAGAGAGGCGTGATTGCAAAAAGAAATAACAAGATTGTACTGCTTATTGTAGGGGCCACAACCGAGGTGGCAACCCTGAAGCAGGCGCTGGCTGAGGCCGAGAAGAAAGCGGCCGAGGAGCGCGCCGAGCGAGAAAAGCTTGGGGTCCAAGTCGGCGAGGTGCAGCAAGAGCTGCAAGCTCTCATGAAGAAACATGAGGGTTTGGAGCTTGATGCAAAAACGCAAGCATCCGAGCTCGCGTCGGCTGTTGAGACCACCAAGAGTGCCAAGGCCGAAGCCCAAAAGGCCCTCCAAGAGTTGGAGGATGTGAAAAAGATAGCAGCGGGTAAGGCATTCTTAATGCAAAGTAGGAATATAAAGGTGAAATACCTATTACTTACCCGAATCCGGAGTTCTCCAGGGGCGTTTTTCGATCTTCCCTGCAGCGCATCCGACGCCGCCGCATTCTACCGAGCTGAAGAGGACAGCTCGACGGAGAGTGTGTTCTGGTCTAAGTATTCTGAGGCCGGACACCCTGTGCCCTTGAGCGATCAGCTGAAGCAGCTGGCCGAGCTCCACAAGGCGGCCGAACAGGCCATGAAGGGCTTACTAGTTCGGCTGTGTCCTAGAGAGGCCCTGCCTGGGAGCTACTTCGGGCTGGTGCGGCGGCTGGTGGAGGCCTGTCCACGGCTTGAGGTCATCAAGCACTCCGTCTGCATAGAAGGTGCCCGGAGGGCCCTTGCCCGTGTAAGGGTACACTGGGGCAAGCTGGACGGAGAGAAGCTGGTGAAGGACGGGCCGCCGCAGGGGAAGGAGCATCGCAAGCCCGAGAACTACTATAAGGAAGTTCTTGCTGGAGCTCGCCTTGTCGCGGATGAGTGTGCCAAAGATGTAATATTTCAATGAACTCGCTCGTTTGTATCCTGTGCGCTGAAAACTTGTTCATATGCGCTTAAGCAATGCTTTCTGAATTTAAAATAATATTTTCTGTGCGGCCGTTTATTAATAACTGAGAGATGGCGAGTCGTCGGCTTCTGCCCCCATGCAACTAGTGCTGGGGTGTTCGGGATAAACCTGAGGGCTCTTGTTCCCATAGTTGGGTCCTTTGAGGGAGGCGCTCAGCACAGCGAACCAGGCAATCGGACTATAATGCTTGAACACTCTCACGTAGCCATAGAACGTTATAATTTTAAATTTCAGCGAAGCCCCTAGTTCGGAAGGCCGAATTCGGGGCACTATCCACGCCTTTAGCCGGACTTAACCAGCTCTCCGCTCGAAGCGGCATAAGCCTTTAGGGACTCGAAAAACCTCTCGAACAGCGACCGGTCTCGCGCCTTATCATGATAGTCTTTTTTAGCTTTCTCCACTGAGGTGCTCACCCACATGATCTGGGGCACAATCGCAGTGGTTCTCCTAGTGCTACCTTAGCTGATAGAGCGGAATGTAAGGCACCAAAACATAGGAGCCGGGCAAACCCAACATATGACCAAAATCATGACTCAGAGCCGATGCATATAATGCTATAAGTTCGGGGTGCCACACTTGTGAAAGTGGACGGACTTCTCACACCAGATAGAAGGGTAATAAAGCCCCTGGTGTGGTTTGTCGTACCATGGTGTACGGGTGCAATCATGTTATTTGAGTAAACATATGTATATTAAAAGAAAATAATGCAAAAAATAGACGAAAAGCTATGCATTATTTATGAGGAGGCTATTTATTCAAACCGAACGATACAAGTAGTGCGAAAAGAAAATTTAGACTATTTAACATGTCCTGACCAGGCGCAGGCCGCGGAATTTAGAAACAGATATATCGCTCGAAATAGAGACCACCTGAGAGTTCCATGATGCGGCGTTGTTTTGTCTGCTTTCCTGGGTCCTGTATCGTCTGTGCGGCAGCGAGGCCGAACACTGTATCCAGAGTATGGAGTCCTGAAAGAAAAGAAGAATCCGGCAGCCCCTAGTACGTTTGACGCCGTATTGTTGGCATGCTGTTTTATCTGCCCCTTCCCCTATGCCCATGGAATTGTAAGGGCGTAATTGTGTACTCGAGGTACGAGCTTCGCTATGTAGCGATGGCTGGGGTTGGGGCCGTATTGCTACGCGTGCTCTGAACGCGCCAGTCGGTCTTGCTGCGGGTTGCTCCGGGCGCGTTTCGCTTTGTCCGGCTTTGTAGCGGCCGGACTCGAGAGTTGCCTTAACAGGCCGCATTGTACCTCTGCTGCGAGGGCCGCCGTGTGTTCCTCCGTACGGATGGAGCGTTCGGTGTTTCCGCTGACCGTTATTACACCTCGAGGGCCTGGCATCTTGAGCTTGAGATATGCGTAGTGCAGCACCGCATTGAATTTAGCGAATGCGGTTCGTCCAAGCAGAGCATGATAGCCACTGCGGAACGGAACTATGTCTAAGATTAACGCTTCGCTTCGGAAGTTGTCCGGAGATCCGAAGACCACATCAAGTGTTATGGAGCCTATGCAATTGGCCTCTACACCTGGGATGACGCCTTTAAAGGTCGTCCTTGTGGGCTTGATCCTTGATGGATCTATGCCCATTTTTCGCACTGTATCCTGGTAAAGCAGGTTCAGGCTACTGCCGCCGTCCATGAGGACTCTTGTGAGGTGAAATCCGTCAACGATTGGGTCAAGAACCAGTCCGGCGAAGCCGCCGTGACGGATGCTAGTGGGGTGGTCCCTTCGATCGAAGGTGATCGGGCAAGAGGACCATGGGTTGAACTTTGGGGCGACTGGCTCCATCGCGTATACGTCCCGTAGCGCGCGCTTCCTCTCCCGTTTGGGAATATGAGTCGCGTATATCATGTTCACCATCCGCACTTGTGGGGGAAACCCCTTCTGTCCGTTGTTGTTCGGCGGCCTGGGCTCCTCTTCGTCATCGCTATCTAGCCCCTTGTTTTTGTGTTCGGCTCTTAGCTTGCCTGCCTGCTTGAACACCCAACAATCCCTGTTGGTGTGATTGGCTGGCCTTTCGGGGGTGTCGTGAATCTGGCACGAGCGGTCGAGTATTCGGTCCAAACTGGACGGGCCCTGGGTATTCTTTTTGAATGGCTTTTTCCGCTGACCCGATTTATGGCCTCTGAATCCGGCGTTTATTGTCGTATCTTCATTGCTGTCGCTGCTGACGCGACGTTTCTGTTTATTCCGTCGTGACCTGCCACCTTTGTCCTTGGTATCTGAATTACCTTGCTTCTTTGATAAGTTGTTGCTGCGAGCTAGCCAGCTATCTTCGCCCGCGCAAAAGCGGGTCATGAGTGTTGTGAGGGCTGCCATGGATTTCGGCTTTTCCTGTCCCAGGTGCCGGGCAAGCCACTCGTCACGGATGTTATGTTTGAAGGCTGCTAAGGCCTCTGCATCCGGACAATCGACTATCTGATTTTTCTTTGTTAGGAACCGTGTCCAGAATTGCCTGGCCGATTCTTCTGGCTGCTGGATTATGTGGCTTAGGTCGTCGGCGTCCGGTGGCCGTACGTAGGTCCCCTGGAAGTTGTCGAGGAATGCGGCCTCCAGGTCCTCCCAAGAGCCGATCGAATCTGCGGGGAGGCTGTTAAGCCAGTGCCGGGCTGGTCCCTTAAGCTTAAGGGGTAGATATTTGATGGCGTGCAAATCATCGCCACGTGCCATGTGGATGTGGAGGAGATAGTCCTCAATCCATACTGCCGGATCTGTCGTACCATCGTACGACTCGATGTTGACGGGTTTGAAACCCTCTGGGATTCTATGATCCATTACTTCGTCTGTGAAGCATAGTGGGTGTGCGGCGCCCCTGTACTGGGCTATGTCTCGACGCAGTTCGGAGGAGTTGTGTCTGTTGTGTTCGGCCTGGCCGGATTTATTGTGTCCGGAGTGAAAACTATCACGTGTCGTCGGGCGTCCGCGCGATCCATAGATCGATCTTGTTTGCCTTGCCTTGTCCTCCAGGACGTCTCACAGGTCTGGTTCATGTTCCCGTGCCTTGGTAAAGCGGCTGCAGGGTATGGCTTGTTTGGATGTTCGATAGGCTTCTCAGTCGCGGCCGCGAGGTGGCCGATCTGCCATGTCTTGGGCTTCCTCCTCTGATTGGGGTAGCGGCCTGTGCTTAGGATAGTTTTTGGAGGGGCGTCCGAGCTCGTGCTCTTCGGCCGCAAGGACTTCAGTCCATTTGTCAGCTAGCAAATCTTGATCAGCTCTAAGTTGTTGCTGCTTTTTCTTTAGGCTGTTCGCCGTGGCTAAAAGCCTGCGTTGAAAGCGCTCTTGTTCGGCGGGGTCTGATGGTACGATGAATTCGTCGTCGCCGAGGCTTGCCTCGTCTTCGGAGGGAGGCATGTAGTTATCGTCCTCGACCTCTCGCTCTGCCGCTCTCTCATGAGGGCGGTCTTCTCCATCTTCCTGTGCCAAATCTTGTTGGTTTTGGTGTTCTTCGGCGCTGTCCGGGGTAGTATTATCTCCCGTGACGGAATCACCATTTCTGCTGTGGCGGGATTTGGAGCGGCGCCGCTGACGTCGGCGTTTTGGGGGCTTTTTCGAAGTGCCATCCTCCGCTGTTCCATCGCCATCTCCATCTTTTGGAGCATCCACCATGTATATGTCGTATGACGAGGTGGCGGTCCAGCGCCCTACAGGTGCTGGTTCTTGCTCGTCTCCTCCTTCGTCGTCCATACCGTCGAAGTCTTCGGAGCCAAAGTCGAGCATGTCGGATATATCATCAACAGTGGCTATTAAGTGGGCTTTGAATTTCTTCGTCGTCCGAATCCCAACCTCGCAGGCCGTAGTTCGGCCTGGGCTCTCCTGACAAAGAGAGAGACTTGAGAGAATTCAGAATATCACCAAAAGGTGAATACTGGAAGATGTCCGCGACGGTGAACTCCATTACAGGCACCCAATCTGATTCGATCGGCGGGGGCATGGACGACCTGAAGTTCGGAGAAGAGTCCGGCTCCTTGGAGTCATGTGCCATGCGAAGTGCGGGGCTTGCGTTTGGCTCAATGGCTTTTAAGATCGCAGCCCCCGAGGTTACGTCCAACCGTTCATCCACAAAGAACGCATCGGGCTCCGAATCGAGGATCGGGGCCGGAGGGTATGCGGCCTCCAGGACACTGTTCGGAGGCAGAGCTATGTCATGCCCCTCGAGATAGTGCGGCTTGCTTGGCTGTGGCTCGAATCCGTCGAAGATCAAGTCTCCGCGAATATCGGCCGTGTAGTTTAGGCTTCCAAACCTGACTTGATGGCCAGGGGCGTAGCTCTCGATCTGCTCCAGATGGCCAAGCGAGTTGGCCCGCAGAGCGAAACCGCCGGAGACGAAGATATGTCCGGGGAGAAAAGTCTCACCCTAGACCTCATTGTTGTTGATGATCAAGGGAGCCATCGGGCCTAAAGGCGACGACACAGAGGAACTCTCAATGAAAGCACCAATGTCGGTGTCAAAACCGGCGGATCTCGGGTAGGGGGTCCCGATCTGTGTGTCAAGGTCGGATGGTAACAGGAGACAAGGGACACTTTATTTTACCCAGGTTTGGGCCCTCTCGATGGAGGTAAAACCCTACTCCTGCTGGATTAATATTGATGATATGGGTAGTACAAGAGTAGATCTACCACGAGATCAAGGAGGCTAAACCCTAGAAGCTAGCCTATGGGTATGATGATGGTTATGATGTGTTCGTCCTACGGACTACAACCTTCCGGTTTATATAGGCACCGGATAGGGTTAGTGTTACACAGAGTCAGTTACATTGGTAGGAGATCTTGAATATCCGCATGCCTAGCTTGCCTTCCACGCCAAGGAAAGAACCTTCCGGACACGGGACGAAGTCTTCAATCTTGTATCTTCATAGTCCTGGAGTCCGGCTGAAGATATAGTTCAGCTATCCGAACACCCCCTAATCCAGGACTCCCTCACCTATGAGGACACATTTCTCCGATTTGGGTTCGACCTTATCAGGTTGAAGTTTTTTCACATAAGCATCGCAGCCCCAAACTTTAAGAAACGACAACTTTGGTTTCTTGGCAAACCATAGTTCATAAGGCGTCGTCTCAACGGATTTTGATGGTGCTCTATTTAACGTGAATGCGGCCGTCTCTAAAGCATAACCCCAAAACGATAGCGGTAAATCTGTAAGAGACATCATAGATCGCACCATGTCAAGTAAAGTACGATTACGACGTTCGGACACACCATTACGTTGTGGTGTTCCTGGTGCCGTGAGTAGCGAAACTATTCCGCATTGTTTCAAATGTAGACCAAACTCGTAACTCAAATATTCTCCTCCACGATCAGATCGTAGAAACTTTATTTTCTTGTTACGATGATTTTCAACTTCACTCTGAAATTCTTTGAACTTTTCAAATGTTTCAGACTTATGTTTCATCAAGTAGATATACCCATATCTGCTTAAATCATCTGTGAAGGTGAGAAAATAACGATATCCGCCACGAGCTTCAATATTCATCGGACCACATACATCTGTATGTATGATTTCCAACAAGTCTGTTGCTCTCTCCATAGTACCGGAGAACGGTGTTTTAGTCATCTTGCCCATGAGGCACGGTTCGCAAGTACCAAGTGATTCATAATCAAGTGGTTCCAAAAGTCCATCAGTATGGAGTTTCTTCATGCGCTTTACACCGATATGACCTAAACGGCAGTGCCACAAATAAGTTGCACTATCATTATCAACTCTGCATCTTTTGGCTTCAACATTATGAATATGTGTATCACTACTATCGAGATTCATCAAAAATAGACCACTCTTCAAGGGTGCATGACCATAAAAGATATTACTCATATAAATAGAACAACCATTATTCTTTGATTTAAATGAATAACCGTCTCGCATCAAACAAGATCCAGATATAATGTTCATGCTCAACGCTGGCACCAAATAACAATTATTTAGGTCTAATACTAATCCCGAAGGTAGATGTAGAGGTAGCGTGCCGACCGCGATCACATCGACTTTGGAACCATTTCCCACGCGCATCGTCACCTCGTCCTTTGCCAGTGTTCGCTTAATCCGTAGTCCCTGTTTTGAGTTGCAAATATTAGCAACAGAACCAGTATCAAATACCCAGGTGCTACTGCGAGCTCTAGTAAGGTACACATCAATAACATGTATATCACATATACCTTTGTTCACCTTGCTATCCTTCTTATCCGCCAAATACTTGGGGCAATTCCGCTTCCAGTGACCAGTTTGCTTGCAGTAGAAGCACTCAGTTTCAGGCTTAGGTCCAGACTTGGGTTTCTTCTCTTGAGCAGCAACTTGCTTGCTGTTCTTTTTGAAGTTCCCCTTCTTTTTCCCTTTGCCCTTTTTCTTGAAACTAGTGGTCTTGTTGACCATCAACACTTGATGCTCCTTCTTCATTTCTACCTCCGCAGCCTTTAGCATTGCGAAAAGCTCTGGAATCGTCTTATCCATCCCTTGCATATTATAGTTCATCACGAAGCCTTTGTAGCTTGGTGGTAGTGATTGGAGAATTCTGTCAATGACGCAATCATCCGGAAGATTAACTCCCAGTTGAATCAAGTGATTACAATACCCAAACATTTTGAGTATATGCTCACTGACAAAACTATTCTCCTCCATCTTGCAGCTATAGAACTTGTTGGAGACTTCATATCTCTCAATCCGGGCATTCTGTTGGAATATTAACTTCAACTCCTGGAACATCTCATATGCTCCATGACGTTCAAAACATCGTTGAAGTCCCGGTTCTAAGCCGTAAAGCATGGCACACTGAACTATTGAGTAGTCATCAGCTTTGCTCTGCCAGATGTTCATAACATCTGGTGTTGCTCCTGCAGCAGGCCTGGCACCCAGCGGTGCTTCCAGGACATAACTCTTCTGTGCAGCAATGAGGATAATCCTCAAGTTACGGACCCAGTCCGTGTAATTGCTACCATCATATTTCAACTTTGCTTTCTCAAGGAACGCATTTAAAATTCAACAGAACAACAGCACGGGCCAACTATCTACAATCAACATAAACAAGCAGGATACTATCAGGGACTAAGTTCATGATAATTTTAAGTTCAATTAATCATATTACTTAAGAACTCCCACTTAGATAGACATCCATCTAATCTTCTAAGTGATCACGTGATCCAAATCAACTAAACCATAACCGATCATCACATGAAATGGATTAGTCTTCAATGGTGAACATCATTATGTTGATCATATCTACTATATGATTCACGCTCGACCTTTCGGTCGTGTTCCGAGGCCATATCTGCATATACTAGGCTCGTCAAGTATAACCCGAGTATTCTGCGTGTGCAAAACTGGCTTGCACCCGTTGTAGATGGACGTAGAGCTTATCGCACCCGATCATCACGTGGTGTCTGGGCACGACGAACTTTGGCAACAGTGCATACTCAGGGAGAACACTTCTTGATAATTTAGTGAGAGATCATCTTATAATGCTACCGTCAATCAAAGCAAGATAAGATGCATAAAAAGATATGGCGATCATCATCTTGTGCTTGTGATCTCCATCTCCGAAGCACCGTCATGATCACCATCGTCACCGGCGCGACACCTTGATCTCCATCGTAGCATCGTTGTCGTCTCGCCAATCTTATGCTTCTACGACTATCGCTACCGCTTAGTGATAAAGTAAAGCATTACAGGGTGATTGCATTGCATATAATAAAGCGACAACCATATGGCTCCTGCCAGTTGCCAATAACTCAGTTACAAAACATGATCATCTCATACAATAAAATTTAGCATCATGCTTTGACCATATCACATCACAACATGCCCTGCAAAAACAAGTTAGACGTCCTCTACTTTGTTTGTTGCAAGTTTTACGTGGCTGCTACGGGCTTAAGCAAGAACCAATCTCACCTACGCATCAAAACCACAACGATAGTTTGTCAAGTTGATGTCGTTTTAACCTTCGCAAGGACCGGGCGTAGCCACACTCGGTTCAACTAAAGTTGGAGAAACTGACACCCGCCAGCCACCTGTGTGCAAAGCACGGCGGTAGAACCAGTCTCGCGTAAGCGTACGCGTAATGTCGGTCCGGGCCGCTTCATCCAACAATACCGCCGAACCAAAGTATGACATGCTGGTAGGAAGTATGACTTATATCGCCCACAACTCACGTGTGTTCTACTCGTGCAAATAACATCAAACCATAAAAACCTAGGCTCGGATGCCACTGTTGGCGAACGTAGTAATTTCAAAAAAAATCCTACACACACGCAAGATCATGGTGATGCATAGCAACGAGAGGGGAGAGTGTTGTCTACGTACCCTCGTAGACCGAAGTGGAAGCGTTGACGCAACATAGAGGAAGTAGTCGTATGTCTTCCCGGTCCAACCGATCCAAGCACCGTTACTCCGGCACCTCAGAGTTCTTAGCACACGTCCAACTCGATGACGCTCCCCGGGCTCCGATCGAGCAAAGCTTCGGGGATGAGTTCTGTCAGCACGATGGCGTGATGACGATGATGATGTTCTACCGACAAAGGGCTTCGCCTAAGCACCGCAACGATATGACTGAGGTGGAATATGGTGGAGGGGGGCACCGCACACGGCTAAGGAACGATCACGAAGATCAACTTGTGTGTTCTAGGGTGCCTGCCTGCCCCCGTATATAAAGGAGGGAGGGGGAGGTGCGGCCGGCCCCAAGGGGTGCGCCTGGAGGAGTCCTACAACCACCGGGAGTAGGACTCCCCCCTCTCTTGCCTTATTGGAGAAGGAAAGGGGGAAGGAGAAGAGGAAAGGGGGGTGCCGCCCCCCCTTTCTTGTCCTATTCGGACTAGGGGGGACGGGGCGCGTGGCTTGCCCTGGCCGGCCCCTCTCTTCTCCCTTATGGCCCGTGAAGGCCCATTAACCCCCCGGGGGGTTCCGGTAACCCCTCGGTACTCCGGTAAAATGCCGATTTCACCCGAAACGATTCCGATGTCCAAATATAGGCTTCCAATATATCGATCTTTATGTCTCGACCATTTCGAGACTTCTCGTCATGTCCGTGATCACATCCGGGACTCCGAACTACCTTGGGTACATCAAAATGTATAAACTCATAATAACTATCATCATAACGTTAAGCGTGCGGACCCTACGGTTCGAGAACAATGCAGACATGACCGAGACACGTCTCCGGTCAATAACGAATAGCGGGACCCGGATGCCCATATTGGCTCCTACATATTCTACGAAGATCTTTATCGGTCAGACCGCATAACAACATACGTTGTTCCCTTTGTCATCGGTATGTTACTTGCCCGAGATTCGATCGTCGGTATCCAATACCTAGTTCAATCTCGTTACCAGCAAGTCTCTTTACTCGTTCCGTAATACATCATCTCAGAACTAACATATTAGTTGCAATGCTTGCAAGGCTTATGTGATGTGCATCACCAAGAGGGCCCAGAGATACCTCTCCGACTATCGGAGTGACAAATCCTAATCTCGAAATACGCCAACCCAACAAGTACCTTTGGAGACACCTGTAGAGCACCTTTATAATCACCCAGTTACGTTGTGACGTTTGGTAGCACACAAAGTGTTCCTCCGGTAAATGGGAGTTGCATAATCTCATAGTCATAGGAACATGTATAAGTCATGAAGAAAGCAATAGCAACATACTAAACGATCGGGTGCTAAGCTAATGGATTGGGTCATGTCAATCAGATCATTCAACTAATGATGTGACCTCGTTAATCAAATAACAACTATTTGTTCATGGTGAGGAAACATAACCATCTTTGATTAACGAGCTAGTCAAGTAGAGGCATACTAGTGACACTCTGTTTGTTTATATATTCACACATGTATTATGTTTCCGGCTAATACAATTCTAGCATGAATAATAAACATTTATCATGATATATGAGGAAATAAACATTTATCATGATATATGAGGAAACAAATAATAAACATTCTAGGGCATATTTCCTTCACTCCCACTGAGAGTAGGGTTCCCCCCTTCCCTAGTTAGACTAGGAGGAGAGGGAGGAAGGAAAGGGGGCGCCACCCCCCTCCTAGTCCAATTCCGACCAGAGAGGGAGGGGGTGCACGGCCTGCCCTTGCTTCCTCTCTCTCTCTCTCCACTATGGCCCATTAAGGCCCATACAATTACCGGGGGGTTCCGGTAACCTCCCGGTACTCCAGTAAAATCCCGAGTTCACCCGGAACCATTTTGATGTCCAAATATAGGCTTCCAATATATCGATCTTTACGTCTCGACCATTTTTAGACTCCTCGTTATGTCCGTGATCATATCCGGGACTCCGAACTACCTTCGGTACATCAAAACACATAAACTCATAATACCGATCGTCACAGAACTTTAAGCGTGTGGACCCTACGGGTTCGAGAACTATGTAGACATGACAGACACTTGTCTACGGTCAATAACCAATAGCGGAACCTTGATGCTCATATTGGCTCCTACATATTGTACGAAGATCTTTATCGGTCAAACCGCATAACAACATACATTGTTCCCTTTGTCATCGGTATGTTACTTGCCCGAGATTCGATCGTCGGTATCCTCATACCTAGCTCAGTCTCGTTACCGGCAAGTCTCTTTACTCGTTCTGTAATGCATCATCCCGCAACTAACTCATTGGTCACATTGCTTCCAAGCCTTATAGTGATGTGCATTACCGAGAGGGCCTAGAGATACCTCTCCGACAATCAGAGTGACAAATCCTAGTCTCGATCTATGCCAACTCAACAAGTACCATCGGAGACACCTATAGAGCACCTTTATAATCACCCAGTTACGTTGTGACGTTTGGTAGCACACAAAGTGTTCCTCCGGTAATCGGGAGTTGCATAATCTCATAGTCATAGGAACATGTATATGTCATGAAGAAAGCAATAGCAGTAAACTAAAATGATCAAGTGCTAAGCTAACGGAATGGGTCAAGTCAATCACATCATTCTCCTAATAATGTGATCCCATTTATCAAATGACAACTCATGTCTATGGTTAGGAAACTTAACCATCTTTTATAAATGAGCTAGTTAAGTAGAGGCATACTAGTTACACTCTGTTTGTCTATGTATTCACACATGTATTATGTTTCTAGTTAATACAATTCTAGCATGAATAATAAACATTTATCATGAAATAAGGAAATAAATAATAATTTTATTATTGCTTCTAGGGCATAATTCCTTCAATGTTTGCCCCACCATTGCCGCGAAGTTCAGTTCACCGTCGGCGGCCTCCTACTCCTCCTTAAGCACCACCTCCTCCTTGACGACAGTCCTGCATCTGGGGGATGGCGATGTTTCCCGCGGTGGAGAGGACCATTTGCACCTCAAGGCCGTGCTACTAGGCCTTGTCGTGGTCGTGGACAGACTCCTCCATGACCCGCCACACGAGTTCCTTCTCCTCCTCTGTAAGGGCATATCTATCCCTACGGTGTTTTGGTGATTGATGACAATGCTTTTGCGGACTAATCGAGTGCATTGAGTTCTTTCAGATATTCATTCTTCGGCACGAGACGATTATTTTCCCTCGCGCTCTACTCAAGACGGTGTAGCTTCTTTCGTTTCTATGTTGGTGGACTAGTTTCGTAGTAGTCACCGTACTATCAAGAGGGGATCCGCTTCGGTATGGTTTGGGTGGAATCAACACGTACACGTCCTCATCTCACCCACCGTATCTTTCCACCTCAATGGAGCTTCTTTTTTTCTCCCCTCTCTACCTTTTTCCTGGACCCAGCTGTAGTACCGCGGGCCACAACGGCAGTACCGCTTAAGCTCACTAAGCGGTAGTACCGCTCCTCAAAGCGGCAGTACCGCTCTGCGGCTCCGTGCTCCTACCGCCTCGACTCGAGTGCGCTTTTTCTCTTGTCGGATTTTGCGGCACTAGCTGCGGTAGTAGTGGCGGTAGTACCGCTTATAAGCGGTAGTGCCGCCCTGCCTCCACGTTATTACCGCTCTGGGTCCCAGCCCCAGGCCTTATCCTCTTGCGCGGCAGTACCGCTGAGTCGGAGCGGCAGTACCGCTTATGAGCGGTAGTACCGCCCTGCCTCCGCGGTAGTACCGCTCTCTGCGGGGCTGAGTGGGGGATAACGGTTGGATTGTTTCCCCCACTATAAAAGGGGGTCTTCTTCCTCCTTGTTGACTTACCTCTTCCCCCAAACACTCCATTGTTGCTCCGAGCTCCATTTTCGCCCGATCTCTCTCCCTAGCCAATCAAACTTGTTGATTTGCTCGGGAGGGGTTGAGAAGGCCTCGATCTACACTTCCACCAAGAGAAATTTGATTTCCCCCACTAATCCCTAGCGGATCCTGTTACTCTTGGGTGTTGAGCACCCTAGACGGTTGAGGTCACCGTGAAGCCATAGTCCATTGTGGTGAAGCTTCGTGGTGTCGTTGGGAGCCTCCAATTAAGTTGTGGAGATTGCCCCAACCTTGGTTGTAAAGGTTCAGTTGCCGCCTTCAAGGGCACCAATAGAGTAATCACGGCACCTCGCATTGTGTGATGGCGTGAGGAGAATACGGTGGCCCTAGTGGCTTCTTGGGGAGCATTGTGCCTCCACATCGCTCTAACGGAGACGTACTTCCCTTCAAAGGGAAGGAACTTCGGTAACACATCCTTGTCTCCACCGGCTCCACTCTTGGTTATCTTATCCCTTTACTTGTGCAAGCATTCTTGTGTTATCCTCATTGCTCGCTTGTGTGCTTATCGTTGTTGCATCATATAGGGTGTCCACCTAGTTGCATATCTAGACAACCTACTTTGATGCAAACTTTAATTTGGTAAAGAAAAGCTAAAAATTGTTAGTTGCCTATTCATCCCCCCCTCCTGTCAACTATATCGATCCTTTCAATTGGTATCAGAGCTACGTCTCTTTTGAAGGACTTTACCGTCCGAAGAGTATGGTTGACGTTGTAGACGATGTGGCGGAGCACTCCGGTGCGAATCCTAGATCGTCTGCGGGAGATGGGGGTAACCCGATCTCACGTGAGGAGTTCAATGTGGCTTTGGACACATTGAAAACCTCCATGACGATCGAGGTCAAGGACATGTTTAAGGAATTCTTAGAAGGGCTTAAACTTTCCACCGCACCGTCGAAAGTGGGTGATCCCATCAACACGGTGACAGATGCTAACCCCGACAAGGGGGAAGCTACTAGTGAGAAAGCCTCCATGTCTAGTGGTAAGAATGGCACCGGCATCTATGCCCATGTGCAACCTCCTCTCGTCTATGGTGGACCTATTCCTTCTACTCATTTAAATCATGTCGGTCCACCTCCCAAGATTGACAAAAAGGAGGATTTTGATTCTTGGGTCTATCGTTTTAAGCGTCATTTAAATCATGTGAACACTAACCTTTGGAGAATCATTGAAGAAGGTTTTTATCCGCATGACCGAAGCAACTTCACTCCTAGAGAAGCCGTGGATGATCAATTCAATGAGAATGCTCTCTTCATCATCCAAGAAGCAATCCTTCCCGAAGACCTCCCTCATCTCCGGCCCTACTCCTTGGCCAAAGATGCTTGGCACAAAGTGGTATCACTCTATCGAGGAAGCGCAAGCATCCAACTCTCCAACTATGAAGTGGTGCAAGACGAAGCCAATGAGTTTGCTATGAAAGAAGATGAAGAACCTCGTGAGCTCTATCGAAGAGTTACCAAGCTCACGGTCTCTCTCCGGGATCATGGAAGCAAGGACACGGATGACAATTGGATCAAGCGCAAGTTCCTCAAGGCAATGATGCCCTACAACAAAGCCATGTCCTCCGTCATCCGTCAAAGGCCAGACTTCCACACCTTATCTTCAAGTGATGTGTTGGATGAGTTTGTGGCAATGAGCATATTGGACAAGACCGCCGACAATGCGGTGCTTCGCTCCCAAAGAGCAAAGAAGCCCAACCTTGCATTGAAGGCCAAGGTTTATGTAGAAGAAGAAGAAGAAGAAGATGAGGAAGAAGAGGAGAGCAACCTCGAAGATACGAAGTATGCCTATCATGAACACATGGCCCTTGCTTCAAGACAACTTTGGAGCAAGAAGAACTCAAGGCCCAACTTCAACAAAAGCAACTCAAGTGGTGGTAAGTGCAAGCAACGAGTGAGGACTTGTTTCAATTGTGGAAATGTGAGTCACTTTGTTGCGGAGTGTCCTTATGAGAAGAGGGAAGACAATGGTGGCAAACTCATTCGTAAGGACAAGGCCAAGTCTTTCCCCAACAAGAGCAACTTCACCAAGAAGTCTCCTCACAAGGCGTTGGTGGTTCAAGAAGAGTACAATGAGGATGACGATGATGATGAAGATGGCGAGTTGATTGCCATGGCCTCCGTTGCCATTGCGGAAACTCCACGAGTGTCCCTTTTCTACTCTCCAAGTGAAAGCATCACCGCCAAATGCCTCATGGCTAAAGCCACCAACAAGGTAACCCCCAACATCAAAACTACCTTCATTGATCATCCCTCTTTGACGGATTGCATTGATGAACATGAGGGATCTAATGTGATGGAGAACGAGTTTGAGTCTTTTATGGGTAAACTCAAGGGTAAATCCAAGAAGCACTTTGTTGCTCTCTTGGAACAACTTGGTGAAGCCAATGACATGATAGAGGCTCACGAAGATACCATCTCTAAGATGGAGGGGCATAGTCGAGACTATGCCGATGAGATTTCGGATCTTTCCAATGCTCTTGAGGAAGAGCGTGGTCTTCGTTTGGCTCTTGAGGAGTCACACAACGATGATCATGCTAAGTTAGAGAAAGATCTTGACCATGCTCTTTTTGTCTCTCGTGTGCTAAATTCCGAGAAGGCCAAACTTGGAGTTGATCTTGCTAGACTCAAGGAGGAGTTTGATATACTTGACAAGGCTCAAAAAGTCTTGAAAGGTATTCATGCTAATCTCAAGGAGTCTCATGATCAACTTCAAGTGAAGCTAACTAAGGAGAAGCCCACTTTTCCTCATATGGTTTTAATTCATACGGCAAATGCTACTAACCCATGTTGTGAGCATGTGCATCTTGTTGAGGAAAACACTAAGTTGAAGGAGCAACTTGAGAAAGGCCTTGTGTCATGTATACAAGGCAAGAAGAAGCTCAACGACCTTTTGAGCAACCAAAAGGAAGTTGTGGCCAAGGAGGGGATTGGGTTTGGACCCAAGCCCAAGAACAAGAACTGACAAGACCAAACGACCTCCCCCTCTCAAGCAAACTTTTGTGAAGGAAGGGGAGGGTGCTCCCAAGGAGAAGAAGAAGAACAATGCGAAGGTTGACGGTGTCAAGAAGAGCAATGCCACTATTCCCGACAAAGCCGGCGACTTTAACCCTTCTTATGTGTTATGCCGTGCTAGTGATGGGCATGTTTATGCCAAATTTGTTGGCTCTCTTTATGAGTACATTGAATGGTCTATTTGGGTTCCTAAGACCCTTGTTCCTAACCTCAAAGGACCCATTACAAAATGGGTACCTAAAACCAAGCATTGATCTCTTGTAGGTGTTTGCTTCCGGTGGGGGATCATGGTTGCTCGATAGTGGAGCTACAAATCATATGACCGGAAGCAAAGACTTGGTGGTGGAAGTACACAAGATTCCATCTATGCCCACCAATGTCGAGTGGGGTGATGCCTCGTCCTCTAAGGTATTGGGACTCGGCAAGGTTGTCATTTCTCATGATCTCACGATCGAGAAGGTCATGCTTGTAGAGTCCCTTGCATACAATTAACTTTCCGTTCGTCAACTTGCTATCATGGGCTTTGCCACTTTTTTTGATATTGATACAGTGGCCCTCTTGTGGAGCAAGACTCTTAAAGTAGCCTTTGTTGGGCATGTCGAGAACGGACTATATGTGATTAACTTTTTGGAGCGACCCACTAAGACCGCGACATGCCTAATGGCTAAAGTTGACATGGGATGGCTTTGGCATCGCCGCCTAGCCGATGTCAATATGAGATCTTTGCAAAGTCTTCTCAAGGGGGACCATGTTCGTGGACTAACGAATGTTAGTTTTGCCAAAGATCATGTTTGCAGTGCTTGTATCGAAGGAAAGCTCCATGAGAAGGCTCACCCTCCCACGACTATCATCTACTCGAAGAGGCCTTTGGAACTCCTTCACTTGGATCTTTTTGGGCCTCCATCCTTTGATAGTCTTGGGGGTAGAAAGTATTGCTTGGTGATTGTGGATGACTATTCAAGATATACTTGGGTGTACTTCTTCAAGAAGAAGGGTGAGACTCAACAAACCGTCATTGACTTTGCAAATGAAGCACAACGTCAACACAATGCAAAGATCTTGACAATAAGAAGCGACAACGGCACCGAATTCAAGAACTACACCTTGGATGAGTTTCTCAGTGATGAGGGGATCAAGCATCAATACTCCGCACCCTATACCCCTCAACAAAACTGTGTTGCGGAGAGGAAGAACCGGACGTTGATGGATGCGGCAAGGACTATGATGGTGGAGTTCAAGTCTCCATACAACTTTTGGGCCGAAGCCATCAACACCGCGTGTCATGCATCCAATCGGCTCTACCTCCGCAAGGGCTTGAACAAGACTCCATATGAAATACTCACCGGTAACAAGCCCAATCTCAAGTACTTTCGGGTGTTCGGGTATAAGTGTTTCATTCTCAAAAAGGGTGTGCGTTTGTCTAAGTTTGAGGCTAGAGCTTATGAGGGCATATTTGTTGGTTATGCTGCAAACTCCCATGCTTACCGTGTCCTCAATAAATCCATGGGACTTATTGAGGAGACATGTAACATGGAGTTTGATGAGAATAACGGCTCCCAAGTGGAGCAAAGTGGTACTTGTGATGTAGGTGATGAAACTCCTCCTCAAGCCATAAGAAGAATGGGTGTGGGTTTCATCCTACCCATTAAGGAACCCCTTGTGGCCGAAGGAGAAGGACAATGCTCCACTCAAGTGGAGCCATCACCAACCCAAGACCCACACGCTTCCGAAGATCTAAGTGAAGGCCCTCAACCAAATGAACAAGACCAAGGGCAAGATCATTCTCAACATGGTGGTGAACCACCACATGATGCTCAAGGTCAAGTTCACGAACAAGAGCAAGCTCCTGACGGCGCTCAAGATGATCAAGTTTCATCTCCTCATCTCACTTCCGAGGAGGAATTGGAGCGCCGTGCTGCCAAGATTGCTTCCAAGCTCACCACAAAAGGGCACATCATGGAGAATGTGCTTGGAAGCCTTACAAAGGGGGTAAGCACTCGTCGACAATTAGCAAACTATTGTGAACATCATGCGTTTGTCTCTTGTGTGGAACCCCAAAAGGTGTAAGAAGCGCTCGAAGATCCGGATTGGCTCAATGCCATGCATGAAGAACTCAACAACTTCGAGCACAACAAAGTGTGGAGATTGGTGCCAAGGCCATTGGAGAACCACAATGTCATTGGAACCAAGTGGATATTCAAGAACAAGCAAGACGCTCATGGAACTATCATTCGCAACAAGGCTCGCTTAGTGGCACAAGGCTACTCCCAAGTCGAGGGTATCGACTATGGTGAAACCTCTGCTCCCGTTGCTCGTCTTGAGTCCATTCGCATGCTTATTGCTTATGCTTCTCATCATAACTTTAAGTTGCAACAAATGGATGTGAAGAGTGCTTTTCTTAATGGTCCTATTAATGAGTTGGTCTACGTCAAACAAGCCCCCGGGTTCGAGGATTCCCTACTTTCCCGATCATGTGTATCAACTCGATAATGCACTCTATGGCCTTAAACAAGCCCCACGTGCGTGGTATGACCACCTTACCGAGTTGCTACAAGATCGTGGATTTGAAGTTGGGCTAATCGATCCCACTCTTTTTACTAAGAAGGTCAACGGGGAGTTGTTTGTGTGCCAACTAGACGTTGATGACATTATCTTTGGTTCCCCTAACAAAGCTTTCAATGATGAATTTGCCTCACTAATGACCTCAAAGTTTAAGATGTCTTCCATGGGAGAGTTGAAGTTCTTTCTAGGTTTCGAAGTGAAGCAAAGAAGAGAAGGTACCTTCATCAACCAAGCCAAATACACTCAATACATACTCAAGAGATTCAAGCAAAGTGATGTCAAGCCGGCTTCCACTCCCATGGCCACCAAGTGCCAACTTGACATTGATCCCAATGGTAAAGCGGTGGATCAAAAGGTATATCGCTCCATGATTGGCTCCTTGCTTTACCTTTGTGCATCTAGACCAGATATCATGTTGAGTGTGGGGATTTGTGCATGGTTTCAAGCCGCAGCAAAGGAAAGCCATTATGTGGCGGTCAAGCGAATCTTTTGATATTTGGCTCATACCCCAAACTTTGGCTTATGGTACCCAAGAGGAGAAAACTTCAAGCTTATAGGGTATTCGGATTCCGATTGGGCGGGAGACAAAGTGGATTTAAAGTCCACTTCCGGAGGGTGCCAATTTCTTTGTTGCTCTTTGGTAAGTTGGTCTTCTAAAAAGCAAAGTTGTGTGTCTCTCTCGTCCACCGAAGCGGAGTATGTGGCTGCCGGTAGTTGTTGTGCACAACTCTTATGGATGAGGCAAACTTTAAAGGATTACGGTGTCAATTGTGACAAAGTGCCTCTTTTGTGTGACAATGAAAGTGCCATCAAGATATCTCTCAACCCAGTGCAACACTTCAAGACGAAGCATATCGAGATTAGGTATCACTTCATCCGGGACCACATTAGGCGAGGCGAGATCGAGCTCAACTATGTCAACACTCATGATAACCTTGCAGATATTTTCACGAAGCCCTTGGATGAAGCAAGATTTCACGAGTTAAGGCATGAGCTAAATATCATTGATTCGAGCAATGTGACTTGAACCCTTGCACATCCCACCACACTCAATATGTTGTCGAGTTTAGGTGTAGGCATGGACATAGGAGGAGTGTTGTTCTCTCAATGAACTTTCCCTCCCCCCCCCCATAATGCATAAATTGATCAAGTCTTTCACTTTCGCCATTTTTGATGGTACTAGTGCTTCAAAGATGAGTTTTGGTCATGGGCCCAAGGTTAAAATCTTCGCGGTGCCATACCTCTTGACTCAAACATTGGTGTCTTCGACCACCGCCCTCTCTTGAAGAGGGGTTTTCTTGGCCTCTTGCTGGTGTGTCCTTTTGCCTTTCGTTGTTTGTTTTCTGCTTTCTCTTGAGCTAAGCCAAGTAGTCTAGTTGCCGTGGTGTGCTGGGCGGTACTACCGCTGTTGGTGAGCGGTACTTACGCTTATAAGCGGTACTACCGCTCCCCAGCGCGGTACTACCGCTCCCCAGCGCGGTACTACCGCTGCGGGGCCGGACCAGGGGGTTTTATCAGGGCAGGGGGAGGTTTCTTCTCCCCCATACCCATTCGCTCGCCCCCTCGTGTCTCTCCCTCTCTCCAGCACCATTCCGCCGCGGAAGGGCTCCGGCAGATTTCCTCCGGGGCGCCCCTTTCCATTTCCTTCGGTGGAGTCGATCCCCACCTCGTCCTCTTGCCATGGATGCCGGTATTGCCCCCGTTCCTTCTCTCTTTTGGTCTTGTTTTCAGATCGTGTGTTTTAGGGGCAATAGTGTTTGCATCTCTAGATTTTTGGCTAAATCTAGGCTTGAGTAGGGTGGAGAAGGCAACTAGACTTTGTAGATTAGAGTTTGGTAGGAATATTTTTGAATTTGACAGGCCGGTAGTGCTGGATCTGACCATGGTAGTAGGGAATCGCTGTTCCCTCGCCTCCAGCGGTACTACCACTCACCTTGGAGCGGTACTACCGCTCAGGGCGGTACTACCGCTTGCAGATCGCGGTACTACCGTTGTCTGCCCGATTCCATCATATCTCTCCCATACTTTGATCACTTGTTGTCTTCTTTGGCTTATGCTCGTTCTTTTGGTTGTTTTGCATGTTCTTGTGTTTGGTTCCAGGTGACGAACACTCTGAGCCTCCGGCCCGCCGTGTCAACCCCAATCGTGCCACTTCAAAGCGCTACCGCACATCCGAGTCTGCTAGAGGTTCCACAAGTGCACCACCACCGCCTGCCGGTACATCCTCAGATGCACCACCACCTCCTCAACTCAAGAAGAAGTCTACGTCCAGGCCAAGGAGCAAGACTGTGTCACAGATGAGTGCCAAGGAGTTCTGGGCAAGGCGCCGCCGCAATCCCTTTGCAGAAGATCAAGAACCCACTTTGATCAACCGTCCGTTCTAGAAGCGCTTTCAGTTTGCCATCTTCTTCGATGTGCTCAAGGCCAAGAAGAATATCTTTGTTAGTGTGCGCTCCATCGACACCGACTACATGGAGAAGGATCCTGAGTACTTTGGCGAAGCTCTTCAGATGTGCTCTCAGTTGAACATTCGCCGGATTATGCAGTTCAACAAAGACTTTGATGCAGATATTGTGGCCCAGTTCTATGCCACCGTCCATCTCGGGACTGATGCTGAGAGGACTCTGACGTGGATGACCAATGGCAAGCTGCTTTCTGTCCAGTGGAAGGCGTTCATGGATCTTCTTGGAGTACAAGATCTCGGGCTCGAGCATCCTATTGGTTTTCGCCCTCATCGCAACACAGCCGCTACTCACAAGCAAGCCCTCTGGCCCTACTGCACTGTGAAGGTCAACCCTGACACGAAGAAGGAATCATATGAGCTGTCTGCCTATCTGGACATTCTTCACCGCGTCTTCCGTGAGGCCCTCTTCCCTCGCATCGGGAATCTGGATCAGGTCCACTCCTATCTAGTGGACATGCTTCTTTTATGCCAACGTGAGAAGGAAGTGCCCACTGGTGAGACCTTGGACATTTCTCATGTGATGTGGTCTGATCTCTTATCTGCAATCTCTGACCGCAAGTGTCCGATCTATGGACCCTTCATCATGCTGCTCATTGAGAAGGCTTGGGATCGTGTCTATCCCAACGTGATGTTTGAGACTGGAGAGTTGGTGTCCCATGAGATTAAGCGTCTGAGGAAGAAGGACAACTGGGGCAATCCGGTCACCAAAACTGGGGGAACATCTTCTGCTGCTGCTATGGAGACCGATGAGGCTGAGGCGGATGTTGAGGCTGATAATGACGAGGACTATGAGCCGTCTGGTGCAGAGCCCTCTTGGGCTAAGAAGATCAAGCTCAAGATGAAGAAGTTGTTTTGCATGGAGTCTCACAGTCAGTATATGACTCATGTGGCAGAGAAGAAGGCCCGGAGCCGTCACAAGGAGCTCATGCGTCACTTGGGTGCGACTATGGCCAGTGGTTCTGAGGGCCAGATCACCGAGGAGGACGAGTGGGTTCAGCAGCATTGTCCGTGGACTGATTCCGACGCCGAGCAGTTTCCGACCGACGACGGCGATGCAGATGCCCCCGCTGGGATGTGATGCTCGAGATCCTCGCTTGCTCTCACCTGGAGCCGTAGTTGAGCTTTTCGCCCTTTTTGGCGTCTCGATGCCAAAGGGGGAGAGAGTTTTGGGATTTGTGTTTGCGAGTGTGTCTTTGTGTGTCATTCGTTTGGTTTCTCGTTGTTGGCTTAGTTGGTTTTGTACCTTTGAGACCTAAGTTCTAGACATATGGTGTAAGACATATGCTACCTTCGTTATCTTATCTATGTTTTATGTACCCCGGTATCTTATAGCTTGCATACTTATCCTATCATATGTGTTGTTCTCATATATCTTGCTTAGGATGTTGGTCTCTAAAATATAGGGGGAGCGTTGATCCTAGTATGTGTGCCGTGCAGTCCAAAGCACTCTTCTAGTTTGCACACATCTAGGGGGAGCCTGTCTATATCTTAGAGGCGTGGGTTTGCTCTCATATATCTTGCTTAGGATGTTGGTCTCTAAAATATAGGGGGAGCGTTGATCCTAGTATGTGTGTCGTGCAGTCCAAAGCACTCTTCTAGTTTGCACACATCTAGGGGGAGCCTGTCTATATCTTAGAGGCGTGGGTTTGCTCGCATTCTTTATCATTACTCTTTTTGTGCAAATCCCGTATTGTCATCAATCCACCAAAAAGGGGGAGATTGTAAGGGCATATCTATCCCTACGGTGTTTTGGTGATTGATGACAATGCTTTTGCGGACTAATCGAGTGCATTGAGTTCTTTCAGATATTCATTCTTCGGCATGAGACGATTATTTTCCCTCGCGCTCTACTCAAGACGGTGTAGCTTCTTTCGTTTCTATGTTGGTGGACTAGTTTCGTAGTAGTCACCGTACTATCAAGAGGGGATCCGCTTCGCTATGGTTTGGGTGGAATCAACACGTACACATCCTCATCTCACCCACCGTATCTTTCCACCTCAATGGAGCTTCTCTTTTTCTCCCCTCTCTACCTTTTTCCTAGACCCAGCTGTAGTACCGCGGGCCACAGCGGCAGTACCGCTTAAGCTCACTAAGAGGTAGTACTGCTCCTCAATGCGGCAGTACCGCTTGGTGGTCTCAGCAGTAGTACCGCTGCGGCTCCGTGCTCCTACCACCTTGACTCGAGTGCGCTTTTTCTCGTGTCGGGTTTTGCGGCACTAGCTGCGGTAGTAGTGGAGGTAGTACCGCTTATAAGCGGTAGTGCCGCCCTGCCTCCACGGTAGTACCGCTCTAGGTCCCAGCCCCAGGCCTTATCCTCTTGCGCGGCAGTACCGCTGAGTCGGAGCGGCAGTACCGCTTACGAGCGGTAGTACCGCCCTGCCTCCGCGGTAGTACCGCTCTCTGCGGGGCTGAGTGGGGATAACGGTTGGATTGTTTCCCCCACTATAAAAGGGGGTCTTCTTCCTCCTTGTTGACTTACCTCTTCCCCCAAACACTCCATTGTTGCTCCGAGCTCCATTTTCGCCCGATCTCTCTCCCTAGCCAATCAAACTTGTTGATTTGCTCGGGAGTGGTTGAGAAGGCCTCGATCTACACTTCCACCAAGAGAAATTTGATTTCCCCCACTAATCCCTAGCGGATCCTGTTACTCTTGGGTGTTGAGCACCCTAGACGGTTGAGGTCACCGTGAAGCCATAGTCCATTGTGGTGAAGCTTCGTGGTGTCGTTGGGAGCCTCCAATTAAGTTGTGGTGATTGCCCCAACCTTGGTTGTAAAGGTTCGGTTGCCGCCTTCAAGGGCACCAATAGTGGAATCACGGCACCTCGCATTGTGTGAGAGCGTGAGGAGAATACGGTGTCCCTAGTGGCTTCTTGGGGAGCATTGTGCCTCCACACCGCTCTAACAGAGACGTACTTTCCTTCAAAGGGAAGGAACTTCGGTAACACATCCTCGTCTCCACCGGCTCCACTCTTGGTTATCTTATCCCTTTACTTGTGCAAGCATTCTTGTGTTATCCTCATTGCTCGCTTGTGTGCTTATCGTTGTTGCATCATATAGGGTGTCCACCTAGTTGCATATCTAGACAACCTACTTTGATGCAAACTTTAATTTGGTAAAGAAAAGCTAAAAAATGTTAGTTGCCTATTCACCCCCCCCCCCTCTAGTCAACTATATCGATCCTTTCATCCTCGTCAGTCATGGGAGATGGCAGTGGCGTGACAGGAATAGGGACAGCGTCGGGTGAGCCCACGGATCCGCGTACGGCCGAGAACCCGTGGCACGCTCGGTCCATGACCGGGGAAGTACGAGCCCACTGCAGGCCGTGCTCGTCGCGGAACCATGTATCCCACAATGACGAGTTGAAGGCGTACATGGCGTGGATCTCCGGTAGCACATGGCTAGGGTTTGGCTATGTTGGGCTTCGAGGACGCAGGAGTGGCCGGGAGTGGAAGTGTGGACTGGCCAGTCCACGCCTTTCACATAAAAATGACGAGGCCCACGTGGCTATGAGGCTGACATGCGGGGCCACCTGCGCATGAGCATTTAATTTGGGCGGTGGGAGGTAGGTGGAACGCCGCCACGCGGTCCCGAGGCAGACAACGAGCGGGCGCGCGTGTGTCAGTTTGCTGTTGGTGTGGACGCAAACCGAGGACAATTTTGCGCCGGAAATGGGGTTGGCCGGACATCAAACGGACAAAAAATGAAGATGCGGCCGCGCGTTGGACCAGATGGGGTCATGCGTTGGAGTTGCTCTTACTATAATTTGTTTCTACCATGCCTAGTATAGTGGGAAGGCTAGGGAATTTGATGAGCATCTCCACCTTGCAGACTTGCCCCATCTTGTCAATCCGAACCTCAGTCACAAATCTCTATGGGGCTCAATCCCATCAAGCATTGGTGCACTTAACATGCTCAAATACTTGGATCTATCCTACAATAGGCTGAACGGATCTATCGCAACAACCCTAGGTAAGTGTACTAAACTATCCTCCATCGATCTCTCTTACTACAATTTATTTGTACCATGCCTAGTATGTAGGAACACTAGGGAATTTAATGAGAATCTCCACCTTGTAGAGTTTCCCCATCTTGTCAAACTGGACCTCAGTCACAACTCTCTCTGGGGCTCAATCCCATCAAGCACTAGCGCTCTTAATGAGCTCGCATGCTTGGATCTATCCTACAATAGGCTGAATGAATCTATCGCAACATCCCTAGGTAAGTGTACTAAACTAATCTCCATCGATCTCTCTTACTATAATTTGTTTGTACCATGCCTAGTACAGTAGGAACACTAGGAATTTAATGAGCATCTCCACCTTGCAGACTTGCCCCATTTTGTTAGTCTGGACCTCAGTCACAACTCTCTCTGGGCCTCAATCCCATCAACACTACAAAAATTCCATGATGATACGTGTTTGTCACAGTAGGTCGCTTTTTTTGTCATGCATGTACATCCATGACAAATTTATGACAGAATCAAGATAGTCATACCTGTGCTGTCGTAGAAGTGTTCCATGACAATACCAAAATTATCATCACGGAAGTGTCCACTTCCATGACGATAAATCGTGCGTCACAGAAGTGCTTTCGTCAAGGGTGACCGACACGTGGCATCCACCGTAACGGAACGCCGTTAAGCTATCGGGTCGGGTTTTGGATCCGATAACCCGTTAACAGCCCCGACCAATGGGAAATTTCCACATGTAAAATTCTTATTGGCTGGACAAAACACGTGTCAGCTCGTCAGTGGGTCAGATAGGCGCGTATGATATGTCGACACGTGGCACGGCCCAACAGTGGCCCATTTAGCTTACAAAGCCGGCCCGTTTGACTTGGTCAAAAGTTAACGGGCTGGCCCATGAAAAGTCTGTTAACGGTCTCTTCGCAAATAGCCCATTTTACGGCCCGTTAGGCCCTAAAAGAAATCGGCCCAACAACTTCATGTGGGTCGTCGAATATAATACCAGCCCATTTCACTTTCGGCCCATGTATGGCCCACGACGTCTTTTGGCCCATATGAGGCCTTCGTATCTTTCGGCCCATTACAGGCCCACGGTGAGTCTAGCCCATAATGAACAGTAATTTTCTTTATACCCGTTAAAGGCCCGTGATTTACATGGGCTGTTCCAGCCCGTGTTAGCCTTCGGCCTATTGACAGCCCATACGTTCTTGGGCTCCTTTTCGGCCCTCGATTACTTCCGGCCCATTACTGGCCTGCTCCCCTAATGGGCCAAATTCGGCCCATGGCAAGAGTCGGCCCGTTACTAGCCTGTTCCACTAATGGGCCAAATTCGGCCCATGGCAAGAGTCGGCCCGTTACTGGCCTGTTACCCTAATGGGCCAAAATCGGCCCATGGCAAGAGTCGGCCCGTTTCTGGCCTGTTAACCCATACGCCGTTTCCAGCCCATCCTATATTCTGGCCCATTAACGACCCGTTATGCCTGTGATAGAATTAAGCCTTTGTTGTCCTACGACCTGTTAATGGCCTGTTACCGTGCTGGGCCGATACCAATTACGCCCGTTTATGGCCCATGTAGACACATTTATACGATGGCCCGAGGCCCACCGATTACAGACCCATTTATCGACGGCCCGCAGGAGACCCATGGATCCTACGGCCCGTATATGGCCCATGGTAGTTGCGGCCACTAGCAAACCAGGGAAAAAGAAGACTAGGAAATAAATAAGGCTGAAACTAACGCTAGGCTATTAAGGCGACTGCACAGATTACATCCAATCGGCATCAAAGATCGCCACTAGTGCAAATATAGGGAACACCCTACATTATACAAAAATGGCTTGCTGTTTTCTTCAGGCGGTGGCTGCACGTTAAGAATACATTTTGTATCGCACCAAAACAAATTACAACTATATAACAAAAGGAAGGTTGGCATAAAACTTAACAGTCTAACAGATAAATGCACCACCAGAAGTTCAGAAGCTCAGTTCATTTGACCTGACTGTTACGTTTTCATGTTGTATTGTCCGATGGAGCACCATAACCCTCGCCGTCATTTCCCCTAGGCTCCTGAACAACATAGCAAATGTCTGATAGTCTGGTTTCAAAACCATGCATATCTTGACGACATTGAGCAATGTTTCACCTTGTTTCACAAAGGATCTCTGTTAGGGAATGGACTTGTGTCTGGAGCGCAGATACAACATTGCTTTGAGCTTGCATATCTTGATCATGAGGCAGTTTGGGCGATATTGCCTTAACAACCAACCCAGTATTACGGAGGAACGTGCTTTTGGCACTGTTAGTGGACAGGTACTGACCCACTGCAGCAAGAGCTGACATTGCGGTTATAGTTTCCTCGCCACCTTCAGAAGGTGGCGGTTCCACCATTGTTTCCATAGCTCGCTGAAAAGTTGAGGTTTTACATTAGTAGTACCAGAACAGAAGATATTAAGGAGGCGGCAAAACCAAACAAAATAGCTTTGGTCTATATACAGAACTTATTCTGGTGAGCCCATGTAAAATATTAGTTGTATTTTATTGCAAAGTACATAATAAAACCAGGTACCAAACATATGACCATGTACCATCGCTAATGTATTGTCTATTTCTTCACATTGTATTGAGGGCTAAGGATGAAGAGATGAAGTTTATAATACGATAAGCATAGTATGACGTCATTCATATCACAAAACAACTGAGAACAGACAAACACGCAATTGTAACGTTGTGTGGGCAAGTCCAGCACGGAACTAGATTACGGGTCAAGATCAAAGGAACATCACTCCTCTCTTTTAAACCTTGTGAGGTGCAATGATACGCTAAGACAATTGTGTATAAAATTGAAAAGACTAATAGACATTGGCTGCAAACCATGCAGTTCAAGGCATAAGTCAGAGTAAGTAGTAGTTAAAAGGCATGAGGATTAAGGACTTACAACAGTGGCTTTGACTGGTGTAGTCATGCCCTTCTTCTTGCTGGTGTGACAGTCCTTGAAGATTTCCACAGCATTTGGTTCAGGTACTTTTTGGTCCTTGCTGGCTTTCATCTGCATTTGGAACAAGTCAATATAGATCTGATAATATGGTACAGCGAAAAGAGTGAAACAACAGCAAATTACAAGAGCCTCGCAGTGTGCAATATAGCTACGAGATCCTGTTGTCTGTTGGAATTTCACTTTTGTACGGTTGTCCTTGTTCTTTGAACAGTTCACCTACAAGAAGATAGATTTGTGTGGCACATGCGTAAATAGGACTTCAACATGTGATCTGATGACATATATATAATGTACCTGATACTTCGGATTGGACCAGTGTTTAACGAGACCAGTGTTCATCAGATATATTTTCCACTGGAGATGTTTGGGCAAGTTCACTGTTAGCCTTGCCTTCAAAGTGAGTTTTCCTCAAGTTATACCGATACTGTCGTAGAGCAGACTTGAAAACATGGGTGCAAGCTTGTCTGGTTGCATCATCTTGGCTATCCAACTTGAACCTCATCTGTTGAAAATTATGGGGTCTCATTATCAGCAACCTAGAAAGTATTGGACAGAGCAAGACGATATTACTAGTTTCCATACATAACCATACTTACAGGTAAATGGTCGAGGAAGGTGTTGAACTGGGTTTCGCCTTTGTCATTCCTGTACTGAATCCATGTTGGGACGATATGTACATGACATCTAACAATGACCGCTTCCTCTGATACTAACTTGGCTGACTCTGTAGCATCACGTGGCCTTTTTAAACCTGCCTCAAAACGGATCTCCATTCTTCCTCCTCTAGATTTAGTTGACCTATCGAGCATTATCCCTGATGTTTGTTTCCTCTTGCGCCTAGGTGCTAGTCCAACAACAAACATAGGAAGTGTTAGTGTACATCAAACTATGAGACTACATATAAAGAAGCATGCAACTGTAACTTGACTCCAGCAAATACCTTCTTGCTGTTGAAGCTCACAAGGTTCATCTGATATTGCCAACTCGTCTTGTGTCAAGAGTGCTTGGGAAGTAGTGTCAGGTGGCAAGGGAGCTTGGGAACGAGTACGTCGTGTAGCTGGTAGTACTGTGGTAGGTGTTGCAAGAACTAGGGTTGTCTCTGCTTGTTTGGTGGCAGCTATTTGTTTCTGTTTGTCTTTTTTTGCAACTCGTGTAGCATGGGATGCCGTGTTTGTAGAATTTTCTGTTGGACTTTGACCTTCTATTGCACCATCAGTACCAGCAGAATCTGCAGGATTCATCCGCTTCTCATTCCCTGCCATTCTATGTTTCTTCCTCTTTCTCTGTGCCATGTTAGGTCAAGTCGACAAGAAAAACGAATAACAATTTAGTTCTTCAGAACAAATTGATGCGTGATGCAGACGAACTGAACTTTGATGTTAGACAACCACATGATAGGAGGATGTAGTATGTATGAAAAACGGGACGGAAGAGATAACCAGAACTATGATGTGTAAACTAAGAAGAAGACATTTCACCAAATTAGAAGCAATGCAATGGAAGGTAGACACCATATGAAAGATGCTACAAATATCGCTCTGCCAAGTTAACAGTGTCTCATCATAAATGGCGTTTAAACAAATGTGAAGCAGTACAAGAAATAAATCATATGCAAGATGCAAACAACATCGCACTACCATGTTAGAGGTCTCTCGTCATTAGTGCCATTGCATATTCACAGCATTGCATATTCACAGCTTATGATGCGTAAACTAAGGAGAAGGCATTTCAACAAATTAGAAGCAATGAAAGCTAGACACCATATGAAAGATGCAACGAATGTCACTCTACCAAGTTAAAACTGTCTCGTCATAAGTGCCATTTCAACAAATTAGTAGTACAAGCTAGAAAAGAATGTGAGATGTAACCTATATCACACTCCGAAGTCAAACGTGTCTTAGGATAAGTGATTGTTGCAGGTTACGCAAATGTAGTAATATGATGTAAGAACATGGTGTGATAGACAGATATTGTATGTTCTAGAAACAGGAACACGTGTCTTACTCAAGTATAATGTGTAAAGTAAGCAGATGGAATTCAACAAAATTAGAAGCAATACAAGCTAGACATCACACATAACATGCAACCACATATAACAGTGCCAAGTTAGAGGGAGCACCGGTGATGCTGCACTAGGGGAGACGTGGTTATCATAAACACAACTTTATTGAGTGTCTATGCATATGTTGTCTTGGAAATCATCTTGGGGGTGTGGAGGAGTAGAAACTGTAGAGGCCCTCCGTTCGGAAGGACCACCTTTATCCGCTGCCTTGCTAACTTCCTTCCGCTTTATTGATTTTGAATTGTCAAGTAAAACCGACAAGAAAAAGCAATAAAATTGTCTCTTCAGAACTCATTCATGCATGATACTGACAATCACTACTTTGATGTAAGGCAAACACATGATACCAGGATGGAATATGTACAAAAAACAGGACGACATGGCATGTTCACAACTGTTTGTGTAAACTAAGCAGAAATCATTCCAGCAAATAAGAAGCAATGCAAGCTAGACACCACATGAAAGATGCAACCAATATGACTCTGCCAAGTTAAAAGCATCCCATCATAAATGGAATTTCAACAAATTAGAAGCAGCGCATGCTATAAATCATATGAAAGATGCAACTAATATCGCACTGCATATACTAAAGGTGTCTCGTCATGTTGATTGATGCGGGATACAAAAAACCAATAGTTTTATGTAAGGACATGCTTAATAGACAGATGTACTATGTACTAAATACAGGAAGGCATGTCACATTAACAGGTATAATGTATAAGCTAAGCAGACTAGCACATGCAGTTTAACCAAATTGGAGGAATTACAATCTAGACACCATATGCAACATGCAACCACATATCACGCTGCCAAGTTAGAGCAAGCACCTGCGATGCTAGTGTAGGGGAAATGTTGTAATCAACTACAGGGCTACGTTCACTATCTTCATGTAGCATTTCTGTTTCTTGAGAATCATGTCGGGAGGCTGACGCTGCATTCTCTAAATGAGGAGTAGTCCCCTTGCCTGCCTGCACTAGTAGAAAAAGGGGATTTAGTCCCGGTTGGTAAGGCCCTTTAGTCCTGGTTTTTGAACCGGGACTAATGGGTCGGTACTAATGCCTCTCCCCTTTAGTCCCGGTTCAATCCAGAACCGGGACTAAAGGGCGCGGCCACGTGGAGCTCCACCTTTAGTCCAGGTTGGTAACACCAACCGGGACTAAAGGAAATTTTATGATTTTCTTTTTTGAATTTTTTTGAATTTTTTTTATTTTCAAATTTCTGAATTATTTTAACCTCTAATCTCTAATCACCACCCCCTCATCACTACTCAATTTATCCTCTAATCTCTAATCACCCCTCATCATTCCAAATCATCTAACTTCCCAAACGGTCACCCATCCTCCCACTCCCCAGCCTGAGCACGCTTAACTTCCGGGTTCTATTCTCCCTCATTTCCAAGTCTGCACTTGTTGTTTTCCTGACAATAGTAAGATGTCAATCCTATTACCCTCAGGAATTTTGCTTGAGCATGAAGTGACACATTTCACTGTTTGAGTTTGAAACTATTGTTTTAAAAAACAATAATTAGTTACTAACACTAATATTTCTTGAATAATTAGTTTGACCATTGTTTGACCATAGTTTGACCATAGTTTGACCAGACTTGACCAAAATTCAAAATAACTAAAATAATTATTTAGTAACACTAATATTCTAGAATAATTAGTTTGACCATTGTTTGACCACAGTTTGACCATAGTTTTAAATTCGGATGTAAGTTTTCGAGTAGATGATTTTTCATATAAAAAACTTTTTCATCCGAGTTAGTATGCAAAAGTTATGCCCATTTTTACAAATTTCAGAGAGATTTTGCACATAAAGTCAAAATTCACATTTGTAAATTTTCCCAACAACTAGACCACATATCACATGGGAAACTTATTTTCTTTTATTTTTTTGACATTTCCATCATTTTCTTTTATTTTTTTTAAACTGAAAAGGCGATCCACAGGGGGGGGTAGAGTTTGAAAATGGGACCTTTAGTACCGGTTCGTGGCACGAACCGGTACTAATGGGGTTGAGACCTTTAGTACCGGTTCGTGCCATGAACCGGTACTAATGGGCATCGCACCCTTTAGTACCGGTTCGTGTCTCAAACCGGGACTAAATGTCCCATTTGAACCGGGAGTAATGCCTTTCCGACGCCCTCGCCACTCGAACCGGGACTAATGCTCACATTAGTCCCGGTTCGTAACGAAACCGGGATTAATGCCTTTTCTGGCCTGAACCGTTGCCCCCTTTTCTACTAGTGCCGCCTCGTCATAAGTGATTGATGAGGGATACACAAGACCATTAGTTTGATGTAAGAACATGGTTTATACACAGATGTACTAGTATGTACCAAAAACAGAAAGGCATGTCATATTCAAAGGTATAATGTGTAAGCTAAGCAGATGCAATTTAACCAAATTGGAAGCAATACAAGCTAGACGTCCGGCTGGAGTGGTGAGCATGATCATCTAGGACCTGAGAGCCTGGTGGGAGGCCGGCTGCTTCGCCACCATCGCAGCTTTTTAGTTGGCTTCCAGATGATGCCTATCTTTGCTGGGCTTGTCACTGGCTCGGCCAGTGCCCTGACTAGCTATTTGTCTTCTGGTGCTCACGGGATGGTGGTTCATGTAAAAAAATATCTTTCCTTATCTTACCAACTTCGGCCTTTCGAATACAAGCTAGACACCATATGGAACATGCAACCACATATGACACCGCGGAGTTAAAGCAAGCACCTGGGATGGTGGTTCATTGCGAGCGAGGTCATCAACTCCAGAGCTACGTTTACCGTCTCCATCTGCTGACACTGCATCCTTTAAAGCCTTGAAACGTTATTGGCCTAGCCGCGTACCAAGCTGGAGCGACTTCTCTCTATTTTTTTCTGCTTCTGTCAAGGCAGGGTTTGAAATACCCTTGCATAAATACACAACAGTGAGAGTAAGGGTGAAGTGTGTGCAGAACTAGTGCACTGTAAAAGTAGCAGATAGCAGGTGGCTGAAAAATAAATGACAGGAGACATATGATAGCTCTACAACATTGCATGGCAAACAAAATTAGATTCTACTCCGTATGATTTTGTAATATATGAGCACAGGAAATGCAGGTACTCCTCCAGCACACCACCACATGTGGTCATATCTAAGATAACATTAGACTGAAAATAAATAGGTCAGTTGATTTTTTTAATGAACCGTCCGATCTATAAGGAACGGGCAGATGGCCTTCGTCTACCTCCCGCCAGTCACTGTTGATGACCTTTCTCGAACCGTGAGCGACCACCGGCCCAGACCCTGCCTTCGACGCCCCGCCCTCCCATCGACCTCACACGACCGCCGTGCTTGGCAGCGCCCCCGGGCCATCCCTTTAATCCCGGCCGACCTCCAGATCGGGCACGAGTAGCTCTAGGCCGCACACGCCCCTAAGATAAACACCAAGGCGCTGCTTGCCTGGCGTAATAGGCGTACTAGAGCCTGTTACGCCGGGGAATGCTTCCGTTAATTGGGAATCAACTGGCCAGAAATTGAAATTCAGGGGGGCGACGGACCTCTAGCTAAGGTGAAATAGTATATGAGGATAAACCTTGTGCATCGCGAGTTACTAGGAACATCTAGTATCAAGAAGAAGCGGTCAACTAGTGCCTTCTGTGGGATGAATACCGTGCAAGCAGAGACGTAAGATTTGCACGAATAAGGGAAGAGGAGTACCTTTTTCGGTTGCCGGTGTGGTCACCCCCACATGTCGTGCCGATCTTCTTGTTTTTACCGAGGAAACCGATATTCTGGAGGGTGCATGCTTGGACGAACCCATGGCCAAATTGTTGACTGTGTTGCTGTGGCCGTATGTCGGCGGAGGGGAAGCAGATCCGAGGCGGCGAAGGATGGCGTAGCCGGAACAGCTCCGGTACGATGGAGGGTGGCGAAGTTGGAGCGGCAACGGTGAGGCGCAGGACGGCGTGGTTGAACTGGCTCGGGTCTGGACGGCTCGGCCTCGGCTTCAACTACTAGCCGTGGAGGGCGTTGCGGTTGAGGTTGGGGTGGACGACGACGTCGGGGTATCGGCTCCGACGTGATGGAGGAGGGCGGCGGTTGATGGGTGGGATGGGGTGGCGGATGGAGGACGCCGCGGTTTCGCGGCTGGTGGAGAGGTAGTTTTGGCACCCACGGAGTACGAATGGGGAATCGGACGGGTGGGGAACCATGTTTCGGTCTGGGACGCGCTTGTTTTTGGCTTTTTTGAACAGAAGATGGGACGTGCTTGTTTGAAATTTGGGGAAAGTACAAACTTTGCCCCCCTCTTAAATTTGGGACCTACTACGGGTCGGGGGTAGGATGGTAATCCCAGGTGTCCCAAATAGTGGGCGGGAGTGATTTCGGCCACGCGCATGTGTGCTTAGGTGCCATTGTCTATGAATGTTTTTCAGATGCGGTTGTGTGGCGTCTAGATGAAGCTACAAACCTACCCTGGTTTAGACCTTTGGACGTCGGGACGGTAGGTTTCACTGGTCGGAGTTATTAGAAAAGTAATTTCCTTGTACTACCAAACATTGGTCTCACGCGGTTTCGGGCGAGTAGAGGCTCTTTTGGCGCTTCGTTCAAAATTTTGAAACACAAGCATTCACGTTTAGAGTACTCTTGAACTATGAGGATTGACCTAAATATACAACGTTATATTTGACCTTATATGTTTGAAAACCTCATTAAATTATCCGCTTCTTTTTGAAATTTTGACACTTGAAAATCCTATAACTATGATTAATTTGGAATGGAGGAGCTAAATTTGAATCTATTTTGTACACGACTACATATGCTATTATGTACAAAATCAGAGCAAAGATTGGTGCCCCCATAATTTAGGTATGGTTTACAAATGCCATGATATCAAATTCAAATAATTGAATGGACTTCATGTTGAATTCGGTTTTTCTAAACCACCTTAAGTTGAATTCAAATGTATGCTAGTTCATAGGTAGTAGCTATTTATAATGTCCATTGTGTAACTTTCGTATGTATAATGTGCTTTACACACACAACATGAACTATACTCACGTTTATATTCGATTGCTAAAGCGATGCATTGTCTGGAGTTCAAAATACTAACTATCTGGATCAATTGTGTCGAATAATAACATAGACATGCTCAAATTCGATAGAATCTAGATGTCTGATGGATGAATGACCGCTCCTTACGCGAATTGCAACTATCATGATCCCATCCTAATATTTGGATACAATTTATATCTTTAATCAATGTGTAGAGCAGTCTTTTACATGTAGTTTCACTCTCCATCGGTGGTCTCTCACACATGGTCCCACACTCTCTCCCGAGGTGTCTCTCTCGCACACATGCTCTAGATATAACCCTCCCTCTCTCTCATAACCATTTACAACTGTTTTCACTAACCTTTATCACAAGCACTCTTCCTCTCGCAAACATACACACGCACAATCCTCATCGACCCTTTCTATATACATGGACCTGCATAAGTGTCTCATGTATGCACATTATCTTTACGCCCGTCTCTCACGCATTGTCTCACACCTCTCTTCCTAATCGACGAGTATGATTCTAGCAGAGCATTCTGTAGGATACCCCTTAAAGTTAGGTTGGATGAATAGTAACATCAGAGATAAAGGGGTTACCTTAGTACGAGAACCTAGGGTTACAAATCCTAGCCGGCTTTGTCAGTGGACACAGAGTCCTTCACAATTCTGCTATCTTTGTCTTGTACGACTAGTCATCCATGTGTCTTCATAAATGCGTCACGGGCCGACCAATGTGGCGCAGGACGGAACAGAACGAAGGGCCTCACCTCGACCCACCGGACCTCATGCGGTGACACACCCTCTGCCCCCACGTCTCATTATCTTCTCACACCCACACATACCAACACAAACACCACACACACAGAAATTTTCTCCCGGTGCCTCTATTCCCTCCCCCCTTGCATATACAAACTCAACGGAATGGAATCTCTTGTCGTGACGTCATATTCGTCTCTCTCTCTAGACCACTCTCATTTCTCGTGCTATCTCTCCCACGCCCCCCCTCCCCTCGTCGGCCCCTCTATCCATGCCTCTCTCGAATACGTAATTCACACACATACCTCTCTAGGCCCCGCCAAATGCATCAACTACACATTCACACATGTTACATCACGTACCCCATTGATCTAAAAAGCCCTCTCTTCACGTTTATTTCGCATACAACATTCCTTTTGAATAAAGTGTGGCCAAAAAATATTTTAGAGTTTCTACATATATACAACATTACAAAGTTATATGGAGGAGTAGGAACGCTAATTTGCATTGCATGGTGCCCACAATGATATTTATTCCGCACTGTGAATTTGTATATTTTTATACTATATACAAAGTTAGTCATAATAAAGAGAAACGAAGAGCATCTCTCTCTCCATCGCATACCCCCCCCCCCCCCGGTACGCCCTTTCACGTATGCATACAAAACTATCTCCAGGTCCTCTAAAAGTAAGCCCCCCTGAAAATTTAGGCATGTTTCATCTTTCTCTCGCGATATATGTAATGACGATCATTGTATTTGAAGCGAAAGCACGATACGTACATTGGACTTCAGAATCCACTCATTACGGTCACCATTTATGTTTAGTGGTTATTATGCAGTCACGGGCTCACCGTACAACTCTGTATTTGCTCATGACATGACTAGTTGCCAGTTAAATGCTCCACGTGGCACCTCTAGTGTTGCATCACATTATCTCACTGCCATCGTGCCCACCTGTCGACTTGTATCTACTCTACATCTACACTCTTATAAAGTACATAAAATACACTCTTATAAAAAACAGAGTTGATGATGATGGTGTGCCTGCCATCCTTCAATATAGGCCATCCGATTTATATCTGACGGATAGGAAAGAAACTATGGCAATTTTGCAAGAAGGTACCCACACACCTCTCCACATTTGCAAATAAGGCCTTCCCTCGTTCATCCTTTTCTCTCACAAGATAAACAAGTCGTACAAATGCATCTTGATGTTACGTGCAATGCACGGGCATCTTGCTAGTAAGAATGAAAACAAACGACAAAAAAATATTTGGACGGTGGTTCGAAGTCATGACCGCGGGCACAGCGGACAAGGTGGCCTTGTATTGGTATGCTGAGCCGTCTGTTTTAACACACATGAGCTGGTGTGGTGATTATACACACACGCATGCATGCATGCACACGAACTGCATCCACGCAACACTCACACAAACACATGCACCCACGCACGCACGCAACACTCACACGTACACACGCAGCCACGCACGCACGCAACACTCACACGCACGCACGCAACACTCGCACGCAAACGCACACGCATGCATGCACACACCCATGAGTACACCACACGACCAACACACACTCTCACGCTCAAGTGCTCAACCTACACATGCATGCGCACACATCAGGCCCCGACAAACACATACACAACCAGGTGATTCCCGCGCACGGGTTGGAGCCTTGTCGCGCCTGCATAAATTTGTGTTTATCTGACCTTTTGCCTATGCAAACTGACAGGTGGGACCCACAACGAACGTGGTCAATTTAACTAGTCAACATGGCGCCACGCAGACTATTTGGTCGGTCAACAGAGTGCAATCCGATGCTGAGCTGTGAGCAAGTGACCGTATAATCACCGCAAAACGTATATAGTGACCGTAATCAGCTTATTCTGAAGTTCGGTGACCGTATTACGCTTTTCTCTCTGTAGGCCCTCCAAAACTACATCTCTACATGTTCTCGCATGCTACATCTAACAACTATGCAATACAGCACTACTACTACACTCTAACACAATAAATCATATGTGTTTTTAGTTTTACTAGATATCATATTGTTACTTATAATTATTCAGTTTGCATACATTAAAATTGCCTTTGAAATGTATGGCCAGTATCATCTACCGCGCGGGAAAAATCCTGCCCTTTCCTGTTTAATCAGGTTTGTATCGATGGATCGTGCAAAACAGCAAAACTATACTAGTACGTACTATACAGTACAAGTGACAGTTCACTGGGCCGTCGTGTCATCTACTCCTCCGTCGTAAGAGTGGAGCGCTTGCTTTCATAAATCTTCTAGTTGTCAGGACCCCGATCCTAAGCCACATTGATCCAGCATGTAACACATCATATCACTTTGCGGCCTCACGCACGGTACTCCCACGAGTGCCACCTTACCTGGCCCGGGACCGTTTGCGCCTTTTAGCTCACGTATATGATAGTGTCGCTAGCATCCATATGACAGAGAACCCGGGCCGACATGGCTAGTCGTGAACCCAAGGCGGCACTAACCCATGAGGACAGGCATACATGAATCACATCGAGCATGTCGGTCATCAACGTATAGATCCGGGCTGTAGCACTGGGCTAACAGGACTCCGGTAACCCGGGCTGTAGCAGGCTAGGCAGGACTCCGGATAACACCGCGTGACATTTCCCCGAAGGGACAGACACAGGAACGACGTGAATCACATGCCGGCCAATCAAGTGTTCCGAGCAGTAGTGCTGGGCTAGCAGGACTCCGGTGAACCGGGCTGTAGCGGACTACTATCGCTCAGAAGCACTAGACTACATTTCCCCATATGATAGGCTGCCAAGGATAAACAACTAGATAGTCGGATCCCACTCATACCAAGCATTTCAATCATACACACAATATGCCCGATATGAGTAAATACAACATTGCATCACAACAAAACTCTACAACTCAAGTACTTTATTTAAGAGGCTCCGAAGAGCCATACATATCATCCATACAGGTAGGGGTCACATGACCCGACACTCAAGTCATACAAACATACAAGCACATGCGGAAGCAAAGTAGTCTGAGTACAGACACTAGAAAGAAAGAAGGCTTGACGAAGCCTGTCTATCTACATCGACCCTTCACAAGTCTTGGATCACCACCTGGGTGATAAGTCACTCGTCAACGTCGAGGTCTACCTAGAACCCATCGGAGGGGTTGGCGTTGTCGTCTGAAAACTTTAATTAAAGTAACATGAGTACGAAGGTACTCAGCAAGTCTTACAACAGAATCCTACAATACATGCACATTCTCAAGAAGGTAGTGGAGTTATTGCAGCAAGCCAGCTTTGACTCTTGGCTAAGCTATCCTACGACAGACACAACATGTAAATCATTTGTCGCACACGAGTCCACTCTCACCAACACAATACTCCACCGTGGATCCTCTCTCGCCAACCTACGAGAGGGCCATCCGCGGTACTCACACTTATCTTGAGATTTTTAGTAGAATCCATTTACTTGTCTATGAACTGTATAGGTGACCAAGTAGTCCTTTACCGCGGATGCGGCTATTCGAATAGTTTCATACCCTGCAGGGGTGTACTTCTTCACACACGCTCCCACCACTTATCGCTGTTACACGACGTGTACTCGGCAACCTTCAAGCGAAAGCCCAGCGAGGGTGTCGGCCATGACCTGACTAAACACACAAGTCCCTAGTCCAGGTTTATCGCCTATTCGGGTTCCATCCGCAGGGAGTCCGGCCGAGGTTTCCACTAACGGCCCCGAACGATGTGAACAGGGTTCCCGAGACACCAAACGGGCGAATCGGTACACTGTGCCACGTGCCTACCGCAACACAGCCCACCCCTATGGTCAGCGCTGCGTGTGGCCCCCAGCATACTACAAACACCAGAAACTACTTTGCAACTCCCGGACAGAGGACAAGAGTGGTTAATAAGTCGAGAGAGTCAATTAAGGATCCCAATGTGTGGTAGTAGCTGAATCTTAAATCACACACACAGATCTCAGTTCTTAAGGACGGCCTCAATGAAACAACCCACCATGTACTCCTACATGGCCTCTCATCGATTCCTTTACCAAATCGTATTCAACACTTCACCCTTGTTACCGACACCACCTTTCACTCTAGTTCATCACCCCGATGAGCCAGACCTGACACAACTCTAAGCATAGCAAGCATAGCATGGTAGGAAACACACACATGTGGCTCAATCAACTCCTACACATGCTAGTGGGTTTCATCTAGTTACTGTGGCAATTATAGGTCATGCAAAGGAAGTGGGTTCAACTACCGAGACACACAGCAGTTTGAATCGCGTTGTCTTAATGCAGTAAAACAAGAGCAGGAGCGAGAACATGGGTTTGTATTGGAATGATCAATGGGTTGCTTGCTTGATGGAGTGGTAGTGGGATACTGCCCTTCAGTTGGATACTCTTGAATATCCTCGGAGGCCGAACCTACCACGAAGAACACATCAGAACACAATCAACACATGACAATATGCAACAATATGATGCATGCTATGGCATGGCAATATGGAAGTGTCTGGGCCTAATGCAAGCTAAAACAGGGAGGAATGTGCTTAATTGAACCAAAGGTTCAAGTGTTAGATCATTTAACATAGCCATTTAAGTGCATCACCTTGTATTGGATAAATAGCAGGTTTAACTTGTTCTGACATGCATGAAACCAGTTCTAATGGATAGATTGAATTTTTCTGATCAAATTTCATATATAAATCTTTGCATTTGGAGTTACAGATTAATTTCTATGAATTTTTGAAGTTTGAACTATTTTCTGGAATTTCCTATATAAAAATAATTCCAGTAATTAAATTACTGCGTCAGCACTACGTCGGGATGACGTCAGAGCTCAATGGGGTCGTCCAGGTCAAACTAACCAGTGGGTCCCGCATGTCAGTAATTAGTTAAACTAATTAGTTTTAATTAAAACTAATCAGGTTTAGTTAGCAGAGAGGGGGCCCACTTGTCATTGACTCAGGGGAGTCAACCTGGGCCCACCTGGTCAAGGTCAAAGGTCAAACTCGCCGGCGTCTAGCCGCCGGCGAGACTAGACGCGGCGGAGGAAGTGCATTTGCACGTTCCGGCGACCAAACGAGCGTCGGAGGGCATCTACGTGCGGCTGGGAGCAAGCCGCAGCCTTTGGTGGCAGTGGCTGGGCTCGGGGTGGCCGGAAACGTCGCCGGCGACGAGCTTTGCGGTCGCCGGAGTCGGGTGGAAGTGAGCCCGAGGCTACGGGGCACGGTGAGGTGCGTGGGGTGGTGCGTTGAGCTCGTGGTGATGCGGTGAGGTGTTCAGACACGGTGGCGTGGCCGGAGTTTGGCCAGAGCCACGTCGGCGACGAGCTCCGCGGCGGTGCGTACGGGTGAGCTTCGTGCAGTTGCTATGGTGCACGAGGAAGCAGACGGGGAGGATGGGGAGGTGCAGCAGCTCACGGCGGTCACGTAGAGCCAGACGGCGCGGTCGGGGACGAGCTGATGCGGCGGCGACGTCGAAAGGGATCTCCGGCGGTGGCTGACGAAGGCGAGGTCGATGGAGGTGCTGCAGAGCGTGCGAGCGCTCGGGGCTCGGCCTGTTTGAAGCAGTCGACGACGGCGGAGCGAGTGGACATGGTGGTGCAGCTCGGGGACGGCGTTGGACGCGACTACGGTGGCGGAATGGCGACGGCTGCGTCGGCCATGGCGAGGGAGTGCGAGGGAGAGGAGCCAGGGGCAAATGGACGTGTCCAGGGGGTCGGGGAGAGAGAGGGAGTTCGTCCCGCGTCGACAGCGCGACGAGGGGAGCGGCGAGGCGGCGGCAGCTGCGTGGCGGGCATGCGGTGCTCGCCGTCGAGCACCTGGTTGCCTGCCTGGCGAGGACGAAGCAGCTGGCTTGCATGAGCCAGCACAGTGCTGGGCCGCCAGGTGGGCCGGCTGCTGGACTGCGGCCAGGTTAGTTTCCTTTCTTTTAGTTTCTGTTTCCTTTTTCTATTTTTCTGTAACTGTGTGGCATTATTAAAAATACTTAGAAACTTCCTAAAATCCTGAAAATAATTGTGGGCTCTGTTGGGATTATTCCTAATAGCCCTGACTTATTTCCAGAATTATTTGAACATTTAAAATATTTATTAGCATTTAAATGTCCAAAATCAGCATACATATGATTTAATTCAGTGACCTTTTGTTGTCCTAGAAAATTGTGCACCTATTTTGCCAGAGGTTCTAACCCAAGGCAAAGAGGGTGAACATTTTAGAAGGGCATTTCAGGTTCATTGAAATTATTTTTAGAAAACCCTAGTTGATTTCAGGGGGGTGCGAGGGGTTCTGCCTTCCCCATTTCAAGTTTCTGATGAAATGTAAACATGATGCACACTCTAATGCATGGTCTAACTAGGATATGACAACTCACCCCCACTCGAAAGAATCTCGTCCTGAGATTTAGGATCCGTCGGAAAGAAGGTGGGGTACTCGAGTCGAGGACGATCCTCCCTTTCCCAAGTAGCTTCTTGCTCGGAATGGTGTGACCATTGAACCTTGAGAAACTTGATATTCTGGCGTCGAGTGGTACGCTCGCCTTGATCAAGGATACGAATGGGGTGTTCTCGATAGGTGAGGTTATCTTGGAGATCAAGCATTTCGTGGTCCACTCCACGGATAGGATCCGAGAAGCAACGCCTGAGTTGAGAAACGTGGAAGACATCATGAACTCTAGAGAGATGCGGAGGTAGTTCCAGTTGGTAGGCAACCTCCCCTCGTTTGGCGAGAATGCAAAAGGGTCCAATGTAACGAGGAGCCAATTTGCCTTTGATACCGAATCGATGGGTTCCCTTTAAAGGTGTAACCCGAAGGTAAGCCATCTCGCCAATTTCATAAGCCATCGGCTTATGCTTGCAGTCATACTGACTCTTTTGTCAAGATTGGGCTGTTTTCAACTTCTCACGAATAATGCGAACCTGCTCTTCTGCATCCTGGATCATGTCCGGGCCAAAGAGTTGTCTCTCGCCGGTTTCTGACCAGTTAAGAGGCGTTCGACATTTTCGTCCATAGAGAACTTCGAAAGGAGCTTTGCCCAAGCTAGCTTGATAACTGTTGTTATAAGCGAACTCGGCGAATGGAAGACACTTCTCCCAATTCATACCGAAAGAGATGACAGCAGCTCGGAGCATGTCCTCCAGAATTTGATTGACTCGTTCTAGTTGACCACTTGACTGAGGATGGAAGGCGGTGCTAAAAGAGAGACGAGTTCCCATAGCATTTTGGAAACTTTCCCAAAATCGGGAGGTGAAAAGACTTCCACGGTCTGAGTTAATTTCCAATGGAACACCATGGAGAGACACTATTCGAGAGATGTACAATTCAGCTAGCTGGCTAGCGGTTATACTCTCACGAACGGGTAGGAAGTGGGCAACTTTGGAAAGACGATCGACAACAACGAAGATAGCATTATTCCCTCTTTTGGTTCTGGGAAACCCGGTAATGAAGTCCATACCGATTTTGTCCCATTTCCATTCAGGAATTTCCAATGGTTGAAGGGTGCCAGCAGGCCGTTGATGCTCTGCTTTAACGTGACGACAGACGTCGCAATTTGCAACGTATTGAGCGATTTCTCTCTTCATCCTAGTCCACCAAAACCTCTGGCGTAGGTTCTGATACATTTTAGTACTACCGGGATGAATGGTGAGAGGAGATTCGTGAGCTTCCTTAAGGATCAATTGTCGTAGATGTTGTTTCTTGGGAACCACCAGGCGGTTCTCGAAGAAGACGACACCTCGCTCATCCATGGAAAAACATTTAGCAACTCCGCTAGCAATGTTTTCCTTAACCGGGATATTCCTCTATCATACCGCTGAGCGGTTATGATTTGATCCGTAAGGTTGGGTTTCGCCACCAGGGTGGAAAGGAATCCTCGAGGAACAATGTGAAGGTTAAGCTTACGAAATTCCTCGTGGAGAAGTGGTTGACTTTGTTGTAACATCAGGTTGTTACAATAAGATTTACGACTTAGCGCATCAGCCATGACATTGGCTTTGCCTGGGGTGTAAGTTATTCCTAAGTCGTAATCTGTGATCAACTCGACCCAACGTCTTTGCCTGAGATTCAAATCCGGTTGGGTGAAGATGTATTTCAAACTTTGGTGATCAGTGTAGATTTCGCAACGATTACCAAGAAGGTAATGTCGCCAGGTTTTGAGTGCATGGACTACAGCTGCAAGCTCTAGATCATGTGTGGGATAGTTATCCTCATGTGGACGCAACTGTCGAGAAGCGTAAGCAATCACATGACGATCTTGCATGAGTATGCAACCTAGTCCTTGTCGCGAGGCGTCGCAATAGATAACAAAGTCCTTAGAAAAATCTGGTGGTACTAGTTCGGGAGCAGATGTCAGGCGTCTTTTCCGTTCCTGAAAGCTGAACTCGCACTGTGGGGTCCACTCGAACTTCTTATCTTTCTTGAGGAGTTCAGTTAGAGGCTTAGCAACTTTGGAGAAATTCTCGACGAAGCGGCGGCAATAGCTCGCTAAACCAAGAAAACTCCGAACTTGCTTGACTGTTTCAGGTGGAGTCCAGTCAAGGACGGCTTGAACTCGCTCGGGATTGACAGCAATGCCCTTACCAGAGATTACATGGCCCAGATAGGTCACTTCTGGCAACCAAAATTCGCACTTAGAGAATTTGGCATAAAGGCGATGCTCTCGAAGTTTCGTCAATACTAGCCTTAGATGTTCGGCATGTTCTTCCTCATTCTTGGAGTAGATGAGTATATCATCGAGGTAAACCACGACGAATTTATCCAAGTACTCCATGAAGATCGAGTTCATTAACCGAGAGAAAGTGGCTGGAGCATTGGTTAAACCGAAGGACATGACGGTGTACTCGTATTGGCCATAACGAGTGACAAAGGCCGTTTTGGGAATGTCCCCGTTCTTGATTTTGATTTGATGGTAGCCCAACCTCAAATCCATCTTGGAAAAGACTGAGGATCCAACGAGCTGGTCATACAGGTCGTTGATCCTGGGGAGCGGATACTTGTTCTTGATAGTGACCAAATTGACAGGTCGGTAATCTACAACCACCCGATCCGTTCCATCCTTCTTCTTGACGAAGAGGACGGGGCAAGCCCATGGAGAAGAACTAGGACGGATGAAACCCTTTTGCAAGGACTCATTGAGGGAGTCCTGGATTAAGGGGTGTTCGGATAGCCGGACTCCAGGACTATGAAGATACAAGATTGAAGACTTCGTCCCGTGTCCGGAAGGATCTTTTCTTGGCGTGGAAGGCAGGCTAGGCGTGCGGATATTCAAGATCTCCTACCAATATAACCGACTCTGTGTAACCCTAACCCTATCCGGTGTCTATATAAACCGGAGGGTTGTAGTCCGTAGGACAGAACCATCATCATACACAATCATACCATAGGCTAGCTTCTAGGGTTTAGCCTCCTTGATCTCGTGGTAGATATACTCTTGTACTACTCATATCATCAATATTAATCTAGCAGGAGTAGGGTTTTACCTCCAACGAGAGGGCCCGAACCTGGGTAAAATAAAGTGTCCCTTGTCTCTTGTTACTATCCGACCTTGACGCACAGTTCGGGACCCCCTACCCACGATCCGCCGGTTTTGACATCGACATTGGCGCTTTCATTGAGAGTTCCTCTGTGTCGTCGCTTTTAGGCCCGATGGCTCCTTTGATCATCAACAACGATGAGGTCCAGGGTGAGACTTTCCTCCCCGGACAAATCTTCATCTTCGGCGGCTTCGCTCTACGGGCCAATTCGCTTGGTCATCTAGAGCAGATCGAAAGCTACGCCCCAGGCCATCAAGTCAGGTTCGCAAGCTTAAACTACACGGCAGATATCCGCGGAGACTTGATCTTCGACGGATTCGAGCCACGGCCAAGCACGCCGCACTATCCTGAGGGGCATGATATAACTCTGCCTCCGAACAGTGCCCTGGAGGCCGCACACGCTCCGGCCCCGATCCTTGACTCGGAGCTTGCTGCGTACTTTGAGGATGAACGGTTGGACGTCACCTCGGGGGCTGCGATCTCAAACGCGATTGAGCCGAACGTCAGCCACGCACCCCGCATGGCTCATGACTCCAAGGAGCCGGACTCTTCTCCGAACTCCGGGCCCTCCGTGCCCCCGCCGATCGCATCTGATTGGGCACCTGTGATGGAGTTCACCGCCGCGGACATCTTTCAGTGCTCACCTTTCGGTGATATTCTGAATTCTCTCAAGTCTCTCTCTTTGGCAGGAGAACCCAGGCCGGACTACGGTCTGCGAGGTTGGGATTCGGACGATGAAGAAATTCAAAGCCCACCCACCACCCACTTAATAGCCATTGTCGATGATTTAACCGACATGCTTGACTTCGGCTCCGAAGACTTCGACGGTATGGACGACGAAGGAGGAGACGAAAAAGAACCAGCACCTGTAGGGCGCTGGACCGCCACCTCGTCATAAGATATATATATGGTGGATGCTCCAAAGGATGGAGATGGCGATGGAACTGCGGAGGACGGCACCTCGAAAAAGCCGCCAAAACGCCGGCGCCAACGGCGCCGCTCTAAATCCCGCCACAGCAGAAACGGTGATTCCGGCACGGGAGATAATACTACCCCAGACAGCGCCGAAGAACACCAAAACCAGCAAGATTCGGCGCAGGAAGATGAAAAAGCCAGCCCTCACGAGAGAGCGGCAGAGCAAGAGGTTGAGGATGATAATTACATGCCTCCTTCCGAAGACGAGGCAAGCCTCGGCGACGATGAATTCGTCGTACCATCAGACCCCGCCGAACAAGAGCGCTTTCAACGCAGGCTTCTAGCCACGGCGAACAGCCTAAAGAAAAAGCAGCAACAGCTTAGAGCCGATCAAGATTTGCTAGCTGACAGATGGACTGAAGTCCTTGCGGCCGAAGAGCATGAACTCGGGTGCCCCTCCAAAAATTATCCTAAGCGCAGGCCGCTACCCCAATCAGAGGAGGAAGCTCATGACATGGCAGACCGGCCACCTCGCGGCCGTGACAGAGAGGCCTATCGAACCTTTAAACAAACCATGTCCCGGGGCCGCTCAACTAAGGCACGGGAAAACGAGCCAGACCTGCAAAACGTCCTGGAGGATAAAGCAAGGCAAACAAGATCGATGTATGGATCGCGCGGACGCCCGACGACACGTGTCGATTTTCACTTCGGACACAATAAATCCGGCTGGGCCGAACACAACAGGCACAGCTCTACCGAACTGCGTCGTGACATAGCTCAGTACAGGGGCGCCGCACACCCACTATGCTTCACAGACGAAGTAATGGATCATAAAATCCCAGAGGGTTTCAAACCCATCAATATCGAGTCGTACGATGGTACGACAGATCCGGCAGTATGGATTGAGGACTATCTCCTTCACATCCACATGGCACGTGGCGATGATTTGCACGCCATCAAATATTTGCCGCTTAAGCTCAAGGGACCAGCCCGGCACTGGCTCAATAGCCTCCCAGCAGACTCAATCGGTTCTTGGGAGGACCTGTAGGCCGCATTCCTCGACAACTTCCAGGGGACCTATGTGCGGCCACCGGACGCCGACGACCTAAGCCACATAATCCAGCAGCCAGAAGAATCGGCCAGGCAATTCTGGACACGGTTCCTAACAAAGAAAAATCAGATAGTCGATTGTCCGGATGCAGAGGCCCTAGCAGCCTTCAAACATAACGTCCGCGACGAATGGCTTGCCCGGCACCTGGGACAGGAAAAGCCAAAATCCATGGCGGCCCTCACGACACTCATGACCCGCTTTTGCGTGGGCGAAGATAGCTGGCTAGCCCGTAGCAACAACTTATCGAAGAAGCACGGTAATTCGGATACCAAGGATAAAAGTGCCAGGTCACGTCGGAATAAGCAAAAGCGTCGCGTTAGCAGTGACAGCAATGAGGATACGGCAGTAAATGCCGGATTCAGAGGCCATAAATCCGGTCAGCGGAAAAAGCCATTTAAAAAGAATACCCAGGGCCCCTCCTGTTTGGACCGGATACTCGACCGCTTGTGCCAGATTCACGGCACCCCCGAAAGGCCAGCCAATCACACCAACAGGGACTGTTGGGTGTTCAAGCAGGCAGGCAAGTTAAGAGCCGAACACAAAGACAAGGGGCTGAATAGAGACGACGAGGAGGAGCCCAGGCCGCCGAACAACAATGGACAGAAGGGGTTTCCCCCACAAGTGCGAACGGTGAACATGATATACTCAACACACATTCCCAAGCGGGAGAGGAAGCATGCACTACGGGACGTATACGTGATGGAGCCAGTCGCCCCAAAGTTCAACCCATGGACCTCTTGCCCGATCACTTTCGATCGAAGGGACCACCCCACTAGCATCCGTCACAGCGGTTTCGCCGCATTGGTTCTTGACCCTATCGTTGAAGGATTTCATCTTACAAGATTCCTCATGGACGGCGGCAGCAGCTTGAACCTGCTTTACCAGGATACAGTGCGGAAAATGGGCATAGATCCATCAAGGATCAAACCCACAAGGACGACCTTTAAAGGCGTCATCCCAGGTGTAGAGGCCAATTGCACAGGCTCAATAACACTGGATGTGGTCTTCGGATCTCCGGATAACTTCCGAAGCGAAGAGTTATTCTTCGATACAGTCCCGTTCCGTAGTGGCTATCATGCCCTGCTTGGACGAACCGCATTCGCTAAATTCAATGCGGTGCCGCACTACGCATATCTCAAGCTCAAGATGCCAGGCCCTCGAGGAGTAATCACGGTCAGCGGAAACACCGAACGCTCCATCCGTACGGAGGAGCACACGGCGGCTCTCGCGGCGGAAGTACAAAGCAGCCTCTTAAGGCAACACTCCAGTCCGGCCATTAAAAAACCGGACAATGCAAAGCACGCCCGGAGTAACCTGCAACAAGACCGTTTGGCACGTTTGGAGCAAGCATAGCAATACGGCCCCGACCCCAGCCATCGCACCATAGAGGAGCTAGTACCTAGAGTACACAATTACGCCCTTAAAATTCCATGGGCACAGGGGGAGGGGCACATTAAATGGCATGCCTACAATACGGCGTCAAACGTACTAGGGACTGCCGAACTTCTTTTACTTTCAGGACTCCATACTCTGGATAGCCTGTTCAGCCTTGCCGCTGCACAGACGATACAAGACCCAGGAAAGCAGACAAAGCTACGCCTGGCCCGGACATGTTAAATAGTCTAATATCCTTCTTATCGCACTACTTGTATCGTTTGGCTTTGATAAATAGCCTCTTTATAAACAATGCATAGCTTTTTGTGTATTTTTTGCATTATCCTCTTTTTATATATATGTTTATTAAATAACATGATCGCACCCGTACACCATGGCACGGCAAAACACGCCAGGGGCTTCATTACCCTTTTATCTGGTGTGAGAAGTCCGTGCACTTTCACAAGTGCGGCACCCCGAACTTATATCACTATATGCATCGGCTCCGAGTCATGATTTTGGTCACATGTTGGGTTTGCCCGGCTCCTATGTTTTGGTGCCTTACGTTTCGCTATATCGGCTAAGGCAGCACTAGGAGAACCACTGCGATTGTGCCCCAGTTCAGGTGGGTTGAGCACCTCAGTCGAGAAAGCTAAATCAGACTGACATGATAAGGCGTGAGACCGGTCGCTGTTCGAGAGGTTTTCGAGTCCTTAAAGGCTTATGCCGCTTTGAGCGAGGAGCTGGTTATGTCCGGCCAAAGGCGTGGATAGCGCCCCGAATTCGGCCTTCCGAACTAGGGGCTTCGCCGAAATTTAAAATTATAACATTCTATGGCTAAGTGAGAGTGTTCAAGCATTATAGTTCGATTGCCTGGTTCGCTGTGCTGAGCGCCTCCCTCGAAGGACCCAACTATGGGAACAAGAGCCCTCAGGTTTATCCCGAACACCCCAGCACTAGTGGCATGGGGGCAGAAGCCGACGACTGGCCATCTCTCAATTTTTGATAAACGGCCGCACAGAAAATAATATTTTAAATTAAACAAGCATTGCTTAGCGCATATGAAAAAGTTTTCAGCGCACAGGATACAAAACGAGCGAGTTCATTAAAATATTACATCTCTAGTACATTCATCCGCGACAAGGCGAGCTCCGGCGAGAACTTCCTTGTAGTAGTTCTCGGGCTTGCAATGCTCCTTCCCCGCCGGCGGCCCGTCCTTCACTAGCTTCTCTCCGTCCAGCTTACCCAAGTGTACCCTTACACGGGCAAGGGCCCTACGGGCACCTCCAATGCAGGCGGATCGCTTGACGAGCTTAAGCCGTGGACAGGCTTCCACCAGCCGCTGCACTAGCCCGAAATAGCTCCCAGGTAGGGCCTCTCCAGGCCACAGCCGAACTAGTAAACCCTTCATGGCCTGTTCGGCCGCCTTGTGGAGCTCAGCCAGCTGTTTCAGCTGATCGCTCAAGGGCACAGGGTGTCCGGCCTCAGAATACTGAGACCAGAACACACTCTCCGTCGAGCTGCCCTCTTCAGCTCGATAGAACGCGGCGGCGTCGGATGCGCTGCGGGGAAGATCGAAGAACGCCCTTGGAGAACTCCGGATTCGGGTAAGTAATAGGTAATTTACTTTTATATTCTTACTTTGCATTGAGAATGCCTTACCCGCTGCTATCTTTTTCACATCCTCCAACTCTTGGAGGGCCTTCTGGGCTTCGGCCTTGGCACTCTTGGCGGTCTCAATGGCCGACGCGAGCTCGGATGCTTGCGTTTTCGCCTCAAGCTCCAAACCCTCATGTTTTTTCATGAGAGCTTGCAGCTCTCGCTGCACCTCGCCGGCTTGGACCCCAAGCCTTTCTCGTTCGGCGCGCTCCTCGGCTGTTTTCTTCTCGGCCTCAGCCAGCGCCTGCTTCAGGGTTGTCACCTCGGTTGCGGCCTCTACAATAAGCAGTTCACTCCTGTTACTTCTTTTGCAATCGAGCCTCTCTATAGGCACCTTTCTTTTTAGGGTATTTCTTACCTTCTTTCTCCTCGAGCTGCCGTTTGGCAAGGCCGAGCTCTTGCTCGGACCGCCCGAGGTCCTTTTTAAGGACTTCCACCTATGCAGTCTGTGCGGCGGTGGAAAGCAGCGAAGCCTACATACGCATATTTGACCTTTTTTGTTAGACTCCTACGAAAATAACTAGATCCTCTATTCGGCTTTTCTTTCCGAACACCGAACAGAGCATCAAGGGCTACTGTCTATGCGGTAAATAATTTAACATATTTCTGTTTACCTGGAAGCCTGTTAGAAGGCTAGCGCAAGCTTCAGTCAGTCCGCTCTTGGCGGACTGAACCCTTTGGATTACCGTACTCATAACAGTACGGTGCTCCTCGTCGATGGTGGCGCCCTCGAGCACCGCCAGCAGATTGTCCGGCGCCTCTGGTTGGACAGAGGTCGCCGGCTCAGACGGCTTACTCCTCTCGGAAGGAGTTCGCCCACCGTGGAACGGGACTGTCGAGTCCGGCGCGGTGTCCGGCACAAAGCCGGACTTGGAGCCCTGGGGGGTTTCATCCCCTTTACTCCTGGGGTCCGTAGGATTGCCTTGCGGCTCCTCCAGGACCATCTCCTCCTGCCCTGTTTCGCGGGGCGCCACTTCGGCGTCGTCCGCCCCGCTGGGGGAGACAGCGGGCGGAACGGAGTTCACGTCCGACGAACCGAGGGTGCCGCCCGACGAATCATCGAGTTCGGCCCGGGGCGAGCTGCATAAAATACGTTCGACGTTAGGGAAAGTTGCGCATTAGAAAAATATCATGAGTCATTCTGGTATGTAAATACTTACGATATCGCCGGACGCTTGGTCCTGCCCGGTCACTCCTTTCCGCCCTCTTCGGCGTCGTGGGAGTAGTCCGGCGGAGGGGTCTTCCTTTTCCTCGACCCCTCGGCCTCCCCCGTTGGGGTGGCCTTCTTCTTCTTTTCTCCCCTCACTTGGGGGGGTAGACCTTCCTTGCTCCTCCTCCTCGTTTTCACGAGAGGAGGGCGTTGCAGACTCGCCAGATGACGAGCTCGACACCACCACGTTGCGGGAACTCTTTCGAGTCCCGGTGGTTTTCTTCTTCTTGACCTTCTTCTCCGGCACCACATAAGGCGCCGGAGCCAGCAGCTTCTCTAGGAGAGCTGGGGCTTGGTCTTCGGGCAGGGGAGCCGGACAGTTAATTGATCCGGCTACCTTCAGCCAATCCTGTTAAAGGCAAAGGGAGTTTGGATCCCCACATAGAGTTAATCTATGAAGAAGAGGTTAATGAACCTGTTAAAGGTATAGATAGCTTACCTCGCGAGCATTACGCTGCGAGCTGTATCCGCGACCCTCGGAAGCGGATGCGGGCGACTCGGCGCCTTTGGTCAGCACCTTCCAGACGTCTTCATACATCGTGTCGAAGAGCCTTTTGAGGGTTTGGTGCTGCGCCGGGTCGAATTCCCACAAAGTAAAATCCCGTTGTTGGCACGGGAGGATCCGGCGGACGAGCATAACCTGTATTATACTGACAAGCCGGATTGGCTTGTTCACCAGGGACTGGATGCAAGTTTGCAATCCGGTCACTTCTTCTTCGTCGCCCCACGACAGGCCCATCTCTTTCCAGGACATGAGCCGCGTGGGGGGTCCGGATCGGAACTCGGGGGTTGCGACCCATTCCGGATCGCGTGGCTCGGTGATGTAAAACCACCCAGCTTGCCACCCCTTTAGGGACTCCACAAGGGAGCCATCGAACCAGAGGACGTTGGCCATCTTGCCAACCATAGCTCCTCCGCACTCCGCATGGGTGCCGGACACCACCTTGGGCTTGACGTTGAAGGTCTTGAGCCAGAGGCCGAAGTGGGGGCTGATGCGGAGAAAGACCTCACACACGACGATAAACGCCGAGACATTGAGGACGAAGTTCGGGGCCAGATCGTGGAAATCCAGGCCGTAGTAGAACATGAGCCCCCGGACAAAAGGGTGGAGTGGAAAACCCAGTCCGCGGAGGAAATGGGGAAGAAAAACTACCCTCTCATTGGGCCTTGGGGTGGGAAGAAGCTGCCCCGCCTCAGGAAGCCGGTGCGGGATGTCCTTGGACAGGTATCCGGCCTTCCTGAGCCTTTTCACTTGAGCCTCCGTGACGGAGGAAACCATCCACTTGCCTCCCGCTCCGGACATTGCTGGAGAAGGTTGAGGAAGGAAGAGCGGACCTGGGCGCTAGAGCTTGAGTGCGCGAGAGATGGATGGGCAAAGGAGGATGAAGGCGTAGGTAAAAAAGGCGGATCCTTATCCCCTTATATAGGCGGATGTGGTTATGCGTCCCCACCTACCTAATAAAACTCACTTGCCTTTCGAGCGTCGTGGTAAATTGCGCGGTTGGGTTACCCACGTCCGTATTAATGAGAATCCCGTTAAAAGGGGCACATGATCTCTGCTTTGACAAGACGTGCCAAGGAAACCGCCTCGCTAAACACGCCGAGGTGGAACGATGAAAATAATTTATACGGAAGGCTTGGCCGCAGTGTTATGACGCACTGCGGAATACGTCAGCAGATCTGATTTGTGTTAATGTTATTCTCTATATGGCAATATGTGGAAACTTGTTTTTGCAGAGCCGGACACTATACTTAGTGTTTACAATCTTTTCGAAGAACTTGAAGGAGGAACCCGCCTTGCAATGCCGAAGACAATTTGCGCGCCGGACTCGTCGTCATTGAAGCCTGGTTTAGGGGCTACTGAGGGAGTCCTGGATTAGGGGGTGTTCGGATAGCCGGACTATACCTTTAGCCGGACTCCAGGACTATGAAGATACAAGATTGAAGACTTCGTCCCGTGTCCAGAAGGATCTTTTCTTGGCGTGGAAGGCAAGCTAGGCATGCGGATATTCAAGATCTCCTACCAATGTAACCGACTCTGTGTAACCCTAACCCTATCCGGTGTCTATATAAACCGGAGGGTTGTAGTCTGTAGGACAGAACCATTATCATACACAATCATACCATAGGCTAGCTTCTAGGCTTTAGCCTCCTTGATCTCGTGGTAGATCTACTCTTGTACTACTCATATCATCAATATTAATCTAGCAGGAGTAGGGTTTTACCTCCATCGAGAGGGCCCGAACCTGGGTAAAATAAAGTGTCCCTTGTCTCTTGTTACCATCCGACCTTGACGCACAGTTCGGGACCCCCTACCCGAGATCCGCAGGTTTTGACACCGACATTGGTGCTTTCATTGAGAGTTCCTCTGTGTCGTCGCTTTTAGGCCCGATGGCTCCTTTGATCAACAACAACGATGAGGTCCAGGGTGAGACTTTCCTCCCCGGACAAATCTTCGTATTCGGCGGCTTCGCTCTGCGGGCCAATTCGCTTGGTCATCTGGAGTAGATCGAAAGCTAAGCCCCTGGCCATCAAGTCAGGTTTGCAAGCTTAAACTACACGGCAGATATCCGTGGAGACTTGATCTTCGACGGATTCGAGCCACAGCCAAGCACGCCGCACTATCCTGAGGGGCATGATATAGCTCTGCCTTCGAACAGTGCCCTGGAGGCCGCACACGCTCCGGCCCCGATCCTTGACTCGGAGCCCGCTGCGTACTTTGAGGATGAACGGTTGGACGTCACCTTGGGGGCTGCGATCTCAAAGGCGATTGAGCCGAACGTCAGCCCCGCACCCCGCATGGCTCATGACTCCAAGGAGCCGGACTCTTCTCCGAACTCCGGGCCCTCCGTGCCCCCGCCGATCGCATCTGATTGGGCGCCTGTGATGGAGTTCACCGCCGCGGACATCTTTTAGTGCTCACCTTTCGGTGATATTCTGAATTCTCTCAAGTCTCTCTCTTTGTCAGGAGAACCCAGGCCGGACTACGGTTTGCGAGATTGGGATTCGGACGACGAAGAAATTCAAAGCCCACCCACCACCCACTTAATAGCCACTGTCGACGATTTAACCGACATGCTTGACTTCGGCTCCGAAGACTTTGACGGTATGGACGACGAAGGAGGAGACGAACAAGAACCAGCACCTGTAGGGCGCTGGACCGCCACCTCGTCATAAGATATGTATATATATGGTGGATGCTCCAAAGGATGGAGATGGCGATGGAACTGCGGAGGACGGCACCTCGAAAAAGCCTCCAAAACGCCGGCGCCAACGGCGCCGCTCTAAATCCCGCCATAGTAGAAATGGTGATTCCGGCACCGGAGATAATACTACCCCGGACAGCGCCGAAGAACACCAAAACCAGCAAGATTCGGCGCAGGAAGATGAAAAGGCCAGCCCTCACGAGAGAGCGGCAGAGCAAGAGGTTGAGGATGATAATTACATGCCTCCCTCCGAAGACGAGGCAAGCCTCGGCGACGATGAATTCATCGTACCATCAGACCCCGCCGAACAAGAGTGCTTTCAACACAGGCTTCTAGCCACGGCGAACAGCCTAAAGAAAAAGCAGCAACAGCTTAGAGCGGATCAAGATTTGCTAGCTGACAGATGGAGTGAAGTCCTTGCGGCCGAAGAGCATGAACTCGGGCGCCCCTCCAAAAATTATCCTAAGCGCAGGCCGCTACCCCAATCAGAGGCCTGTCGAACCTTTAAACAAACCATGTCCCGGAGCCGCTCAACTAAGGCACGGGAAAATGAGCCAGACCTGCGAAACGTCATGGAGGATAAAGCAAGGCAAACAAGATTGATCTACGGATCGCGCGGACGCCCGACGACACGTGTCGATTTTCACTCCGGACACAATAAATCCGGCTGGGCCGAACACAACAGGCACAGCTCTTCCGAACTACGTCGTGACATAGCTCAGTACAGGGGCGCCGCACACCCACTATGCTTCATAGACGAAGTAATGGATCATAAAATCCCAGAGGGTTTCAAACCCGTCAATATCAAGTCGTACGATGGTACGACAGATCCGGCAGTATGGATTGAGGACTATCTCCTTCACATCCACATGGCACGTGGCGATGATTTGCACGCCATCAAATATTTGCCCCTTAAGCTCAAGGGACCAGCCCAGCACTGGCTCAATAGCCTCCCAGCAGACTCAATCGGTTCTTGGGAGGACCTAGAGGCCGCATTCCTCGACAACTTCCAGGGGACCTATGTGCGGCCAACGGACGCCGACGACATAAGCCACATAATCCAGCAGCCAGAAGAATCGGCCAGGCAATTCTGGACACGGTTCCTAACAAAGAAAAATCAGATAGTCGATTTTCCGGATGCAGAGGCCCTAGCAGCCTTCAAACATAACATCCGCGATGAATGTCTTGCCCGGCACCTGGGACAGGAAAAGCCGAAATCCATGGCGGCCCTCGCGACACTCATGACCCGCTTTTGTGTGGGCGAAGATAGTTGGCTAGCCCGTAGCAACAACTTATCGAAGAAGCACGGTAATTCGGATACCAAGGATAAAAGTGGCAGGTCACGTCGGAATAAGCAAAAGCGTCGCGTTAGCAGCGACAGCAATGAGGATACGGCAGTAAATGTCGGATTCAGAGGCCATAAATCCGGTCAGCAGAAAAAGGCACTTAAAAAGAATACCCAGGGCCCGTCCAGTTTGGACCGGATACTCGACCGCTTGTGCCAGATTCACGGCACCCCCGAAAGGCCAGCCAATCACACCAACAGGGACTGTTGGGTGTTCAAGCAGGCAGGCAAGTTAAGAGCCGAACACAAAGACAAGGGGCTGAATAGCGACAACGAGGAGGATACTTGTTCTTGATAGTGACCAAATTGACAGGTCGGTAATCTACAACCATTCGATCCGTTCCATCCTTCTTCTTGACGAAGAGGACGGGGCAAGCCCATGGAGAAGAACTAGGACGGATGAAACCCTTTTGCAAGGACTCATCGAGTTGTTTCTTAAGCTCAGCTAGTTCTAGGGGTGCCATCTTATAAGGTCTTCTAGAGATTGGGACGGTTCCTGGAACAAGGTCTATCACGAACTCGACATCTCTGTCAGGTGGAACACCTGGCAGTTCCTCTGGAAAGACATCCGGGAAGTCACGAACTACCGGAATATCTTCAAGGTCTGGAAGGGGGTTGGCATTTAGAGAGTAGAGCTGACGCTCCGACACTCGGGTCAAAACATGGACTGTCTTGCCCGATGGATGGGTGAGTTGAACAGTTCTAGTAGAGCAATCGATCTTAGCGTAATGGGCTGACATACAGTCCATACCCAAGATGATGTTTATGTCCGAGGACTTGAGAGCTATTAGTGACGCGAGGAAGACCAATCTGTCGACAAGAATTTCATTTCCATGGCTGATTCTAGAGGTTTGCCATTTAGAACCAGGGGTTTGAATTACCATGGAGGTGGGCATGTCACAAAATGTGGTGTTGTGCAAACGAGCATAGCTCTCAGAAATAAATGAATGAGATGCTCCAGTATCAAAGAGAACAGTTGCCGGATGGCAATTAACAAGGAGCGTACCGAGAACAACGTTGGGGTCCTCTTGAGTCTCTTCAGCTGAGACGTAGTTGACATGGCCACGAGCAGTGGTGGCCGGCTTGGCGACGAGCACCTTTGCTGTTGGCTTACCACGGCCAACGGACTTTCTGAACTGGTTGGGGTTGTTCTGGGGACACTCACGGATGTAGTGACCCGGCTCTCCACACTTGAAGCAAGTTATCATATTGGGGCGTGGAGCAGCATTAGCAGCGGGACCACCATAAGTCTTGGGCGGTACATACTGCTGGTTGGGGCGAGGCACCTCAAAGGATGGCCTCGGGGTGTACCTGGATGGCAGGGCAGTGTTTGGAATCTAGACCCGGCGCTTCTGAGATCCAGAGCCGGATGAAGACCCAAAGTCACGGGAGTGCTTGCGTGAAGCTTCAAAGTCATTCTGCCCTGTCTCGGCACTGATGGCCTTGTTGACTAGCTTTAGAAAATAGGTGCAATCGTGCAGACGAAGGTCACAGCGAAGCTCGGGGCTAAGTCCCTTGCGGAACCTTGCCTGCTTCTTGCCGTCGGTGGATACCTCTTCGGGAGCATAACGTGCTAGCTTCCCAAACTCATGACTGTATGCATCCACAGTCAGTCTACCCTGGGTGAAGTTACAGAACTCCTCCCTCTTGCGATCCATGAGGCCTTCCGGAATGTGATGCTCACGGAAAGCAGTACTGAAATCAGCCCAAGTAGTGATTTGGCCGACCGGGCGCATAGCCTCATAATTTTCCCACCAAAGGCTAGCAAGGCCTTCAAGGTGATAAGCAGCAAAGGTAACTTTATCATCTTCGGCTACGTTGGCAGATCGTAGCTTGTGGGCGATGCTGCGAAGCCAGTCATCCGCATCGAGAGGTTCGATGGAATGGTTAAACTTTGGTGGATACATCTTGACAAAGTCATTGATTGACACTGGATTGTTCCTCTGCTGGCGTGCAGTATTCAGCTCAATCCGCTCCAGCAAGCGGTTAGTCTCACGCTTGTTTCGTTCTGCCTCCAGCATTACTTCGGCCAGAGAAGACGGTTGAGGTAGATTTTCAGCCCTAGCTGTGCTAGCTTCACCCTGCTCCGGAGCAGCAGGGTTTCAGCGGGTGTTGACCATCCTAGGAAAAACAAAACAACGATTTAGACCAGGATGGCAAAAATTGGGCAAGGAAGTGTGGAATGTAATGGATAACAAGGAATGCGGAGATGTTCATCCGTATGACATGGTAATATAGAAACTGCCATATATTAACCAACAGTCATACACACCATACATAGTTTAGTACAAGCGCAAGCTAAGGTACAACTATGATGAAAGACGTTACATCTCATCGGAGGCATTCCAAGCTCCTATACATTATTTTTCTACACCTCCAGAATGGATACACACTAAGTCATATTCCACAAGTCACGCAGGACGGTGGACATACAACTGTTACAATACTAGCAAACTACTACTAGCTCAGACAGCTCCGTAGTAATCCTCATAGAAGTCACCACCCAAGCCTGGAAGCGGAACATGATCATCTGGGAACAGCCGCTCCTGTGGAGCTTGCGGACAGTAGGGACTTGGGTGTGGCCTTGGTCCAACAAACGGCGGCAGACGTGGTCCACGAGGAGGAGTGATGCCTCCCACCTCACTCCACTCCATGAAATCTGGCAGACTGGCATGCACAGGATACAAGTCCCTCATGTCCATGTATCCGGCTTGCACTGCAGGGGCAAACCAAGTCAAAGTAGCCCAGTGATCAGAACGAGCATTAAAGAGTTCCATACGCAAGGCCCGGTTTTCATGGTCCTTGTCTTCCAACATCTCAGTAGTGGTGCGGAGGAGTGAGTCCTCATGGGATGCGTCGCTATACATACCCTGAAGGTAACCATGCGCCCTAGGGAGGGATGCTGGCATGTAGCGGAAATCGGTGTTGCTCAGCAAGGCAGTTCTGGCTCGAATAATAGTCATCATCAAGTAGGCTGCCTCCTGCACGGACATCCCAATAGTGATCCCAAGTCCATAAGAACAGTGGAGCGGTTCAGTAGCTCTGGGATAAGATGGATATATCCTGACCATGCACAGATATTGGCTTTGATTAAAGTCTCTAAACTGCTCCTCGATGGTATATTCAGGATACCATCGGTAACCTGTCTCGACCATCACTCGAACCAACATGGCTGTGTGTCCACGTACATCAATGCAACGGGTCAGACGAACCACTTGGTTCCGGGAACGGGTGGCCATCTGGAAGCACAAAAATAATGCAAAGGCATTAGAATTTTCTAGGAGAATTTGGACAGCATAACGGCTGTAAATGCTCAGGAAAAGAATTGAGACATCCACAACAGTCTGCAAAACCACTCAACAACATCATATCAAGGTTCTGGTTCAACTGGCAACATACTAAAATTTAGTAGAACTGAACTGGGTTGTAACCACCATTCCTATAAGTTACTACGGATTAGTAACACGTGAACCTGATAGAGAGAAGAGAGCCTAGTCCTTAACCCACGTAGAATGAGAAGAGAATGACTCAGAACAGAGGGCATAAGGTAAAGGAATAAAAGAGCCTTACGTTCCCTCCCACAATCAATACCCCTACATATAACTAAAGCATTTCTATATTCGACATCGACCAGTTTGGCTTAGCGAACCTACAGGCAGTCCGGCTCTGATGCCAACGCTGTCAGGACCCCGATCCTAAGCCACATTGATCCAGCATGTAACACATCATATCATTTTGCGGCCTCACGCACGGTACTCCCACGAGTGCCACCTTACCTGGCCCGGGACCGTTTGCGCCTTTTGGCTCACGTATATGATAGTGTTGCTAGCATCCATATGACAGAGAACCCGGGCCGACATGGCTAGTCGTGAACCCAAGGCGGCACTAACCCATGAGGACAGGCATACATGAATCACATCGAGCATGTCGGTCATCAAGGTATAGATCCGGGCTGTAGCACTGGGCTAACAGGACTCCGGTAACCTGGGCTGTAGCAGGCTAGGCAGGACTCCGGATAACACCGCGTGACATTTCCCCGAAGGGACAGACACAGGAACGACGTGAATCACATGCCGGCCAGTCAAGTGTTCCGAGCAGTAGTGTTGGGCTAGCAGGACTCCGGTGAACCGGGCTGTAGCGGACTACTATCGCTTAGAAGCACTAGACTACATTTCCCCATATGATAGGCTGCCAAGGATAAACAACTAGATAGTCGAATCCCACTCATACCAAGCATTTCAATCATACACACAATATGCCCGATATGAGTAAATACAACATTGCATCACAACAAAACTCTACAACTCAAGTACTTTATTTAAGAGGCTCCGAAGAGCCATACATATCATCCATACAGGTAGGGGTCACATGACCCGACACTCAAGTCATACAAACACACAAGCACATGCGGAAGCAAAGTAGTCTGAGTACAGACACTAGAAAGAAAGAAGGCTTGACGAAGCCTGTCTATCTACATCGACCCTTCACAAGTCTTGGATCACCACCTGGGTGATAAGTCACTCGTCAACGTCGAGGTCTACATAGAACCCATCGGAGGGGTTGGCGTTGTCGTCTAAAAACATTAATTAAAGCAACATGAGTACGAAGGTACTCAGCAAGTCTTACAACAGAATCCTACAATACATGCACATTCTCAAGAAGGTAGTGGAGTTATTGCAGCAAGCCAGCTTTGACTCTTGGCTAAGCTATCCTACGACAGACACAACATGTAAATCATTTGTCGCACACGAGTCCACTATCACCAACACAATACTCCACTGCGGATCCTCTCTCGCCAACCTACGAGAGGGCCATCCGCGGTACTCACACTTATCTTGTGATTTTTAGTAGAATCCATTTACTTGTCTATGAACTGTATAGGTGACCAAGTAGTCCTTTACCGCGGACGCGGCTATTCGAATAGTTTCATACCCTGCAGGGGTGTACTTCTTCACACACGCTCCCACCACTTATCGCTGTTACACGACGTGTACTCGGCAACCTTCAAGCGGAAGCCCAGCGAGGGTGTCGGCCACGACCTGACGAAACACACAAGTCCCTAGTCCAGGTTTATCGCCTATTCGGGTTCCATCCGCAGGGAGTCCGGCCGAGGTTTCCACTAACGGCCCCGAACGATGTGAACAGGGTTCCCGAGACACCAAACTGGCGAATCGGTACACCGTGCCACGTGCCTACCGCAACACAGCCCACCCCTATGGTCAGCGCTGCGTGCGGCCCCCAGCATACTACAAACACCAGAAACTACTTTGCAACTCCCGGACAGAGGACAAGAGTGGTTAATAAGTCGAGAGAGTCAATTAAGGATCCCAATGTGTGGTAGTAGCTGAATCTTAAATCACACACACAGATCTCAGTTCTTAAGGACGGCCTCAATGAAACAACCCACCATGTACTACTACATGGCCTCTCATCGATTCCTTTTCCAAATCGTATTCAACACTTCACCCTTGTTACAGACACCACCTTTCACTCTAGTTCATCACCCCGATGAGCCAGACCTGACACAACTCTAAGCATAGCAAGCATAGCATGGTAGGAAACACACACATGTGGCTCAATCAACTCCTACAGATGCTAGTGGGTTTCATCTAGTTACTGTGGCAATTATAGGTCATGAAAAGGAAGTGGGTTCAACTACCGAGACACACAGCAGTTTGAATCGCGTTGTCTTAATGCAGTAAAACAAGAGCAGGAGCGAGAACATGGGTTTGTATCGGAATGATCAATGGGTTGCTTGCCTGATGGAGTGGTAGTGGGATACTGCCCTTCAGTTGGATACTCTTGAATATCCTCGGAGGTAGAACCTACCACGAAGAACACATCGGAACACAATCAACAATGACAATATGCAACAATATGATGCATGCTATGACATGGCAATATGGAAGTGTCCTGGCCTAATGCAAGCTAAAACAGGGAGGAATGTGCTTAATTGAACCAAAGGTTCAAGTGTTAGATCATTTAACATAGCCATTTAAGTGCACCACCTTGTATTGGATAAACAGCAGGTTTAACTTGTTCTGACATGCATGAAACCAGTTCCAATGGATAGATTGAATTTTTCTGATCAAATTTCATATATAAATCTTTGCATTTGGAGTTACAGATTAATTTCTATGAATTTTTGAAGTTTGAACTATTTTTTGGAATTTCCTATATAAAAATAATTCCAGTAATTAAATTACTGCGTCAGCACTACGTCGGGATGATGTCAGAGGTCAACGGGGTCGTCCAGGTCAAACTGACCTGTGGGTCCCGCATGTCAGTAATTAGTTAAACTAATTAATTTCAATTAAAACTAATCAGGTTTAGTTAGTAGAGGGGGCCCACTTGTCATTGACTCAGGGGAGTCAACCTGGGCCCACCTGGTCAAGGTCAAAGGTCAACCTCGCCGGCGTCTAGCCGCCGGCGAGGCCAGACACGGCGGAGGAAGTGCATTTGCACGTTCCGGCGACCAAACGAGCGGCGGAGGGCATCTACGTGCGGCTGGGAGCAAGCCGCAGCGTCTGGTGGCAGTGGCTGGGCTCGGGGTGGCCGGAAAGGTCACCGGCGACGAGCTTTGCGGTCGCCGGAGTCGGGTGGAAGTGAGCCCGAGGCTACGGGGCACGGTGAGGTGCGTGGGGTGGTGCGTTGAGCTCGTGGTGATGCGGTGAGGTGTTCAGACACGGTGGCGTGGCCGGAGTTTGGCCGGAGCCACGTCGGCGACGAGCTCCGCGGCGGTGCGTACGGGTGAGCTTCGTGCAGTTGCTATGGTGCACGAGGAAGCAGACGGGGAGGATGGGGAGGTGCAGCAGCTCACGGCGGTCACGTAGAGCCAGACGGCGCGGTCGGGGACGAGCTGATGCGGCGGCGACGTCGAAAGGGATCTCCGGCGGTGGCTGACGAAGGCGAGGTCGATGGAGGTGCTGCAGAGCATGCGAGCGCTCGGGGCTCGGCCTGTTCGAAGCAGTCGACGATGGCAGAGCGAGTGGACACGGTGGTGCAGCTCGGGGACGGCGTTGGATGCGACTACGGTGGCGGAACGGCGACGGCTGCGTCGGCCATGGCGAGGGAGTGCGAGGGAGAGGAGCCAGGGGCGAATGGACGTGTCCAGGGGGTCGGGGAGAGCGAGGGAGTTCGTCCCGCGTCGACAGCGCGACGAGGGGAGCGGCGAGGCGGCGGCAGCTGCGTGGCGCGCATGCGGTGCTCGCCGTCGAGCACCTGGCTGCCTGCCCGGCGAGGACGAAGCAGCTGGCTGGCATGGGCCAGCACAGTGTTGGGCCGCCAGGTGGGCCGGCTGCTGGGCTGTGGCCAGGTTAGTTTCCTTTCTTTTAGTTTCGGTTTCCTTTTTCTATTTTTCTGTAACTGTGTGGCATTATTAAAAATACTTAGAAACTTCCTAAAATCCTGAAAATAATTGTGGGCTCTGTTGGGATTATTCCTAACAGCCCTGACTTATTTCCAGAATTATTTGAACATTTAAAATATTTATTAGCATTTAAATGTCCAAAATCAGCATACATATGATTTAATTCAGTGACCTTTTGTTGTCCTAGAAAATTGTGCACCTATTTTGCCAGAGGTTCTAACCCAAGGCAAAGAGGGTGAACATTTTAGAAGGGCATTTCAGGTTCATTGAAAAAAATTAGAAAACCCTAGTTGATTTCAGGGGGGTGCTGGGGGTTCTGCCTTCCCCATTTCAAGTTTCTGATGAAATGTGAACATGATGCACACTCTAATGCATGGTCTAACTAGGATGTGACACTAGTCCATTTCGCTGACATGTGGGACATCAAGCTACCGGGTCCACGTGCCATACCGGAATACAGTGTAGAGCAGCCGGGGTGAAGCACCCCAGTCATGGCGCGAGCATAGTAATGAGCAATGAGGCGTCAAATCACAAAGCTGCACCTTTCCCGTAGTTAAGTTGGAGGGACGAAGCAATCATCATTTCACTCCTTGCTGAATCCGCTTCTCCCTCATCTTCTTCAAATTAACCATGTGTTGCTTCTGCCGTTGTTCTGCCTCATGTGGGACGTGGATCGGCTTGGTAAAGCACTGACACGTGGGACTGCATGTTAGCAAACCGCCATGACAACGTCCTCCGAAAATAAGAAGCCTAATCCTAGACTTACAAAGGGCTACGTAGCTGCTACGTATACTTTCCATCTAATCTATATATGCCCCCCTGATTTTCAGGTGGGCTGGGCCTAATCCTCTCCTTTGATCCAATCAAATAGTCCCACATCACATGAGTTCATAACTTTACGTAAACCATTACGTGGATGTAGCATTGCTCAAATAAGAAACCTCCCCCGCCATCCGCGCGGCAAAATCACCTCCTTTTTACTAATCTCGATTCTATAATTTTTTAGATCAATATAATTGAGATTTGTATAGATAGCACACAGGAGCAAAACCAAGTGGTACGGTTAAGGGCATCCACAATGTGTAGCCAAATGTGCAAATAGCTTTTGGCATCGTGGGAACCATTGTGGACAGTGTTGCCAAAGCGAAAAAGATGGAACCGAAGCTCCGTGATTGATTGATTGAAGGAATAGAAAAATGCAACGTCTCTCCTCTTTCTCCCATGCTTGGACGCATGTAGTACTACAGTATAGAGCATAGAGTCTACTCCCCTGTCCCTTCTATCACAAATCACAAAGCAGTGAGGCGTCAAATCACAAAAGCACGGACGAAGCAACCATCATTTCACTCTTCGCTGACTCCGCTTCTCCATCGTCTTCTTCGAGAAGCCATCTCACCGCATTAGTTACTCCTAGAAGTACTAGTATAGGACTTCCTGGATGCAAATGGTGTTCTCCGTCGAACGCACTTCGCCAAACCACCACCAAAAAAATATCGTCGACGTCACTGCAATGGGGAAGGAATTCAAATATAGTTACTACCTCCATTTTTTTGTACACAACGCCAGTATATCAAAATTACAATTTGCAAAGGGCCACTAACACTAATCGAGGCAAAATTGATGGGGTTAGCAACCAAGGACATTAATATCCCCTGCATGCATGCGGAAGTGAGAAGGTTGGTTTGCATGGCGCTGCATTAATCAAGCGATGAGGAGTGAGATGGTTAGCTCTTTGGTCTTTGGAGAAGAAAATACGCATTAATTGACACGTGAAACGAGGATTTGTATCGATTAAATCCCGCAAACGAAAACCGAGCCTTTGTTTTTTAACACTAGTACTCCTAGTACGTACGTACTTATCCTGTTTGGGTCTAGGCCTTGCATTGCCAAACTTCGCCACACATTTTTGCCAAGCTTGCCTAACGTTTTCAAAATGAGAAGGAGGTACACTTGCGCACGGCTATCACGGTCGCACCGCACCCTCACACGGTCACTCTTGCACGCCGCGGTCGCACCGCACCCTCACACGGTCGCTCCTGCACGCCGCAAACCCTACCAAGGGAACGCACCCTCACTGACACGTGATGTCGCATGTGAACACACCAAACTCACCCATCCTATCGCTGAAACATAATTTTCGTTCATAGAGTATGTTTATCCAACCGCATGTTGGGGGGTATCCGTACGGCCCGTGCGGTGGTCTGTTGGGGAAGAAGAAGAGGTGAGGAAGAAGGAAAGAAGGGTTAGGAGACGTATGATATCCATCCAACCGCTTGAAATGGTAGACTGACCCAAGTCAGGCGACTTGCATAACAAATATATGTTTTTACACAGCAAAAGATCCATGAAAACAACAACATAAAGAAAAACTATCACTGCTCGCGGAAAGAGACGGCCACGTCGTCTTTGGCTGTCGGCGCGAACCAGCCGTCGCTGCCGACGTGTGTCTCCGCACCGTGGTTGTCCTGGGCCTCCAGCTACTCGTTAAAGCGGAGCGTGCGGGCGCTCTGCACGGACGAGAGCACAGCCCGGTTCAAGTCGAGGACGTCCGGTTCCGCCTGCAGGAGGGCCTCGATGGCAGCGGCATCCGCGCGCTCTGCGTCGAGTCGAGCCTCCGCCGCCCGGTTCAAGTCCAGGACGTCCGGTTCCGCCTGCAGGAGGGCGTCGATGAGAGCGGCATCTGCGCGCTCTATGTCGAGTCGAGCCCATGCCGCCCAGTTCAAGTCCAGGACGTCCGGTTTCGCCTGCAGGAGGGCCTTGATGGCAGCGGCATCCACGCGCTCCGCCTAAAGTTGAGCCTCTGCCGCCCGGTTCACATCCACGACATCCGGTTCCGCCTGCAGGAGAGCCTCGATGGTAGCGGCATGCGCGCGCTCCGCGTCGAGTTGAGCCTCTGCCTCCCGGTCCTCCTTTAGTATCGCCATGTTGAACCGCTGGTCCGCCTGCACCATGCGGGACTCGAACGCCGGCACGAAGTCGACGTCCATCGTCTCATACCCATCGGGGGCCTTCTGCGCCGCAACCTCCGCCATGAACATTGGATCGGCTTCCTCCTCCTCGCAGCTTGGCTCCAGAGAACTCGGGGATTGGCCCGCCGCAAAGCGAGCTTGGGAACGGAGGTCTGTGGCGCCGACCGCCACCGCGATTTCTGCGCGGCGCTCCGGCGTCAGCATCTTGTAGTAAGTGATCTTGCGGCGCACCATGGCTTTCCGGCGAACTAGGGGACGCTTGATGCAGGCTAGGGGGTCGAAAGGTGGGGGAATGGGCTGGACATTTGGTGTGGTTTTAGGGCAGTGGCTGGCGTAGGCCAAGCAGCGAAGGTTCTGGTGTGAATAGTGGTTCCGGTGACGACCGGTCGATCAGTTTTGACTGTACATCTCTCTTGTCGCGCTCGCCTTGCAGCCCGACACGCTGGACCCTCCACATCGCCCACCGAATGGAACGCGCTTCGTCTTGCGTTTTCGCTCGCTTGTGGGACCGCAATTGAGAGCAAACCGACGTCCCTCCCCCTCCCCCGCCCGTGTCATTTATTATACCACCTGTAGCGACCAGACCTCAAACAGTCTGATCTCTGTGCTCAGGTGTCATCCCTGGATCAGTAATGCTGACACCACACAGTACTTGAAGGATTTATAACAGAGTAGCAATCACACACTTATTACATCGAATGTCTCAAAAGAGAACTTATTACAATAAATATGGCTTAAGGCCATCTAATAACGATAACCGCGGAAGGCTTGGAAGATAAGCGAGTCCATCAACTCCAACGGCATCACTGAGTATAGAACCACGACCTAAAAGCACCTTACTCGTCGTCTGAAAAGTCTGCAACATGAAACGTTGCAGCCCGAAAAAGGTTCAGCACATGGAATATGCTGGCAATGTAACACATAGAGAGTATGAAAGAATAAGCCTATACTACATGCATATATGGCTGGTGGAAAGCTCTATGGTTACAGTTTTGCGTAAAGCCAAATTTTCCCTACTGCAAAGGAATAAATTTTATTTAACTATCATGGTGGTTGTTAAACATTGAGAATGGTTGACAGCATCCTCAATCCCAATTAAAGTAATCATCATTAAATCCCAACAAAAATTAATTTAGAGTAACATGATGATATTCACATGATATCCAAGTACTAGATACTCAAAACGTCCATAACCGGGGACACGGCTAATCATGATTAGTTAGGTTTATGCACTTTCCCCCACAAGACTCGATCGCCTCCGTTGGATTTCTCGCACTACATGGTGTTTGAGAAACGGATGACCGAGATATAGTCTTTCAGAAGCGCTAGCACCTTACGAACGGGTAGACCGTACCAACCTACATCCCCTACATCAGCTAGTCTACCACTATAAGAGTTCGCACGACTTAGTCAACTATGCTAGAGCCCATAGTAGCTTGTGGCTGCACACGGAAGTTTCTAGTATGAATAGTGTAGGATCGGAACTATGTCTAGAGGGGGGGTGATTAGACTACTTGACCAAATAAAAATCTATCCTTTTCCCAATTTTAGTTCTTGGCAGATTTTAGCTATCTTAGCACAAGTCAAGGAATCTCCACACGATTCAAGTAAGCATGCAAAAGAGTATATGAGCAGCGGAAAGTAAAGCATGCAACTTGCACGAATATAAAGGGAAGGGTTTGGAGAATTCAAACGCAATTGGAGACACGGATGTTTTTGGCGTGGTTCCGATAGGTGGTGCTATCGTACATCCACGTTGATGGAGACTTCAACCCACGAAGGGTAACGGTTGCGCTAGTCCACGGAGGGCTCCACCCACGAAGGGTCCACGAAGAAGCAACCTTGTCTATTCCATCATGGCCGTCGCCCACGAAGGACTTGCCTCACTAGCGGTAGATCTTCACGAAGTAGGCGATCTCCTTGCCCTTACAAACTCCTTGGTTCAACTCCACAATCTTGTCGGAGGCTCCCAAGTGACACCTAGCCAACACTACTAGGGAAAAGCCTAGCAGTAGCGCTGGTTTTTGGCCTATCAGTAGCGCGGGTAGGCGCGCTACTGATAAGGCGCTACAGCTAATCCTTAGCAGTAGCGCCTACAGGCACTCGCTACAGCTATATCTACTTAGTAGTAGCGCCTGCCTAGTCAAGCTCTACTACTAATTACTAGCAGCGCTTTCAAAAACAATCGCTACTACTATCATTCCCTATTCCATTTTTCTTGAATTTTAGGTCGTATTCATATACCCTTATACATACAGTAGCAATTTAGAGATTGTTTTTATATCATAATGAGTTATTAAATCACTAGGTGAAAGAACCTTGGATTAGTTTCAAGTGCATGGATCCAAAGTAACCAATGGTCACTTTGGATCCATCCATTTGAAACTAATCTGTGGTTCTTTCACCCAATGATATAATAAATATCATCATCATCATCATATCATTAACAAATTATATATCATCATCATCATATCATTGGTCACTAGTCATAATCACAAGTACTCCTCACATCTTAAACTCTAACACATTGTATCACATAATAAACATATTGTACCTCATAGGACCTACTATATTCTCTAAGGTAAAATAGCAAAAAACAAGATAGCCCCTGGCTCTCCATTATGGAGGATGCAGATTATCCTGTCTCCAATTCTTGCCTTTCGCTTAATGTTGCTTCCAAGAACCTCCTTACGAATGTCCAAACATTTTTTCCACTCTTTGATTAGCATGTGTTCACCGGTTTCAGAAATTCGATATGCACAGGTGAGATCCGTAGGATGACCTGGCTGTAGGTTCAGAACTTCAAGGCGACCATTGTAATACATCAGATGAGGCACACACTCCATCGGGTTTTTCTATTGAAAAACATAGTAATAACTTCGTAGTTACCAATGATGTACTAGTTTTAGAAGAATGCAAAAGATGCACGAATGTCGTAATAGTAAATTATCTTACCAGGGTATCTCCATAGAAGTTATCGTGGTTCATGAAGGAAATATGCCCTAGAGGCAATAATAAAGTTATTATTTATTTCCTTATATCATGATAAATGTTTATTATTCATGCTAGAATTGTATTAACTGGAAACATAATACATGTGTGAATACATAAACAAGCAGAGTGTCACTAGTATGCCTCTACTTGACTAGCTCATTAATCAAAGATGGTTATGTTTCCTGGCCATGAACAAAGAGTTGTTATTTGATTAACGAGATCACATCATTAGTTGAATGATCTGATTGACATGACCCATTCCATTAGCATAGCACCCGATCGTTTAGTATGTTGCTATTGCTTTTATCCATGACTTATACATGTTCCTTTAACTATGAGATTATGCAACTCCCGTTTACCGTAGGAACACTTTTTGTGCTACCAAACGTCACAACGTAACTGGGTGATTATAAAGGTGCTCTACAGGTGTCTCCGAAGGTACATGTTGGGTTGGCGTATTTCGAGATTAGGATTTGTCACTCCAATTGTCGGAGAGGTATCTCAGGGCCTTCTCGGTAATACACATCACATAAGCCTTGCAAGCATTGCAACCAATGAGTTAGTTGCGAGATGATGTATTACGGAACGAGAAAAGAGACTTGCCGGTAACGAGATTGAACTAGGTATTGGATACCGACGATCGAATCTCGGGCAAGTAACATACCGATGACAAAGGGAACAAACGTATGTTGTTATGCGGTCTGACCGATAAAGATCTTCGTAGAATATGTAGGAGCCAATATGGGCATCCAGGTCCCGCTATTGGTTATTGACTGGAGACGTGTCTCGGTCATGTCTACATTGTTCTCGAACCCGTAGGGTCCGCACGCTTAAGGTTTCGATGACAGTTATATTATGAGTTTATGAGTTTTGATATACCGAAGGAGTTCGGAGTCCCGGATGAGATCGGGGACGTGACGAGGAGTCTCGAAATGGTCGAGACATAAAGAATTATATATTGGAAGCCTATGTTTGGACATCGGATGCATTCCGGGTGAAATCAGGATTTTACCGGAATACCGGGAGGGTTACCGGAACCCCCCGGAAGCATAATGGGCCAACATGGGCCTTTGAGGAAAGGTGAGAGGGCAGCCCTAGGGGCTGCGCGCCTCCCCCCCCTTCCCTAGTCCTATTAGGACTAGGAGAGGTGGGCGCCACCTCTCTCTCTCTCTCTCCCCCTTGGAGAATCCTAGTCCAACTAGGATTGGGGGGAGGAATCCTACTCCCAGAGGGAGTAGGACTCTCTGGCGCGCCCTGGCTTGGCCGGCCAGCCCCTCCCCCTTGACTCCTTTATATACGGGGGCAGGGGGCACCCCAGAAACACACAAGTTGATCTACGGATCGTTCCTTAGCCGTGTGCGGTGCCCCCTTCCACCAAATTCCACCTCGATTATATCGTTGCAGTGCTTAGGCGAAGCCCTGCGCCGGTAAACACATCAAGATCGTCACCACGCCGTCGTGCTGACGGAACTCTTCCCCGACGCTTTGCTGGATCGGAGCCCGGGGATCGTCATCGAGCTGAACGTGTGCAGAACTCGGAGGTGCCGTACGTTCGGTGCTTAGATCGGTTGGATCGCGAGGAGAACGTACAACTACTTCCTCTACGTACGACTACTTCCTCTACGTTGTGTCAACGCTTCCGCTTCGGTCTACGAGGGTACGTAGACAAACACTCTCCCCTCTCGTTGCTATGCATCACCATGATCTTGCGTGTGCGTAGGAAAATTTTTTGAATTTACTGCGTTCCCCAACTGTGGCATCCGAGCCTAGGTTTTATGGTTGATGTTATTTGCACGAGTAGAACACAAGTGAGTTGTGGACGATACAAGTCATACTGCCTACCAGCATGTCATACTTTGGTTCAGCGGTATTGTTGGATGAGACGATCCGGACCAACCTTACGCGTACGCTTACGCGAGACCGGTTCCCTCGACGTGCTTTGCACAGAGATGGCTTGCGGAAGACTGTCTCTCCAACTTTAGTTGAACCGAGTGTGGCTACGCCCGGTCCTTGAGAAGGTTAAAACGGAGTCTATTTGACAAACTATCGTTGTGGTTTTGATGCGTAGGTAAGATGAGTTCTTGCTTAAAGCCCGTAGCAGCCACGTAAAACTTGCAACAACAAAGTAGAGAACGTCTAACTTGTTTTTGCAGGGCATGTTGTGATGTGATATGGTCAAGACGTGATGCTAAATTTTATTGTATGAGATGATCATGTTTTGTAACCGAGTTATCAGCAACTGGCAGGAGCCATATGGTTGTCGCTTTATTGTATGCAATGCAATCGCGATGTAATGCTTTACTTTATTGCTAAACGGTAGTGATAGTCGTAGAAGCATAAGATTAGCGAGACGACAACGATGCTGCGATGAAGATCAAGGTGTCGCGCCGGTGACGATGGTGATCATGACGGTGCTTCGAAGATGGAGATCACAAGCACAAGATGATGATGGCCATATCATATCACTTATATTGATTGCATGTGATGTTTATCCTTTTTATGCATCTTATCTTGCTTTGATTGACGGTAGCATTATAAGATGATCTCTCACTAAATTATCAAGAAGTGTTCTCCCTGAGTATGCACCGTTGCGAAAGTTCTTCGTGCTGAGACACCACGTGATGATCGGGTGTGATAGGCTCTACGTTCAAATACAACGGGTGCAAAACAGTTGCACACGCGGAATACTCAGGTTTAACTTGACGAGCCTAGCATATACAGATATGGCCTCGGAACACAGAGACCGAAAGTTCGAGCGTGAATCATATAGTAGATATGATCAACATAAATGATGTTCACCATTGAAACTACTCCATCTCACGTGATGATCGGACATGGTTTAGTTGATTTGGATCACGTGATCACTTAGAGGATTAGAGAGATGTCTATCTAAGTGGGAGTTCTTAAGTAATATGATTAATTGAACTTTAATTTATCATGAACTTACTACCTGATAGTATCTTGCTTGTCTATGTTGTGTAGATAGATGGCTCGTGCTGTTGTTCCGTTGAATTTTAATGCGTTCCTTGAGAAAGCAAAGTTGAAAGATGATGGTAGCAATTACACGGACTGGGTCCGTAACTTGAGGATTATCCTCATTGCTGCACAGAAGAATTACGTCCTGGAAGCACCGCTGGGTGCCAGGCCTGGTGCAAGAGCTACGCCAGATGTTATGAACGTCTGGCAAAGCAAAGCTGATGACTACTCTATAGTTCAGTGTGCCATGCTTTACGGCTTAGAACCGGGACTTCAACGACGTTTTGAACACCATGGAGCATATGAGATGTTCCAGGAGTTGAAGTTAATATTTCAAGCAAATGCCCGGATTGAGAGATATGAAGTCTCCAATAAGTTCTATAGCTGTAAAATGGAGGAGAATGGTTCTGTCAGTGAGCATATACTCAGAATGTCTGGGTATAACAATCACTTGATTCAACTGGGAGTTAATCTTCCAGATGATTGCGTCATTGACAGAATTCTCCAATCACTGCCACCAAGCTACAAGAGCTTCGTGATGAACTATAATATGCAAGGGATGACCAAAACTATGCCCGAGCTCTTCGCGATGCTAAAAGCCGCGGAGGTAGAAATCAAAAAGGAGCATCAAGTGTTGATGGTTAACAAAACCACTAGTTTCAAGAAAAAGGGCAAAGGGAAGAAAAAGGGGAACTTCAAAAAGAACAGCAAGCAAGTTGCTACTCAAGAGAAGAAACCCACGTCTGGACCTAAGCCTGAAACTGAGTGCTTCTATTGCAAGCAGACTGGTCACTGGAAGCGGAACTGCCCCAAGTATTTGGCGGATAAGAAGGATGGCAAGGTTAACAAAGGTATATGTGATATACATGTTATTGATGTTTACCTTACTAATTCTCGCAGTAGCACCTGGGTATTTGATACTGGTTCTGTTGCTAATATTTGCAACTCAAAACAGGGACTACGGATTAAGCGAAGATTGGCTAAGGACGAGGTGACGATGCGCGTGGGAAATGGTTCCAAAGTCGATGTGATCGCGGTCGGCATGCTACCTCTACATCTACCTTCGGGATTAATATTAGATCTAAATAATTGTTATTTAGTACCAGCGTTGAGCATGAACATTATATCTGGATCTTGTTTGATGCGAGACGGTTATTCATTTAAATCAGAGAATAATGGTTGTTCTATTTATATGAGTAATATCTTTTATGGTCATGCGCCATTAAAGAGTGGTTTGTTCTTACTTAATCTCGATAGTAGTAACACACATATTCATAATGTTGAAACCAAAAGATGCAGAGTTAATAATGATAGTGCAACTTATTTGTGGCACTGCCGTTTAGGTCATATCGGTGTAAAGCGCATGAAGAAACTCCATACTGATGGACTTTTGGAGTCACTTGATTATGAATCACTTGGCACTTGCGAACCGTGCCTTATGGGCAAGATGACTAAAACACCGTTCTCCGGTACTGTGGAGAGAGCAACAGATTTATTGGAAATCATACATACTGATGTATGTGGTCCAATGAATGTTGAGGCTCGTGGCGGATATCGTTATTTTCTCACCTTCACTGATGATTTAAGCAGATATGGGTATATCTACTTAATGAAACACAAGTCTGAAACATTTGAAAAGTTCAAAGAATTTCAGAGTGAAGTGGAAAATCATCGTAACAAGAAAATAAAGTTTCTACGATCTGATCGTGGAGGAGAATATTTGAGTTACGAGTTTGGTCTACATTTGAAACAATGCGGAATAGTTTCGCAACTCACGCCACCCGGAACACCACAACGTAATGGTGTGTCCGAACGTCGTAATCGTACTTTACTGGATATGGTGCGATCTATGATGTCTCTTACCGATTTACCGCTATCTTTTTGGGGTTATGCTCTAGAGACGGCCGCATTCACGTTAAATAGGGCACCATCAAAATCCGTTGAGACGACACCTTATGAACTGTGGTTTGGCAAGAAACCAAAGTTGTCATTTCTTAAAGTTTGGGGCTGCGATGCTTATGTGAAAAAGCTTCAACCTGATAAGCTCGAACCCAAATCGGAAAAATGTGTCTTCATAGGATACCCAAAGGAGACTATTGGGTATACCTTCTATCACAGATCCGAAGGCAAAATTTTTGTTGCTAAAGTCGGAAACTTTCTAGAGAAGGAGTTTCTCTCGAAAGAGGTGAGTGGGAGGAAAGTAGAACTTGATGAGATAACAGTATCTACTCCCTTATTGAGAAGTAGTACATCACAGAAATCTGTTTCTGTGACACCTACATCAAATAGGGAAGAAGCTAATGATAATGATCATGAAACTTCAGATCAAGTTTCTACTGAACTTCGTAGATCAACCAGAGTAAGATCCGCACCAGAGTGGTACGGTAATCCTATTTTGGAAGTCATGTTACTAGACCATGGTGAACCTACGAACTATGAAGAAGCGATGGTGAGCCCAGATTCCGCAAAGTGGCTTGAGGCCATGAAATCTGAGATGGGATCCATGTATGAAAACAAAGTGTGGACTTTGGTTGACTTGCCCGATGATCGGCAAGCAATTGAGAATAAATGGATTTTTAAGAAGAAGACTGACGCTGATGGTAATGTTACTGTCTATAAAGCTCGACTTGTTGCAAAGGGTTTTCGACAAGTTCAAGGAATTGACTACGATGAGACTTTCTCACCCGTAGCGATGCTTAAGTCTGTCCGAATCATGTTAGCAATTGCCGCATTTTATGATTATGAAATTTGGCAAATGGATGTCAAAACTGCATTCCTGAATGGATTTCTGGAAGAAGAGTTGTATATGATGCAACCAGAAGGTTTTGTCGATCCGAAGGGAGCTAACAAAGTGTGCAAGCTCCAGCGATCCATTTATGGACTGGTGCAAGCTTCTCGGAGTTGGAATAAACGCTTTGATAGTGTGATCAAAGCATATGGATTTATACAGACTTTTGGAGAAGCCTGTATTTACAAGAAAGTGAGTGGGAGCTCTGTAGCATTTCTGATATTATATGTGGATGACATATTGCTGATCGGAAATAATATAGAATTTCTGGATAGCATAAAGGGATACTTGAATAAGAGTTTTTCAATGAAAGACCTCGGTGAAGCTACTTATATATTGGGCATTAAGATCTATAGAGATAGATCAAAACGCTTAATAGGACTTTCACAAAGCACATACCTTGACAAAGTTTTGAAAAAGTTCAAAATGGATCAGGCAAAGAAAGGGTTCTTGCCTGTGGCACAAGGTGTGAAGTTGAGTAAGACTCAATGCCCGACCACCGCAGAAGATAGAGAGGAAATGAAAAATATTCCCTATGCTTCAGCCATAGGCTCTATCATGTATGCAATGCTGTGTACCAGACCTGATGTGTGCCTTGCTGTGAGTTTAGCAGGAAGGTACCAAAGTAATCCAGGAGTGGATCACTGGACAGCGGTCAAGAACATACTTAAGTACTTAAGAAGGACTAAGGATATGATTCTCATTTATGGAGGTGACAAAGAGCTCGTCGTAAACGGTTATGTCGATGCAAGCTTTGACACTGATCCGGACGATTCTAAATCGCAAACCGGATACGTATTTACATTAAACGGTGGAGCTGTCAGTTGGTGCAGTTCAAAACAAAGCGTCGTGGCGGGATCTACATGTGAAGCTGAGTACATAGCCGCTTCGGAAGCAGCTAATGAAGGAGTCTGGATGAAAGAGTTCATATCCGATCTAGGTGTTGTACCTAGCGTATCGGGTCCAATGAAAATCTTTTGTGACAATACTGGTGCAATTGCCTTGGCAAAGGAATCCAGATTTCACAAAAGAACCAAACACATCAAGAGACGCTTCAACTCCATCCGGGATTTGGTCCAGGTGGGAGACATAGAGATATGCAAGATACATACGGAGCTGAATACTGCAGACCCGTTGACTAAGCCTCTTCCACGAGCAAAACATGATCAGCACCGAGACTCCATGGGTGTTAGAATCATTACTTTGTAATCTAGATTATTGACTCTAGTGCAAGTGGGAGACTGAAGGAAATATGCCCTAGAGGCAATAATAAAGTTATTATTTATTTCCTTATATCATGATAAATGTTTATTATTCATGCTAGAATTGTATTAACTGGAAACATAATACATGTGTGAATACATAAACAAGCAGAGTGTCACTAGTATGCCTCTACTTGACTAGCTCATTAATCAAAGATGGTTATGTTTCCTGGCCATGAACAAAGAGTTGTTATTTGATTAACGAGATCACATCATTAGTTGAATGATCTGATTGACATGACCCATTCCATTAGCATAGCACCCGATCGTTTAGTATGTTGCTATTGCTTTTATCCATGACTTATACATGTTCCTTTAACTATGAGATTATGCAACTCCTGTTTACCGTAGGAACACTTTGTGTGCTACCAAACGTCACAACGTAACTGGGTGATTATAAAGGTGCTCTACAGGTGTCTCCGAAGGTACATGTTGGGTTGGCGTATTTCGAGATTAGGATTTGTCACTCCAATTGTCGGAGAGGTATCTCAGGGCCTTCTCGGTAATACACATCACATAAGCCTTGCAAGCATTGCAACCAATGAGTTAGTTGCGAGATGATGTATTACGGAACGAGAAAAGAGACTTGCCGGTAACGAGATTGAACTAGGTATTGGATACCGACGATCGAATCTCGGGAAAGTAACATACCGATGACAAAGGGAACAAACGTATGTTGTTATGCGGTCTGACCGATAAAGATCTTCGTAGAATATGTAGGAGCCAATATGGGCATCCAGGTCCCGCTATTGGTTATTGACTGGAGACGTGTCTCGGTCATGTCTACATTGTTCTCGAACCCGTAGGGTCCGCACGCTTAAGGTTTCGATGACAGTTATATTATGAGTTTATGAGTTTTGATGTACCGAAGGAGTTCGGAGTCCCGGATGAGATCGGGGACGTGACGAGGAGTCTCGAAATGGTCGAGACATAAAGAATTATATATTGGAAGCCTATGTTTGGACATCGGATGCATTCCGGGTGAAATCAGGATTTTACCGGAATACCGGGAGGGTTACCGGAACCCCCCGGAAGCATAATGGGCCAACATGGGCCTTGGAGGAAAGGTGAGAGGGCAGCCCTAGGGGCTGCGCGCCTCCCCCCCTTCCCTAGTCCTATTAGGACTAGGAGAGGTGGGCGCCACCTCTCTCTCTCTCTCCCCCTTGGAGAATCCTAGTCCAACTAGGATTGGGGGGAGGAATCCTACTCCCAGAGGGAGTAGGACTCTCTGGCGCGCCCTGGCTTGGCCGGCCAGCCCCTCCCCCTTGACTCCTTTATATACGGGGGCAGGGGGCACCCCAGAAACACACAAGTTGATCTACGGATCGTTCCTTAGCCGTGTGCGGTGCCCCCTTCCACCAAATTCCACCTCGATTATATTGTTGCAGTGCTTAGGCGAAGCCCTGCGCCGGTAAACACATCAAGATCGTCACCACGCCGTCGTGCTGACGGAACTCTTCCCCGTCGCTTTGCTGGATCGGAGCCCGGGGATCGTCATCGAGCTGAACGTGTGCAGAACTCGGAGGTGCCGTACGTTCGGTGCTTAGATCGGTTGGATCGCGAGGAGAACGTACAACTACTTCCTCTACGTACGACTACTTCCTCTACGTTGTGTCAACGCTTCCGCTTTGGTCTACGAGGGTACGTAGACAAACACTCTCCCCTCTCGTTGCTATGCATCACCATGATCTTGCGTGTGCGTAGGAAAATTTTTTGAATTTACTGCGTTCCCCAACAGTTCAACACGTGCACTAGTGGCACGTATTCACCATAATTTGGAGGAGTTCGATAATAGGTATTGTAATTCTCAAAAAAAGTACAATAAGCAATCAGATGATTTTTCTCCTTATAAGTTAATTCTGAGCCATCAGTGTAGTGGGTTTTGTCTACCATCTTCTGCACATTCTTTGAAGATTCAAAATAAGCTGTCAATGGAAATAAGTTGTCAACTATTTTGAAATAAACAATATAAATTAGTTAATAACTATGTTTGAGAAACTCACATTGCGGTAGAATCGGAAGCGTATCAACAAGGACCCAAATGTCCATATTGTCTTGCTCAATGTCAGGATCACCAAGATCCATGGTGACAAACATACCCTCATAAAAACCATACATTTTGCAAAGAGCTTCCTAATTTTGGCAACCAAAATGGGTTACGCTCTGAGAATTGTACAGATTTACTTCAAAATCGATATCATGATGGGTCCTTAGGTGTATTTTTTTTTGTTTGAAAATTTTCATGGTCTTCAAAACCCATCCTCTCCAAGACATAGCGTCTTGCATGGCATGGGATAAGCTAGTCGAATTGTATAAGATGAAAATTAGACGTTGAAATAGTTGAAGTCATGCTTAATTACGAAAAAACACTTGTCGTTGTTGCGTACCGTTTCAACATCGAAGGTCTCCTCGAGCTTAATGTTGAAGCGCCGATATCCATCCAGCTCAACGAACCTGTCGCACATACCTCGATCATCGTGGCACCAGCTGCACTCCCCCGGGAGACTGTCGTCGTCCGAGTACGACATTTCCTACGTTCATAATTTAAAGATTAAACTTGTACATATTCTAGCACAAGTCATGTCAGAATTCACGGAAAAATCCGGCATGACCTTTGCTAAAAAAGGACATATCGAGCGCCTGAAATTTGCCGGAACGGAAATTAATCAACACTCTGGCAAAACAATGGACACTCGAGGTGTAACCAAAACATGAAATAATTGCTTAAACTAAAAAAATAACAACAAATGTGGCATGTTCAACTAGTTCTATTAATTCAACTAGTTCTATTAATTCAACTAGTTCTTACTATACTAGTTATTAATTTACTTACTATACTAGTTATTAATTTACTTACTATACTAGTTCAACTAAAACTTAACTAGTTCAACTAAAACTAAACTAGTTCTATTAATTCAACTAGTTCTTACTAAATATAAACTTACTATAAATAGAAATAAACTAGTTCTTTCTAAAAATGAAGTAGTTCAACTAGTTATTAATTTACTTACTATACTAGTTCAACTAAAACTTAACTAGTTCAACTAAAACTAAACTAGTTCTATTAATTCAACTCGTTCTTACTAAATATAAACTTACTATAAATAGAAAGAAACTAGCACATCTACTACTACTAATTAACATCTAACTACTACATCTACTACTAATTAACATCTACTACTGCTAATTATACAACTAGTTTACTATCACTACTAGTAATTAATATCCACTACTTCTAAAAATCATTATCTATGAACCCTAAATTAACATCTACTACTACTAAAATCATGTACTAACTAAGCAAAGAGAGAGGGGGTGGGGGAGGGGTGGGGGGCTTACAGAGGGAGAGACGATGGCGGGGAGGTGCTCGGCGACGGAGGGGCGGCGAGGGCGGGCTCGGGATCGGGAGGCGGCGGTCCTAGGCGGCGGGCTCGGTCGAGGGCGGCGGCGGTTAGGTCGAGGGCGGCGGGGTCGGTCAAGAGCGGCGGCGGTTAGGTTGAGGGTGGGCGGCGGCGACGACGGTGAGGGCAGGCGCGCTCGGGCTCGGGCGGCGGCGACAGGTAGGGGAACAGGCCGGTGCGGGGGGGAGGAGGACTTAGCGAAATTTTGATTCGGGGGGTGGTTAACTCGAAGTAGCAGTAGCGCTCGTACAGAAAACGCGTTGTAGCTAAATTATCTATAGCGCGTTTTACATAAAACTGCTACTGCTAATGGAAGCAGTTATTTCTTTTGTTTAGTAAAAACATCAAAAATATACATTGGTCATCATTGATCTTTTTGTGTATAATCGAAATAGTCAACATGAATCCTCACTGTACCTGTATAGGTACAGGCGAGGATTCATATTGCAACCACAAATCATACACATATAGTTCAATGAAGACCAAGTGCTCGAGATAGGTTGAGAAGCAATATATTTAAGGTGGTAAACACCTTGTTCGCTTAGCAGTATGGGACTAAACTTAATTATTTGCGGTGATACTCAGAAGTAGTGAGTTTTGAGGAAAACCACTGGTACTAAGTTCTTTAGCAGTAGCGCGTCCACGGGAAGGGCGCTACTACTATATCTAGCCTGGAGGCAACACCGTGGCAATTATAGTAGTAGCGCTCTTTTCACCTAGAGCGCTACTGCTAGTCAGTCACTAGTAGCGCGCTTTTCTGAAGCTCGCTACTGCTAATTAGCAGTAGCGCCTGTTTTTGGACCGCGCTGCTTCTAATATTCTGTGTATAAGGTTTTCCCTAGTAGTGCAATCTAGGAGACACCACTCTCCAAGAAGTAACAAATGGTGTGTAGATGATGAACTCCTTGCTCTTGTGCTTCAAATGATAGTCTCCCCAACACTCAACTCTCTCTCACAGGACTTGGATTTGGTGGAAAGAAGATTTGAGTGGAAAGCAACTTGGGGAAGGCTAGAGATCAAGATTCATATGGTTGGAATGGAATATCTTGAGCTCAACACAAGTGTAGGTGGTTCTCTTTCAGAAAATGTGTATTGGAAGTCTAGGCATGTTCTGATGGCTCTCTCCATGAATAAAGAGTGGGTGGAGGGGTATATATAGCCTCCACACAAAATCTAACCGTTACACACAATCTGCCAAACTCGGTGGGACCGAATCGTTAAACTCGGCCGGACCGATTTAGCAAACCTAGTGACCATTAGGATTTTTGGTGGGACTGAGATGCAACTCGGTAGGACCAATATGGTTAGGGTTAAGGCATAACGTAATCTCGGTGTGACCGATTACACAAACTCGGTGGGACCGATTTTGGTAATAAGCTAACCAGAGAGTTGGTCAGGTAAACTCGGTGGGACCAATTCGCTCTTTTCGGTGAGACCGAAATGTTACGAAAGGGAAACAGAGAATTTACATTGCAATCTCGGTGGGACCGATCGCTCACTTCGGTTAGACCGAAACGTTACGAAGGGAAACAGAGAAATTGCAATCCCATCTCGGTGAGACCGAGATCCCTATCAATGAAACCGAATTGCTAGGGTTTGTGGCAGTGGCTATGACATGTGAAACTCGGTGGCGCCGGATAGAAAGAATCGGTGGGGCCGAGTTTGACTTTTGGTTTAGGTCATATGTGGATGTGGAAAGATAGTTGAGGGTTTTGGAGCATATCACTAAGCACATGAGGCAAGAGGCTCATTAAGCAACGCCTCATCCCTCCTTGATAGTATTGGCTTTTCCTATAGACTCAATGTGATCTTGGATCACTAAAATATAAAATGTAGACTCTTGATCTTGAAGCTTGAGCCAATCTTTTGTTCTTATAATTTTGAGGGATGCACTTTCCTCATCCATGCCATGCCATCCATTGAGCTTTTCCTGAAATATTAATCTTGGAATAATGTTAGCTGAATGAGCTATATGTTGTTAGGAATTACCAAAACCACCCAGGGATAGTTGCACTTTCAAATAGTCTCATGATCCCTTTGAGCCTGGGTGGCGGTCCAAAAGAAACAGGCAATCCTGGAATACCCAGGTACCTCAATCCACCCAGATGTTTGTTTAAGTTGCCACCTTAGATAAACCATTAATTAACAATCTCACATATGTCATGGATATCACTCACCCAATCCACGTCTACTAGCATAGCATGGCATAATAAGCAGACTAAATCTCAGTTACTTTCACATCTAGGTCACAGAACTTTTGTTCCATGATTCTTTCCAGGCTCTCTTGGTTTCGAGTCAGGGTGGCCAGTCCTTTCTCAATTCTCAGAGTGGATGCTATCAGGTAACCGAGCTGCTCCTGCTTGTTCTTCAAGAAGTACTCAGATGCCTCCTCTTGAGTTGGCATCTTGGCAGCTTTCTCCATCTTTGCCTTATCCTTCTTTGCTTGAGCATGTGCAGATGATGGTTCATTCTCATTCAACACCACTTGATTGTCCTCAAAGTCTGGATGGATGGGCAGGTGTTCCTTATCCAATAGATATATGCCTGTACCCATCTTTGAGTTAATCAACTCCTAAATTTGTGGGGCATATCCACAGCTCCTCTTCAGATCAGCTGTTGTCCTCTTGATGGTCTCTACCATGAGGCTCATCACCTTGAACTTCTGTGGCACATCAAATATGTGAAGCAAGTTAATTGCATGGCCTCTGATCATCTTGTGATCACCTGACTTGGGCAAGAGAGTGTGCCTTAGAATCCAGTTGATTGTAGGCAGCCCTGACAGAAGGAAGTGAACTGATCCAAACTTGAAGGTTTCAAGTGCTTTGTCTGGGATCTCCTTGTACATGTTTGACATGGAATTGTGATCCATCTTTTTCTTGGCATAGATATCCAAGTCATCTTCCTGCTCTTCTGGGGCATTAATCAGTTGAGCCCATTCAGCAACTGTAGATTGGTATCTTGTGCCTTCTGACATCCACACTATCCTACCATCTGGATAAAAATGTGCTGTGGAGTAGAATTGCATAATGAGCTCCACATTCCACTAAGTCTGCAACTCCACAAGCCTTGAAGCTGTCAAGCACTCCAGGATAGTGTTCTTCATTTTCCTTGATATATTCCCAGTCAACCTATCTCATGTCACACACTATGGGTTTCTTATCCAGCAGCACTGTCTCATAGAAATCTTGTTGTTCCTTGGTGTGGAACCTATAATCCACAGCAGTTCTTCTCCTTGAAGCCTATGGATCTGCTTCTCTCCACTTCCTCAGCCCTGAATCTCTCCTGATTTTCATGTCCTCGGCCACAGGATGAGCATCATTGTGGTCTGGGATCTTGGGCTTGAGCTTCCTGAGAACTTGTCCTTCTTCTTCTTCAGCAGCAACATCAGGCACTGGGGCCTTGTTCTTTTCAGCAGCAGATATGTTCCTGCTGTTCCTCTTAGGTGCACTCTTGGGCTTAGAGGCAGCTTTGGGTGCTTCCTTGGGCTTGGATGAAGCAGCCCCTGACCTTATGGCATCACCCATAAGCTTCTGTGCCTTAGGTGCTGGTGTAGCAACCTCTTCTTCTTCTTCTCCCTCAGAGTCTCTCCTCATGGAGGGTTTGCCAAGAACTCTGGCAGTAGTAGTTCTGGCTCTCTTCTTCTTCTTCTTGTCTTGGCCACCTGCTTCCTCTTCAGATTCCATGGTAAACTTCATGGTTTCTTCAGTCACAGCCTTCCTAGGCTTAGAAGTGGGAACTCTCCTTGCAGGTGCCTTTTTATGCATTCCAGGCTTTGTGACTGCAGCTGACCCATATTCTTTCTTGAGCACCTTCTTCTTGGATGTGGCTTCCTCCTCTGCCACATAATCCTCATCCTCAGATTCAGAGGTTCTATTCTTGCTAGCTCTAGTGGTAGCCTTAGGCAAGTTGCTTGGGGTGCTCCTGCTACCCTCATCGGAGCTGCTAGAGGGACTAGTGCCCTCACTCATGTGAACCTGCTCCTCTGATTTGTTCTGGCTGTCACTCTGATCAGACATCTTGCAAACTCTGACTGCTGACCCTGTGAATAGATTATAGATGAGATAAAGTGGATGAGCATCACAAAATGCAGAGATTTTTGCAGAAGAATGAGTCAAAAACTTAGTTTTAGTTTTCTACAGAAAGCATTTCGGATCAACCGATTTGCAAACTCGATGATACCGAAGCAGCTTTTGGAACCAAAACTAGTGAACTCGGTCAGACCGAGTCACAGTTCGGTGGCACCGAGACTGCTAGGGTTTCACAAAGTCCTGAACTCGGTCTCACCGATTTGTAATTCTCGATCAGACCGAGAACCACATGTGCAATGGCCATGGCCGAATCGGTGGAACCGAGTTCTGCAACCCGGTGGGTCCGAGATGATTTCGGCGGAAACCTAAACCTAAATTTTCGAATCGCATCTATTCTAAGGATTGTTTTGACTGGATAGGAGTGTTTCAATTGTAGCAAGAATCATAATGAACACAATGTGCTAGGAATCAGACGGGGATAGCACTGTGATCGAGTCCATACCCTAGTTCGGCGGTGAACTCGCTATGGCGGCAACGGTGGAGACGAAATCCGTTGACGGCGGCGGAAACCAGTGACAGGAGGCGGCTGGCGACGAGGAGGACGATCCAGAGACCCAGGAGGCAGAGCGAGCTATGCGCGGGCGAAGAGGTTTCGGAGAAATTTCCAAAATTTTGCCCGTGAGTATATATAGCCCGACCCTGTCGGTGTGACCGAGTGGAACAACTCGGTGGCACCGAGATGCATAACTGTTGATAGTTATTGCAACTCGGTGTGACCGAAAAGTTCAAATCGGTTGCACCGAGGTGAAAACCTAGATCGACTTAGTGATCTCGGTGTGACCGAAATGTAGGAATCGGTCAGACCGAAAAGCACAAAGAAGTTTTGGAAGTTTAAGTATATGACAAATCATGGACTCCGAGTGCTCCTCACACGGAGTGGTTTGAATCTGACTTGATCAAATTTTGTGATGTAGCATGAATAGAGTTTGAGACGAGAAAAGCATAGATAGCTAGAGAGGGTTCTTAGGCATTCTTGTCCATCCACTTGGCAAGAGAAAAGAAAACCAATCAATCAAAACAACAAGTGGATGTCCTCGAATGAGTAAAATATGCAATCAACATGCTCACACAATAAAATGGCAATTGAAATATGTGGCAAAGCATGCACAACCAATTCTAGCATCTACCAAGAAATTGGCGATGACTAGGTCATCTATATATGAGTGTATTGACTTAGGAGTCAAATGATAACATTTGATCATAGGTCATACTCATCGTTTAAGCACAAGTGGGGTTACCACTTTTACATAAAGCATTGTTGTGTTCACACCATTAGAGTTGCTTTAGCTCAAGTCTTAGAGTAAATCTCCCCCTAGATGTGATATCCCCCCTAAGAGGGATGAACTAACCTTGGGTTTTGTCGATGGTGACTTCATGTAGATGTTGAAGATGTGGATGCTCAATGTTGATGTAGATCATTTGGAGCTATCCATTGGAGTGAATTGCACTTTCAATACCTACACGGGTTAGTCCCACAAGGAACAAACAAGGATATCCATAGACATAGAGTGATACACACACAAGATGATGTCTATGAAAGCTTTTAGGTTACCTTGTCCCTTGTCTTACCAACAAGAGTGTTTGTGACTCCTTGAACTAGTGCAAGATGTGGAAGTTGATTGCATTTGTTCTTGCCAAGATGATGAGAGTGAAGTATGTTGGCGGAGTCACCCTCAAGAACTCTCTAGTTCTTCTTCTTTTGGATCCACACCATCTTGATGGGAATCCTTGGAGTTGTAGTTGTACTTGATGAAGTGGAACTTGAAGTAGTCTTGGGAATCCACTTGACTAAGGTCTTGGGAGCTTCTTCAAATGCATCAATTTCCTCTTGAAGCTTGTCCTTTCCTTTTTGCTTGTAGTCGTGTGGTGGAAGATCATCTTGAGCTTGTGTCCCTTTGAAAGAAGTGGGATCATACTTCTCTTGTTGAGGAACAAACTTTGTCTTGGGGTATTGATCTTCTTCCCACTCAACTCCATTGGCATTGAACTTTCGTTCAAAACCAACACCTTGATTCTTCCAGTGCCTTCCTTGCTTGCGTACAATCTCCTCGAATTGCTTACTTCCGGCAAGGCACTTGTAAACTCCTTTCTCTATAATTCCCTTCAATAAGCTATTTTCTTGCTCAAGTGTAACTTGGCTAAGAGAATCATTAGTGGAATCAATAGAACTACTAGAAGCAACAATATTGAATTTAACATGATCATTGTTACTACTAGAGGAAGAATATTTCTTGTTCTTGTTACTAGACTTGACTTGAGGCATGTAAGTGGATAAGAGTAAACGCTTGGCAATGTAAGAAGAACTTTTCTTACGAAGATCATCATTGATTGCTTTTAAGAACTCATGCTCTTGCTCAAGGTTGAGATTTTCAAAGCGTAACTTCTCATGTGTCCTTAAAAGTTCTCGATGATCTCCTAAGATAGTTTCATGAGCTAACTTAAGAGTGTTTAGTTCTTTAGTTAGAGACTCAATTTTCTCCTTATCATTGTCATTCATTTTATCTTGATTAGCATGATTATTGACGTTTCATCGTAGTATTCATCACTAGAGTTGTCAACAAGTAAATCATCATCACCTAACAAGTCATCTTCATCACTATTGAAATCATACTCGGGATGTGATACCTTTGGGCCTTTAGCCATGAAGCATGTTCCAACCCCTTCATTTGGTGAGTCAAATATGTTGTAGGAGTTGGTTGACACAAGTGCTAGACCGGCAACACCCTCATCTTGAGTATATTCGGAATCGGAGTGATAGCTTCTCTCGGAGTGGTTGTCGGAGTCGGAGCCGGATACCCATTCACCAACATGAGCTTGATGTCTTCGTTTTGTGTAGCTCCTTGATGACTTGTCCTTTCTTTCCGAATCCTTGCTTCTCCGTGAGTGTCTTCGTCCATAACGATCATCTCTACTCCTTCTTTCTCTAGATGGTGATTCTTATCTTCTACTTCTTCTCTTGGGAGAGTCTTCTCTTCTCTTGTAGGGAGCCGTACACTCATTGGAATAGTGTCCGGGCCTTCCACAATTGTAGCAGTTTCGCTCTCGACTAGAAGATCTTTTGTCATTGTAGGACCTTGACTTGGAGCTTCTATCTTTGCTTCTACACTAGTGGAAAACCAGCCTTTTGTCCCGGTTCATAAGGGCCTTTAGTCCCGGTTCCTGAACCGGGACTAAAGGGTCGTTACTAATACCTCACCCTTTAGTCCCGGTTCAAACCAGAACCGGGACAGATGGGCCTCCATGTGGCCTGTGCGCCGAGCCCAGGCAGGAGGGCCTTTGGTCCCGGTTGGTGGCACCAACCGGGACCAATAGACCTCCACGCGTCAGCATTTCTGTGGCTGGGGTTTTTGGTTTTTTTAAAGGGGGGGTTGTGGGGTTAATTTAGGTATTTCATATATTCTGTTAGATAGCTAATTAATAGAGAGAAGTGTCCTCTATTATGTCCGTGCTTGGTCGACACTACGTACTATACATACGTATAGAGAGGACTAGGCACGCTAACTAGCTTGTAAGCAAACGAAGGAAACAGAAGATCGTCATGAACATATATGGATACAGAGAGAAGTGATATTGACCACCTCTCCTTCTCCGAGAGATTGGTCGAACAACAAGTTCTCGTATATCTATCGTCCGACACTACCGGCTACATATATACAATAATTATCTTTTACAAATATAATCTCTTAAATTATGGATGCATGGTCCACATAGTAATCTCCGTCTTCAGCGATCACGTGGTCAAGAAAGAATGCCGCCAATTCCTCTTGAATTGCTCGCATGCGATCTGGTTTTAGGAGTTCATCCCACTACCGAAACATCTAATTTGAAGAAGGGGGTCAATACATATATATATGAATGAATGAAACTCAACACAAATGATGCTAATAAACAAAAATTGTGAATATTATTTCTTACGCACTTCATATTGTTTGTCAGAGTAGCCCCGCTCACAGGTCGTGTGGCGGATGGACTCGCAGACGTAGTATCCACAGAAATCATTCCCTTGTTCCTGCCACAACCACTTTACAAGAAATAGAGGTCAATCAAACAGATAAGCAAGAATGCCAAATGGTATTGATGAAACTAGCGCTTCAATCAATAGCTAGGAGACGCGCGGAACATGGTACTATAGTACTTACTTTCGGGTATCTAAATTCCAGCTCCTTCGCGAGTCCCGGGGATTTTGTGCTGAATTTTCTCCAAACCCTGCCAAACAAAAGAAAACAATTACTTGATATCAGGAAATGAAAAAATTTGCTGATATGGTGGATAATGATCGATTTAACTTACTTCTTGAGGATTTCAGTCATGTCCGCATACTCCTGGGGATCTTTTCATCTTGAGTCCAAGACAGTTACTACTCCCTGCTCAAGCCTAATCTCCAGGAGAATATAGTGGAAACTGCGCACACATGCATAACTCATCAATTACATTACTATAACCTGGACTAATATATAAGGGAAACCGAATATGCACAAGACAACACTCACTTGAAGTTGTAAGGAAAGAGTATTATATCTTTGTGTTCATTTATTTTGAATGATCGTAGCAAGTTGGCCTCGGTTTCTGTGGCATGATCTTTAACCTGAACTGCATCTATGAGATTTGTGTTAATGAACCCAATATCACCGATTTGTCTTTTCTTCAATTCGGCGATCTTCAATCTGCATAATATAGTGAGGATAATTATAAATACATGCAATGAAAGAGCTGAGCTATATAGAGAGACTTAATGACAGAAGTATTAGTACTTACAGACAGTAGCAGGTGACCGTTGCTTTATCGAGGGCCAATTGATTGAAAAACTGAAAGAACTCCTCAAATGGAACATGCAACAGTTCAATTCCAACGAGGTCATGCTCCGGTTTAACTCTCATATACAAAGTATTCCTCCCCCCAGACTCTCTGCAGGTTTTCATGTACCAATCATGCAATCTTCACATCGTCGTTGTTAGAGATCTTTCATCTTTGACGAGAGGCTTCACGTACTCGTATCTGTGTATCTGCACGTCCAGGAAATCATAATGTACATCCTCAGGCAAGTAATTGTCATGATTGTTATAACCGGGCACCATCCTCACATCGACGCTAGGCACCTTGAGCGGGGGGCACGATTGCTTCGCTTGTTCGCCGAGCTGGGCAATTTGTTTCCCAGCTTCTCGTCATTCTTTCAGCCTCTAATCACTGACTGTACTTCCCGACCGCTCCGCTTCGGCCCATGTCTTTGCAATAATGCGCTCATAGTTGCCTTTCGGCGGAGACTTGGGTGGTTTTGCCAGGGCAGCCAGAGTGCGCTTCACTTTCACCGGATCTACCTTCTCCTTCGGAGGTGGATGTATCCGTGCTTTCAACCCTTGAAACCAGTCATCCTTCTCGGTCGTGCGATCCTCGCGCTCTCCTCCGGGGTCCTCTCGTATGGTAACTTCTCTAGAGTCTTCAGAGAAGGACCAAATCTGTATTTTCTCCCGCCTCTGGCTGTACTGCTAGACGCTGGCAGAGCAGACGGAGCGGCAGTATTCTTGACATGCTTACGAGGCGGAGGAGAAGGACTACGACGCGTCGGAGCAGCTGCCGGAGCGGCGGCGGGTCTCTTCCGCCCTTGCTGACGAGGCGGAGAAGGAGTATGCTGGCTGCTCGGGCGCGTCGGCGCAGGCGGAGAAGGAGGTGGAGTGCCGCCACGCGTCGGAGAAGGAGCCGGCCGAGGGCCCTGATCTTCACTCGTCGGAGGAGGAGGCGGAGTGCCTTGACTCGCCGGAGGAGGAGGACGAGGCAGAGGCGTCCAGTTTGTAAGGTTGATGAGCTCCGTCCGCCATAGGCATGGAGTCTTTAGAGCAGAACCCAGCCGAGTCTCCCCTTCTCCGGTAGGGTGGTCAAGCGGGAGGTCCTCAAATCCCTCCGTTATTTCATCCACCATCACCTTAGCATATCCTTCTGGAATCGACTGGCAGTGAAAAGTTGCGTCGGGTTCATTAGGAAAAACAGAGCCAACAGCCGCCTTGACCTTCATATTCATCCATTGCGTCATAAGGTGGCAAATTTGAGCCTCTGTGATAGCATCCACGGGATAGCTGGAAGGAGCCATCAAGACAAGCTCTGGCTGAAGTAGCTCGGTGGAAGCCATGCTGCTTCTCCGCTGAGATGGCGGGGTAGCTTCAGGGGAAGCTTCGGCAGTTCGTTTGCTGCGATTTGCTTCTCGTTCCTCTATCCCGAGTACCCTTGCTTTGAGCGCCTGTAGTTCGGACTGCTGCACTTTCTTCCTCCTCTCCTGGCTTTTGTAACTGCCTGCGTCCGGGAACCCAGCCCTCCACGGAATGGAGCCTGGCGTGCCTCGTGTCCGTCCAGGGTACTCAGGATTCCCGAGGGCCGATGTGAGCTCGTCGTTCTCTCTGTCTAGAAGGAACGTCCCTTTCTGCGCTGCAGCAATATAGTACCGAAGCTTCTTCAAGGGTATGTCAAGTTGCTCGTCCGTCCAAATGCACTTCCCTGTTACAGGGTCCAAGGTTCCGCCAGCCCCGAAGAACCAAGTCCGGCAACGGTCTGGCCAGCTCATTGTCTCTGGTTCGATCACTTTTGCAACCAGATCATTCTCAGCCTTGGCCCACTTAGGCTGGGCTACGAGGTAGCCACCTAACCCCGTGCGATGGTGAAGCTTCTTCTTCGCAGCATTTTTCTTGTTTGCCGCCGACATCTTCTGACTCTTTTCCGATGTCTTGTGGGCCACAAATGCAGGCCAGTCATCTCTGATCTTCTCATATATGCCCTTGAATTCTGGTGTCTCTTTTTTCTCGACAAACCTATTCAGGTCTTTCTTCCACCTCCTGAATAGGTCTGCCATCCTCTTAAGAGCAAAAGACTTGATTAATTGCTCTTTAACTGGCTTCTCTGGATCATCCTCTGGCGGTAGGGTGAAATTTGTCTTCAGCTCATTCCAAAGATCATTTTTCTGCATATCATTGATGTAAGACACCTCAGGGTCTTCAGTAGTCGGCTTCAACCATTGCTGGATGCTGATCGGGATCTTGTCCCTAACCAGAACCCCGCACTGAGCAACAAATGCCTTCTTTGTTTGGATGGGTTCAATAGGTTGTCCGTCGGGCGCGATTGCTATGATCTCAAACCTTTCATCCGAGCTCAACTTTTTCTTCGGACCTCGTCTCTTTACCTCAGTTGTGCTCGATCCGGAGGGCTAGAAAAAAGAACAAAGACTTAATTAATATGTGTCCATACCAAAACAATGAATGCATCAATTAGCTAGTCAGCACAGGCTTAACTAATATATATACCTGGCCGGACTCGGTTCAGTCACCGGAGTCGTCATCATGGTCTCCTTCTTGCACCGACATTGGGTCACCGGAGCCGTCCTCATGTTCTTCTTCTTGCACCGGCATTAGGTCACCGGAGCCAGCTTCTTCACCCTCTCCTTCCAGACCATCGGTGTCGTTGAGATACAATGAGACGGCATCACTTCCTTCTGCGATTATGTCCCTCAACAACGCCTCTTTTGCTTCGTTGTCTCGGGCGGTGTCCATAGTTTCTACAAATATTTACAACATGGCAATTATTATTCAAACATGACAGATGGATATATTAGTGGCAAACGTAGAACTAGCTAGCTAATCATAGTAAGGAATCATATATATTAATTAGTGGCCTCGGCGCTGCTTCTCTAGGGTTTGGGGTGGCCTCGACAACGCTTCAAGGGTTTGGGGTGGCCTCGAGAACGCTTCAAGGAGGGGGTAATATCGACCCCCCCCCCACGTGTTGAAGCTATCGGGAGGGGGTATATCGACAACGACGACACTACATCTATGTCCCTCGACGACCCTCGTTCCCGATAAAAAAAGAGGAAAAAGAAGAAAAAAAGAGGAGAAGAAAGAATAGAGGAGAAGAACTCCTCTATTCTTTCTTCTCCTTGTTTTTTTCTTCTTCCTCTTCTTTTTTTATCCTCTTTGTCCTCTCATGTTCGAGAGGATCGCCGAGGGGTGGGGAGGTTGCCTAGTGCCGAGCGATCCTCGACCCCTCGAACCCTCGACCCTAGTTCCCGACCCTCGACCCCTCGGCGATCCTCGACACCCTCGTTCCCGATAAAAATTAAGAAGAAGAAGAAAAAAAAGAAGAAAAAAAAGAGGAGAAGATCGAAGAAAAAAAGAAGAAAAAAAAGAGGAGAAGAAGAAAGGAATAGTGGAGAGGAAGAGAAACCACTATTCCTTTCTTCTTCTCCTCTTCTTTTTCTTCTTTTTTCTTCTTCTTATTTATTTCATCTATTCTTCCTCTCCTCCTCTTCTCCTTTCTTCCTCTTCTTATTTCCTTTTTCCTCTCATTCTTTTTCTTCTTCTTCCTTTCCTAGGTAGATATATAAAACTTTTTCTAAAAATGTAACTTTTGCATATATACATGGAAAAAAATGTTATCGGGGAGGGGGTATATCGACCCCCCCCCCTCGACCCTCTCTTCCTTCTTCTTCCTTCTTCCTTTCTTCCTCTTTTCTTCTCCAACACAAAACACATCTCATCTCATCTCAGTTCATCCAAAAATAATTCTTTGCATATGAACATTTTTTTAAATATTAATGAGCATATGAACATACATATCACCAAAAATAGACCTTTTTCTTGGTAACAAAAAAAATGCAAAAACGAGCATTATACAGCATATACAGAGCATTATACAGTGAACATACATACATACATACAGTGAGCATATACAGAGCATTATACGGCGACGGCGACGATGGTTGGCGGTGGCGCGCGCTTACGGATGACGTGCGGGGACGGCAATGAGAAGTAAAGGGGAGGAGGCAGGGGCTCACAGCGCGGGGAGCGGTCGAGGTCGCCGGCCGGAATCGGTGCGACGGCGGACGAACGGCCTCGGGGACGGGTCGCGGGAGCCGGCATGGTGCTTCCCCGCAGCGACGGCGATGACGAGCGTGGGCGATGGCGACGGCGATGACGGGCGCGGGCGACGATGACGACGTCGGCGGGGGCGGCGCGGGCGGCTTCGGGGCAGCCTGGCGGCGACGGGGCAAGGGCGACGACGGGGGCGCGCAGACGGTGTCGGGGCGGCGCGCGGACAGCGCCTGGGCGGCGGGCGGCGTCGGGGCAGCGGACGGCGTCGATCTGGGCAGCCTGGTGGCGTCGATGAGCTCGGCGTCGTCGAGCGGGCCGGGGGCAACTGGCGATGAGTTTGTCAAATTTTCCTAAGTGCTACTTATATACCCAGGCCATTGGTCCCGGTTCGTGGCACCAACCGGGACTAATGCCCCCCTTTAGTCCCGGTTGGTGCCACCAACCGGGACCAAAGGTCCCTTTTCAGCCGCCCAAAGGGCGGGAAGCGGCGGCCTTTGGTCCCGGTTGGTGGCACCAACCGGGACTAAAGGTTGGCATTAGTCCCGGGTCGTAGCACTAACCGGGATGAATGCCCCCCTTTAGCCCCGGTTGGAGCCAACAACCGGGACCAAAGGCCTGTGCTGCCCCGAACTCAAATATTTAGTCCCACCTCGCTAGTTGAGAGGGAGGCGCACCTGTTTATAAGGTGCGGTGCGCCATCCCTCTCGAGCTCCTCTCTAAAGCAGGCTTTCGGGCCTAACACTGCAATCTGTGCCTGTGGGCCTACTGGGCCTCCCGCGGGCCTGAATCCTGGCCCATGGTAGGGTTTCTAGTCGTATTCAGGCCGTGGGGGCCCAGTAGGTGGCACTTTTTTTGTTTTTTTTTGTTTTTTTTGTTTCTACTTAGAACTAAATAATTATTGTTGCTATATTTAATTTTTTTTTCTAGTTTTTTTCTTTTGTTTTCTGCATTATTTATTTTCTTTTGTTTCTTGCTTTATTTTTTAATTCTTTTAGCTTTTAGTTTTAGAAAAATTATAAACTTTCTGTTAGTGCCATTAGTTTTCAAATTTGAAAACACTTTTTTAGTTTTTTTGTTTTCTTTGTTGCTTTATTTATTTTATTTTTTTTCTTGCTTTATTTTTTAATTCTTTTTGCTTTTAGGTCAGCAAAATTATAAACTTTCTGTTAGTGCCATTAGTTTTAGAACAAATATAAACTTTCTGTTAGTGCCATTAGTTTTCAAATTTGAATAGTTAAAATTTGAACATAGATGCACCTATAGAGAAAATTCGACCTAAATTCAGAGTTTTCAAATGAACTCTGAAAAAGTTGGCATAACATACTCGTCTGTTACAAATTTGGCATGGTATCATCATAATAGTTGTGGGAGAAAGTCTTCACTTTTTCTTAGCTTGTGTCATTTGCTTATTGCTCCGTAACCATGGATAATCTTCATCGTTTATCAGGATGCTTGGGTCAGCCTTGACATTGAAGGGAGGAATTTCATGAAACCTTTCATAATCTTCAGACATGTCTGTCTTGCCCTCCACTCCCAGGATGTCCCTTTTTCCTGAAAGAACTATGTGGCGCTTTGGCTCATCGTATGATGTATTCGTTTCCTTATCTTTTCTTTTTCTCGGTCTGGTAGACATGTCCTTCACATAGATAACCTGTGCCACATCATTGGTTAGGACGAACGGTTCGTCAGTGTACCCAAGATTTTTCATATCGACTGTTGTCATTCCGTACTGTGGGTCTACATGTACCCCGCCTCCTGACAGATTGACCCATTTGCACTTAAACAAAGGGATCTTAAAATCTTGTCCGTAGTCAAGTTCCCATATGTCCACTATGTAACCATAATATGTGTCCTTTCCCTTCTCAGTTGTTGCATCAAAGCGGACACCGCTGTTTTGGTTGGTGCTCTTTTGATCTTGGTCAATCGTGTAAAATGTATTCCCATTTATCTCGTATCCTTTGTAAATCAATACAGTCAAAGATGGTCCCCTGGACAACAAGTACAACTCATCACAAACAGTGTTGTCATCTCTGAGACATGCTTCCAACCAACTGCTGAAAGTCCTAATGTGTTCACATGTAATCCAGTCGTTGCACTGCTCCGGGTGTTTGGAGCGCAGACTGTTCTTGTGTTCATCGACATACGGGGTCACCGAGGTAGAGTTCTGTAGAACTGTGTAGTGTGCTTGAGACCAAGAATGCCCGTCCCTGCATATTATTGAGTCCGCTCCTAGCGTGCCTTTTCCAGTCAGTCTTCCCTCATACCGCGATTTAGGGAGACCTATCTTCTTAAGGCCAGGAATGAAGTCAACACAAAACCCGATGACATCCTCTGTTTGATGGCCCATGGAGATGCTTCCTTCTGGCCTAGCGCGGTTACGGACATATTTCTTTAGGTCTCCCATGAACCTCTCAAAGGGGAACATATTGTGTAGAAATACGGGCCCCAGAACGACAATCTCGTCGACTAGATGAACTAGGACATGCGTCATGATATTGAAGAAGGATGGTGGGAACACCAGCTCGAAACTGACAAGACATTGCGCCACATCACTCCTTAGCCTTGGTACCATTTCTGGATCGATCACCTTCTGAGAGATTGCATTGAGAAATGCACATAGCTTCAGAATGGATAATCGGACGTTTTCCAGTAGAAGCCCCCTCAATGCAACCGGAAGCAGTTGCATCATAATCACGTGGCAGTCATGAGACTTTAGGTTCTGGAACTTTTTCTCTGGGATATTTATTATTCCCTTTATATTTGACGAGAAGCCAGTCGGGACCTTCATACTGAGCAGGCGTTCAAAGAAGATTTCTTTGTCATCTTTCGTAAGAGCGTAGCTGGTCTTTTTCATGCAAACGTTGCAGGTCCTCCCGTGCCTTAGGTGTATCTTTTTTCTTTCCATACACGCCCAAGAAGCCTAGCAGGTTCATGAAAAGCTTCTTCGTCACGTGCATCACGTCGATTGAAGAGAGGACCTCTAGGTCTTTCCAGTAGGGTAGGTCCCAAAATATAGATTTCTTCTTCCACACGGGTGCGTGTCCCTCAGCGTCATTCAGAACAGCTACTGCGTCGGGACCCTTTTCAAAGATTACGTGTAAATCATTGACCATAGCAAGTACGTGATCACCGGTACGCATGGCGGGCTTCTTCCGGTGATCTGCCTCGCCTTTGAAATGCTTGCCTTTCTTTCGACATTGATGGTTGGTCGGAAGAAATCGACGATGGCCCAGGTACACATTCTTCCTGCATTTGTCCAGGTATATACTTTCAGTGTCATCTAAACAGTGTGTGCATGCGTGGTATCCTTTGTTTGTCTGTCCTGAAAGGTTACTGAGAGCGGGCCAATCGTTGATGGTCACGAACGGCAACGCCTTTAGGTTAAATTCCTCATGTCCGTGCTCATCCCACGTACGTACACCGTTTCCATTCCACAGCTATAAAAGTTCTTCAACTAATGGCCTTAGGTACACATCAATGTCGTTGCCGGGTTGCTTAGGGCCTTGGATGAGAATTGGCATCATAATGAACTTCCGCTTCATGCACATCCAAGGAGGAAGGTTATACATACATAGAGTGACCGGCCAGGTGCTGTGATTGCTGCTCTGCTCCCCGAAAGGATTAATTCCATCCACACTTAAAGCAAACCATACGTTCCTTGGGTCCTTTGCAAACTCATCCCAGTACTTTCTCACGATTTTTCTCCACTGCGACCCGTCAGCGAGTGCTCTCAACTTCCCGTCTTTCTTACGGTCCTCACTGTGCCATCGCATCGACTTGGCATGCTTTCCGTTTCTAAACAGACGTTTCAACCGTGGTATTATAGGAGCATACCACATCACCTTCGCAGGAACCCTCTTCCTGTGGGGCTCGTCGTGAACATCACCAGGGTCATCTCGTCTGATCTTATACCGCAATGCACCGCATACGGGGCATGCGTTCAGATCCTTGTATGCACCGCGGTATAGGATGCAGTCATTAGGGCATGCATGTATCTTCTCCACCTCCAATCCTAGAGGGCATACGACCTTCTTTGCTGCGTATGTACTGTCGGGCAATTCGTTATCCTTTGGAAGCTTCTTCTTCAATATTTTCAGTAGCTTCTCAAATCCTTTGTCAGGCACAGCATTCTCTGCCTTCCACTGCAGCAATTCCAGTACGGTACCGAGCTTTGTGTTGCCATCTTCGCAATTGGGGTACAACCCTTTTTTGTGATCCTCTAACATGTGATCGAACTTCAGCTTCTCCTTTTGACTTTCGCATTGCGTCCTTGCATCGACAATGACCCGGCGTAGATCATCATCATTGGGCACATCGTCTGGTTCCTCTTGATCTTCAGCACCTTCACCCGTTGCAGCATCATTGGGCACATCGTCTGGTTCCTCTTGATCTTCACCAGCTCCCCCCGTTGCAGCATCACGGTATTCAGGGGGCACGTAGTTGTCATCGTACTCTTCTTCTTCGTCGTCTTCCATCATAACCCCTATTTCTCCGTGCCTCGTCCAAACATTATAGTGTGGCATAAAACCCTTGTAAAGCAGGTGGGTGTGAAGGATTTTCCGGTCAGAGTAAGACTTCGTATTCCCACAATCAGGGCATGGACAACACATAAAACCATTCTGCTTGTTTGCCTCAGCCGCATCGAGAAACTCATGCACGCCCTTAATGTACTCGGAGGTGTGTCTGTCACCGTACATCCATTGCCGGTTCATCTGTGTGCATTATATCTATCTATCTATCTATCTATACCTATACTAATTAGCGACTCCCAAGAAATTACCACGTTAATCAGTAATTAGGAGCCGTTAATCTAGTGGGACCGAGTTATTACGGTGTAGATCAACCCATCTATCCAATCCTCAACTTTTTTTTGTTAATTGTTAGCGACTCCCAAGAAATTACCACGTTAATCAGTAATTAGGAGCCGTTAATCTGGTGGGACCGGGTTATTACGGTGTAGATCAACCCATCTATCCAATCCTCAACTTTTTTTTTGTTAATTGGGTCAAAAAATTGTAATCGCTTAAAAAAGAGTCGTATACCGGTTCTAAAAACAGAACCCTAAGTAGATACGATCCAAACTCCCATCTCAGAAAAATTGTTGGCGAACACAACGTAAAAGATTAGATATCCCATCTCAGAAAAATTGTTGGCCAACACAACGTAAAAGATTAGATATTGCACGCTGCTAAAAAAAGATTTGATGTTGCACGCTCCTTTATTTCTTGGATGTTGCAATCCCTAACGTGAGAAACATGGTTTCTGCATCCAATAAAACAGACCTCCATCCTAGATCTAGCGGGTGCTTTTCTCCTCCGTTTCGTACACGACCCTTCCATGGCGCTCTCAAGCTAGGCGGCCGCTGCTCTCCTCTGCACGACGCTTCTGTTCGGACTCTCCGCTGCTATCCTTGAGGTGTGTTTTTCTTCTGATCTCTACTCCCATCTCCACAATTCCTATTGTCTACATATTCTCTCTTCTTTCTCTCTCGATGTCAGGTCATTGCCATCCTCTCAGATTTGTACGAAAAGCTCTGAGCTTATGTTGCTGCCGCCACAGGAAGTGCATCATACCTCCTATCTTCTCTCCCATGTTCTCAGGGAGGCGCGCGTGCGTGTGCATCTCGCTGGATTTGCTATACATGCTAGGTTCCTGCAGGAGCGCATTGAGAATGAGAGTAATCATTGACGTCATCATAGATGGAAGGGGACGGCCAGGCTAGACGTCCACCACACATGTTCCTCCCAAGCGGCATGACCTAGAACTTGCCACCGACTTCAATTAGGACGTGCTGATCACCAGCTATCCTCTGAGCGCAAAGGGGTCAGCATAAATACCATGCAGCTTTCTCCCAATTCTTCCCACCCCCTTCTAAATCCTGGGAGTTTCTCTCTATTTGTCAAGGAATTGTGAAGTTTGGTTTCTCACCTAAATCCTGGGAGTTGCTCTATGTGTTCAAGAAATTGTGAAGTTTGGTTTCTGACCTAAATCCTGGGAGTTGCGCTCTATGTGTGAGGCTTTTGATAGTTGCGCATATAGAATAAACATCATCTCTTGATTTAGAGGTGATCGAATTTATGGGTTTGCTTATCAGTTGGTGCACTCATATAGTTAATATGATAAATGTATGTTCCGATAAAATTTCAGAATTGATACCCACACGACAAGCTATCTGTTCTATTGCAGAAGCATGGAAAATTAGAACGCCAAGTTTCATCATCTTAATGTGTTTATGTTTCTCTTTGTATTTTGTAGCAAGTGGTAACTGTTACTGTTGCTTTTATCCCAACAGGCATGATCAATGATTGGTGCTTCGTTTCTCAAGTAAACCAAACTATTGTATTACATGGATTATCATCTTCATGTCTTTCTCTCTCTCCTTATACCATGCAGCAAGTGCTAATTCTACTCACAAATAAACTCAACTGTGTACTGATTTGATTTCACATATATTATGATGTCATTAGGATTTTTTTTTCTGGATCTACCAGATCAGATTTAGGAGCTACCTACTATGTGAGGCGAATATCGAAATGATCTACAAAGAAACTGACTCCAAAAGTAGTTTACCACATCGAATTGCAAGGTAAAGCAAGAGAAACTAGCAGGTACGTGATGTTAACTTTCTTTCTATTGTGTCGGTTTTGGTTCAGATTAAATATCCTTGCATGATGTACAATTTTCAATGGAATGGTGCGTTCCTCAAAATTGTATTTTTGTTTTACGATGCAGGATTCAGCAGAACCACACCTAGATTTGGAGTGGTTCATGGCCGTAAAACATGGCTAACCTGTTATATGGCGTTCTAAATCCGAGTGTCCATCCGTTATTGCACTATTAGTTATTTATATGCAGTATCACTTCTTGATATGCTTCTGTTATAATTGTAATACTTAGCAATGTCGTGTCGCTATCTATCACGGCTGAGGAATCTTGGCGTGTTTTACCGTAGCATCACCTAGCGTTTGGAGGGCAATGCCGAACAAGCTCACGAGTGATATTGACTGTTTCAATTATCTTATGTTGAAAATTTGTAGCTTTGAAGTACCTATAGCCCTGTGTTCGTTAGTGTTTTCTTCTTCAAACCAGTCTAATTGTAACTCTGCTGATACTGATACGGTAACTCTGTATTGCCATCTTTCATATTTTATATATTTGTTATCAAACGAATTTACGTCTCATGGTCTTCCCTCTTCCCTTTGCATGCAGCTAACTTGGTATCTCTTTGCTGTAATATGTCACGGATTGAGCTGCAGTCTGAACTTTAAAAGATGGCATGCTATCCAGGGTTTGCTATAATAGTAGGATACTACGATTTATATTGTACTTGGTTGTATCCCTGTTTTATTGTTTTTAGGCTTTCTCTAGGCTTTGTTGTTGGCTGGGGATCATGGTCATAGACTCGACTGTACCATAGGTATTGATTCAGTGTCCTTATATTTGCAAGTAGTAGTTACTCAATCATCAACTTATGTTTTTTCCACTGTTTTGCTATGATACATTAGAGCCCTCAACGTTTGTATTCTGCATACAGTGTGGGGCTGGATTTGGAGAACACCATCGAGAAACATGACACTCCAACATAAAACATCTTCTACCATTAAGGTTTTTCTTATTAGTGTATTTTTAGTTTTTTTTTCTACTTATGATTATGCACACATGCCATGTTTGGAGATATTTATATTATAGCCCTATGAAAAAGAGTCCATCATGGGTGATCCGAGGAGTACCATAAATAGCCTTTTAATTCGTATAGCATTGACTCCCATGCATTCAATCTGATATTCTAAAAGGTACATTTAACAACTTATTTGTTCAAATTTTCTGCACATTTGGCTCAAGTATCAAATTTGAATGTTGAATTTGTCTTCTTAATATTTTGACCTATTTTCTGCACATTTTGCACTAATTGGAGGCACCAACGAAGCCTCCACGTTAATCCACAAAATCAAAATTAATTAAGCTGTTAGATATGAAATTTACTGTTAGGATTAACCAAAAGATCAATTTTGATTGGACGTGACACAGATCATATACACTCAAAGTCCTGAAGATAAAAAAAGGCCAAAGGAGCCGTTTAAGACATGGACTTCCACTTCAAATAGTATACCCCTGGATGTCCTAATTGAATATAATTTCCTGTAGGCCCAACCTAGGTATAATGGTTAATTTAAGCTCTCTCTTTTGTGGGCACGTACATATCCCATCGGTCATATTATGGGCATGCATGTTAAGATTATACAGCCAGGTGATAGTAGCAAGGAGCGGATGGTGCTAATCCGGAAAGTAATGTCTTAATATATTGTTTGATTGATTTCTTTGCAGTGTACATGCATGTTCCGATCAACCGAGCCAGCCGTCAACATATGTATCTCGCCGGATGAGCTAGCATGCTACTTCCTGCTGGATCACGTCGGGAGGAAATTGTCGTTAATAGGTTGACGTTGTAGGTAATTAGGAAGCAGCCCGAAGAAATTGATGTTTGTTACCCATACATGTCGTATGTATGTACTAACTAGCGGCATCTCTTCAGAATCGATCAACCGGATAACGTTCTAACTAGCACATCTATCCAGAATAGATATGCTTGGGAAGTCGGCTTTGCTATGTGTATGTGAGACTCTTTTATTCATCGCATGCTAAAACAAATATTTATGTGTCGATCTGAAATAGCAAACGCTATGCATGCATTGATCTTTCAGTGTAAAATACAAATAAAATGGTAGTTTAACATTAAAGTAAATTCCTTTCTGACAAAGTTTAAAGTTAGCAAGTACTGATCTACATATACAATTTTTCTGAAACTTTAAGCTGCACTATTTACTCTTATTTTTCATCCGAGCTCAAAGGAGCCATTTAAGGCTTTCCACATAGTTTCTGAATTCGGCAAGCACACAAGATTTTGAATCACACTATTAATAAAGGAAAAAATTTGTGATTTTTTAGCTGGAAAATATTTGTCCTTTTTAGACTAGCTAAGACATGTATGTTACATACTAATGAGGGCTTGCGGAAACTTCAATAGTAAATATATAGATGAACATATTGGTTAATTAAGGCGGCACAAACATGTCGATGAAATATTTCTGATAAAAAAAAACTTCTGTCGACGTGCATTTGATATTTTGTCTTCCATAAAAAAACTTAAATCCTTATAAACTGCAAGCATTTTGCTCCATGCTTCAATCAAATAATAGAAAAATTGTAAAACAAAAATATAAGCAAAAATGCAATATTATTGTAATATAATGATTAAAATAGACATATAAGTTCACTGCAAAATATCCTTTGTCACACGTTGACTAATATGCATTTTTGTTGCATTTTATAAGTTGCAATGATTAATATGGTATTATAAATTACTATTTTTAAATTCATTTCTAAGACGCACTGCATGCAACAAATGTTAACACATGTAGAAATATATACATCTATCCCAAAATAGGCTAGCCCGGGCAGATGCACGGGTTGACGACTAGTATAATTAAGTGTCCAAATTAATAGAAATTCATCATCACATTAAAAGCAAAGTACATACATAGTTCTCATCTAACAACGTATAGCTCTCCAGAGAATCTAATTAATTAAACCATACATTGAAACTATGTAAAACATTTTAATGCGAAAACAAAGGCAATCATAATCGCAACCAAGGTAACAATTGATCCAACGGCATAATGATACCAAGCCTCGGTATGAATGGCATATTTTCTAATCTTTCTAATATTCAAGCGCATTGCATCCATCTTGATCTTGTGATCATCGATGACATCCGCAACATGCAACTCCAATATCATCTTCTCCTCCTCAATTTTTTTATTTTTTCCTTCAAGAAATTGTTTTCTTCTTCAACTAAATTTAACCTCTCGACAATAGGGTCGGTTGGAATTTCTGGTTCACATACATCTTAGATAAATAAAATCTATGTCACGTTGGTCCGCATAATTTTCATAAACAATAAATGAACCAATAGTTATAAAGATTAATATATATACCACATCCGAATCATAGACAGGACGAGGGCCGACGGGGGCGGATACCAAACCCATCGCACTATATAAGATGCAATAATAAAAGTAAGAAAATGATACAAGTATCTATCTAAACATACAAATAACAATATTTTTCCTTTCAGAAAGAAGATAAGAACAAGAGGCTCACCACGGTGGTGTCGGTGATGAGATCGGCGCGGGTGATCGACGGCGGTGAAGACGGGGGTGGGGCGTGACGGACCGCAAAATATAGACAAATCTCGAGGAAAATGGAGCTTTGAGGTCGAGCTTCGAGAGGAGAAAGCTTAACTAGTGTGGCTCAGGCATTTCATCGAACACCTCATGTGCATAGGAGGTGAGCTAGAGCACCACAAACCCCTCCCCTCGCCGGCCCAGAAAAACAGAGCACTGGAGTGCTCTGCTCGCGGGCGAGGGTATATATAGGCAGCACTATTGGTCCCGGTTCGTGGCATAAACCGGGACTAAAGGGGTGCCTTTGGTCCCGGTTCAGGCCACCAACCGGGACCAATGGTGGCGGGCCAGGAGCCAGGCCCATTGGTCCCGGTTCGTCCCACCAACCGGGACCAAAAGGTCCTGATGAACCGGGACCAATGGCCCACGTGGCCCGGCCGGCCCCCTGGGCTCACGAACCGGGTCCAATGCCCCCATTGGTCTCGGTTCTAGATTGAACCGGGACTAATGGGCTGACCCGGCCTGGACCGTTGCCCCCTTCTCTACTAGTGCTACTCTTGTAGAATTTGTTGAAGTTCTTCACCATTAAGCTCAATTCTTCATTGAAGGTTTGCTTCTAACTTGATGATGTGGGGGCTTCACATGAGGCTTTGTAAGCACCACTTGATTTGTTGTGAAGTTCCTCTTTATCCTTGAGTGACATCTCATGAGCAACAATTCTTCCAATGACTTCCGTTGGCTTGAGATCTTTGTAATTGGGCATCATTTGGATCAATGTGCACACGGTATCATACTTTCCATCCAAGGCTCTTAGGATCTTCTTGATGATGAATCTATCGGTCATCTCTTCACTCCCTAAGCCGGCAATCTCATTTGTGATAAAAGCAAGCCTAGAGTACATTTCAGCGATACCTTCACCATCCTTCATTTTGAACTTGTCAAGTTGACTTTGAAGCACATCCAATTTGGATTCCTTGACGGAGTTGGTACCTTGGTGCTTATCAATCAAAGTATCCCAAATTTCCTTTGCATTCTCAAGACGGTTGATTTTGTTGAATTCTTCGGGGCACAGTCCGTTGAAGAGGATATCACAAGCTTGAGCATTGTATTGCAGTATCTTCAACTCTTCCGCGGTAGCTTCACGGTTTGGTTCTTTCCCATCAAAGAAGTCACCTTGCAAGCCAACACACACAATAGCCCAAACGGTGGGGTTATGTCCAAGAATATGCATTTTCATCTTATGCTTCCAACTAGCAAAATTAGTACCATCAAAGTAAGGACCTCTACGGTGGTAATTTCCCTCGCTAGACGTCATACTCTCCTAGGTTGTGAAACCAAGGCTATGACCACCAAAAGCTATGGAAATCAAAGCAAATGGAGACCAAAGCTCTGATACCACTTGTAGGATCGGAAGTATGTCTAGAGGGGGGGTGATCAGACTACTTGACCAAATAAAAATCTATCCTTTTCCCAATTTTAGTTCTTGGCAGATTTTAGCTATCTTAGCACAAGTCAAGCAATATCCACACGATTGAAGCAAGCATGCAAAAGAGTATATGAGCAGCGGAAAGTAAAGCATGCAACTTGCAAGAATGTAAAGGGAAGGGTTTGGAGAATTCAAACGCAATTGGAGACACGGATGTTTTTTGTGTGGTTCCGATAGGTAGTGCTATCGTACATCCACGTTGATGGAGACTTCAACCCACGGAGGGTAACAGTTGCGCGAGTCCACGGAGGTCTCCACCCACGAAGGGTCCACGAAGAAGCAACCTTGTCTATTCCATCATGGTCGTCGCCCACGAAGGACTTGCCTCACTAGCGATAGATCTTCACGAAGTAGGCGGTCTCCTTGCCCTTACAAACTCCTTGGTTCAACTCCCCAATCTTGTCGGAGGCTCCCAAGTGACACCTAGCCAATCTAGGAGACACCACTCTCCAAGAAGTAACAAATGGTGTGTTGATGCTGAACTCCTTGCTCTTGTGCTTCAAATGATAGTTTCCCCAACACTCAACTCTCTCTCACAGGATTTGGATTTGGTGGAAAGAGGTTTGAGTGGAAAGCAACTTGGGGAAGGCTAGAGATCAAGATTCATATGGTTGGAATGGAATATCTTGAGCTCAACACAAGTGTAGGTGGTTCTCTTTCAGAAAATGTGTATGGGAAGTGTAGGCATGTTCTGATGGCTCTCTCCACGAATGAAGAGTGGGTGGACGGGTGTATATAGCCTCCACACAAAATCTAACCATTACACACAATCTGCAAAACTCAGTGGGACCGAATCGTTAAACTCGGTCGGACCGATTTAGCAAACCTAGTGACCGTTAGGATTTTCGGTGGGACTGAGATGCAACTCGGTAGGACCGATATGGTTAGGGTTAAGGCATAACATAATGTCGGTGTGACCGATTACACAAACTCGGTGGGACCGATTTTGGTAATAAGCTAACCAGAGAGTTGGTCAGGTAAACTCGGTGGGACCGATTCGCTCTTTTCGGTGAGACCGAAATGTTACGAAAGGGAAATAGAGAATTTACATTGCAATCTCGGTGGGACCGATTGCTCACTTCGGTTAGACCGAAACGTTACGAAGGGAAACAGAGAAATTGCGATCCCATCTCGGTGAGACCGAGATCCCTATCGGTGAAACCGAATTGCTAGGGTTTGTGGCAGTGGCTATGACATGTGAAACTCGGTGGCGCCGGATAGAAAGAATCGGTGGGGCCGAGTTGGACTTTTGGTTTAGGTCATATGTGGATGTGGGAAGATAGTTGAGGGTTTTGGAGCATATCACTAAGCACATGAAGCAAGAGGCTCATTAAGCAACGCCTCATCCCTCCTTGATAGTATTGGCTTTTCCTATAGACTCAATGTGATATTGGATCACTAAAATATAAAATGTGGAGTCTTGATCTTGAAGCTTGAGCCAATCTTTTGTCCTTATAATTTTGAGGGATCCACTTTCCTCGTCCATGCCATGTCATCCATTGAGCTTTTCCTGAAATATTAATCTTGGAATAATGTTAGCTCAATGAGCTATATGTTTTTAGGAATTACCAAGACCACCCAGGGATAGTTGCACTTTCAAATAGTCTCATGATCCCTTTGAGCCTGGGTGGCGGTCCAAAAGAAACAGGCAATCCTGGAATACTCAGGTACCTCAATCCACCCAGATGTTTGTTTAAGTTACCACCTTAGATAAACCATTAATTAACAATCTCACATCTGTCATGGATATCACTCACCCAATCCACGTCTACTAGCATAGCATGGCATAATAGGCAAACGTAGAAGTAACTCCCAAAGGTTTGATAACAAAACAGGTAATAGGTACTACCTCAACTACTTCCCATCCCACAATTTGATTAGATCCTAATCATGTAATGTTTGAGGATTGATCTAATGCAATAAAACTGGGTAGTAGAAAGGTATGATCAAAGTGTTACTTGCCTTGCTGATGATCCGCGAAACCTAGAGATCCGAAGTAACAGGCGGCGCACTCTGGGTATTCTGTCGCAGACAAACAAACAAGCATACAATAAGTACTCATCTAATGCACAGGTAAAACTCAAGTAAGAGATCTAACCAGAAAGTTCAACTTAAGAACTCCGGTTTGCGAAAAGAATCAAATCAAACGAAGCAACGAAAGTCAAACGGCGAAAGAAAACAACTTCATTTTACTAATCTGGACCTAAGTTAATTTTTACAGTAGCAAAAACTTGTTTAAGTTGGTTAAATGGAAAGAGGGTTTCGATACGAAACTCCAGGCGCTTGAATCGCCTGATTCCGATAAACGAGCGAGAAGTTATACTAAAACGAAAATCGGATCAGAAATCGCGATCAGAAAAAATCGCGGAAAATCTGAGAAAAAAAAACGACGAACAGATTAATGAACGAACGTTCGTTATCTGGAACTAAACGACGAACACGTTCGTTAAAACGAACGGATCGAGCGAACGCTCGCTAAATAGACTAAACCGAAATAAACGATCTAAAAAACCAAAACCTAAAAAAAATAAACCGCGGCTTTTAGAAAAACCGGGCGGTTTTCTGAGGAAAACCGCCGGTGACGGCGGCTACCTCAGGCGGCGGGTCCGGCGGGCGGCGGCGCGGCTCCGGCGAGCGGGCGGGGTGGCATGGGGCGGCGGGGCGGCAGCAGCAGCGGCGCGGGCTGCGCGGCAGCGGCGAGGCGGCGCGGCGAGGCGGCGGCGGCGCTAGGGTTAGGGTTATGCGCGGGTGGGCTGCGGCGGCGGCTGATGGGCTTTGGTGGGGCTCGGGTGGCGCTATTTAAAGGCTGCCCCGGGCGGAGTCCCGCTCGGGTACGGCCCGGAGTCGGTTCGGATTTATTTTTAAAATTAATTCCATGCAGAAAAAAAATAAAAGAAATACTAAAAGGACTCCAAAAATCCCGAAATAAATTTTCCCTGACTTCTAAAATCAAGCCGGACAAAGTGAACATTTATTTGGGGCCTAAATGGAATTTTTAAAAACGCATATTTTTCCTACATTCAAATAAGATATCGAAAAACTCCGAAATAAAATCTTATTTGATTTTATTATTAAATCCTCAATATTTCTTTATTTTGGGAAAGTCATTTTATTCCCTCTCTCATATTTTTGTAATAGAAATAATTGAAGATAAAATAATTAAAATCAAATGATCCTATTCTCAAAATTTGAGAGAACTCAAATATGAAAATAACGAAATCCCCAACTCTCTCCGTGGGTCCTTGAGTTGCGTAGAATTTTTAGGATCAAAACGAGAAGCAAATAAAATATGATATGCAATGATGATCTAATGTATAACATTCCAAATTGAAAATTTGGGATGTTACAAACCTACCCCCTTAAGATGAATCTCGTCCTCAAGATTCGGGTTGGCTAGAAAATAGGTGAGGGTGGTCCTTCAACAAATCTTCCTCTCGCTCCTAGGTGGCTTCATCCTCGGTGTGGTGGCTCCACTGGACTTTGCAAAACTTGATAACCTTGCTGCGGGTGACTCGGCTGGCAAACTCGAGAATCTTTACTGGTTTCTCCTCATAGGTCAAATCATTATCCAACTGAATCGCTTCCAATGGCACTGTATCTCTCAAAGGTATGTCAGCCATCTCCACATGGCACTTCTTCAACTGAGAAACGTGGAATACATCATGAACTCCTGACAATCCTTCGGGCAATTCCAACTTGTAGGCCACTTCTCCCATACGTTCCAAAACTCGGTATGGTCCTACAAAACGTGGCGCTAACTTTCCCTTAACTCCAAAGCGCTTAATTCCCCGAAGTGGAGATAGTCGAAGATAAACCCGGTCTCCGACTTCGTAAACTGTCTCCTTGCGTTTAGAATCTGCGTAGCTCTTCTGCCTGGACTGGGCTACCTTGAGTCTATCGCGAATCAACTTCACCTTCTGTTTAGACTCCTTAATCAAATCAGGTCCAAACAACTAGCGGTCTCCAACTTCGTCCCATGACAACGGTGTCCTGCACCTCCTTCCGTACAAGGCTTCGAAAGGGGCCATTTTCAAACTGGATTGATACCTATTGTTGTAAGAGAACTCTGCGTATGGCAAATTATCGTCCCAACTAGATCCATAATCTAGCGCACAAGCTCTCAGCATATCCTCCAAAATCTGATTAACTCTCTCGGTCTGTCCATCTGTCTGTGGATGAAAAGTTGTGCTGAAATCTAGCCTGGTTCCCAAAGTTTCGTGCAACTGATTCCAGAACTTTGAGGTAAACTGGGTTCCTCTATCTGATATGATACTCCTCGGAACTCCATGCAAACATACGATTCTGGTCATGTATATTTTTGCCAACTTAGCACTGGTGTAAGTGGTCTTTACTGGGATGAAATGAGCTACCTTCGTCAATCGATCAACTACAACCCAAATCGAGTAATAGCCTGAACGAGTCCTGGGTAATCCCATGATAAAATCCATGTCTAACTTATCCCACTTCCATTCGGGTATCGGCAATGGCTGCAACAATCCTGCTGGCTTCTGATGCTCTGCCTTTACTCTCTGACATACATAACAAACTGCTACGTACTCCGCAATATCTTTCTTCATTCCGGTCCACCAGAAGGTATCCTTGAAATCCAAGGAAACTTCGATTCTCTCCAACTATTGTTGGTGCTTCCCAATTTCTCACAGTGATAACCTTGGTGGGATCAACTGCTATTCCTTCTCCGGATATAACGTGTCCGAGGAATCCTACTTCCTTCAATCAAAACTCGCATTTGCTGAACTTAGCATATAACTGATGTTCTCTGAGCTTCTCAAGTACTAATCGCAAATGTTCCTTGTGTTCCTCTTCATTCTTCGAGTAAACCAGAATATCATCAATGAACACTATGACGAACTTATCCAAAAACTCCAAAAACACTTTGTTCATCATGTTCATAAAATAGGCAGGTGCGTTAGTCAGACCAAATGACATAACGGTATACTCATACAGCCCATATCTGGTGGTGAGAGCTATCTTAGGTATGTCCTGCTCTCGAATCTTCAACTGATGGTACCCTGATCGCAAATCGATCTTGAAAAACACTTTAGCTCCTTGCAATCGATCAAACAGATCATTGATCATTGGTAGTGGATACTTGTTCTTGATCGTTACTTCATTCAACCCACGATAATCAACAACCATCCTTAACGATCCATCCTTCTTCTCCACTAGAAGTACTGGTGATCCCCAAGGCGAAGAACTTGGGCAAATAAAACCTTTATCCAGTAACTCCTTAATCTGCTTCTTAATTTCCTCCAAATCTTTTGCAGGCATCCTGTATGGTCTCTTTGATATTGGCCCTGTGCCTGGCAAAAGCTCAATCAAAAACTCAATGTCTCTATCCGGTGGCATGCCTGGCAACTCTTCTGGAAATACGTCAGGCAAATCCTTTACCATTGGTACTTCCTCCTGCACAACTCCTGATAAGGAATTTACTTGAGTCCTTTTCGGCACATGTCGTGATACATACTTGATCCTTCTTCCTTCTAGCGTCGTAAGCAAGATTGTCTTACTAGCGCATTCAATGTTCCCTTCATACTTTGATAACCAATCCATGCCTAATATCACATCCAATCCTTGAGATTCTAATACTATTAGGTCCGAGGGAAACACATAGTTACCAATCCTTAGTGGTAACCGATCATAGCATCGACTAGCCATATACTCTGCTCCAGGCGAGGTTACTAACATGGGTGACCTAAGGGCTTGGGTTGGCAGGTTAAACTTATCCACAAACCCCCTTGATATGTATGAATGTGATGCACCAGTATCAAAAAGAACGAGTGCGGTAAATGACTTAACCAAAAACTTACCTATTACTGCATCAGTCTGGGCTTCAACCTCCTCCACGTTAACGTGGTTCACCTGTCCCCTGTTGAAAGGGTTCGGCTTCTTCCCAGAGCTTCCATTGCCATTCTGGCCTTCAGGACATTCATTGGCATAATGTCCGGTCTTCTGACACTTAAAACAGATGACTTGGCTTAGGTCTCTCTTGGCCGGGGTTGATGGGGTGGTACGGTTCTGGTCGTTGCTTCCTCCATTCCCATTACCATTCTTGGGGCCATTATGATTTTGTGAGCCACCTCCTCCATGGGTATGCTGAAAATGAACTCCCGGTTTAGGGGTAAGACGGGGCTTGTGCTGAGCTCCAGAATTGTACTTCCCCTGTCCATACTTCCTCTTGCGGTTTTCAATCTGCTGCTGCTTCCCTTCAATCATAAGAGCATGATCTACCAACTCCTGGTAGTTGTTGAAGCTTGCTACCATCAACTGCATGCTCAGCTCGTCATTCAGTCCTTCCAGAAACTTCTCCTGCTTAGCTGCATCCATAGCAACGTCATCTGGGGCATAACGTGCTAGCTTACTAAAATCATCCACATACTGGCCAACTGTCCGTCCTCCTTGGCGCAAGTTGCGAAACTCACGCTTCTTCATGGCAATAGCTCCTGCTGAAACATGGGCAGTACGGAAAGCTTGCTGAAACTAATCCCATGTGACAGTCCACAGGGTAAGTGGTTGTGAAATTCTCCCACCATGCTACTGCGGGTCCTTCAAGCTGATGAGCGGCAAATTTCACCTTTTCCCCATCTGTACATCCTGCAGTGGTCAACTTCCTCCCTGTCTTGCGGATCCAATCATCTGCCACTATCGGCTCGGTGCTACTGGAAAACACCGGCGGATTTAGCCTAAGAAAGCGGGTTAAGTGATCAACAGGTGGTGGTGGTGGTGGGTTGTTGTTGTTGTTCTGGTTCTGGTTCTGGACTAGCAACTGCATCAAGACATTCTGCTGCTGGATCAACTGAGTGAGCTCCGGTGGAAATGCAAATCCGTTGTCACGTCTCGGAGGCATCTGAGGGTTTAGAAAAGATGAGAGTTAAGAATAGAATGAGGTCTAAGAGAAAACACTACCCATATGCTCATGAGGCAAATGCACACAAAATCACTTCATTCAATCAAACAAGGGCATACAATCGGTCTAGAACTATCGCAAAAGTGCTTGGACTATGCTATATACATGGTGGAATACTACTATTGTTATGGTGGTCTACTAGAAAAACTACTCCGATGAAGACTCCATGATATCTGCTCCAGCTTCGTCTTCAAAGTCATCATCACTAGGATCGGAATCGGTGTCGTCGATGATGATGTAGTTCTTTGGGAAAGTGCAATCGTCATCTTCTCCTCCGGGTGCTGAGTTCCCCATGAGTTCTTCAATCTTCTCCTTAAGATCGCCGTTTTGTCTCACTAGAGCTACGATCTCCTCCATGTAGTCCTTGCGAGTGGCCTTCAGTTCTCCTCCTAGCTCGATAATTCTAGCCTTCGCTTTCTTCAACTCCATGATGTCTGCGCACATCTGGTTCTCCTGGCGTCGAATGTGCTGATTTAACTCATGGATGAAGGCTGCAATGGATCTATCCTTCTTGGTGCTAACTATCTCCCATTGTTCATCTCGGCGTCTGCAAATCTGATAGATAGTATCCTTGAGGTCGTCTTGGTAAACTTCTCCAATGCGTCCCATGGTGATGTGAGCTGCCATGCTCTTTCCTAGAATCCAAGTTGGTGTATTGAAGGTACACTCTATGGGCTCCGTGACTGGCGCGAACATTCTTCCTGGAACTTGAGCTTGAATCTTCCAACGCTCCTCTTCGGGTAAAGTGGCGTTGTAGGTCCCGGTGAAGCTTGGTATCCCGATGTTCAGGTACTTAGTGACTTCCTTCAGGTGTTGTCCAAAAGGTGTATCTTCATCCGGCTGCGTGAACTTGATCCTCGCTTCCATCATCCTAAAAGAGTAGAAAAGATGAGGAGTCAGAAATGAGAAGAGAGTAGTTATCTAGGGCTTTTAGCTTAGTGGTCGTGTCCTACAGTCAGTGTGTGCTCTGATACCATCTTGTAGCGACCAGACCTCAAACATTCTGATCTCTGTGCTCAGGTGTCATCCCTGGATCAGTAATGCTGACACCACATAGTACTTGAAGGATTTATAATAGAGTAGCAATCACACACTTATTACATCGAATGTCTCAAAAGAGAACTTATTACAATAAGTATGGCATAAGGCCATCTAATAACGATAACAACGGAAGGCTTGGAAGATAAGCGAGCCCATCAACTCCAACAGCATCACTGAGTATAGAAACACGACCTAAAAGCACCTTACTCATCGTCTGAAAAGTCTGCAACATGAAACGTTGCAGCCCGAAAATGGGTCAGCACATGGAATATGCTGGCAATGTAACACAGAGAGTATGAAAGAATAAGCCTATACTACATGCATATATGGTTGGTGGAAAGCTCTATGGTTATAGTTTTGCGTAAAGATAATTTTTCCCTACTACAAAGGAATAAGTTTTATTTAACTATCATGGTGGTTTTTAAACATTGAGAATGGTTGACAGCATCCTCAATCCCAATTAGAGTAATCATCATTAAATCCCAACAAAAATTAATTTAGAGTAACATGATGAGATTCACATGATATCCAAGTAATAGATACTCAAAACGTCCATAACCGAGGACACGGCTAATCATGATTAGTTTATACACTCTGCAGAGGTTTGTGCACTTTTCCCCACAAGACTCGATCGCCTCCGTTGGATTTCTCGCACTAGATGGTGTTTGAGAAACGGATGACCGAGACATAGTCTTTCAGAAGCGCTAGCACCTTATGAACGGGTAGACCGTACCAACCTACATCCCCTACATCAGCTAGTCTACCACTGTAAGAGTTCGCACGACCTAGTCAACTATGCTAGAGCCCATAGTAGCTTGTGGCTGCACACGGATGTTTCTAGTATGAATAGTCTCATGATCCCTTTGAGCCTGGGTGGCGGTCCAAAAGAAACAGGCAATCCTGGAATACCCAGTTACCTCAATCCACCCAGATGTGTGTTTAAGTTGCCACCTTAGATAAACCATTAATTAACAATCTTACATCTGTCATGGATATCACTCACCCAATCCACGTCTACTAGCATAGCATGGCATAATAGGCAAACGTAGAAGTAACTCCCAAAGGTTTGATAACAAAACAGGTAATAGGTACTACCTCAACTACTTCCCATCCCACAATTTGATTAGATCCTAATCATGTAATGTTTGAGGATTGATCTAATGCAATAAAACTGGGTAGTAGAAAGGTATGATCAAAGTGTTACTTGCCTTGCTGATGATCCGCGAAACCTAGAGATTCGAAGTAACAGACGGCGCACTCTGGGTATTCTATCGCAGACAAACAAACAAGCATACAATAAGTACTCATCTAATGCACAGGTAAAACTCAAATAAGAGATCTAACCAGAAAGTTCAACTTAAGAACTCCGGTTTGCGAAAAGAATCAAATCAAACGAAGCAACGAAAGTCAAACGGCAAAAGAAAACAACTTCATTTTACTAAACTGGACCTAAGTTAATTTTTACAGAAGCAAAAACTTGTTTAAGTTGGTTAAACGGAAAGAGGGTTTTGATACGAAACTCCAGGCACTTAAATCGCCTGATTCCGATAAACGAGTGAAAAGTTATACTAAAACGAAAATCGGATCAGAAATCGCGATCAGAAATAATCGCGGAAAATCCGAGAAAAAGAAAAACGACGAACAGATTAACGAACAAACGTTCGTTATCTGGATCTAAACGACAAACACGTTCGTTAAAACGAACGGATCGAGCGAAGGCTCGCTAAATAGACTAAACCGAAAAAAACCAATCTAAAAACAAAACCTAAAAAAAAATAAACCGCGGCTTTTTTAGTCCCAACCGGGACCAAAGGCCTGTGCTGCCCCGAACTCAAATATTTAGTCCCACCTCGCTAGTTGAGAGGGAGGCGCACCTGTTTATAAGGTGCGGTGCGCCATCCCTCTCGAGCTCCTCTCTAAAGCAGGCTTTCGGGCCTAACACTGCAATCTGTGCCTGTGGGCCTACTGGGCCTCCCGCGGGCCTGAATCCTGGCCCATGGTAGGGTTTCTAGTCGTATTCAGGCCGTGGGGGCCCAGTAGGTGGCACTTTTTTTGTTTTTTTTTGTTTTTTTTGTTTCTACTTAGAACTAAATAATTATTGTTGCTATATTTAATTTTTTTTTCTAGTTTTTTTCTTTTGTTTTCTGCATTATTTATTTTCTTTTGTTTCTTGCTTTATTTTTTAATTCTTTTAGCTTTTAGTTTTAGAAAAATTATAAACTTTCTGTTAGTGCCATTAGTTTTCAAATTTGAAAACACTTTTTTAGTTTTTTTGTTTTCTTTGTTGCTTTATTTATTTTATTTTTTTTCTTGCTTTATTTTTTAATTCTTTTTGCTTTTAGGTCAGCAAAATTATAAACTTTCTGTTAGTGCCATTAGTTTTAGAACAAATATAAACTTTCTGTTAGTGCCATTAGTTTTCAAATTTGAATAGTTAAAATTTGAACATAGATGCACCTATAGAGAAAATTCGACCTAAATTCAGAGTTTTCAAATGAACTCTGAAAAAGTTGGCATAACATACTCGTCTGTTACAAATTTGGCATGGTATCATCATAATAGTTGTGGGAGAAAGTCTTCACTTTTTCTTAGCTTGTGTCATTTGCTTATTGCTCCGTAACCATGGATAATCTTCATCGTTTATCAGGATGCTTGGGTCAGCCTTGACATTGAAGGGAGGAATTTCATGAAACCTTTCATAATCTTCAGACATGTCTGTCTTGCCCTCCACTCCCAGGATGTCCCTTTTTCCTGAAAGAACTATGTGGCGCTTTGGCTCATCGTATGATGTATTCGTTTCCTTATCTTTTCTTTTTCTCGGTCTGGTAGACATGTCCTTCACATAGATAACCTGTGCCACATCATTGGTTAGGACGAACGGTTCGTCAGTGTACCCAAGATTTTTCATATCGACTGTTGTCATTCCGTACTGTGGGTCTACATGTACCCCGCCTCCTGACAGATTGACCCATTTGCACTTAAACAAAGGGATCTTAAAATCTTGTCCGTAGTCAAGTTCCCATATGTCCACTATGTAACCATAATATGTGTCCTTTCCCTTCTCAGTTGTTGCATCAAAGCGGACACCGCTGTTTTGGTTGGTGCTCTTTTGATCTTGGTCAATCGTGTAAAATGTATTCCCATTTATCTCGTATCCTTTGTAAATCAATACAGTCAAAGATGGTCCCCTGGACAACAAGTACAACTCATCACAAACAGTGTTGTCATCTCTGAGACATGCTTCCAACCAACTGCTGAAAGTCCTAATGTGTTCACATGTAATCCAGTCGTTGCACTGCTCCGGGTGTTTGGAGCGCAGACTGTTCTTGTGTTCATCGACATACGGGGTCACCGAGGTAGAGTTCTGTAGAACTGTGTAGTGTGCTTGAGACCAAGAATGCCCGTCCCTGCATATTATTGAGTCCGCTCCTAGCGTGCCTTTTCCAGTCAGTCTTCCCTCATACCGCGATTTAGGGAGACCTATCTTCTTAAGGCCAGGAATGAAGTCAACACAAAACCCGATGACATCCTCTGTTTGATGGCCCATGGAGATGCTTCCTTCTGGCCTAGCGCGGTTACGGACATATTTCTTTAGGTCTCCCATGAACCTCTCAAAGGGGAACATATTGTGTAGAAATACGGGCCCCAGAACGACAATCTCGTCGACTAGATGAACTAGGACATGCGTCATGATATTGAAGAAGGATGGTGGGAACACCAGCTCGAAACTGACAAGACATTGCGCCACATCACTCCTTAGCCTTGGTACCATTTCTGGATCGATCACCTTCTGAGAGATTGCATTGAGAAATGCACATAGCTTCAGAATGGATAATCGGACGTTTTCCAGTAGAAGCCCCCTCAATGCAACCGGAAGCAGTTGCATCATAATCACGTGGCAGTCATGAGACTTTAGGTTCTGGAACTTTTTCTCTGGGATATTTATTATTCCCTTTATATTTGACGAGAAGCCAGTCGGGACCTTCATACTGAGCAGGCGTTCAAAGAAGATTTCTTTGTCATCTTTCGTAAGAGCGTAGCTGGTCTTTTTCATGCAAACGTTGCAGGTCCTCCCGTGCCTTAGGTGTATCTTTTTTCTTTCCATACACGCCCAAGAAGCCTAGCAGGTTCATGAAAAGCTTCTTCGTCACGTGCATCACGTCGATTGAAGAGAGGACCTCTAGGTCTTTCCAGTAGGGTAGGTCCCAAAATATAGATTTCTTCTTCCACACGGGTGCGTGTCCCTCAGCGTCATTCAGAACAGCTACTGCGTCGGGACCCTTTTCAAAGATTACGTGTAAATCATTGACCATAGCAAGTACGTGATCACCGGTACGCATGGCGGGCTTCTTCCGGTGATCTGCCTCGCCTTTGAAATGCTTGCCTTTCTTTCGACATTGATGGTTGGTCGGAAGAAATCGACGATGGCCCAGGTACACATTCTTCCTGCATTTGTCCAGGTATATACTTTCAGTGTCATCTAAACAGTGTGTGCATGCGTGGTATCCTTTGTTTGTCTGTCCTGAAAGGTTACTGAGAGCGGGCCAATCGTTGATGGTCACGAACGGCAACGCCTTTAGGTTAAATTCCTCATGTCCGTGCTCATCCCACGTACGTACACCGTTTCCATTCCACAGCTATAAAAGTTCTTCAACTAATGGCCTTAGGTACACATCAATGTCGTTGCCGGGTTGCTTAGGGCCTTGGATGAGAATTGGCATCATAATGAACTTCCGCTTCATGCACATCCAAGGAGGAAGGTTATACATACATAGAGTGACCGGCCAGGTGCTGTGATTGCTGCTCTGCTCCCCGAAAGGATTAATTCCATCCACACTTAAAGCAAACCATACGTTCCTTGGGTCCTTTGCAAACTCATCCCAGTACTTTCTCACGATTTTTCTCCACTGCGACCCGTCAGCGAGTGCTCTCAACTTCCCGTCTTTCTTACGGTCCTCACTGTGCCATCGCATCGACTTGGCATGCTTTCCGTTTCTAAACAGACGTTTCAACCGTGGTATTATAGGAGCATACCACATCACCTTCGCAGGAACCCTCTTCCTGTGGGGCTCGTCGTGAACATCACCAGGGTCATCTCGTCTGATCTTATACCGCAATGCACCGCATACGGGGCATGCGTTCAGATCCTTGTATGCACCGCGGTATAGGATGCAGTCATTAGGGCATGCATGTATCTTCTCCACCTCCAATCCTAGAGGGCATACGACCTTCTTTGCTGCGTATGTACTGTCGGGCAATTCGTTATCCTTTGGAAGCTTCTTCTTCAATATTTTCAGTAGCTTCTCAAATCCTTTGTCAGGCACAGCATTCTCTGCCTTCCACTGCAGCAATTCCAGTACGGTACCGAGCTTTGTGTTGCCATCTTCGCAATTGGGGTACAACCCTTTTTTGTGATCCTCTAACATGTGATCGAACTTCAGCTTCTCCTTTTGACTTTCGCATTGCGTCCTTGCATCGACAATGACCCGGCGTAGATCATCATCATTGGGCACATCGTCTGGTTCCTCTTGATCTTCAGCACCTTCACCCGTTGCAGCATCATTGGGCACATCGTCTGGTTCCTCTTGATCTTCACCAGCTCCCCCCGTTGCAGCATCACGGTATTCAGGGGGCACGTAGTTGTCATCGTACTCTTCTTCTTCGTCGTCTTCCATCATAACCCCTATTTCTCCGTGCCTCGTCCAAACATTATAGTGTGGCATAAAACCCTTGTAAAGCAGGTGGGTGTGAAGGATTTTCCGGTCAGAGTAAGACTTCGTATTCCCACAATCAGGGCATGGACAACACATAAAACCATTCTGCTTGTTTGCCTCAGCCGCATCGAGAAACTCATGCACGCCCTTAATGTACTCGGAGGTGTGTCTGTCACCGTACATCCATTGCCGGTTCATCTGTGTGCATTATATCTATCTATCTATCTATCTATACCTATACTAATTAGCGACTCCCAAGAAATTACCACGTTAATCAGTAATTAGGAGCCGTTAATCTAGTGGGACCGAGTTATTACGGTGTAGATCAACCCATCTATCCAATCCTCAACTTTTTTTTGTTAATTGTTAGCGACTCCCAAGAAATTACCACGTTAATCAGTAATTAGGAGCCGTTAATCTGGTGGGACCGGGTTATTACGGTGTAGATCAACCCATCTATCCAATCCTCAACTTTTTTTTTGTTAATTGGGTCAAAAAATTGTAATCGCTTAAAAAAGAGTCGTATACCGGTTCTAAAAACAGAACCCTAAGTAGATACGATCCAAACTCCCATCTCAGAAAAATTGTTGGCGAACACAACGTAAAAGATTAGATATCCCATCTCAGAAAAATTGTTGGCCAACACAACGTAAAAGATTAGATATTGCACGCTGCTAAAAAAAGATTTGATGTTGCACGCTCCTTTATTTCTTGGATGTTGCAATCCCTAACGTGAGAAACATGGTTTCTGCATCCAATAAAACAGACCTCCATCCTAGATCTAGCGGGTGCTTTTCTCCTCCGTTTCGTACACGACCCTTCCATGGCGCTCTCAAGCTAGGCGGCCGCTGCTCTCCTCTGCACGACGCTTCTGTTCGGACTCTCCGCTGCTATCCTTGAGGTGTGTTTTTCTTCTGATCTCTACTCCCATCTCCACAATTCCTATTGTCTACATATTCTCTCTTCTTTCTCTCTCGATGTCAGGTCATTGCCATCCTCTCAGATTTGTACGAAAAGCTCTGAGCTTATGTTGCTGCCGCCACAGGAAGTGCATCATACCTCCTATCTTCTCTCCCATGTTCTCAGGGAGGCGCGCGTGCGTGTGCATCTCGCTGGATTTGCTATACATGCTAGGTTCCTGCAGGAGCGCATTGAGAATGAGAGTAATCATTGACGTCATCATAGATGGAAGGGGACGGCCAGGCTAGACGTCCACCACACATGTTCCTCCCAAGCGGCATGACCTAGAACTTGCCACCGACTTCAATTAGGACGTGCTGATCACCAGCTATCCTCTGAGCGCAAAGGGGTCAGCATAAATACCATGCAGCTTTCTCCCAATTCTTCCCACCCCCTTCTAAATCCTGGGAGTTTCTCTCTATTTGTCAAGGAATTGTGAAGTTTGGTTTCTCACCTAAATCCTGGGAGTTGCTCTATGTGTTCAAGAAATTGTGAAGTTTGGTTTCTGACCTAAATCCTGGGAGTTGCGCTCTATGTGTGAGGCTTTTGATAGTTGCGCATATAGAATAAACATCATCTCTTGATTTAGAGGTGATCGAATTTATGGGTTTGCTTATCAGTTGGTGCACTCATATAGTTAATATGATAAATGTATGTTCCGATAAAATTTCAGAATTGATACCCACACGACAAGCTATCTGTTCTATTGCAGAAGCATGGAAAATTAGAACGCCAAGTTTCATCATCTTAATGTGTTTATGTTTCTCTTTGTATTTTGTAGCAAGTGGTAACTGTTACTGTTGCTTTTATCCCAACAGGCATGATCAATGATTGGTGCTTCGTTTCTCAAGTAAACCAAACTATTGTATTACATGGATTATCATCTTCATGTCTTTCTCTCTCTCCTTATACCATGCAGCAAGTGCTAATTCTACTCACAAATAAACTCAACTGTGTACTGATTTGATTTCACATATATTATGATGTCATTAGGATTTTTTTTTCTGGATCTACCAGATCAGATTTAGGAGCTACCTACTATGTGAGGCGAATATCGAAATGATCTACAAAGAAACTGACTCCAAAAGTAGTTTACCACATCGAATTGCAAGGTAAAGCAAGAGAAACTAGCAGGTACGTGATGTTAACTTTCTTTCTATTGTGTCGGTTTTGGTTCAGATTAAATATCCTTGCATGATGTACAATTTTCAATGGAATGGTGCGTTCCTCAAAATTGTATTTTTGTTTTACGATGCAGGATTCAGCAGAACCACACCTAGATTTGGAGTGGTTCATGGCCGTAAAACATGGCTAACCTGTTATATGGCGTTCTAAATCCGAGTGTCCATCCGTTATTGCACTATTAGTTATTTATATGCAGTATCACTTCTTGATATGCTTCTGTTATAATTGTAATACTTAGCAATGTCGTGTCGCTATCTATCACGGCTGAGGAATCTTGGCGTGTTTTACCGTAGCATCACCTAGCGTTTGGAGGGCAATGCCGAACAAGCTCACGAGTGATATTGACTGTTTCAATTATCTTATGTTGAAAATTTGTAGCTTTGAAGTACCTATAGCCCTGTGTTCGTTAGTGTTTTCTTCTTCAAACCAGTCTAATTGTAACTCTGCTGATACTGATACGGTAACTCTGTATTGCCATCTTTCATATTTTATATATTTGTTATCAAACGAATTTACGTCTCATGGTCTTCCCTCTTCCCTTTGCATGCAGCTAACTTGGTATCTCTTTGCTGTAATATGTCACGGATTGAGCTGCAGTCTGAACTTTAAAAGATGGCATGCTATCCAGGGTTTGCTATAATAGTAGGATACTACGATTTATATTGTACTTGGTTGTATCCCTGTTTTATTGTTTTTAGGCTTTCTCTAGGCTTTGTTGTTGGCTGGGGATCATGGTCATAGACTCGACTGTACCATAGGTATTGATTCAGTGTCCTTATATTTGCAAGTAGTAGTTACTCAATCATCAACTTATGTTTTTTCCACTGTTTTGCTATGATACATTAGAGCCCTCAACGTTTGTATTCTGCATACAGTGTGGGGCTGGATTTGGAGAACACCATCGAGAAACATGACACTCCAACATAAAACATCTTCTACCATTAAGGTTTTTCTTATTAGTGTATTTTTAGTTTTTTTTTCTACTTATGATTATGCACACATGCCATGTTTGGAGATATTTATATTATAGCCCTATGAAAAAGAGTCCATCATGGGTGATCCGAGGAGTACCATAAATAGCCTTTTAATTCGTATAGCATTGACTCCCATGCATTCAATCTGATATTCTAAAAGGTACATTTAACAACTTATTTGTTCAAATTTTCTGCACATTTGGCTCAAGTATCAAATTTGAATGTTGAATTTGTCTTCTTAATATTTTGACCTATTTTCTGCACATTTTGCACTAATTGGAGGCACCAACGAAGCCTCCACGTTAATCCACAAAATCAAAATTAATTAAGCTGTTAGATATGAAATTTACTGTTAGGATTAACCAAAAGATCAATTTTGATTGGACGTGACACAGATCATATACACTCAAAGTCCTGAAGATAAAAAAAGGCCAAAGGAGCCGTTTAAGACATGGACTTCCACTTCAAATAGTATACCCCTGGATGTCCTAATTGAATATAATTTCCTGTAGGCCCAACCTAGGTATAATGGTTAATTTAAGCTCTCTCTTTTGTGGGCACGTACATATCCCATCGGTCATATTATGGGCATGCATGTTAAGATTATACAGCCAGGTGATAGTAGCAAGGAGCGGATGGTGCTAATCCGGAAAGTAATGTCTTAATATATTGTTTGATTGATTTCTTTGCAGTGTACATGCATGTTCCGATCAACCGAGCCAGCCGTCAACATATGTATCTCGCCGGATGAGCTAGCATGCTACTTCCTGCTGGATCACGTCGGGAGGAAATTGTCGTTAATAGGTTGACGTTGTAGGTAATTAGGAAGCAGCCCGAAGAAATTGATGTTTGTTACCCATACATGTCGTATGTATGTACTAACTAGCGGCATCTCTTCAGAATCGATCAACCGGATAACGTTCTAACTAGCACATCTATCCAGAATAGATATGCTTGGGAAGTCGGCTTTGCTATGTGTATGTGAGACTCTTTTATTCATCGCATGCTAAAACAAATATTTATGTGTCGATCTGAAATAGCAAACGCTATGCATGCATTGATCTTTCAGTGTAAAATACAAATAAAATGGTAGTTTAACATTAAAGTAAATTCCTTTCTGACAAAGTTTAAAGTTAGCAAGTACTGATCTACATATACAATTTTTCTGAAACTTTAAGCTGCACTATTTACTCTTATTTTTCATCCGAGCTCAAAGGAGCCATTTAAGGCTTTCCACATAGTTTCTGAATTCGGCAAGCACACAAGATTTTGAATCACACTATTAATAAAGGAAAAAATTTGTGATTTTTTAGCTGGAAAATATTTGTCCTTTTTAGACTAGCTAAGACATGTATGTTACATACTAATGAGGGCTTGCGGAAACTTCAATAGTAAATATATAGATGAACATATTGGTTAATTAAGGCGGCACAAACATGTCGATGAAATATTTCTGATAAAAAAAAACTTCTGTCGACGTGCATTTGATATTTTGTCTTCCATAAAAAAACTTAAATCCTTATAAACTGCAAGCATTTTGCTCCATGCTTCAATCAAATAATAGAAAAATTGTAAAACAAAAATATAAGCAAAAATGCAATATTATTGTAATATAATGATTAAAATAGACATATAAGTTCACTGCAAAATATCCTTTGTCACACGTTGACTAATATGCATTTTTGTTGCATTTTATAAGTTGCAATGATTAATATGGTATTATAAATTACTATTTTTAAATTCATTTCTAAGACGCACTGCATGCAACAAATGTTAACACATGTAGAAATATATACATCTATCCCAAAATAGGCTAGCCCGGGCAGATGCACGGGTTGACGACTAGTATAATTAAGTGTCCAAATTAATAGAAATTCATCATCACATTAAAAGCAAAGTACATACATAGTTCTCATCTAACAACGTATAGCTCTCCAGAGAATCTAATTAATTAAACCATACATTGAAACTATGTAAAACATTTTAATGCGAAAACAAAGGCAATCATAATCGCAACCAAGGTAACAATTGATCCAACGGCATAATGATACCAAGCCTCGGTATGAATGGCATATTTTCTAATCTTTCTAATATTCAAGCGCATTGCATCCATCTTGATCTTGTGATCATCGATGACATCCGCAACATGCAACTCCAATATCATCTTCTCCTCCTCAATTTTTTTATTTTTTCCTTCAAGAAATTGTTTTCTTCTTCAACTAAATTTAACCTCTCGACAATAGGGTCGGTTGGAATTTCTGGTTCACATACATCTTAGATAAATAAAATCTATGTCAAGTTGGTCCGCATAATTTTCATAAACAATAAATGAACCAATAGTTATAAAGATTAATATATATACCACATCCGAATCATAGACAGGACGAGGGCCGACGGGGGCGGATACCAAACCCATCGCACTATATAAGATGCAATAATAAAAGTAAGAAAATGATACAAGTATCTATCTAAACATACAAATAACAATATTTTTCCTTTCAGAAAGAAGATAAGAACAAGAGGCTCACCACGGTGGTGTCGGTGATGAGATCGGCGCGGGTGATCGACGGCGGTGAAGACGGGGGTGGGGCGTGACGGACCGCAAAATATAGACAAATCTCGAGGAAAATGGAGCTTTGAGGTCGAGCTTCGAGAGGAGAAAGCTTAACTAGTGTGGCTCAGGCATTTCATCGAACACCTCATGTGCATAGGAGGTGAGCTAGAGCACCACAAACCCCTCCCCTCGCCGGCCCAGAAAAACAGAGCACTGGAGTGCTCTGCTCGCGGGCGAGGGTATATATAGGCAGCACTATTGGTCCCGGTTCGTGGCATAAACCGGGACTAAAGGGGTGCCTTTGGTCCCGGTTCAGGCCACCAACCGGGACCAATGGTGGCGGGCCAGGAGCCAGGCCCATTGGTCCCGGTTCGTCCCACCAACCGGGACCAAAAGGTCCTGATGAACCGGGACCAATGGCCCACGTGGCCCGGCCGGCCCCCTGGGCTCACGAACCGGGTCCAATGCCCCCATTGGTCTCGGTTCTAGATTGAACCGGGACTAATGGGCTGACCCGGCCTGGACCGTTGCCCCCTTCTCTACTAGTGCTACTCTTGTAGAATTTGTTGAAGTTCTTCACCATTAAGCTCAATTCTTCATTGAAGGTTTGCTTCTAACTTGATGATGTGGGGGCTTCACATGAGGCTTTGTAAGCACCACTTGATTTGTTGTGAAGTTCCTCTTTATCCTTGAGTGACATCTCATGAGCAACAATTCTTCCAATGACTTCCGTTGGCTTGAGATCTTTGTAATTGGGCATCATTTGGATCAATGTGCACACGGTATCATACTTTCCATCCAAGGCTCTTAGGATCTTCTTGATGATGAATCTATCGGTCATCTCTTCACTCCCTAAGCCGGCAATCTCATTTGTGATAAAAGCAAGCCTAGAGTACATTTCAGCGATACCTTCACCATCCTTCATTTTGAACTTGTCAAGTTGACTTTGAAGCACATCCAATTTGGATTCCTTGACGGAGTTGGTACCTTGGTGCTTATCAATCAAAGTATCCCAAATTTCCTTTGCATTCTCAAGACGGTTGATTTTGTTGAATTCTTCGGGGCACAGTCCGTTGAAGAGGATATCACAAGCTTGAGCATTGTATTGCAGTATCTTCAACTCTTCCGCGGTAGCTTCACGGTTTGGTTCTTTCCCATCAAAGAAGTCACCTTGCAAGCCAACACACACAATAGCCCAAACGGTGGGGTTATGTCCAAGAATATGCATTTTCATCTTATGCTTCCAACTAGCAAAATTAGTACCATCAAAGTAAGGACCTCTACGGTGGTAATTTCCCTCGCTAGACGTCATACTCTCCTAGGTTGTGAAACCAAGGCTATGACCACCAAAAGCTATGGAAATCAAAGCAAATGGAGACCAAAGCTCTGATACCACTTGTAGGATCGGAAGTATGTCTAGAGGGGGGGTGATCAGACTACTTGACCAAATAAAAATCTATCCTTTTCCCAATTTTAGTTCTTGGCAGATTTTAGCTATCTTAGCACAAGTCAAGCAATATCCACACGATTGAAGCAAGCATGCAAAAGAGTATATGAGCAGCGGAAAGTAAAGCATGCAACTTGCAAGAATGTAAAGGGAAGGGTTTGGAGAATTCAAACGCAATTGGAGACACGGATGTTTTTTGTGTGGTTCCGATAGGTAGTGCTATCGTACATCCACGTTGATGGAGACTTCAACCCACGGAGGGTAACAGTTGCGCGAGTCCACGGAGGTCTCCACCCACGAAGGGTCCACGAAGAAGCAACCTTGTCTATTCCATCATGGTCGTCGCCCACGAAGGACTTGCCTCACTAGCGATAGATCTTCACGAAGTAGGCGGTCTCCTTGCCCTTACAAACTCCTTGGTTCAACTCCCCAATCTTGTCGGAGGCTCCCAAGTGACACCTAGCCAATCTAGGAGACACCACTCTCCAAGAAGTAACAAATGGTGTGTTGATGCTGAACTCCTTGCTCTTGTGCTTCAAATGATAGTTTCCCCAACACTCAACTCTCTCTCACAGGATTTGGATTTGGTGGAAAGAGGTTTGAGTGGAAAGCAACTTGGGGAAGGCTAGAGATCAAGATTCATATGGTTGGAATGGAATATCTTGAGCTCAACACAAGTGTAGGTGGTTCTCTTTCAGAAAATGTGTATGGGAAGTGTAGGCATGTTCTGATGGCTCTCTCCACGAATGAAGAGTGGGTGGACGGGTGTATATAGCCTCCACACAAAATCTAACCATTACACACAATCTGCAAAACTCAGTGGGACCGAATCGTTAAACTCGGTCGGACCGATTTAGCAAACCTAGTGACCGTTAGGATTTTCGGTGGGACTGAGATGCAACTCGGTAGGACCGATATGGTTAGGGTTAAGGCATAACATAATGTCGGTGTGACCGATTACACAAACTCGGTGGGACCGATTTTGGTAATAAGCTAACCAGAGAGTTGGTCAGGTAAACTCGGTGGGACCGATTCGCTCTTTTCGGTGAGACCGAAATGTTACGAAAGGGAAATAGAGAATTTACATTGCAATCTCGGTGGGACCGATTGCTCACTTCGGTTAGACCGAAACGTTACGAAGGGAAACAGAGAAATTGCGATCCCATCTCGGTGAGACCGAGATCCCTATCGGTGAAACCGAATTGCTAGGGTTTGTGGCAGTGGCTATGACATGTGAAACTCGGTGGCGCCGGATAGAAAGAATCGGTGGGGCCGAGTTGGACTTTTGGTTTAGGTCATATGTGGATGTGGGAAGATAGTTGAGGGTTTTGGAGCATATCACTAAGCACATGAAGCAAGAGGCTCATTAAGCAACGCCTCATCCCTCCTTGATAGTATTGGCTTTTCCTATAGACTCAATGTGATATTGGATCACTAAAATATAAAATGTGGAGTCTTGATCTTGAAGCTTGAGCCAATCTTTTGTCCTTATAATTTTGAGGGATCCACTTTCCTCGTCCATGCCATGTCATCCATTGAGCTTTTCCTGAAATATTAATCTTGGAATAATGTTAGCTCAATGAGCTATATGTTTTTAGGAATTACCAAGACCACCCAGGGATAGTTGCACTTTCAAATAGTCTCATGATCCCTTTGAGCCTGGGTGGCGGTCCAAAAGAAACAGGCAATCCTGGAATACTCAGGTACCTCAATCCACCCAGATGTTTGTTTAAGTTACCACCTTAGATAAACCATTAATTAACAATCTCACATCTGTCATGGATATCACTCACCCAATCCACGTCTACTAGCATAGCATGGCATAATAGGCAAACGTAGAAGTAACTCCCAAAGGTTTGATAACAAAACAGGTAATAGGTACTACCTCAACTACTTCCCATCCCACAATTTGATTAGATCCTAATCATGTAATGTTTGAGGATTGATCTAATGCAATAAAACTGGGTAGTAGAAAGGTATGATCAAAGTGTTACTTGCCTTGCTGATGATCCGCGAAACCTAGAGATCCGAAGTAACAGGCGGCGCACTCTGGGTATTCTGTCGCAGACAAACAAACAAGCATACAATAAGTACTCATCTAATGCACAGGTAAAACTCAAGTAAGAGATCTAACCAGAAAGTTCAACTTAAGAACTCCGGTTTGCGAAAAGAATCAAATCAAACGAAGCAACGAAAGTCAAACGGCGAAAGAAAACAACTTCATTTTACTAATCTGGACCTAAGTTAATTTTTACAGTAGCAAAAACTTGTTTAAGTTGGTTAAATGGAAAGAGGGTTTCGATACGAAACTCCAGGCGCTTGAATCGCCTGATTCCGATAAACGAGCGAGAAGTTATACTAAAACGAAAATCGGATCAGAAATCGCGATCAGAAAAAATCGCGGAAAATCTGAGAAAAAAAAATGACGAACAGATTAATGAACGAACGTTCGTTATCTGGAACTAAACGACGAACACGTTCGTTAAAACGAACGGATCGAGCGAACGCTCGCTAAATAGACTAAACCGAAATAAACGATCTAAAAAACCAAAACCTAAAAAAAATAAACCGCGGCTTTTAGAAAAACCGGGCGGTTTTCTGAGGAAAACCGCCGGTGACGGCGGCTACCTCAGGCGGCGGGTCCGGCGGGCGGCGGCGCGGCTCCGGCGAGCGGGCGGGGTGGCATGGGGCGGCGGGGCGGCAGCAGCAGCGGCGCGGGCTGCGCGGCAGCGGCGAGGCGGCGCGGCGAGGCGGCGGCGGCGCTAGGGTTAGGGTTATGCGCGGGTGGGCTGCGGCGGCGGCTGATGGGCTTTGGTGGGGCTCGGGCGGCGCTATTTAAAGGCTGCCCCGGGCGGAGTCCCGCTCGGGTACGGCCCGGAGTCGGTTCGGATTTATTTTTAAAATTAATTCCATGCAGAAAAAAAATAAAAGAAATACTAAAAGGACTCCAAAAATCCCGAAATAAATTTTCCCTGACTTCTAAAATCAAGCCGGACAAAGTGAACATTTATTTGGGGCCTAAATGGAATTTTTAAAAACGCATATTTTTCCTACATTCAAATAAGATATCGAAAAACTCCGAAATAAAATCTTATTTGATTTTATTATTAAATCCTCAATATTTCTTTATTTTGGGAAAGTCATTTTATTCCCTCTCTCATATTTTTGTAATAGAAATAATTGAAGATAAAATAATTAAAATCAAATGATCCTATTCTCAAAATTTGAGAGAACTCAAATATGAAAATAACGAAATCCCCAACTCTCTCCGTGGGTCCTTGAGTTGCGTAGAATTTTTAGGATCAAAACGAGAAGCAAATAAAATATGATATGCAATGATGATCTAATGTATAACATTCCAAATTGAAAATTTGGGATGTTACAAACCTACCCCCTTAAGATGAATCTCGTCCTCAAGATTCGGGTTGGCTAGAAAATAGGTGAGGGTGGTCCTTCAACAAATCTTCCTCTCGCTCCTAGGTGGCTTCATCCTCGGTGTGGTGGCTCCACTGGACTTTGCAAAACTTGATAACCTTGCTGCGGGTGACTCGGCTGGCAAACTCGAGAATCTTTACTGGTTTCTCCTCATAGGTCAAATCATTATCCAACTGAATCGCTTCCAATGGCACTGTATCTCTCAAAGGTATGTCAGCCATCTCCACATGGCACTTCTTCAACTGAGAAACGTGGAATACATCATGAACTCCTGACAATCCTTCGGGCAATTCCAACTTGTAGGCCACTTCTCCCATACGTTCCAAAACTCGGTATGGTCCTACAAAACGTGGCGCTAACTTTCCCTTAACTCCAAAGCGCTTAATTCCCCGAAGTGGAGATAGTCGAAGATAAACCCGGTCTCCGACTTCGTAAACTGTCTCCTTGCGTTTAGAATCTGCGTAGCTCTTCTGCCTGGACTGGGCTACCTTGAGTCTATCGCGAATCAACTTCACCTTCTGTTTAGACTCCTTAATCAAATCAGGTCCAAACAACTAGCGGTCTCCAACTTCGTCCCATGACAACGGTGTCCTGCACCTCCTTCCGTACAAGGCTTCGAAAGGGGCCATTTTCAAACTGGATTGATACCTATTGTTGTAAGAGAACTCTGCGTATGGCAAATTATCGTCCCAACTAGATCCATAATCTAGCGCACAAGCTCTCAGCATATCCTCCAAAATCTGATTAACTCTCTCGGTCTGTCCATCTGTCTGTGGATGAAAAGTTGTGCTGAAATCTAGCCTGGTTCCCAAAGTTTCGTGCAACTGATTCCAGAACTTTGAGGTAAACTGGGTTCCTCTATCTGATATGATACTCCTCGGAACTCCATGCAAACATACGATTCTGGTCATGTATATTTTTGCCAACTTAGCACTGGTGTAAGTGGTCTTTACTGGGATGAAATGAGCTACCTTCGTCAATCGATCAACTACAACCCAAATCGAGTAATAGCCTGAACGAGTCCTGGGTAATCCCATGATAAAATCCATGTCTAACTTATCCCACTTCCATTCGGGTATCGGCAATGGCTGCAACAATCCTGCTGGCTTCTGATGCTCTGCCTTTACTCTCTGACATACATAACAAACTGCTACGTACTCCGCAATATCTTTCTTCATTCCGGTCCACCAGAAGGTATCCTTGAAATCCAAGGAAACTTCGATTCTCTCCAACTATTGTTGGTGCTTCCCAATTTCTCACAGTGATAACCTTGGTGGGATCAACTGCTATTCCTTCTCCGGATATAACGTGTCCGAGGAATCCTACTTCCTTCAATCAAAACTCGCATTTGCTGAACTTAGCATATAACTGATGTTCTCTGAGCTTCTCAAGTACTAATCGCAAATGTTCCTTGTGTTCCTCTTCATTCTTCGAGTAAACCAGAATATCATCAATGAACACTATGACGAACTTATCCAAAAACTCCAAAAACACTTTGTTCATCATGTTCATAAAATAGGCAGGTGCGTTAGTCAGACCAAATGACATAACGGTATACTCATACAGCCCATATCTGGTGGTGAGAGCTATCTTAGGTATGTCCTGCTCTCGAATCTTCAACTGATGGTACCCTGATCGCAAATCGATCTTGAAAAACACTTTAGCTCCTTGCAATCGATCAAACAGATCATTGATCATTGGTAGTGGATACTTGTTCTTGATCGTTACTTCATTCAACCCACGATAATCAACAACCATCCTTAACGATCCATCCTTCTTCTCCACTAGAAGTACTGGTGATCCCCAAGGCGAAGAACTTGGGCAAATAAAACCTTTATCCAGTAACTCCTTAATCTGCTTCTTAATTTCCTCCAAATCTTTTGCAGGCATCCTGTATGGTCTCTTTGATATTGGCCCTGTGCCTGGCAAAAGCTCAATCAAAAACTCAATGTCTCTATCCGGTGGCATGCCTGGCAACTCTTCTGGAAATACGTCAGGCAAATCCTTTACCATTGGTACTTCCTCCTGCACAACTCCTGATAAGGAATTTACTTGAGTCCTTTTCGGCACATGTCGTGATACATACTTGATCCTTCTTCCTTCTAGCGTCGTAAGCAAGATTGTCTTACTAGCGCATTCAATGTTCCCTTCATACTTTGATAACCAATCCATGCCTAATATCACATCCAATCCTTGAGATTCTAATACTATTAGGTCCGAGGGAAACACATAGTTACCAATCCTTAGTGGTAACCGATCATAGCATCGACTAGCCATATACTCTGCTCCAGGCGAGGTTACTAACATGGGTGACCTAAGGGCTTGGGTTGGCAGGTTAAACTTATCCACAAACCCCCTTGATATGTATGAATGTGATGCACCAGTATCAAAAAGAACGAGTGCGGTAAATGACTTAACCAAAAACTTACCTATTACTGCATCAGTCTGGGCTTCAACCTCCTCCACGTTAACGTGGTTCACCTGTCCCCTGTTGAAAGGGTTCGGCTTCTTCCCAGAGCTTCCATTGCCATTCTGGCCTTCAGGACATTCATTGGCATAATGTCCGGTCTTCTGACACTTAAAACAGATGACTTGGCTTAGGTCTCTCTTGGCCGGGGTTGATGGGGTGGTACGGTTCTGGTCGTTGCTTCCTCCATTCCCATTACCATTCTTGGGGCCATTATGATTTTGTGAGCCACCTCCTCCATGGGTATGCTGAAAATGAACTCCCGGTTTAGGGGTAAGACGGGGCTTGTGCTGAGCTCCAGAATTGTACTTCCCCTGTCCATACTTCCTCTTGCGGTTTTCAATCTGCTGCTGCTTCCCTTCAATCATAAGAGCATGATCTACCAACTCCTGGTAGTTGTTGAAGCTTGCTACCATCAACTGCATGCTCAGCTCGTCATTCAGTCCTTCCAGAAACTTCTCCTGCTTAGCTGCATCCATAGCAACGTCATCTGGGGCATAACGTGCTAGCTTACTAAAATCATCCACATACTGGCCAACTGTCCGTCCTCCTTGGCGCAAGTTGCGAAACTCACGCTTCTTCATGGCAATAGCTCCTGCTGAAACATGGGCAGTACGGAAAGCTTGCTGAAACTAATCCCATGTGACAGTCCACAGGGTAAGTGGTTGTGAAATTCTCCCACCATGCTACTGCGGGTCCTTCAAGCTGATGAGCGGCAAATTTCACCTTTTCCCCATCTGTACATCCTGCAGTGGTCAACTTCCTCCCTGTCTTGCGGATCCAATCATCTGCCACTATCGGCTCGGTGCTACTGGAAAACACCGGCGGATTTAGCCTAAGAAAGCGGGTTAAGTGATCAACAGGTGGTGGTGGTGGTGGGTTGTTGTTGTTGTTCTGGTTCTGGTTCTGGACTAGCAACTGCATCAAGACATTCTGCTGCTGGATCAACTGAGTGAGCTCCGGTGGAAATGCAAATCCGTTGTCACGTCTCGGAGGCATCTGAGGGTTTAGAAAAGATGAGAGTTAAGAATAGAATGAGGTCTAAGAGAAAACACTACCCATATGCTCATGAGGCAAATGCACACAAAATCACTTCATTCAATCAAACAAGGGCATACAATCGGTCTAGAACTATCGCAAAAGTGCTTGGACTATGCTATATACATGGTGGAATACTACTATTGTTATGGTGGTCTACTAGAAAAACTACTCCGATGAAGACTCCATGATATCTGCTCCAGCTTCGTCTTCAAAGTCATCATCACTAGGATCGGAATCGGTGTCGTCGATGATGATGTAGTTCTTTGGGAAAGTGCAATCGTCATCTTCTCCTCCGGGTGCTGAGTTCCCCATGAGTTCTTCAATCTTCTCCTTAAGATCGCCGTTTTGTCTCACTAGAGCTACGATCTCCTCCATGTAGTCCTTGCGAGTGGCCTTCAGTTCTCCTCCTAGCTCGATAATTCTAGCCTTCGCTTTCTTCAACTCCATGATGTCTGCGCACATCTGGTTCTCCTGGCGTCGAATGTGCTGATTTAACTCATGGATGAAGGCTGCAATGGATCTATCCTTCTTGGTGCTAACTATCTCCCATTGTTCATCTCGGCGTCTGCAAATCTGATAGATAGTATCCTTGAGGTCGTCTTGGTAAACTTCTCCAATGCGTCCCATGGTGATGTGAGCTGCCATGCTCTTTCCTAGAATCCAAGTTGGTGTATTGAAGGTACACTCTATGGGCTCCGTGACTGGCGCGAACATTCTTCCTGGAACTTGAGCTTGAATCTTCCAACGCTCCTCTTCGGGTAAAGTGGCGTTGTAGGTCCCGGTGAAGCTTGGTATCCCGATGTTCAGGTACTTAGTGACTTCCTTCAGGTGTTGTCCAAAAGGTGTATCTTCATCCGGCTGCGTGAACTTGATCCTCGCTTCCATCATCCTAAAAGAGTAGAAAAGATGAGGAGTCAGAAATGAGAAGAGAGTAGTTATCTAGGGCTTTTAGCTTAGTGGTCGTGTCCTACAGTCAGTGTGTGCTCTGATACCATCTTGTAGCGACCAGACCTCAAACATTCTGATCTCTGTGCTCAGGTGTCATCCCTGGATCAGTAATGCTGACACCACATAGTACTTGAAGGATTTATAATAGAGTAGCAATCACACACTTATTACATCGAATGTCTCAAAAGAGAACTTATTACAATAAGTATGGCATAAGGCCATCTAATAACGATAACAACGGAAGGCTTGGAAGATAAGCGAGCCCATCAACTCCAACAGCATCACTGAGTATAGAAACACGACCTAAAAGCACCTTACTCATCGTCTGAAAAGTCTGCAACATGAAACGTTGCAGCCCGAAAATGGGTCAGCACATGGAATATGCTGGCAATGTAACACAGAGAGTATGAAAGAATAAGCCTATACTACATGCATATATGGTTGGTGGAAAGCTCTATGGTTATAGTTTTGCGTAAAGATAATTTTTCCCTACTACAAAGGAATAAGTTTTATTTAACTATCATGGTGGTTTTTAAACATTGAGAATGGTTGACAGCATCCTCAATCCCAATTAGAGTAATCATCATTAAATCCCAACAAAAATTAATTTAGAGTAACATGATGAGATTCACATGATATCCAAGTAATAGATACTCAAAACGTCCATAACCGAGGACACGGCTAATCATGATTAGTTTATACACTCTGCAGAGGTTTGTGCACTTTTCCCCACAAGACTCGATCGCCTCCGTTGGATTTCTCGCACTAGATGGTGTTTGAGAAACGGATGACCGAGACATAGTCTTTCAGAAGCGCTAGCACCTTATGAACGGGTAGACCGTACCAACCTACATCCCCTACATCAGCTAGTCTACCACTGTAAGAGTTCGCACGACCTAGTCAACTATGCTAGAGCCCATAGTAGCTTGTGGCTGCACACGGATGTTTCTAGTATGAATAGTCTCATGATCCCTTTGAGCCTGGGTGGCGGTCCAAAAGAAACAGGCAATCCTGGAATACCCAGTTACCTCAATCCACCCAGATGTGTGTTTAAGTTGCCACCTTAGATAAACCATTAATTAACAATCTTACATCTGTCATGGATATCACTCACCCAATCCACGTCTACTAGCATAGCATGGCATAATAGGCAAACGTAGAAGTAACTCCCAAAGGTTTGATAACAAAACAGGTAATAGGTACTACCTCAACTACTTCCCATCCCACAATTTGATTAGATCCTAATCATGTAATGTTTGAGGATTGATCTAATGCAATAAAACTGGGTAGTAGAAAGGTATGATCAAAGTGTTACTTGCCTTGCTGATGATCCGCGAAACCTAGAGATTCGAAGTAACAGACGGCGCACTCTGGGTATTCTATCGCAGACAAACAAACAAGCATACAATAAGTACTCATCTAATGCACAGGTAAAACTCAAATAAGAGATCTAACCAGAAAGTTCAACTTAAGAACTCCGGTTTGCGAAAAGAATCAAATCAAACGAAGCAACGAAAGTCAAACGGCAAAAGAAAACAACTTCATTTTACTAAACTGGACCTAAGTTAATTTTTACAGAAGCAAAAACTTGTTTAAGTTGGTTAAACGGAAAGAGGGTTTTGATACGAAACTCCAGGCACTTAAATCGCCTGATTCCGATAAACGAGTGAAAAGTTATACTAAAACGAAAATCGGATCAGAAATCGCGATCAGAAATAATCGCGGAAAATCCGAGAAAAAGAAAAACGACGAACAGATTAACGAACAAACGTTCGTTATCTGGATCTAAACGACAAACACGTTCGTTAAAACGAACGGATCGAGCGAAGGCTCGCTAAATAGACTAAACCGAAAAAAACCAATCTAAAAACAAAACCTAAAAAAAAATAAACCGCGGCTTTTTTAAAAAAAATCGGGCGGTTTTCTGAGGAAAACCGCCGGCGAAGGCGGCTACCTCGGGCGGCGGGTCCGGCGGGCGGCGGCGCGGCTCCGGCGAGCGGGCGGGGCGGCACGGGACGACGGGGCGGCGACAGCAGCGGCGCGGCAGCGGCGAGGCGGCGGCGGCGCTAGGGTTAGGGTTAGGCGCGGGTGGGCTGCGGCGGCGGCTGATGGGCTTTGGCGGGGCTCGGGCGGCGCTATTTAAAGGCTGCCCCGGGCGGAGTCCCGCTCGGGTACGGCCCGGAGTTGGTTCGGATTTTTTTTAATTAATTCCGCGCAGAAAGACAAATAAAAGAAACACTAAAGACTCCAAAAATCCTGAAATAAATTTTTCCCGACTTCTAAAATCAAGCTGGACAAAGTGAACATTTATTTGGGGCCTAAATGCAATTTTGAAAAACGCATATTTTTCCTAAATTCAAATAAAATATCGAAAAACTCCAAAATAAAATCTTATTTGATTTTATTATTAAATCCTCAATATTTCTTTATTTTGGGAAAGTCATTTTATTCCCTCTCTCATATTTTTGTAATAGAAATAATTGAAGATAAAACAATTAAAATCAAATGATCCTATTCTCAAAATTTGAGAGAACTCAAATATGAAAATAACGAAATCCCCAACTCTCTCCGTGGGTCCTTGAGTTGCGTAGAGTTTCTAGGATCAAAACGAGAAGCAAATAAAATATGATATGCAATGATGATCTAATGTATAACATTCCAAATTGAAAATTTGGGATGTTACACCACCACTCCCTCCGTTTTATGCGGAGTAAATAAAAACAGAGGGAATATTACTATGGATGAGGATCCCCTGACGTGGCCGAACCCATTGAGTAAATGACATGCGGGGCCTAGCAAGCATGGGGTCCGCCAGTAAGTGACCGAAAGGGAGGGTGAGGCAGGGATACATACGTCAGAGGATCCACTTCCACTATACTACTTTGACCAAATGTTAGAGTAATAATATATGGCATGCAACTTACACAAATGTTAGAGTAATAATATATGACATGCAACTTACACAAAGCATACAGGGTCTAATGCGTTTTTCGAGGCTAAAATTTGACCAAATGTTAGAGTAATAATATATGACATGCAACTTACACAAAGCATACGGTCAAATTCGTATGTGAAAGGAGTTTCCAATGATATAATTTTCACAAAATACATCTCATGTACTATTAATCTTGTCAATAGTCAAATTTGAAACCATCTCGAGTACAAATCTAGGAGTACGTACGAATCTAACAATATTGATTGGGCGTTGTTGAATGTTGATACCTTTTTATCAAACTAGATATACTTTGACTACACATAAAACTTATATGTAAACTACTCCCTCCTTCCATCTGTATAGGGTCTAATGCGTTTTCGAGGCTAACTTTGACCAAAAGGTAGAGCAATAAAATATGACATGCAACTTAAATAAAGTATACCATCAAATTCGTATGTGAAAGGAGCTTCCAATGATATAATTTTCGCATTATACATGTTATGTACTATTAATCTTGTCAATAGTCAAAGGCGGTCTTGAAAAATGCATTAGGCCCAATATAGATGGAAGGAGGGAGTAGAAAGGATAGGAGGGAGTATATTGTATGTTCAAAACGAAACGAACATTGAATACCCATATATGATTTGCGGATTCTATGATCACCGGTTCAAAATTTTGAATCCGCCTTAGGTATCACGTGCCCCCACTCGTTCCCTCTCGATTTCATCTCGGGGGCCGGAGATCTATTGAAAGAGGACTAGGGTGGGTACATGCGAATGATACTCGGCGGAATGTTCAAATGAGGCATGCGGGAGGATGGACTCGACTGGAGGGCGACATGATCGATGGAGAAGAGGGTTGGAGAGGAATGAGAAATAAGCAAACGCCACATGATTATACTTGAACGGCTCAAATAAATAATAAGTTGTCTCGCTTGGCCTACATAGTGAAAGGCCTAATGCGCAACGCGGAGCACTGATGCTCGAATATGGCCGGGAAAACAGGGAAATAGACATGTGGGGCACACCCATCGAGACGACGCAGCGCAGACTAGTCTAATGGAGGAGCTGGCCCGCGACCTCCTCGCCACCGACAACCATTCATGTGGGTCGTTGGGGCCAACAATGGGGTGCAGCTCCAGCACCGCCTCTGGACACGGCGACCGCGGTGAGCGACACGCTCATATCGTCGCTAGACACGGTCGGTTTCAGTTTGCCAAGGGTGGCATTAGTGTTGTGGCACGACCAACGGTAGGTTTGGTTTGTGCCCAAGGTTGCCCCATCAAAGCATTGGGTAGCCAAAATTTTGGTTGAGGTATTGGCTGCCCATGATTTGGCTGACATTGGCAAGAAAAATGAACTTGAGTTGGCTAGAGTTTATTGGCATGCCAAAGAAATGGCAACCATCCAAAGAAAGACCAATCTTTGGATCATGACCAAAATTTTGGTTGAGGTATTGGTTGCCCATGATTTGGCCGACATTGGCAAGAAAAATGAACTAGAGTTGGATAGAGTTCATTGGCATGCCAAAAAAATGGCAACCATCCAAACAAAGACCAATCTTTTAGTCATGACCAAAATTTTGGCAACGTGCACTTTGGCCACAATCCAAACACACCCCAACACCCGGCTCGTCGAGGATGCACGGGGCACCGCGACGCGTCCGCGGAGTGGTGTAGCGCGGCCAATTGCATCCTCTGGACCTGAGACCATGCCGGGTCGTCTTGCTTTTTCAATGACATGCGGGGATCACATGTGAGCAAAGGGCATCTCCAAGGTTGCCACGACCGCAGCTGACTACCCTGGCACACCAAAACCCTCGTCCCTCGCGCCGTCGCGCGGTGCGTTCCCAGCCGTTGCGAGCTGCCCGCATTCATGCCGTCCGTTCGAATGTCGTCATTAAGAGGCTCGGTGCCCGAGGAACAACTCCGGCGACTTAATGACGCACCCGGACGCTTGGCCTCACCAGAATGCGCTACTTAAAGCGGCAACGCCCAGCTAACCTCCACACCATAGCGCATCATCATCCTACCTGGAACCACATCCGCCATGACCGCAAGTGCGAACGCTCTGCGGGAGAGCTTGTCTTCGGGGATGGAGCTCGAGGTCGCCACCCTCACTGAAGTCGCCGCACAAGCGATGGCCACGCTAGCGGCCGACGACGGGAGCACCGTCAGCCACGCATCCTACTTGCCGCCGTCCAACGTCCGGCACCGCCGAGGTCGGGGACTCCTCCGAGGATGAGTAGGGCATGGGAGGCGGCAGGGCATGGTGTGCCAACTGGCCGGTCCGTCTCCCGTGTTCTACTTTTCCTCGCCGGAGACCGCACCTTCACTTCAGGGTCTTGAACCCCGCCCCCGTACATGGAGATCACAGATGGAGGACGTCAGTCGCCGCCGTAGAATAGGTTTAGGGTCGGGTTTCTTTTATTTTTTTGTCCTATAAAAGTTCGAAATGTAATGAAAATCTGCCGTGTTTGCATTAATCTCGGCCGGTGTATATGAACTTTCACAATAATATACATATTGTAGGAGTACTAGCAAGATGCCCGTGTGTTGCGCGGAAGATCAAGATCTTGTGGGAGAAAAGGATGAACGAGGGAAAGCCTTATCTGCAAATGTGGAGAGGAGTGCGGGTAAATTGTCATAGTATCCTTCCTATCCGTTAGATATAGATCAGACGGCATATATTGCAGGATCGGACACATCTTTCTACATCTACGGGAACCTACGAAAGGGTTAACGTAAATTGCCTCTCTCTCTCCTCCCTTGATTTTCATTGTGGTGGGCCCCTCCCTCCCCCCAATCTACAATCAACAGCTCACACGTTTCACATTACGTTAATTACGTAACTGGGATTATGTAGGTGTAGCATTACTCATCCTAAAAAACCCAACTAAGCCAACCTCCCAGCATATCACGCGGGAAAAGACCCGGCCGCGCTTTTTTAGTAGTATCGATGGATCGCGCGAAGCAACATATTTTTGGGGGGGGGGGGCGAAGCACCTAGTTTAAAAGGAAAAAATGTGGTACACTCACAGCACTCCTGTCGCGGTCGCATTGCACCCCACACACGTTCGGTCCTGCACACGGCTCACGCAAACGGAACGCGCTTCGGCTTGCCTCTTCACTGACACGTGGGACTGCACTTGGAGAAACCGACCATGCGCCAAACTCCCCCCGCCCACCGCGTGAAAATCCTCCCCCCCCCCCCCACACACACACACACCCAAAAATTCCCCCCAAATCCGATTCAACCGCCCTTCGGCCAACTAGCCAATAATATTCCCCAAACCCCCCTCCCCCTTGTCCCCCTCCACTCCATTCGCTCCGCCAAAGCCGCCCTCCCCGCCGCGTCGATACGTCGGCGCCGCGGTTCGGCGATCCTCTCGCTCCCACAGTACGCTCTCGTAGACTGCCGTCCTCTAGCCGCGCCGCCACCTCTGGCTACGTTCTTGTGGAGGCTCACGGCGGTCAGCGCCGCCACCGCTGGCGACGTTCGTGTGGAGACGCACGTCGGTCAGCTTCTCCCACGGTACGCGCATTCTAGACTGAGGCCCCGTTCATGTCGGTGTAGCGCTGAATGTTAGTTGATAGACGTTGTTAATCTCACTGTTTGCCGAAGTAGTTTACTGTCAATATGCTCTGCTTAAGAAGCTTCCTTGCCCTGTTCTGCACTCAATCTGCTTAGCTGAGATGGCATGCCAAGGCCGATTAGTGGCTAAAATATCCTGCCATATATTTATTGTGACGTAGGTTGCCATGGTGTAGTAGCCGATCTGTTAGGTGAAATAGCTCTACACCGTTTTATACTCGATCTTTGTTGCTGCGATGGCCTTCGATAGTTCGATGTCTGTGTGCTCGGCCTCATTGACTGCTGAAACAGCCTGCCATTATTTGGCACTCAAATTTGTTTGCTGAATTAGCTTTACATATATTTCGTTACTTAGATCTGCTCGTCCAAATATCTTGCCATAGCTTTATACATCTACCTAGGTATTTTTTTCTGGACTTCATAAAAAAGCACATATGTTTTTCCTGTAATATCTAGTAGAAGAACTAATTTGTATGTCTAACAGATGGACAGGACTTGGATAACTTCTGCTCGAAGATTCTCTGCTGCATATGTTGAGGGGGTTGAAAACTTCATGAACTTTATCAAAGCTGAGTACGGTGGTCCGAAATCAGATGTGCTCAGCCCGTGTAGCAGTTGTATGAATTCAGTTACAAGACCCCGGTCAACTGTGCAAAATCATCTACACTTGTATGGAATGTCGGTCACATATACTAGGTGGGTTCATCATGGTGAAGCTGTGAACGTCAATGTTATTGACTACGTGGAAGCAGCAGATCACCATCTTGATCTGCCTGATGCTCAGGTGGAGGAGGAGGAGGAGGAGGTGGTGGTGGCGGAGCCAGTGAGTTTGACCAACATTGAAACAATGCTACGAAATGCTCGTGCATTCCGTGAACTTTCACCTGCAAAAGAAAAACGGTGGGCCCGCATGTTGGAACAATGCAACGTTGCTGTCACCCCAGGAAATAAGTTGTCAGTATTCTCAGCTATGGTCACATTTCTTCAGGTGAAGACATCTGAGCGGATGACCAACAAATCATTCGATGCGATGTTGGCTGCTTTCCGCGAATCTTTCCCAGATGCATCTGAGCTGCCACACACCTACAGTAAAATGAAGAATTTCCTTCGTGCAGTTGGAATTGGATATGATATGATCCATGTTTGTAAGAATAATTGTGTTCTGTTCCAGAAGGATTATGCCAACTTAAGTGAATGCCTGAAATGCAAATCATCAAGATGGAAAGATGGCGATCTTGTGAAGAGGATTCCTCATAATGTTCTGAGACATTTTCCAATTACACCAAGATTGCAGAGGTTGTTTCATGATGTTGAAACAAGAGAGCATGTACTGTGGCATTCTAGGAACCAGGAGTACATAGATCAGAATGTAGTGAGCCATCCATCTCATGGTAGTGAGTGGAAAAGCTTCAATGATAAACACGAAGAGTTTGCTGCTGACCTGAGAAACATTAGACTTGGCTTAGCTTCAGATGGATTTAACCCATTTGGCCACCAGAGCGCCACATATAGCATGTGGCCAGTGCTTGTTATCCCTTACAACATGCCTCCAAATGTCTGCACCAAAGAATCAAACTACATGATGGCCTTGCTCATCCCAGGTCCAAAAAGTCCTGGAAAGGATTTTGATTTGTTCATGGAGCCTCTTGTGGAGGAACTTCAACAGCTATGGAAGGGTGTTCTCACTCGAGACCTATATAGCAGACCACCAGCTGATTTCTTTCTGCGTGCTGTTATAATTTGGTGCATCCATGATTATCCGGCTTCGGGCACTATGTCAGGGCGAACGACACATGGTTACAATGCATGTGTTTGCTGTGACAGGAATCCGCTGTCATACGCAATACTTAGCAAGATCTGTTACATTGGACACCGCCGTTTCCTTGCCAAAGACCCGCTTCCTAGAAAATACCGAAGACATGCGTTCAATGCAAAGCATGAAAACCGTGATGCGCCAAAGAGGCTCACCGCCGATGAGTTTGAAGTGGAATTAGAGAAGGTCAGGCATATTACACCAGGAAACCATCCTGATAATGGTAGCGGGAAAAGGAAGCGTGGCAGGGCAGAAGAGAGATTATTGTTTACCCGCAGGTCCACTTTGTGGGACTTGGAGTATTGGAAAGATTTGGATCTGCGGCATAATCTTGATGTGATGCACATCGAGAAAAATGTATGTGACAACATTATCGGCACACTTCTTAATATTGAAGGCAAGACGAAAGATACCTTAAAATCTAGGATTGATTTGACACACCTGGGTATCAGACAGGATTTGCAGGTGCAAGATGAAGGTAAACCACGGGATATGGCACCAGCTGTGTACGTCTTGGACAAGGTAAAAATAAAAGAATTCTGCGAGGTCCTGTCACGTGTGAGATTCCCACATGGATTTGCTTCCAACCCTGAAAGGAGAGTCAGTGCAGATGGAAACAAGGTACAAGGGTTGAAAACTCATGACTGCCACGTCCTACTTCAAAGGGTTTTACCTGTTATCCTTAGAGGACTGGGCCGCCCTGACATATACAGAGCAGTTGCAGAGTTGGGACAATTCTTCAGGGAACTCTGCAGTAGGAATATCAGGATAGATGCTTTGGAGCGTCTTAGAGACAAGATACCAACTATCCAATGCGACCTTGAGAAGATATATCCTCAAGCCTTCTTTGATGTGATGGTGCATTTGGCTGTTTATCTACCTGATGAGGCACTACTTAGAGGTCCAGTACAGTATGGCTGGATGTACCCTATTGAAAGGCGGCTAGGCACTTTCAAGGGCTATGTTAGGAACAGAGCTAGACCTGAGGGTTCCATTGCAGAGGCCTACATTGCTACAGAAGCGTTGACATTCTGCTCAGAATACATTGAAACAGTTGATTAGCTTAGCAAAGAGGTGGGTGAAGACAATCCCGGGCTCAATGTTTTCGATTATTCTATTCGAGTTATAGGGAAGAGTCGACAAGAGGACAAACCTAAAGATTTGGACAAAATGGTTTGGTATGTGTTGAATAACTGTCCTTAGATACTACCTTATATCAAGTAAGTGCAGTACTGCAGCCTATACATCGTACTCTACCAAACTTGCAGCACATTCTTACATACACTACTAGGGAAAAGCCTATACACAGAATCTTACCAGTAGCACTGTACAAAATCAAGCGCTACTGCTACTTAGTAGCAGCGAGCTTAAACAAACCGCGCTACTGCTATGACTTTAGCAGTAGCGCGTACTAGCGATAAGCGTTGCTGCTATGTTTGAACTGGGCGCACATGGCTAGCCCAACATAGCAGTAGCGCGTATACAGGCCAGCGCTACTGCTAATATCCTTAGCTGTAGCGCGCTTACGTGTAAGGCGCTGCTGCTAACGGAAATAAAATAAAGTGAAAAACAAGTAAAACAGAATGGAATAGCAGTAGCGCGTTTTTTAGAAACGCGTTGTAGCTATCTTAGCTATAGCGTGTTTCAGAAAAACGCGCTACTGCTAGTTTGACTCAAATCCCTGCAGCCCGGGCTCAAAATTTTGCTAAGTCCTTTCCCCCTCTCTCTCTACTCCCGGCCCCCCTGTCCCCCAACTGCTCCATCGCCGCCGTCGCCCTGCCGCCTTCGACCACATCGCCACCGCCCGAGGCCGCCTTCGACCACACCGCCGCCGCCCGCCACCTTCGACCACACCGCCGCTGCCCGAGGCCGCCCTCGACCTCACAGCCGCCGCCCGAGGCCATCGTCGACCTCACCGCCGCCGCCCGAGCCAGAGCCTGCCCTTGCCGCCGATCGTAAGGCTCTGCCTCTACTGTCCCCTACCCTCCTCTCTCTCTGCTAGGGCAATTTCATATATATGTTGATACTGTGTTGATGTTCATATGAACCCTAGGTGTTCATATGAACCCTAGATTCATTTCTGTAATTAAACCGTCCTCCTCCTCGACTAGCGAAAATCACTCTAGTTAGGGCATTTTGGGGTACGATGAACTTTGTTATTTATGCTTATGATATGTTGTTTTTATTTTTGCCAAGTCTGTCTCTTTCTGTTGCTCAACTATATATGTTGCATATCATCGACTCATGTGATGATGCAGGTGCATAGATCATAGATGGCGAAGAAGTGCTATGCCAGGAGTATATATATATACGACAAGTGGCCGGAGTGTCAGGCCCTTCCGGTTTTCGAGAAACAGGCAGTAGTTAGTTTAGAGGTTCACGCTAATGCGAAAGAGGGATACAAACTCATGTTCTCAAAGTGATAGCTCTTCTCGTGTATATCATTGTTTAGATGGATGACGATGCATTTGCATATCATTCGAGACTTGTATCGCTATTTTCAAGATGATGACGAGAGACCACTTTGTGTTGGATGATGATTCTGATGATGACATGATTTGATGAGACTAATTGTATGTATATGCTATGATTACATTTGTATGTGTATGATATGCTAAACATTATTGTATAAAGCCTATTCAAATATTAAACAAATATGCAGGAAAAAAAACTAATAAATAAACTAGTAGTAGCGAGGGGGGAAATTTAGCAGTAGCGCCGCATTGTCAGTAGCGCGTCCCAGCAAACAGCGCTGCAGATAATATCAGTAGCGCCCTTTCCCAAAGAGCGCTACAGCTATTCATGTATAGCAGTAGCGTGGGACAACCGGCACTACTGCTATACGTTAGCTGTAGCGCCTTATTAGTAGCGTCGGTGCCCGCGCTACTGAGAGGCCCAAAACCCTCGCTGCTGCTAGGCTTTTCCCTAGTAGTGATATTTAGATGTTTGACGCGATCACTATGTTGTGCAGCATCTACAAAGAGGAGTTACTGCCGCAAAATCCAAGAAACATTGACAAACTGGTTATGGCAGGATTTGCGAAATGATTCAAGAACCATGTAAGCTTTTGAAGTGCACTGTCAGTTTTTTTAATATATTGAGTACATAAGATGATCAGCTTGTCTATTTTCTAACCATAGGTTAAGAAGATGCGGGAGGATGGGCAGGCAGTTGATGATGCCCTCTACTCACTAGCAATGGGTCCTGATACTCGGGTAAGACATTATGAATCTTGCGTTGTTGGAGATGTGCGCTACAACACCCTTGCACGAGACGAAGGCAGGAAGACACAAAACAGTGCCATCATGAGCACAGATACGTATGATAAAGAGACAACTGAAATGTATGCTAACATAACAGTCATTGTTCAGTTGCAGTATATCTCCAGTTTCGAGGATCATCGGTGTGTGGTTCTGTTGTGCTGTCGTCGGTATAACCTGTTTTCCAGGATCGCAAAACCCAGAGCTGATGATTATTTCAAATCCATCAATGTCAAGGCGGCGTACCAGACCAACGAGCCTTTTATTTTGGCAAATCAAGCAACACAGATACTTTTCTTGGAAGACACATTTGCACGTAGCGATGACTGGAGAGTATTGCAAAGGTTTGAGCAGAGGAATTCGTTTAATGAAGTTGCACAACAAGATGATGCTTACACTGCTCCTTATGTACAAGATAACACAGATGTTCCTAATATCTTTGAGAACCATCACGTCAATGACGTCGGCGAAAAGATTGCATGTCGTGTTGTGGACATACAAGAGTTGATCAAGAAGAAGCCAACGTTCGAGGACGTTGAGGACGAAGAAGAAGATGACACCGTGGGGAATTACGATTCAGACGGATACACATGGCGAAGATGTTGACGCTGCTGCTGCGGATGATGATTACATTGCTTTTGTCGTATTTGCCTATCAGAAGACTTTTTTATCTACTATGTGAAATTGTGTTTGCTATGACAACTGAAACCTGATGAACATGTTGTTTAGTATTTTGTTGTGAGAACATCATTTGTTATGTATGCCGATTTGTGTTTGGTGATTGTATGACAACTAAAACATGATGACATTGTTGTTTAGTTGTACTCATATTTGGCTGTGAAACTTGAATTTGATGACATAGTTTGCTGTTGGACTGCAATTTGCTCGATGTCTTTGAATGAGAACAAAGCTGGCCCGACAGGGCCTCTGCTATTTATTTATTTATATGAGCAAAAGGGGATACCCCCTGATTTCCGTTAATAGAAATCATTAAATGTTCAAAACACTATGCCTAGCCTGCTACACAGGTTTCATTCATTACTAGTTTCAGCAAAGTGCTCATGTCGTAGCCACTGAATACATCACGAGTGCTACATACACTGCAAATAAAGAGATAATCATCCTACAGAGCACATCGATTTTGCCCATTATCTTCACAAGCTCTTTCATCTCCTCATTGCTGTCAAGGCCATTCAGCAGCTGTTGCTTGGCCCTGATCAGAGGAACTACATCTTTAACCTTCTGCTCTGCATATTCCTCTTCTGTCGTTCCTTCAGTTACTTGTCCAACACCCCAACCTGCTGGTATTGGGATTCCTCGGCTTACCAAATAATCAGTGTAGTTGCATTCCCCCACATCAGCAACTTCCCAGAAATACAAATCACACGAATCTTCCCTTTTCTGCACGAATCAAATTCGTAGATCATCAACCAAACTATTAAAAAAATCAGCAACTGAAAGCAGCAGAACAACACTTAAACATATTATTACCCCATGATTCGAGCATTTGTAGAAGACTCGGCCAGGGTTGCGGATTGTGGTTGAGACGCGACGGATGACTCTGCGTGATTTGCAGCGGTGGCACCACACTGACGGCAGCGGGTTGCGATGAGCAATCGGCTGCGGTGCGCGTGCCGGCGAGGGTGTGATGAGACCCACAGGCGATGGTACGGGTTGCGACTTGGCGCATATCTGGTTGTTGCCTGCTGAAGAGCAGGTGGACGAGCAGCCAGCGGACATGGTTGCTGCGGCCAGAGCTTCTGATGCTAGGCAGAGTAAGTAGAGAAGAGGAGAAGCGAACGTTGGATATGTCAGTTTCATTACTTGCAGAGTAGCATAGCACCATATATAGTCATAGTCTAGGCTTGGATTCGAACCGGCTACAGGAGCACGTCTTTCTTTTTTCTAAAACTCGGCAACGTCTCTTTACTGGTACACTAGCTTGTTATGTATGCCTTCCCAAGTCTTTGATTTTCTTTCCCTTTTTTGCGAGGACCTGACAGATGGGAACCCACCGGAAGGGCCTCTGTATTTCACGAAAAAAACGTTCCCCCCGCTGACATGTCGGACCCACCAGCTATATCTTCGCATGCAAGGAAGTGCCTCCTTATTACGCACAAAAAAATGAATACCCCCCTGCTAGCTAGGACCCACCATAGTGGGAGGATGACTTGTGGGCCAACAAAGTTGACGGGGATGGAGGGCTTTGTCAACTTAGTCAATATGAACGGTTCTAGCTCCAGTGACCGTACGATGTCCATCCAACGAGCGTATTGCTTCTTCAACCTCTGGTCTTCTTACTCCAGCCGCCCAAAGTAGCACCGGTCGTGTCGCATGCTCCTGCCTCCTGTGGCCGACTGTGCTGCCGCGGAGTCCTCACTGCCCCCACTATTCCCACCGCTGGCCAGGCCCTGCAGCGACGGCAGCCTCACACCGCAGCCGAACCAGTGAACCCTCGTACTCCTCTCCGCGCGCGCTTCCACTGCCGCGTCTTCCCCGGCTCCGCGTCGTCCCCTTCCTAGGCCTCGCCGTCGTCCACCGTCGTGGTGCTCTCCGCGCGGCGTGGTCAACGTGGTCAACGAACGACTTCCATCGGAAGAGTACTGTACGTGGAGAGGCTGACAGCTGGGTCCATGGCCACAGCCCAGTTTTTTTGTGATTTGCCAAGTAAGTCGCTTTGTTAGGCCTGTTGGGCGGCAAATCTTTCAAGACGAGGAGAGCTTTCATTCGGCTGGCCGTGAAAATGGCCCATCAGTAATGAGAAATGGGCTGTACATTTTTAAAACACATCAAACCGACAATTAGTTTCAAATATCTTTTTTTCATTTCAAGATTTTAAATTACTTTAATTTTTATGCGTGGAGAATTTGTTGGATTTTATATAGATATACATTTATTTTTAAAAAGTTTGAATGTGAGTCGAAATTTCGGGATTAAAAACAGTTCGCACCGCACCGAAATATGCAAAAATTCGTATAATTTTTTAACCGTGGCCAAAATTTGGGCTGTAATGCTAACAAAAAGAATATGGGCTCCAAAAAAAACCTTAAGAATTAGCAAATGGGCAGAAAATTATTAGAAATAATGGCAGATGGGTTGTATGCTATTTTCCACATATTTGAGGCTTTCCTAAAAAAAGGTTGACGCACAAGCAGTGACTGTTGGATGTTCATCCAACGGCCGTCGTGCTTCTTCAATCTCTACTCTTCCTGCTCAAGCCGCTCAAACAGGTGCCGGCGGGACTGCCTGCTCCCTCCTCCCCGCGGCCGGCTCTGCTGCCGCGCAGGCCTCACCGCCCGACCGTACTCCCATCGCTGGCCTAGCTATCCCTCTACTCACCCACACCTGTTGTTATTCTCCGGCGACGGCAGACGAACCAGTAAACCCTCGTACAGTCGTACTCCCCTCCGCGTGGGAAACAACTGCCAAGTCTTCCCTGCCTCCGTGTCGTTCCCTTCCTGGGCCTCGCCGTCGTCCACCGCCCTGGTGCTCTCGGCGCGGCCTGGTCAACGTGGTCAACGACTGACATGCATCTTAAGTGGATTGTACGTGGAGAGGCCGACAACTGGGTCCACGGCCGCACGCAAGGAAATGCCTCCTTATTACGCGCAAAATAATGATTCCTCCACCTGACATCAGGGACCCACCGAAAGGGCCTCTGTATTTCGCGAAAAAAACGTTACCGCCGCTGATAGCTTGGACCCACCAGCTATATCTTCGCACGCAAGGAAGTGCCTCCTTATTATGCACAAAAAAATGAATACTCCCCCTGTTAGCTGGGATCCGGTATAGTGGCAGGCTGACTTGTGGGGCCTACTTAAGTTGACCGGGACGGAGGGCTTTGTCAACTTAGTCAATAATGCACGATTCTAGCTCCAGTGATCGTACGATGTCCATCCAACGGCCATAGTGCTTCTTCAACCTCTGGTCTTCTTGCTCCAGCCGCCCAAACCAGCGCCGGTCGTGCCTCGTGCTCCTGCCTCCCGTGGCCGGCTGCGATGCGGCGGAGGCCTCACCGCCCCCTACTACTCCCACCGCTGGCCAGGCCATCCCTCTACTCACCCACACCCCCCTGTTACTCTGTGGCGACGGCAGCCTCACACCGCAGCGAACCAGTGCCCTCGTACTCCTCTACGCATGGGCATCCACTGCCGCGTCTTCCCCAGCTTCGCTTAGTCCCCTTCCTAGGCCTCGCCGTCGTCCACCGCCCCGGTGCGCTCGGCGCGGCGTGGTCAACGTGGTCAAGGAACGGCTTCCATCGGACGTGAACTGTACGTGGAGAGGCTGACAGCTGGGTCCACGGCCGCAGCAAGGAACTGCCTTCTTATTACGTGCAAAATAATTATTCCTCCACCTGACAGCAGGGACCCACCGGACGGGCCACCAGTATTTTGCGAAAAAAATCGTTTCCCCCTGACTGTTGGTACCCACCGGACGGGCCACCGTATTTCGCGAAAAAAACATTCCCCCCGTTGTCAGCTCGGACCCACCGGAAGTGCCTCCTTATTACGCACAAAAAAATGAATACTCCCCCGGCTAGCTGGGACCCACCTTGGTGGGAGGCTGACTTGTGGGCCTACTAAGTTGACGGGGACGAAGGGCTTTGTCAACTTAGTCAATATGAACGATTCTAGCTCCATTGACCGTACCATGTCCATCCAACGGCCGTAGTGCTTCTTCAACCTCTGGTCTTCTTGCTCCAGCCGCCCAAAGCAGCGCCGGTCGTGCCGCATGCTCCTGCCTCCCATGGCCGGCTGTGCTGCCCCGGAGGCCTCACCGCCCCCTACTATTCCCACCGCTGGCCAGGCCCTGCGGCGACGGCAGCCTCACACCGTAGCCGAACCAGTGAACCCTCGTACTCCTCTCCGCGCGCGCGGGCTTCCACTGCCGCGTCTTCCCCGGCTCCCCGTCGTCCCCTTCCTAAGCCTCGCCGTCGTCCACCGCCTTGGTGCTCTCGGCGCGGCGTGGTCAACGTGGTCAAGGAACGACTTCCATCGGACGTGGACTGTACGTGGAGAGGCTGACAGCTGGGTCCACGGCCGCAGCAAGGAAGTGCCTCCTTATTACGTGCAAAATAATTATTCCTCCACCTGACAGCGGAGACCCACCGGACGGGCCACCGTATTTCGCCCCCCTGACTGCTGGGACCCACCAGCTACATCTTCGCAGGCAAGGAAATGTCTGACAGTCGGGACCCACCTGATCGAAGCGTACGTAGCGTTGTCATTCTGGTCGCGAACGTGTACGTACATATGTACTGGTGGATGTAAAGGCACGCACGTGTTGTAGTAGAGGCGGCCAGGGTGCAAGAAAGAAAATACGGTCACGTATGTCTACATACGTGCGGGGTCTCGAACGCCTACTCGCGCATACGTACAGCGAGGGCTCGTCTACATGGCTGGGTTGGAACAGAGAAACAGCGTCGTCGTCGTGTTCATGGGGAGGCAACGAAATGCGTCGTTTCATAGGGAGGCAACGGAATGTGTCGTGTTCATCGGGAGGCAACGCGGTTGGGTCGGAACGGAATGCGTGGTCGTGTTCATCGGGAGGCAACGCGGCTGGGTCGGAACGGAATGCGTGGTCGTGTTCATCGGGAGGGCTTGGACGGAAGAGGCGATGGAAACGGGGCCTGGCGTACCGCACAACGGAGGAAACGGACCTCCTACGGTCGAAACGGGGGTCCTGTTGATCGGGAGGGGTGTAGCGTACCGCAAAACGGAGGAAACGGACCTCCTACGGTCGAAACGGGTGTCCTGTTGATCGGGAGGGGTGTGGCGTACCGCAAAACGGAGGAAACGGACTTGTGTTGGAGCGCTACGGTCGAAACGGGGGTCCTGTTCGTCGGGAGGGGTGTGCCGTACGGCAAAACGGGACTCCACGGGATACTGTCTATCTCCACCATCGACCCCCTCCAGCCTCCACGAGCTACTGTTCATCCACCGTCGACCTCCTCCAGCCTCCACGGGCTCCTGTTCATCCAGCCTCCACCGCGCGCTACTCCACCGGCTACTATTCGACCACCCCTCCACCGTCTACTGTTCATCCAGCCCTCCACACCACGGGGTCCTGTTCAACCACCCCTCCACGGGCACCCCTCCACCGTCTACTATTCATCCTGCCCTCCACACAACGGGGTCCTGTTCATCCACCCCCTCCACGGGCACCCCTCCAACGTCTACTATTCATCCTGCCCTCCACACCACGGGGTCATGTTCATCCACCCCTCCACGGGCACCCCTCCACCGTCTACTGTTCATCCAGCCCTCCACCACACCACGGGGTCCTGTACATCCACAGGCAACGCCACCGCTCACTGTTCATCCCCCCCCCCCCGTAATGCTCACTGTTCATCCCATCGATCGGCTTTAGTTAGCAGCAGTAGCCAATGAATCGCTCGATCGGGTTCAGTTAACAGCCATCGATCGATCGCTCGGGTTCAGTAACGCATAGCCTGCAGTGCAATCGCTCGGGTTCAGTTAGAGCCCAACGCCTCGCTCGGGTTCAGTTAGAGCCAACGCCTCGCACACACGCGCGTACGTGTACGAGAGAAACGCGCCTGGCTCGGCCCCCGACCTCCCACCGTAACCGGAAACTCCCCGAAATATTTCTCCCCCTCCCTTCTACCACGGTTTTTTCCGTCATGGACGGCCCAAAGAATGTCATGCAGCTGCGTCTCCAGCCCGCCCAGGATGAAAAGCCCATTTTCTATCATGATTTTTTTTATAGAAGTAGGATCCCACCACATCTATGATGATACCGGGTTTTGTCACAATTATCGTCATAGAAGTTTCATATGTACGACAGGAAAAAAATTCGTTCGGCCCAAAATGTCACGGATGTGTCTTTTTTTTGTAGTGCAAGCATTGGCGCTCTTAACGAGCTTTCATACTTGGATCTATCCTACAATTGCTTGAATGGATCTATCCCAACATCCCTAGTTAAGTGTACTAAACTAATCTCCACCCATCTCTCTTAATTAATACATTTTGTTTCTCCTCGCCTAGTATAGTATGAAAACTAGGGATTTGATGAGCCTCTCCACTTTGCAGACTTGCCGCAAGTTGTCTATCTAGACCTCAGTCTCAACTCTCTCTTGGGACTAATCCCATCAAGCATTGGTACTCTCGCCAAGCTTGAAGTCTTGGATCTTTCCAGCAATAGTCTTCATGGATCCATCCCAGAATCTATTGGTAATTGAACAAAACTAACGTACCTATATCTGTCTCACAATAAACTAAGTGGTTCCATCCCTTCGAGCTTGTTGAAATTGATATCTATAACAAGACTCTCACTTCAGTCCAATCAGCTTGATGGCCTATTACCACCAGACCTTCGATCTCTTGTTTACCTCACACATCTGGATATAAGTAGCAATCAATTTTTAGGAAGCATTCCACCAGAGGTAGGATATTGCCACTCTTTACGGTCCTTACGCATATCAGACAACAATTTTCCAGGACAAACCACAAGAACTTGGGTATCTTCTCAACCTATCTGAGATGGGTTTGAGCAGAAAAGATTTAAATGGCACCATCCCAGCGGCCTTTTCTAATCTTCTTGGCCTATCTTGGCTGTATCTACCATATAACAATTTGTCAGGACAAATACCACAAGAACTTGGGTATCTTCTCAACCTATATGAGATGGATTTGAGTAGAAACAATTTAAGTGGTGCCATTCCAGCGTCTTTTTCTAACCTTACTTGGTTGTCTTGGTTGAATCTATCATATAACAATTTGGCTTGCAGAGTTCCATCTATCGCTGCAGGCTTGATCTTACTTGACCATAATATGGATTTATATGGCTATTCATATGGATTACCTCCATGTGAAACGCGCCAAAGCAGAAAACATCTACGTATGGTACTTCTTGTTTTTTTGCACCATTTTCCTTCGCTTGCATCTCAATAGCAAGCATCACGGCTGTTTGTCGCAGAAATAAGCGTTTAAAAAGTACAGGCAAAAGCAAGTCTGGAGATATACTTTCTATATGGAATTTCGACCGGAAGATCGCATTCGAAGACATAATTGATACGTCTCCAACGTATCTATAATTTTTGATTGCTCCATGCTATATTATCTACTGTTTTGGGTAATATTGGGCTTTATTATCCACTTTTATATTATTTTTGGGACTAACCTATTAACCGGAGGCCCAGCCCAGATTTGCTGTTTTATGCCTATTTTAGTGTTTTGAAGAAAAGGAATATCAGACGGAGTCGAAACGGAACGAAATCAACTAGAGAAGTTATTTTTGGAAGGAAACCCACCTGATGGACTTGGACCCCCACGTCAGAAGATATGGGAGGTGCTCACGAGGGTGGGGGGCACGCCCACCCCCCTAGGGTGCGCCCCCTGCCTCGTGGGGCCCTCGTGGCTCCTCCGACGTACTTCCGGCTCCCATATATATCCACGTACCCTAAAACTTCCAGAACAGAGATTAGATCGGGAGTTCCGCCGCCGCAAGCCTCTGTAGCCACCAAAAACCTCTCGAGACCCTTTTCCGGCACCCTGCCGGAGGGGGGGAACCCTCACTAGTGGCCATCTTCATCATCCCGGCGCTCTCCATGATGAGGAGGGAGTAGTTCACCCTCGGGGCTGAGGGTATGTACCAGTAGCTATGTGTTTGATCTCTCTCTCTCTCTCTCGTGTTCTTGATTTGGCACGATCTTGATGTATCGCGAGCTTTACTATTATATTTGGATCTTATGTTTCTTCTCCCCCTCTTCTCTCTTGTAATGGATTGAGTTTTCCCCTTGAAGTAATCTTATCGGATTGAGTCTTTAAAGACTTGAGAACACTTGATGTATGTCTTGCCGTGCATATCTGTGGTGACAATGGGATATCACGTGATTCATCTTAATGTATGTTTTGGTGATCAACTTGCTGGTTCCACCCATGAACCTATGCATAGGGGTTGGCACACGTTTTCGTCGTGATTCTCCGGTAGAAACTTTGGGGCACTCTTTGAGGTTCTATGTGTTGGTTTGAGTAGATGAATTGAGATTGTGTGATGCATATCGTATAATCATGCCCACAGATACTTGAGGTGACATTGGAGTATCTAGGTAACATTAGGGTTTTGGTTGATTTGTATCTTAAGGTGTTATTCTAGTATGAACTCTAGGGCTGTTTGTGACACTTATAGGAATAGCCCAATGGATTGATTGGAAAGAATAACTTTGAGGTGGTTTTGTACCCTACCATAATCTCTTCGTTTGTTCTCCGCTATTAGTGACTTTGGAGTGACTCTTTGTTGCATGTTGAGGGATAGTTATATGATCCAATTATGTTATTATTGTTGAGAGAACTTGCACTAGTGAAAGTATGAGCCCTAGGCCTTGTTTCCTAGCATTGCAATTCCGTTTGTGCTCACTTTTACCACTTGTTACCTTGCTGTTTTTATATTTCAGTTTACAAAAACCTATATCTACCATCCATATTGCGCTTGTATCACCATCTCTTCGCCGAACTAGTGCACCTATACAATTTACCATTGTATTGGGTGTGTTGGGGACACAAGAGACTCTTTGTTATTTGGTTGCAGGGTTGTTTGAGAGAGACCATCTTCATCCTATGCCTCCCACGGATTGATAAACCTTAGGTCATCCACTTGAGGGAAATTTGCTACTGTCCTACAAACCTCTGCACTTGGAGGCCCAACAACGTCTACAATAAGAAGGTTGTATAGTAGACATCAATAATCAATGCAACAGAGAATTTTGATGACAAGTATTGCATTGGTATTGGAGGTTATGGATCTGTCTTCAGAGTTGAGTTAGAAGGCGGGATGATCTTGGCCGTAAAGCTCATGCATTCAATGGAAGAATTTAGTGATGAGGAAACATTCCATGCTGAGATCCGAAGTGTTGACAAAAATCAGGCACCGATGCATTGTCAAACTGTATGGCTTCTGTTCACACTCCCAATGCAAATTTCTCGTGTATGACCTTATTGAGCGGGGAAGCTTATCATCTATTTTGCACGAGCAAGAGCTAGCAAACGAGCTGAACTGGACCAACAGAATCGCTATTGTGATAGACATAGCTCATTTGATGTGGATAGACTGCTAGGCTGCTGATGTGGATAGACTGCATGTCAAGAGAAATAAGATAGTGGGGATGAACTATTCAAGTATTATAAATAACCTACCTGGCTTGTCCTCTTCTCGCAAAACATTTTTTTATATTTTACTCTTCTTTTTCTTCACTGGATTTGCCGTTTTCCAGTTAACTAAAAAGGTAATGTAGATTAGTCGATTTTGCCCAGCGCCCGAGGCCCAAACGGAGTCCCAATGAGGCCTTGCCAGGAGGGAGCCGGATCCGACGATGACACAACCGGTTGTGGCGTTGCATATGGAAGCGAGCGAGAGATTTGACCAACTCATGGAGTGGAGGTCGCTGGCACCAAAGATCGTGGGGATGGGCGGGGTCGACAGAGGCACGAAAGAGGGGTCAGCTCGAGCAAGATGGGACGACGAGCCGGGGCACTACAATGCTCGCCTGTCACGAGTGGTAGTGCTGATGGTGTGGGATAGGCCGAAGGGCAGGTTTGCTGGTAGGGAAGAAGAACCAACAACGTCCTGGGGAGGAAGAAGAAAAACCATGGCGAGGGGAGGAGATGTAGCCATCAAATTGATGCCCAATGGTTTAAAGAGAATCTTATGCAAATGTGTCTCGGTTTCAGTTGCCTGATCTTTAGACTATCCACAGTGGGAGTAACATACTAGATGGTAACATCACACGTATTTAGGCAAAATAGATGATGTGACAAGTAATTAATGAAGAAAGAGAGTCATGTGGTAACATAGCTAGCTAGTTAATAGTAGTATGAGTAACATCACACATATCAAGGCAAGATGAGTCTACAACGTAATAGATGAAGTGTTGCATGACACCACATATATGTTACTCCTCATTGTAGAGGTAGTAACATGGATATGTTACTAGTCTAAGTTACTCCCCACTGTGGCTAGTCTTAGCAGTCTCTTAATTCACTTTTCTTGTGTAAGTTTGGCGCGTGTGATTTCGCGTAGAAGCTAAAGAGAAACCAATCAATGTAAACATGGAAATGAAAGGGAAACCTCCCTCCAATCCAGTTTTCCTCGCTCATCTACGTTTGAAAACTTAACTTCCCCAATAAAAAAATGTTCAGTTAGCAACATATAACTATGAAACATAAACTGAAAATAACTTTAGTGATGCTCGGATTGAATGTAAATTCTATGTGTTTCATGGTATTTGGTTTAAATGTGACCGGTTCTACAGTTTTATAAGCGAAAGTTGATGTAATGGTTGTTATAAGTTATTTTGCTAGTAGATTTGACCGTTTAGCCTGTTCTACTTGGTGGTTTGATTATTTTTAATGTCCTATGTCAACAAAAGATAGATCTGGATGACAGATAAACAATTTTACTAAAGCACATCTAGATGTGTCATAAATATTGCATAGATAAATTATAGGGCGTGAGAAGAGGAGTAGGGATGATTAAAGGGAGATGTAAAACAGAGTAAATGAAGAAAATTATCCAGTTTTTCTTTTTGCCACATTTGCTTGCCAAAATACCATTTCAACACGTAAAGTTAGAGAGTGCATATATATTTTAACTTCCAATTGATTTTATCCGGAGCGTTGGATTTAAATCTAACATTGGTCTTCTTCTTCACCTCCCTCACAACATTTTCTTTCTTACTCCTCCCAACGAGTTCTTGTCTTCCCGCTCCCCGCCTCCTCAGGGTTTGCTCCTGTGTGAGCCCTTGCGCTATCCCGTCTCGAGCTCAACGACTATCTAACATGAGCGGTGGCGAAAACAAAAAGGCCATCACCTGCACGGAAAAGTATTTTTACCGGAGGCGGGAGCTACCGGTGCAACATCCATCGTTAAATGTTGCTTTAAGATTGATCTGGCTAAAGACCTCATTATGCTTTTATTTCTGTCTTTTAGCAATACCAATCTTATACAAACAGATATACTTCACTGGATGGGGGCCACATCAGTACTTTTTGTCGGATGTCAGGGAGAGAGTAAACGGTTGCACCACGACTGCATGTGAACACTAAATACATACACTTCATTTTCCATGTGACATTTTAAAAGGTTCATAACATTTGAACTAAATATACAGTTTTGAAATATTTTATGTTTTTGAATTCAAGGCGAGAAGACCTTTAAAACAAGATCAATCTTGGATACACTTCGGCTAGTTTGAATTTTATTATTTCACTCATTTCAAAAAACCCATTTCAGTCAGTTTCACATTTCACTAGTTTCATAAAACCTTTCGGTCAGTTTCACATTTCACTACATTCGGAAAACACATTACACCGATTTAAAAAAGATAGATTTCACTCATTTTAAAAATCACATTTCACTATATTTAACGTATTTCACATAGAAATATGTGTCATGTGTATGGAAAACAAATTTCACTCATTTCAGATATTGGTTTCACTCAATTCAGAAAACATTTCATTTACTCCGGAAATTGTTTTCACTCGTTTCAGAAAAAATATCAGTTAAAAAACCATTTCACTTGTTTCAAAAATAGATTTCACTCGTTTCTGAAAACACATTAGACTCATTTGCAAAACTAATTTGACTACGAATTTACGAAAAATATTGAATGTATTTCACTCATAAAAATTATCAATTTCAAATACTAAAAAAGCATTTTCATAAAAAATATTGGTTAACTTTCATGTTTTCACTGATCAAAAATATTGAAATACTCCTATGTTTCACTCGTTTCAAATACATTACACTTTTGAAATACAAAGTTTCACCCTTTTGTGAAATATATTTCTGAACGGATAAAAATATGCTTTTTAAGAAACCAGATCAGTTCTAGGTAAGTTGAAAAATAATTAGTTTCTCTTTTGGGATATATGAAATTGAAATAATTAAAATCAGTTTCATAAAAAAGTGTGAGGAATTACTATTTTGAAAATGAGTGAGATTTGTTTTCTAAAAGAATTGAAATTAGTTTTTGAAATAAATTGAAATGTTTTTTATAATTCAAATCTACTTTACAAAATATTTCAAATAAGTTTAAAGTGAGAGAGGTTGATCGGGTGGAGAAAATGAACTGACACGGTCTGTACGTCTGAAGTGAGAGGTGAGTGACTTACACATGGGTGAGACCCCAACTGATCAAATACAATAAAGTTAAATGAATAAAGGAGAGGAATACATGTATATAACTTTTGAGTTGGCAGCCTCCTATTGATGAGAGAAGCACCGATAGCTCCCGCCACCGGTAAAAGACACTTTGCGAGCACCTGCATCGGTCAACTTCCATCCTTTGCTTGGGACGGGAGGGCTAGCCACGTTTGCCCCATACGCGACGAGGTCCTGTGTCAGCAGCCCTGTTCCTGTTATCTCTGAAGATGCAACACCTGAACCTGAAGATGAGGACAGAGGACCTGTAGCCGATCAGGATTGTGCCGACAAGAGCAAGGCGCCAGTTCCACTGGGCCCAAGGCCCAAGTCCAACCGGGCCAAAAGACTTCCCCAGTGGCTTGCTAGCCCAAACTGGGCCCGCTGAGCGGGTGTACTGTTAAATAGCTACAGTAGTCCATCGTTTCACTTTGGCTAGGATTTGGACGGCTACGGCCGTGGCTCGTTGTAACGGATAGAGGTGTGGGTGGCTGGGAGGAATCCTCATCCGAATTCAAATTCTTAGCTCGAATCCCCATGAAAATTCCTTCGATCCACTGACTACAAGAGAGATCCTCACATGTGGTAATCAGATCCTCGTCGGCCTGGAGTTGTCGCCTCACCACTACGCGACGCGATTCGGCGAGCGGCGACGGATCCAGGCCATGGAAGAGCTCAACGCCAACAGCCGCACCGTCTACGAACTACTTCGCCATGAGTTCACCAGCGACATGGACAACAAGCTCCGGACTCACGGTGAGTCGCTTCTCAAGTCGATGAGCAAGATGATCGAGGCCAACAACACGACCCTCGACTCATGTCGGCGCAGGCGGATGGGATCCGAGACGAAATCGCCCTCGACCTCGAGCAGATCAGGACGGATTTCTACAAGATGGAGCCGCCGAATCCGGACCCCAAGGTTGACGGGACCTCCTCGCGCAACGCTGGCCAGGTCGTGGCGCGGCCGCGACCAGCGCCCTTGGCTTCGACAACGAAAACCGGGGGAAGGCACATAACATCTATGTCCCTCCTCCGGTCAGAGGTGCGCGCGATTCCGTTTTCTCTCCCAGAAATTTTTCTCCCCGTGATCCACATGCGATAGATACTGCTGAGTATTTCTCGTTTTCCATGCATCTGGAGATTCCCAAGTTCGATGGGTCGAATCCGAGACTGTGGCAGAACAGATGCGAAGACCAGTTCATGTTGTGGAGCACGCCTCCTCACAGATGGTTGTCTCTGGCTACAGCTCAATTCGAAGGTGCTGCAGCTCGGTGGCTTGAATCTATGCACAGGCGCATGCCAAATACCAACTGGTCAGAGTTCTGTGCTGCGTTACAGGGTCGTTTTGGGCGAAACCAGCACCAAACTCTGCTCAGGAAGCTGTTCCGAATTGCTCAAACAACTACTGTAGAAGACTATGTTGAACGCTTTGCAGAGTTGTATGATCAGTTGACAGCGTATGAAGATACACCCAACTCCTTGCATTACACCACCCGGTTCTTGGATGGGCTGAAACCTGGAGTAAGGATGGAAGTGGCATTGCAGAAACCCAAGGATTTAGATGCTGCGTATGAACTAGATCTGCTCCATGAGGAATTAGGAGAAACGTACTCGTCCACCTCAAGTTCTGCTCCAAGGAAATCGGGCACTGCTTCCAGTTATACCAGTTCGAGGGTTCAGAAACAGGATGACAGACGAAGCTCAGACTCTGCCAGTGATGTAGCTCAGGAAGACAAGTGTACAGCACTTAGAAATTACAGAAAATCCAAGGGCCTGTGTTTTGTGTGTGGAGAGAAATGGTCTAAGGATCATGTGTGCAAGGCCACAGTTCAACTGCATTTTGTTCAAGAGATGATAGAACAATTACAATCCAATTCCATTGAAGATTCTGACTGACAGTGAACAGCCTGAACAATCTTCTGTTCATTCCATCAGGTTATCAGCTGCAGCTATGGGAAAGGAACCAGAAGCTCCTGTTTTGCAATTGGAGGTTGAATTGCAGGGCCATACCTTTCAGTTTCTAGTTGACTCAGGCAGTACACACTCTTTCTTGGATTTGCAGCACAGTTCATTAGCAGGTGTCAATCCAATTAAAACAATCACAGTTACAGTAGCTGGTGGCTCAACAATTCAGTGTCAACAACAAATCAAAAATTGCGTGTGGCAGTCCAATGGTGCTAAATTCAATTCAGATTTCAAGTTGTTGCCCCTGCAAACTTATGATGGCATATTGGGGTTGGACTGGCTAGCTCAACACAGTCCCATGTATATTGACTGGGTTGAGAAATGGTTGTCTTTTAACAAGGAGGGGCAGACAGTCACTTTACATGGCATTGGTTCTGAAGAATGTGCTTACACCTGTGTTGCTATATCTGCACTTCAAACTGAAGGACAACCTGCTGTAACCCCAGAAATTCAATTGTTAGTAGAGGAATTTGCTAAGGTTTTTGAAACTCCTACTCAGTTGCCACCCAGAAGAGAGTGTGACCACAAAATCACTTTAATTCCAGGAGCTAGACCAGTCACAGTTAGACCTTACAGGATAGCACCACAGTTAAAGGATGAACTTGAAAAGCAAATTGCAGAAATGTTAAAGTCAGACATCATTAGACCAAGCAAAAGTCATTTTTCTTCTCCAGTGCTTCTAGTTAAGAAAAAGGGAGGGGAATGGAGATTAGTAGTGGACTACAAGATGTTAAATGCTATCACTGTAAAGGGGAAATTTCGAGTACCTGTGATTGATGAGCTTTTGGATGAACTATCTGGTGCTGCTTGGTTCACTAAATTGGATCTCAGGGCTGGTTACCATCAGATCAGATTAGCTGAGGGGGAGGAATATAAAACAACTTTCCAAACTCATCTTGGCCACTATGAGTTTACTGTTCTGGCCATGGGACTGAGTGAAGCTCCAGGAACATTCCAGGGGGCCTTGAACAACACCTTGTCCCCTGTTAACAGGAAGAATACCTTGGTTTTCTTTGATGACATTCTGATTTTTAGCAAGTCATATGAGGAGCACTTAAAACATGTTAGAGAAGTGCTGGTTTTGCTAAGAGCTGATCAATGGAAAATCAAAATGTCAAAGTGTGCTTTTGCTCAACAACAGATTGGTTATTTGGGGCATACCATAACTACTCAAGGAGTTGCAACAGATCCTAGCAAAATCCAAACAGTAGAGCAATGGCCTACTCCAACTAATGTCAAGGAAGTCAGAGGTTTCCTTGGGTTGAGTGGTTATTATAGGAAATTCATTCAACACTATGGAGTGATCAGCAAGCCCCTGACTAAACTGCTTAGGAAGGGAGTTCCATTTGTCTGGACTGAAATCACAGAAACAGCTTTTGTAACATTGAAGAAAGCATTGGTTGAAGCTCCAGTTTTAGCCCTCCCTCAGTATAACAAACCTTTTGTTATAGAAACCGATGCATGTGAGTTAGGCATTGGGGCTGTTCTAATGCAAGAAGGACACCCACTAGCTTATATCAGTAAAGCTTTAGGGCCCAAGAACAGAGCTCTTTCAGCTTATGAAAAGGAATATCTAGCTATCTTATTAGATGTTGATCATTGGAGACCTTACTTGCAGTTCCAAGAATTCACTATTAGAACTGACCAGAAGAGCCTTGTACACTTGCAAGATCAAAAATTGCACACTGTTTGGCAGCAGAAAGCATTGACCAAGCTCATGGGCCTGAACTATAACATTGTGTACAAAAAGGGAGTGGAAAACTCAGCTGCAGATGCTCTTTCTAGAAGGCCTCATTCCTTTCAATTATTTCACATTTCCAGATCCTATCTGGTGTGGTTGGAAGATGTAGTAGCTAGTTATTCTGCAGATGACAAGTCCACTGAACTGTTGCAAGCATTAGCTGTTAATCCCTCTGCTAAACCTAATTTCCAATTGATTCAAGGGTTGTTGAGATACAAAGGCTGCATTTGGGTGGGGAACAGTGTGGAACTGCATGACAAGATCTTCTCTGCCTTCCATGATAGTCCTATTGGTGGTCATTCTGGGTTTCCTATTACTTATCACAGAATACACTCCTTGTTCAGATGGACTGGTATGAAAAAGTTTATCAAGGACAAGGTGCAGTCCTGTCTAGTTTGTCAACAAGCTAAGCCTGAGAGAGTAAAGTATCCAGGGTTGTTATCTCCCTTGCCGGTTCCAAACAAAGCATGGGAGACTGTCACTATGGATTTCATTACTGGGCTGCCGCATTCACATCAGTTTGATTGCATTTTGGTGGTCATAGATAAGTTTACCAAATATGGTCATTTCATGCCTCTAAAACATCCTTTCTCCGCACAGAAGGTGGCTGAAATATTCCTTGACAATGTTTATAAACTGCATGGAATGCCAGAGTGCATTGTCTCAGACAGAGATCCTGTTTTTACAAGTAATTTTTGGCAAACCCTGACTCACAGGACTGGCACACAATTGAATATGAGTTCTGCCTACCATCCTGCTACTGATGGGCAAACCGAGCGAGTCAACCAACAAGTGGAATGCTACCTGAGAAGTTTCATCAGTTCTCATCCATCTAAGTGGAGCAAATGGTTATCAATGTGTGAATTCTGGTATAACACTAATTGGCATTCTGCTGTGGGCAAAACACCTTTTGAAGTGTTGTATGGCCACTCTCCAAGGTACTTTGGCATCTCTATTAGTGATACAGTAGCTCCAATGGACATACAACAATGGCTGCAGGACAGAGAAGTGGTGGTGGCTTCTGTCAAACAACATTTGTTTCGAGCCCAGCAACGAATGAAGCCCATGGCAGACAAGAAAAGAACTGAGAGAAGTTTTGAGGTTGGCGAACAAGTATTCCTCAAACTACAGCCTTATGTGCAGTCGTCGGTTGTGCATTGAGCTAACCACAAGCTGGCCTACAAGTACTATGGCCCTTACACTATTCTGGATAAAATTGGTGAAGTAGCCTACAAATTGCAATTACCTCCTGACAGCCGAGTCCACCCCGTTTTTCATGTCTCTCAACTGAAAAAGGTGGTCTTACCTAACTATCCGGTTGCTTGTAAGCTGCCGTCGTCTTTTGCTTCTCTACAGGTTCCGCAGCGTGTTCTTCGGCAGCGCGTGCGTCGACAAGGCAAGCGTAGAATTGCTCATGGTTTGATCCAGTGGAGCGGATTGTCTCCAGAGGAGGCGACCTGGGAAGACCTGGACTCTCTCCGTCAACAGTTTCCCCGCTCGGCGGCTTGGGGTCAAGCCGTTTCTCATAGGAGGGGGGGATGTCAGCAGCCCTGTTCCTGTTATCTCTGAAGATGCAACACCTGAACCTGAAGATGAGGACAGGTGTCCTGTAGCCGATTAGGATTGTGCCGACAAGAGCAAGGCGCCAGTTCCACTGGGCCCAAGGCCCAAGTCCAACCGGGCCAAAAGACTTCCCCAGTGGCTTGCTAGCCCAAAACTGGGCCCGCTGAGCGGGTGTACTGTTAAATAGCTACAGTAGTCCATCGTTTCACTTTGGCTAGGATTTGGACGGCTACGGTCGTGGCTCATTGTAACGGATAGAGGTGTGGGTGGCTGGGAGGAATCCTCATCTGAATTCAAATTCTTAGCTCGAATCCCCATGAAAATTCTTTCGATCCACTGACTACAAGAGAGATCCTCACATCCTGGCTCGGCCTCGCCGAGGACGCCGCGACCACCTTGCCCCGTCTCGGCCTGTGGCGGTGCTCAAAATCTACTGATTGCAGATTTTCCTTTTTTTTCAGTTAGTTGCTACTCCCTCCATAGTGTTAAAAAACGTGTTACATTAGGCTGGTCATAGTGGGGAGTAACTTAGACTAGTAACATGCATATGTTACTAGTCTATATTACCACCTTCATAGTGGGGAGTAACATGTATATAGTATCATGCAAGTCATCATTTATTAAGATGTAGACTCATTTTGCCTTGGGATGTGTTATGTTACAGTAACATATTATGTTACTCCAACTATCTCTCTCCTCATTGAATACATGCCATGTAAGCAAAAAAAATTGGGATGTGTTATGTTACTTGCTATGTTACTCCACTATGACCAGCCTTATGAGACGGAGGGAGTACATAGCAAGTGCGACAATAGAATTATTATCTCTGCTGCAGGGACCCACATGTCATGACTCTAGCACCTCTCTTCTTCCCCTTCCCCCACCACTGACCGACCGTAGGAATAGGATGCCTATTCTTCCCCTGCGGGCTGCGGCCTCGCCCATGAACAGCGCCGCCGGCCTCCGCATCTCCTGCGCCGTCACCCCCTTTGTCCTCGACGCGCCACCGCGTGCGCGAGCTCCCTCGGCCGCCGCTGGAATAGCCAATCCAAGCTAGCCGCATCAGCTCGACGCCTTTCGCCTTGTCCGACGACCTCCTCCCTCTCAACCGGCTCCGGGGGATGACTTGGAATGGATGGGAGGCGCAGAGGTCGGGCACGAAATCAGGTTAGCACTGCAATTACGCAGTCACAGCTCCTCGAATCAGTTCAAGTAGCATTCTCGTAATAAGTCGATTCAATGCTAATTACAGTGCAGCTTTCGGTCAGTCAACGTTTGGCGCCCCACATCACATGGCCTACTTCTCAAGGATTGCAGGAAGGAGCAGGAAGAAGAAAATTCTAGCACGGTTCGGTTTGCAAGGTTCGACGAATCTTGCATCTGGTCAAATATATCTGCTACGAATGTTCAAACATCTTGTTTGTGCTGGGCCATCAGACTGTACTCGGGACTGTCGGCCCTCAACACTCTTCATTCAGTCATTGATGAACAGTGCACGCGGTGCTTCAGACTTCAGATTTTTCTTCAGTCAATGATGCATGCTTGTGTGAAAACTGAAAGTGACATGACTTCCTTTTGAGCAGTACACGCGGTGCTTCGGGGAGTCAACTTCATAAATCCAGCCAAGCATTTGCGGCAGGCAAACCGTGCAATCATTTTCTTCAGAACAATCAACAATATCTGCAGACTATTTATCTGTGTGCGTTGGAGCTTCACCTACACTGAGCTGCACAGCATGAGCCTTCTCCTAGCCTTGGAGCTGCTACTCTTCCTGCTTGCCTTCCCACAAATTTCTAGTGCCTCAAATTCCACGCATTTGTCGCTGGATTGGCAAGCACAGGCACTTCTCCGATGGAAATCTAGCCTAAGCCGTTGATCCTATGCTCTGGACTCATGGAGAAAGGACATCAGCCCCTGTAACTGGGAAGGCGTTTCCTGCAGCAACGCTGTGTCTAGTGGCCGTGACCGGGATGTTCCTGCCCTAATTGTGAGGGAGATTTGGCTTCCGGATTATCGCCTTGTTGGCAGGTTGGACAGACTCCACTTTGCTGACTTGCCTCATCTTGTCTATCTGGACCTCAGTGGCAACTCACTATCGGGCCCAATCCCATCAAGTATCGGTGCTCTTGGGGAGCTGACATTCTTGAGACTATCCAGAAATGGCCTGAACGGATCTATCCCACCATCCATAGGTAAATGTCGAGAACTTACCTCGCTTGATCTCTCTTACAATCAAATAAATGGTTCCATCCCTTCGACCTTGTTGAGATTGATGTGTCTAACAACACTGACACTTGCATCTAATCAGCTTACTGGCCTATTACCACCCAAGTTAGGATCTCTTTCTCGTCTCTCAGGTCTGAATCTAAGTAACAATGAATTTTTAGGAAGCATTCCACCTCAGATAGGATATTGCCGCTCTTTATCATCGTTACTCGTATCAGATAACTTATTGACAGGACAGATACCGCAAGAACTTGGGTATCTTTCGAACCTGAATGAGCTAGATTTGAGTAGAAACAATTTAAGGGGTACCATCCCAGTCACTCTCTATAGGCTGAACCACCTTTTAAGAGTTAATTTATCATATAACAGTTTGGGTGGCAGAGTTCCGTCTGTCCCTGCATCCTGGATCTTACTTGACCATAATAAGGATTTATGCGGTGATTCCTTTGGCTTAATGCCGTGTGAAGCACCAAAGCTCGACATGGAACTCAAAAGCAGAAAACATTCACGTATGGTCCTTTTTGCTTTTTTTGCACCCTTTTCCTTTGCTTGCCTCTCAATAGCAAGCATCATGGTTGTTTGTTGGAGAAAAAAGTGTGTAAAAATTAAAAGCAAAAGAAAGTCTGGAGATGTACTTTCTATATGGAATTTCAACGGAAAGATCGCATTCGAAGACATACTAACTGCGACAGAAAATTTCGATGAGAAGTATTGCATTGGTGTTGGAGGCTATGGAAGTGTCTTCAGAGTTGAGCTCGAAAGCGGGGCTATCTTTGCTGTAAAGCTCCTGCATTCAATGGAAGAATTCAGCGACGGGGAAACATTTCATGCCGAGATTGAAGTATTGACAAAAATCAGGCACCGATGCATAGTCAAGCTGTATGGCTACTGTTCACATTCCCAATGCAAATTTCTCGTGTACGACCTTATTGAGAAGGGAAGCTTATCATCCATTTTGCATGATCAAGAGCTAACAAAAGAGCTGAACTGGGCAAACAGAATCGTTATAGTGACAGACATAGCTCAAGCTCTCACCTACTTGCATCATGATTGTGATGATCCTATTGTACACCGGGACATAAAAAGCAGCAACATTCTTCTGAACCGAGATTATAAAGCTTATGTCTCGGACTTTGGCATGGCGAGGAAGTTGAAGCATGGTTGCTCAAGCTGGAGCACTATCTTTGCGGGGACATGTGGCTATATAGCGCCAGGTACTCATCCAAGGTCTTAATCCATTTGTATCCTCCAATGAATATGAAAATGTGATTCAAAAAGAGAGAAACAGAAACTTATTATGTTTTGATATACTGTTTTTTCTTACAGAATTGTCATCTACCATGGTGTTGACCGAGAAGTGTGACGTGTACAGCTTTGGTGTGGTTGCACTGGAAGTTATGATGGGAAAGCACCCAGGTGATCTGCTCCTTCCGTTCTTCTGGCAAACAGAGCAGCTGGGAAAGTTCAAAGATATCCTGGATCGGCGCATCGCAGCACCGTCAACCATTGATGAGGAGAAGAATGTCATTTTGGTTGCCTTGGTGGCATTTTCTTGCCTGCAAGTCAAGCCCAAATCCCGGCCAACAATGCAGCAGGTATATCAGGCACTGACAAATAGAAACCGCCCAACGTTCATTCCCAGGCCCCTTCATGAAATCAGGCTACAAGATTTGCACGATTATTGTGGCACAATAAAGAATATATGAAGCTCCTGTGTTGGCAAAAATATATTGGCCCGTGTATTTCTATTTGTGTGTAGATTTCAAGGATGGAATGACTGGATAACAAGCAAAATACATCCTTTGTACGTTGACTCGGTATTTGTTTTTGTAATTTCAGTACCGGAAAATTGCAAGGTTTGCCAAAACTGGTGGATGAAAAATATATGTATTTCCCTAACCTTTGTCTCTTCTTATTCTAGATGGTTATGTTTGCAATTTTGAAAAGTGGATTCGTGCATCAATGTTTGTAAAGGGGAATAGATACAGTATGTTTTAGTAGAAGTTATGCAACAGGCTGGATGTTTAACAGACAAAAGTTGAAACAACGGAATCTTTTCAGCCTAGGATTTACAACTGCGAGGAGCCCATGTACATATGCGCATAGAACTCTGAACTTATTCATTCAGGTCAGCTTTACTTGATCAAGTATATTGACAGGTACAGCTGCTTCCTTTGTGATAAAACATGAACTCAAAATTACTCCGCGCACTTTGATTCATGCTGAATTGCGCTATAGCTGTAGGTATGTGAAGTTAACTGAAGTTAATGTCCATCCTTTCTATGGGTGTCCATGCTCTCTTTTTTCTTTGTGAAGTTAACTGAAGTTAATTTCCAGCAAGGAAATGCAGTCACATAGTGAAGAAGGTCTACTGGTTGAAATAGAAAGAACAAGATCATGTGCTATCTGGCAGTACCATTGTACGTATATTTGTATCATGTGCGGCGCTATATATGTTTCATCAATATATGTTCGAAGCTGGAGGTCGCAAGGGGGATGCTGGACGCTGAGCTGCCTGTCCAATGCACCATTGGTACGGTGGATCTGAGAAGGTGGATACAAAGTAGTCTGTGGTAATCGACATGCTTATGATGGAGCGGTCATTGGATCCATGAAACTTGCCTTTTGATGGATGCATGTGCCATCATCATTGTGATGTTTTCACTTTAAACTGTCCAGTAGTGGCGGAGCTTGGCCCAGGAAGCTGGGCGGGCCGGCTGTAGGAAATAACCATAAGGATTGTTTTCATTGCCCCAAAATACGTATACACTGCAGAAAATGGCATGGGCTGGGCGGGCCATGGCCCATCCAGCCTTGCCGTAGCTCCGCCACTGCTGTCCAGTACTAAGAATAGATTTGAAAGGATTTGTGTAGATTTTATTCATAAATGAAGCAACATTTCGAGTTTGGAAAATGAGCCTATGTAATGATTTGCTCTGTTTTGTTTGACTGGCATTTGGTGGGAAGGTTTGGATGATTGTTCTGTACTTAACTGTTTTTTTCCTGTTGAAAGTATGTAACCATTCAGTTTGGGGATGGCTGTGTTAGCTCATGTGCTATGGTGCATATGCTCATGGATGAACATAAATTCAAAACAAATAGTAGGTTATTAGCCTACCAAAAAAGGCTTATAATTTGGGACAGAGGAAATAGTAAATAAATTTTAAAAATTCGATTTTTGTTCGTAGATGTTCTTGTTAGTGTAACAAGTGTGCTTGACAATTTTCATGCGAAACGCGATAGCAATGCTTCGTTGGTCAAAAAAACAAAATTGTGTGTAACATTTGGTGTTTGACCTTTTTTAACAGGTCAAAACGCTTAGGCTCCCCCCCTAAACATTTGCAGATACCATTTGAGTGTGACAATGAACACTTCTGCTTATTTTTAATATTTTTGACATTTGAAGAAGCATTTTTGATGCGCGGGAACATATGCTCCCAAGAGTCAGAATTGTATTTCTGGTCAGTTGTGTTTATCGTTGCCCAAAGCCATCTTGGAGAAGGATGTCATGGCACTAAGGCAACCTCCGGGGACATCTCATCATATCATATGCCCCCGGTTCGTGAAACCCTTCCCTCCCCGTGCCGCCACCTGCGAGGCGGCCAGCGAGGGCCCCTAGATCCGATCGCCGCGAGCCTCCCCTCCTTCTCCCTCCTCCCTCGCCGCTGCCAGGGGGCGCGGCCGGGCGAAGCCCGACCGGCGCCGGCGCCGGCAGGGCCTGTTCTTCCCCCGGCGCGACGGGGCGGTGCGGGCCGCTTCTCCGGGTGCAGGCGCGGTGCGGACGCGGGGCACCGCGGCGTGGCAGCGCGCGGCCTCCTGGCGGGCGCGACGCGGCGTGGACGGCTGCGCGGTGGTGTGCGCCTCGCCGTGGCGGCCAGATCGGCCCGACAGGCGGCGCGGGCTGCGGGCGGCATGGGCGGCGGCCGGGGTCTGGCTTCGGGCCCCCGGCGGCTGCGTTGGTTCCTCTCCATTGCGGGCGTGCGGTGGTGGTGTGGCTCGGTCGGTGGCAGTCCGGCGACCTGTTGGTGGTGGCCGGCGGTGCGCGTGGTGGTGGTGCTTCCACTTGGCGGCTCTCTGTGCCGGGAGGCAGGGGAGCGGCTTGGACAGGGGCAGCGGCGTCGATGGCGTGCCGGCTGCAGCGCGAAGGCGGGAACTTTATGGGCCTCGGAGATCCCGGCTGGGCCTGTGCGGCCACGGGCCTGGTATGTTCCTGCTATTGCGTCCGGTCAGCTACCGTCTTCGACGGTGGAGGTAGGGCCCTCCCGCGTGCCGACGGTGCTGCTGCCCTAGTCTCGGCTCCTCTCCTTCTTTGTGCAGACCATGTTTCACGGTGCCGTGGTGAGACGGCGTGGGAAGCTTCATGACCGGGTTGGCACAGGGTGAGGGTTTGTTTGGTGGCGAGCTCTGGAGTGCCTGAGGTGGAGGTTGGGATCGGGAGAAATCCCTGTTGGCTTGGCCGACACCGACGCGGTGGCGCTTGTGGGTACCGCCTGACCTTCCTGAAAGGCGTCGGGGCTACCCTTCCTATCTCCTCACAGCGTACCGGGGGAAACCCTTGGCAGCAACGTCGTCATCATCGCGTCCCTTCTTGGAGGTGCTGATTGGTACCGGCGCTTCGAAGGCTCGGAGCTTGGTGGGCGATCTCCGGTGGGTGCAGCGGCCACGAGGCTTCTTCGTTTTTTGTCGATCCGCCGTTGTTGGTATTAATTTCTCTTGTTTTTTCTCTTTCTTTTCTTTTGGACGTGACTGTGCTGCTTTCGCCCCAGCACCTATCATTGGATGTATCGGTTGGTTGCTTTGTATACAAAGCGGGGGAAACCCTTTTTCGGTATCATACGCCCCCTGTGAGTTGCGTGATTGATCATATGCCCTAATTTAGTTCGCCACAGATCATATGCTCTTGTGTTCTACTTCCTCCATTCACAATTATAAGATGTTTTGGATATTTTAATATGAACAACGTACAGATTAAAATGAGTGAATTAACACACTTAAACGATACATTCAAATCTAAAAAAGGTTGGAATCCAAACGATATTTTACATCTCTTTACAGAGAGAGTAGTATTTACTTAAACCATTCCAGAATCTGATCCTAGTAACGCCACACGAAGCAGTTCTGCAAATGAGTTCAACGTATGGACAGGACATCTATATTTGGTGAAAAGCATGAGAAAGCAGCAATGGTCGTATCCTGTGAGGGCTAGATATGGTGGTGGCGGAGGCGGCGGTCTCCGTTGGTCATCACGGCGGCCCTCGACCACCCTGACAAAAAGATCAAATGGCGTAGCGATGCAAATGAAGGCCCGGCGGCTGCAACGCAATAGGCGATTGCTGACAGTGTTAAGAGAATGTTCTTCTAGCTGAGAGCAGCGGCTATCACACGAGGAGATTCATACAAATGAGCGAGAGGCGCGTTGGTGGTTATACGCCGGTGCTGGCTTCGATGGTATGCTGGATGATGCAGTATGACTTGCACCGGTATGGAGTGACAGCGTCTAGTTCCGCACCGAGACATGGACGGCCACCTGACACCCATGGTGGTGTCTAGGTGGAAGCCGTCCCACCAATTTTCCAGTGCCTTCTTGGCCTTGCATGGAGTATCGACAGATGACTATAAATCAATCGGTGATCAAGATGCCGACTGAAACGTCACTTCATCCGAGGTGAAAACTCTTTTACTGGCCTTTAATGATCGGGCTCGGCAACGAAGATCCTATGTCACTATCTTGTTGAAGGCGTTATCTATTTGTTGTGGTGCTGGTCTTCATTGGCCGGACAGCAACCAGGATGAAAATCCTTGTGCAGACTGTCTTCGGCCGGACATGGTGACGATGGTGTGAGGACAATTATTCCTTCTTGGAGGTGTTGTTGTTGTGGAAGAAGTTGACATAGTCTTTGGTGTTTCTTTCATAGCTTGTGACAATTTGACTATGGTTCACTTTGTTTTGTACTCCCCTTAATAATTAATAAATATGGTTGTATGCCGCAAATTAATGCAGAGGCCGGGGTTTCAACCTTCTTTTCGGAGAAAAAACAGCATATATATCACATGATTAAAACATGTGGTTAAGGATTAATAGCATTAACAAATACTATTGTTATCTAACCAGCGAAAGTCATCTTCTGCTCACGTAATGAGTCATGATGAACAGTAAAATCTGAAAAAAAAAATCAAACAATATTTTTTTTGTGACAAACTTTAACAAATGTTTCCAGTGCTTATAAAATTTCATCATAAAATGACATCTGTGGAAGTCGTGGCAAAAAAAATTGATGCTCCAAAAGAGATTTCAAGATAAAATTTTGCGAGCTCTAAAAAAAATCAGAATTTTTTCAAATATTTTTATTTTACTATTCACCTTAGCTCATTTGAACTTGAGCTCAGAAACAACATGCCAGGACTAATTAGTCCAGCATTGGGGAGCGGCGCATGGCATGGTACGCCTCCTTCTCTTCTGACCCGCAGATGAGGCAGGTGATATCAAACTTCATCTTCCCCTTCTTTTTATCCAGTTTATTAGCTGCCAGGTTCCGGCCTAATTTTCAAGCGAAATTTCTCACTTTCTGCGACACCAGCATATGCATACAAGGTCCTAGGCTTGAGCGAGAGTTGTCTGGCCGAGTGCTTGTAGCTCCCATGTCCAGAGTGTGCATATGTTATTCCAGAGCCAAACGATACACATTTCTCACAGAAAAAAATCCACGAATATCCCTGTGCCATGCAGCAAAATCCTCCTTGATCCGGCCTTAAAGCTTGATGCTGTCAGTTGGAAAAAAATGGTGTGAAAATACAATAGGCAAAGTTTATCGGCAATCTCTATCTCTAGCTAATAATAAAGCCATTACTGTCCCCCACAAAAAAAAAGCCATTAGTGCTTCTGGTCGTCCGTCTAAACATTGCCCCTGAAATTGCTATAAATTACCTACTAGGCCACCCGTAAGTGAAGAAAACAATTCAGTTTTTTTTTTAAATCACCTTGGAGTTTGGTTCTTATACCGTGATGTCCTCATATTTCACAGGCACACAAGTGCTGTAATGGGGATTCCACCCACGACACCAGGGTTCGATCCTAGTAGTCTGCTTTTCCTTTCCTTTTTCTCCTCCTCGCCGCACGCGTTCATGGGCCGGTCCATGTGCGCGGTGTGACACCCTGTTTTTTCATATTTTTTTTGTTTTTTCATTTTTTTTCGCATTTGGGTTTTTATTTTTGCTTCTTTAAATTAATTCAGCATTTCCAAAAATCGAAATTTCAAAAAATTACGATGTTTGAAATAAAATCGACAAATTATAAATGTTCGTGAATTCAAAAAATGCTCGGGAAACCAAAAAATGTTCATGATTTTAGAAAACTGTTCGCATATTCTAAAAACATCATGACTTTGAAATCAATGCTGATGCAGAGGCCGGAGGTCCGTTTCTAAAAAAAGACTTTGAAATCAATGCTCGCAAAATAAAAATGTTTATAACTTTTAAAAATGATCATGTATTCAAATCATATTAGGGAATTTAAAAAAAAAGCCAAATTTTAAAAACTGTTCACAAAAACTCAAGCAGGTTCATTTAAACAGATCTGTACATAATGAATAAAACAAACTGTCACTTACATAGAGGGTTTTTTAGGGGATTTGTAGAGGCCATTTTATGTTTTTATTTAGTCCAATGTGTCGGGTAGAAAAGAGATTCCCGTGTTCCGTACAGCGTTGAGCCCCCAAAAAATTGACACAACTTTCTACGGGTTAGTTTCTGTAAGCTATATGAAAGTGACCAAATGTCTAATTTGCCTCTATACATAGCTATGTTTATTCTGCTAGCACAGTTTTACTGATCATGGAAAACACCGCGACGCTTGGTCAAGGCGAGACACATCATTTATCAGTCTAGCACAGGCAGCGTCCATCAATGCAGTTTGTTCAACCAAAAAATATTTCGTTGTGACGCCTTAGGAAATCAAGTCGTGATGAGACCATCACATTTTTACTTTTTGAAATGACTTTCTAAAAACATGATACAAATATTTGAAAAAAGTCCTTATCTCATCCTGACATAATCTGATTTTTTCTCCCATTGCAATGCACGGGCATATTTGCGACTTAAATATAAGAGTCGAAAAAAAGGCACGTAAGAGTTGAAAATAAAAACATGAACGCAGGGTTCGAAACTACAAAAAGCCATCTTTGCTAGTTATATATAAGAGTCGGAAAAAAAGGCACGTAAGAGTTGAAAAAAAGCATAGACGCATGGTTCAAAACTACAAAAAAAGTCATGTGCAGAGGTCGGAGGTCCTTTTCTAAAAAAAGACTTTGAAATCAATGCTTGCAAAATAAAAATGTTTATAATTTTTTTTAAATGATCATGTATTCAAATCATATTAGGGAATTAAAAAAAAGCCAAATTTTAGAAACTGTTCACAAAAACTCAAGCAGGTTCATTTAAACAGATCTGTACATAATGAATAAAACAAACTGTCACTTACATAGAGGGTTTTTTAGGGGATTTGTAGAGGCCATTTTATGTTTTTATTTAGTCCAGTGTGTCGGGTAGAAAAGAGATTCCCGTGTTCCGTACAGCGTTGAGCCCCCAAAAAATTGACACAACTTTCTACGGGTTAGTTTCTGTAAGCTATATGAAAGTGACCAAATGTCTAATTTGCCTCTATACATAGCTAATGTTTATTCTGCTAGCACAGTTTTACTGATCATGGAAAACACCGCGACGCTTGGTCAAGGCGAGACACATCATTTATCAGTCTAGCACAGGCAGCGTCCATCAATGCAGTTTGCTCAACCCAAAAATATTTCGTTGTGACGCCTTAGGAAATCAAGTCGTGATGAGACCATCACATTTTTAGTTTTTGAAATGACTTTCTAAAAACATGATACAAATATTTGAAAAAAGTCCTTATCTCATCCTGACATAATCTGATTTTTTTTCTCCCATTGCAACGCACGGGCATATTTGCGACTTAAATATAAGAGTCGAAAAAAAGGCACGTAAGAGTTGAAAATAAAAACATGAACGCAGGGTTCGAAACTACAAAAGGCCATCTTTGCTAGTTATATATAAGAGTCAGAAAAAAAGGCACGTAAGAGTTGAAAAAAAGCATAGACGCATGGTTCAAAACTACAAAAAAAGCCATGTGCAGAGGCCGGAGGTCCTTTTCTAAAAAAAGACTTTGAAATCAGTGCTCGCGAACTAAAAATGTTTATAATTTTTATAAAATGATCATGTATTCAAATCATATTAGGGAATTTAAAAAAAAGCCAAATTTTAAAAACTGTTCACAAAAACTCAAGCAGGTTCATTTAAACAGATCTGTACATAATGAATAAAACAAACTGTCACTTACATAGATGGTTTTTTAGGGGATTTGTAGAGGCCGTTTTATGTTTTTATTTAGTCCAGTGTGTCGGGTAGAAAAGAGATTCCCGTGTTCCATACAGCGTTGAGCCCCCAAAAAATTGACACAACTTTCTACGGGTTAGTTTCTGTAAGCTATATGAAAGTGACCAAATGTCTAATTTGCCTCTATACTTAGCTATGTTTATTCTGCTAGCACAGTTTTACTGATCATGGAAAACACCGCGACGCTTGGTCAAGGCGAGACACATCATTTATCAGTCTAGCACAGGCAGCGTCCATCAATGCAGTTTGCTCAACCAAAAAATATTTCGTTGTGACGCCTTAGGAAATCAAGTCGTGATGAGACCATCACATTTTTAGTTTTTGAAATGACTTTCTAAAAACATGATACAAATATTTGAAAAAAGTCCTCATCTCATCCTGACATAATCTGATTTTTTTTCTCCCATTGCAACGCACGGGCATACTTGCGACTTAAATATAAGAGTCGAAAAAAAGGCACGTAAGAGTTGAAAATAAAAACATACACGCAGGGTTCAAAACTACAAAATTGACACAACTTTCTACGGGTTAGTTTCTGTAAGCTATATGAAAGTGACCAAATGTCTAATTTGCCTCTATACTTAGCTATGTTTATTCTGCTAGCACAGTTTTACTGATCATGGAAAACACCGCGACGCTTGGTCAAGGCGAGACACATCATTTATCAGTCTAGCACAGGCAGCGTCCATCAATGCAGTTTGCTCAACCAAAAAATATTTCGTTGTGACGCCTTAGGAAATCAAGTCGTGATGAGACCATCACATTTTTAGTTTTTGAAATGACTTTCTAAAAACATGATACAAATATTTGAAAAAAGTCCTCATCTCATCCTGACATAATCTGATTTTTTTCTCCCATTGCAACGCACGGGCATACTTGCGACTTAAATATAAGAGTCGAAAAAAAGGCACGTAAGAGTTGAAAATAAAAACATACACGCAGGGTTCAAAACACCGCGACGCTTGGTCAAGGCGAGACACATCATTTATCAGTCTAGCACAGGCAGCGTCCATCAATGCAGTTTGCTCAACCAAAAAATATTTCGTTGTGACGCCTTAGGAAATCAAGTCGTGATGAGACCATCACATTTTTAGTTTTTGAAATGACTTTCTAAAAACATGATACAAATATTTGAAAAAAGTCCTCATCTCATCCTGACATAATCTGATTTTTTTCTCCCATTGCAACGCACGGGCATACTTGCGACTTAAATATAAGAGTCGAAAAAAAGGCACGTAAGAGTTGAAAATAAAAACATACACGCAGGGTTCAAAACTACAAAAGGCCATGTGCCTTGGGGATTTTTCTCTTCCATGGGTACATGGTCTTTTTCTCTTCGTGTGTGGGCACGGGCCTTGGGGATTTATCGGCTCTGACCTCCTTTTCTTTTTATTGGGCACTAAGGCCTTTTTACTTTTTTTTGGGGCACTAAGGCCTCTTTACTCTTTTTGTCGGCTATAAGGCCTCTCTTTTTTTTCTCAACCGGTTGTCCCTGTGGAAGTGATACCATGATAGCCAACGCAGTATATAAACTGGAGGTGCCGTCCCACGACGGGCGATGTGGGACAAATCAAACATGCGATCTGCGAACCGTGCGGTCTCGCCCGCATGGGCCGGCTCGCGTACGAGGCCCAACCGAGGCGCACGTGAAATAAAAAGTCACTTATTTACGTACGCACGGTACCCTGAAAAAAAAAACCGTACGCACGGGAAGCCGGCCGAGAGATCGAACGCCCGACCTCGCATTATCCATTCGTAATATTGACTTGCTATCCATTCGTTTCAAAACATATCATTTTCCAAGACTGTCTGGCCCAAAAAAGAACATGTCTGGCCCCATGCATGCCTACGTCCCGTCGGCCATCGCTCTCCAGCGAAAGCACATCTCCGCCGTCTTCCACCTCTGCAAACACTCCCCAACTAAGCTCTAGGCCATTAGCAGAGAAACTGGTGCAGACTGTGAGAACAATCTTCTTCTCACTGTTGTTGGAAGATAGCACTTTCGGCATTGGCCCCCTATACTTGTCACAACCTCAAACTTTTTTCACGAATACGCAAATACGCAAAGTTTGCGTATCATTCCATTGATAAAAAAGGTTTAAGCAACTACAGAATATGGTACACGTAATAGGCGTGAACATGGTATCCAGAGCAGAGAGATATGGGATGCTCAACCCAAACAGAGAAAACACAGCTAAACTCGCCATCCCGAGAAGCAGCCTAGACCAACAACAAGACAACCACCAACAACAAGACAACCAACGTCTCCAGATCCAAAACCGAGGACGCCGCAAGCAAACAAGACAACGCCTTCACGAAGAAGAACGACGCCGAGACGCCGTCGCTGTCCAATCCAGAGAACCGGACATAGGGTTTTCCCTGATGCTCGAAGAAGCACACAGATAACGGTCGTAGCAGTGCCTCCAAGAAGGGGACGACACCCGCTGTTGTCGCCGCCGCCAGCAAAGGATGCATGGATTTCACCCTGGCCAGATTCTAAGCAATCCCAAGCCGTTGGAGCACAAATCGAAGAATAGGAAGTCGAGCATAGGCCGAAACCACGACGACAGGAAATGGGAGCCACGCCCGCCGCCGGATGCTAGAGCAACGGAGCAGCGAAGGGACACGCGGGATATGGAGGAGGGCAGCTGGGCGAAAAGAGAAGTGGTGAGCGATGTGATGCTGGCCGGAGGCCCAGACGAGCCAGAGTCCGGAGGGAAGTTCAAAACCTGGTCACTGGGACCGGAGCAGCAAGGACGTCGGCGACCCTAAGGAGCAGGAAGGGGACGCGGCTCCCGGAGTGCACCGGAATCAAAGACGCGCCGGGATGGACGACCAACGAAGGGCACCGACAAGGTGGGGGTGCGGAGGCGCAAGGCGTCTGTGAGCCGAAGGAACCGGAAGGAGTGCAGCTCCCACAGCTCGCCGAACCCGAAGCCGCCCCGGACAGCCATGGAGGCAGGAGGGGACGCAGGTCCGTGGCCGCCGAGCAGGAATCGCCCTTGCCAGGGTGAGGGAGGTGGTGTTGTGCTGTTGAAGGGGAACGCGCGTGTAGCCAAGGTCCCGGCCGGCATGCTGCAGGAGGTGGCCGCCGCCGCCAGGCACCACCACGGCTCCATGGTTGTCGCCTAAGGGGGGACGCGACCCAAGCTCGACTTGGGGGGAGGGATGGAGCCGCACCACGGGGGCGGAGGGCGGAGAACGTCGGAGTCGAACGGGAAGCGCAACTCCAAATCCTGGCAGTATGGTTGGGGCCAAGTGGGCGCCACGGCATCACAGCCATGGGCGGGAGGCCCCGCCGCCGCCACGACACAGGCTTCGCCTGGAGGTGGCCTTCGGCAGCGGCGAGAGGGTAGAGGGGTCGGCGGCGTGTTGTGGGGGAAGCCGCCCATGCCTCCTAGGGTTAGGCGACGCGGGGGCGAGGGAAGGAAAGTGTCAGGGGCGAGGGGGGGCAAAAAAAACCCTTCACAGCCTCAAACTCGCTAAACCCAAAATCACCCCACCCTAATGAACCCAGTTAAACTGGTTTTTAGTCCAGTTTTCTTCAAAACAACTCCACGTGACATCCAACATCTCACCGATTCTGCAATCTCTTGCCTACGGCTCGCCGCCGGAGTTGGCTCCAGAGGTGAGGAAGTGCCGCCGTGAGGGCCGGGCGTATGTATGAGCACCAGCGGCAGCAAGTTGCCTCTTAACTAGGGCATGCGCTGGAGAGAATCATGGCTGGGAGAGAGAAGGAAACAAAATAGGAGAGAGAGAGATAGAGGAGAAACAAGAAAAGAGAACCAAGATCAAAATCGGTCTAAGCAGGTTAGGGGGGGGGGGTTGATTTAGACGATTAAGCAAGTTCGAGGTTGTGGTTTGGACCAACTGCACTGTAGGCCATTAGCGGAGAAACTGGTGCAAACTACGAGAATCATCTTCTTCTCATCATAGCAGTACTTCTAATTCATTGTTGAAAAACAGTTCTCGGATGATGGACAGAATATCATCATACTATTTTATCTCATGATAACCCATGTGTATTTAGCTATGTAGTTAAGTTTACAATCACGGTCTTCGCAAAAAAAAAGTTTACAATCACGGATATTCGCAAAAAAAAAAACAAGTTTACATTACGGAAGTCGGTCTTATGCTCGTGGTAAATTTGCAATTTACATCAACTTTGTTTTCCTACGCAGCTCCCCCGTCTCGTCCTCTGTTCCTCTCCAGCGGAGCGGCGGTGCAACCACTCCGGCGGGCGGCGGCGTTGCACGGCGACTCCAGCGGCCCCGGAGGCGCGGAGACCCCAGCCACCAGGAAGCAACCGCAGGCGGCTCGGCTACTCCGGCACTACGGGCGCCGCTATTGCCCCAGCACCACGGGCCCGCCGGCGAATCTGGTGCCGTACCTCCGGCGACTAGGTAACTGATTCTATCTACCGATTGCGTTTGTGCTTTCTATTTCGCTCCAGCTTTGGCTCCCTCCGCTAACCCTAGCTTTGCACTCGTATCCGTTCCGGGCCGGCGTGCACAAAGGGACTCCCTTTGAGGCTCTGGCTGGATGTGCACAAATGTGGACGAGAAAAGTTCATCCTGAAGCAGTCAGCGACATCTCTGAATCCGGGCAAATATTTAGTGGAATGCCCAACGAATGGAGGGATATGGAGGTTACTTCTCTGTTCTTTAATGTTCAGAGTCAACAAGAAACTTACTGAATTCTGTATGTCATATGATTTTCCTGTTGTCTGCTTCAAGCAACTTACTGAATTCAGTATGTTTGGACAGGTGAAAGACTGGCGTTCCTTCATGTGGCTGGACAAGTAGTTGGGCATGGTCGACGAAATTTGGATGATAAATGTGCTCATCATGGGCAATGCGGCTGCTCGTAGCTTTCACGAGAAATGCAGCGACGCATATATGCTACAAGCGCTGAAATTGATGCTACAATAGCTCAACTCTATGCTATTAGGATTGAGACTGCAGCACTGGATCGACGTATCGAGAAGTTGGCCTACCAAAATGCAAAGCTTCAGGTTTTAGTGTACTTTCTTTTCGTCATTCTTCTTCTAGTGTTGCTAGCGAAGTGGAATATCCGCGCCGTTGATCGTGGTCGCCATCCTGTATGACACGGTGCTCGGTCTGTCAAATGGGACGAACATGTCGGGCTGGTTGGTTCTGTTGAGATATGTAGAGTTTGGAGAATTTGCAAATTTACCAAGGGGCAAGACCTTCATTTCACGTGGTATTAGTAGGCTCAGAATTTTGAAATTATTCAAGTAATTAGACAGGGCAAATGACCAAGAAGGCAAAGAAAACAAGGGCATATGATCTATGGCGAACTAAATTAGGGCATACAATCCCGGAGGCGGACTAGGAGCACACGGCGACGAACCCCACCAAAATCAAAGCCACTCGTGGATAGTTTGGGGATCAATGCAAGTTTTTGTTTATTTGGCAGCGAAATTGCAATACTACGTACTTGTGCATATGCCAATAGTAAAGAGCTGTCCACACTCATTTAATTCGAGTCAATGTGTCTGAGAAACATAGCAAAAATTTCAACGGAGCATTGAATGGCAAAGACTTTGGGTACACATCAATTTAATAGAAATAACTAGGATGAATCACGGTAAACAGTAAAGATATAAATTGTCTCTTTCATTGATGGCCTAGCAATTTCGTTTGTGTCTATATGTTGGCATACATTAGTTTTAATTGCGCCGATTAATTGCACCTTTCTCAAATATTATTATTAGTATGATTAAATCTTAGCTTTTTTAGAATAGAATATTTTATGAGATTTAAAAAAAAACTAATATTACTATCAAAAAGTTTCTAGAATTATTACCACGACATTCTCAGTTTTTCACTTAAGATAAAAAACAGCATGCAATATGTTGGAAAATCTCGCAGATTTATTTACATAATTTCCTAGAAATTAGTATTAAAAGAAGTTTCGGAGTAAATTATGTACGGGCACATGAAGTTGTGTTGGATATCAACCAACTTACATGCATGGAAGTCCTGCCTTGGTCCCACGTGCATGCATGCACTTTCTGAACAAAATTTACTATTGGTTCACTACTACTTAGCGTGTCGAGCGTGTCTGGATAGATAGACCAACAAAGTCACTGCTCGTACCACTTGTCAGGACAGTTTCTGAAGAAAAGTTACTCATGGTTGTTGGGCGCTGGCAGGTGAGAATGACATGTCAGAACAGGAATGCACGTTATAGTTCATATGATACGAAAACTGCTGGGTAATTGTACCTGGCAAAATTCATCCAATACATGTGACCGTAATATAGTGGTTGGGATCCCGAGGCAATTGAATGGATAAGGCCGGTTGTAATGGGGAGTATCATATACTAGTATCATGCATATGATACTAGTATATGATACTACCTCCCTAATGCATAGTATCATATATTAGTATCATGTAGTACTCTATTTATTAACATGCATGACACAAGATAGCTTAGCATTTAATATGATACGGTATCATGATATGATACTACACCCTCTCTTTCTTCATTTAATGCTATGACACATCATCAAAATTGCCTAGTTGGCATGCATGATACTACCTATGATACTACCATTACGACCAGCCTAAGATTCCAGTGGGCATAGTCGTCGTGTGCTCCTAGGCATTTTCGATACAATCCCCTGCAAAAATAAAATAATATAAGGGCATATGATCAAATCTCCCTGAAGGCTTCCGCGTCCTTATCCCAGATGGCTTTGGGTAAAGATAAATGCAGTGGCAAAATAAGCAACAAACTGACCGATTCCATACTCACAACAAAAAAAAGAGTAAATCGGTACTGCTGCAAATATTAACAAGCTAATTGTCAAATCAAAATGTTGCTTCATTTATTAACAAACATTGTTGTTACAGGGCTCTTCTAAGTTCAAACATATCGATCTGGACATTTGGTCAGTGAGGACCCCTAGTTTCCTATTTATTGAAATGCAAGCTCTAATGCCACTTACATAGTTGTATTGTCTTATTGTTCGAGTTTTTTCGTTTCCAGATTCTCGCTGATCTCATTCATTTGACAAGCCAAACGATGAGAGTGCTCTAAAATTGATGAATGCTTCTGCTTCTCTGATGATGGAGCATCATCTTTGGCTATGGTTTTAGCAACTAGTACAGGTAGGATATACCCCGTCAGGATCACTGTTTTTGCAAGGAGAAAACTATGAAGGAGACATGTGTTTCCGCATGGCACAAATTTCCCTCTTCTCATCAGCAGAAGTTATTCTATTGAATTTATTGGAATGATAAGATATCTTCTTAAAACCATAATTTGTTAACCATCCAATGAAGCTGTAAATGTGAACCTGGGACTCTTAATTTAAGCAGGTGTTTTTATTGTTGTTGGATGGCAAACCTGTGCATTTGTTGCAAATGATCATATTTATTTTTTGTTATTGTCGCAGCTTTGTGTTCCAGGAGAACACTGAAATATATCAGAGAGATGAGAGGTACTTATTTAGTTTTATGAATTTCTACAGTATGTGTTTTCAACTGGTCAAGCCTTTGATAAGATATGCAACTTCTTATGCAGATTAAACCTTTCTTCATGTTCATGTTTCACTTATTTTTACATGATGAACTGGAAAGCAAATAAAGAACTAGTGTAGCCACCACAGTTTGAAGCAGAGGTTCTATGTTACTCAAAGCCAAAGATGATTATTTGTCATGGAGACAAGCAGAATGTGAGTTATTCCTCCTAAAAGAGCACATCTTCAACAAATCGGAAGTATTTTGGAACTTGTCAACCGGCAAGTAATATCTGAATTTAGTAGTTCAACTTCAGCAGTACGCATGCTTTAAATTTATTGCTTGTTTAGCAGTATGCCGTGACGAATACTTATTAATGCCAATGTCCCCTTTTCTTAATGGTATCCTGTTGCAAGGGCTTGACTGTTCTAGTAGTTAGAACATACCCATAAGAAAATGAGTTGACTCCCTGCACATGCTAATTCACAGGCCACAACAGAAACCAGTACAACACATGCTTTTGGATACTGGTGAAGTCCGGAAAAGGTGAAGGTGAAGACGAAGCTCATGGATACTGAAGGTCTTATGTCAACATCTACATGATCTAATATCCCATTCATTTCTTCTGTTATCTACATTCTCTAACTGTAGTGTTTTCTCTGAAGGGAACATTATCAACGGACAAGAACGATTTGCTCTTTCAGTGGTTTCGGATGAACTACAACAACGATCCGGAGATGTTCCAGAAGGGTTCGTGTACTTGCCAGCAAAAGGTATTCTGGCCATCATCCAAGAGATTTTTTTCAACAACAATGAGAAGAACTTGCTTAATGGTCTACAGTGCAGGCGGTCCAAACCACAACCTCGAACTTGCTTAACCGTCTAAATCACCCCCTAACCTGCTTAGACCGATTTTGATCTCGGTTCTCTTTTCTTCTTTCTCTTATCCCTCTCTCTGCCAGCCATGATTCGCTCCAGCCCATGCCCTGGTTAAGAGGCAACTTGCTGCCGCTGGTGCTCATACATCCGCCTGTCGTGAGCGGCGGCACTTCCTCACCTCTCCCACTCATCCTCGCACACCATGCCGCCACTGCTCCTGCGTTTGGTGACGTCGGCCCGCTGCTGCTCGCCGCTCATGGTTGTGCTTTCCCAGCTCTCTTGCTCGTCTGAACTCCCTGACCTGCTCTTCCCACCGGCTCCGAGCTCCTGGTATTTCATCCTTCAACCCGCTGCTACCACTACATCTCCTGTGTTGGATGTCATGTGGAGTTGTTTTGAAGAAAACTGGACTAAAAAACAGTTTAACTGGGCTCATTAGGGGTGGGGTGGGGGTTTAGCGAGTTTGAGGTTGTGACAACTCAAGTATAGGGGGCCAATAAGAGTGCAGTTTTTTTTTAGAGAAAAGGCATCGGCCGAGCCCGAGAGAGGGCTCGAACCTAGCCCGGCTTTGAATTAACAAAGCCATCAACCGGCCAGGATTACAAGGAACGATATACAAAGAAAAGGAAACAAGCGAAGCGGAGATACATAGTGATAACAAGTAACCAAACTAAGGCTACAGGAGGACGACAACTCCGGTTTAGTATTGTGCCGCTGACTGCAACCACACGGGAAGACAAGAGCAGCCCAAGATCTGTCTCTGCTGCCGCAAAGGGCCACAACCCTTTCATCCGGGCTCGACGGGAGCCGCACCAGCGGCTGACAGAGAGGTTCCACATGAACCCAGAGCAGGGCGCCGAGCCACCATAGGGAAACAGCAGAGGCAGACCCACACGCACCGGAAGCCGACCAAGAGCACCGTCGCCGGAAGCCGTAGGACAGGACGTCGGCCACAAGTCGTCGGACGAAGGCGAAGATCTAGAGAGAAGGCCAAAAGGGGTACAGCCAAAGCGGTGGTCAGGGATTGGACTGCAACCGAGACCACGGCGGCCGCCACTGAGAAGAACAGGCTGCCTCACACCGTCACCGCGCCACCAGCAGCTCCACCCCACACGAGCAATCCTCGGAAGACGCCTTCAAGAAGGAGCACGGCACCGGATGCCGCCGTCGTCCATGCAAGGGCAGGGCAGGTCTTCACCTGTGCTCGGGGGAGGGTGGGAGGGGAGAACCACACCAAAGCCTCCAGGAAGGACCACGGCGCCGAAGACGTCGCCTTTGGTGAGGCCACAGCGCCGGCCAGGGGTTTCCCCCGGAAACATGCCCAACCACCAGATTCGTCCGTCCAGACCCCCATGACGACGACCGAAGCCACCAGGGGCTGGAGCAAGCGCAGATCGGAGCAGATCGAGGTCGGGGATGGAGCTTCTCCAGGAGCGCAAGGCAACCCACGCGGGGGCGCCGCATCGCCAGCGCCCGCCACCCCCCCCCCCCACCGTCCGCACGGTCAGGGAGGCAGCCCGTCAGCACCCGCCGGCGCAGCCCGCCGCACCGGCCACGCCGGGCACCACCCAACGGAGCCGCCGCCCCGGACGCCGGGGCCCTCCGCGAAGGCGGAGCCACCAGATCCCCGCCGCCTCCTTCATAGGTGTCGCGCGGCCGCGCCGGCGAGCACCTCAGGCGGCGGCGGAGGGAGAGGAGAGGGAGGGGGAAGCGCGGGGGAGGGGAGGGGATCGTCAATAAGAGTGCAGTTGGGAGTGTTTGCACGGGTGGAAGACGGCGGAGATGTGATTTCGCCGGAGAGCGGCGGAAGGTAGGGCTAGATAGTGATAGTTTTGGAGAATGATATGTTTAACCGGAACCGGAAATGATAGGGTTTTTTTAAGAGGGGAAATGATGTGTTTCGAAACGACATGTTTTTTTTTTTTGAGACGACACGGTTGGTGAAAAGGACGTCGGGCGTTCGATCTCTCGACCGGCTTCCCGTGCGTACGTAAATAGTGCCTTTTTTTTCACGCGCGCCTCGACTGGGCCTCGCACGCGCGCCTCGACTGGGCCTCGCACGCGCGCCGGCCCATGCGGGCGAGACCGCACGGTTCGCAGGTTCGATTTGTCCCACATCGCCCGTTGCGGGACGACGCCTCCAGTTTATATACTGCGTTGATTATCATGATATCACCTCCACAGGGACAACAGACTGAGAAAAAAAAGAGGGCTTGGAGCCCATAAAAAGAGTAAAGAGGCCTTAGAGAGCCCAAGGAAAAAAAAAGGAAAGAGACCTTAGTGCCAAAAAAGAAGAAAAAGAGGAGCCCAAGGAAAAAAAGAAAAAGAGGCCTTTAGTGCCCAAAGAGGCCAGAGCCGAAAAATCCCCAAGGCCGCGTGCCCACACAAAAAGAGAAAAAACAGTGTACCCATGGAAAGGTTGTGCTAGACATTAGCACATGCCTTTTTGTGGTTTTCAACCCTGCGTCCATGTTTTTTTTAATATTTCAACTCTTACGTGTCTTTTTTCCCTGACTTTTAATATACTTCTTCCGTTCCTAAATACTATAAGTCTTTCTATAGATTCCACTAAGGATTACATACGGAGCAAAATGAGTGAATCTACACTCTAAAGTGCGTCTATATACATCCGTATGTAGTCCGCATTGAAATCTCTAAAAAGACTTACATTTAGGAATGGAGGGAGTAGTAATTATTGCTGATAAACTTTGCCTATTGTATTTTCACACCATTTTCTTTCCAACTAACGGCATCAACCTCTAAGACCGGATCGAGGAGGACTTTATTGCATGACATTTGGATAATCATGAAATTTCCAACTCTTACATATAATATACTCCCTCCGTCCCATAATATAAGAGCATTTCTTACACTACTATAGTCCAAAAACGCTCTTAATTACCAGCAAAAGGTGTTGAGTCGGCACAACATCTTAAGTCTTTTTTTTTTTTGCGAAAAAACTTCAGATCTATTAATCAAATATCAAGGTAGTACAAATAAATGTTAAAAAATGTGGTACAAATAAACCAGAAGTAAAATTATATCCAGGTCGGTCGACCACCTAGCGACGAATATAAACACTAGAGTGAGCAAACCTCCCACACTGGAGACGGGCTAACCTTATTGTTGTGGACAGTCGAAAAATTGTCATGCTAAGGCCATACAGGACTAACACACCAGAACAGCAACCGCCGCTGATGAAAAGAACCGTAGATCGGTAGGTTCCAGCTTGTAAACACACGAACGAATGAAGATGGGATCCACATGGACCCACTGAAGACAAATGCCGACCGAATCCCGCGAGATTCACTGGAGACAAACTTCCAACACCCTCCGATGACGCATGAGGCACTGTCGAGATGGTGTCGGCGAGGAAAATCTTATTCCATCTTCAAAGAGCCGTCATCGCCTCGCATCTCTAAGAAGAACATAAAAGCCTAATAAAAATCATAAAGACACCAAAAATGAAGCTCTCCCACGGTAAGGGCCGGGCTCCACCCTACCTCCATTGCCCTAAAGGCCCATAGAGACGAGGCAGACCGGCGTAGGTGTGAGGCACACGAAAGCTAGCGGCTAGATGGCCTTTGTGTGAGCGGCGACACTATTACATTACATCGAGAGTGTGCATCTATTTCTTTTCTTTTAAGGTTTTTTTTAGAGTGTACATGTGTTCTTCGATACACGGTTATCATAGAGAGAATTCCATGATTATCTGAATGCCCTGCAGCAAAATCCTTCTGGATCAAGCCTTAGAGCTTGATACTGTCAGCCGAACGAAAATGCTAATGAAAATACAATAAACAAAGTTTATTGACAAGATATCAAGAGTAAGAGAAAAGGCACGAAAGAGTTGAAAATCAAATCCTGTACGCATGGTGTAAAACTAGAAAAAACATTTGCGTACAAGGTCCCAGCCTTGAGCGAGAGCCGACTAGCCGAGCACTTGTAGCTCCCACACGTCCAGAATATGCATATATTCTTCCATAGCCAAACAATACACGCTTCTCATGGAGAAAATTCCACAATAATCCGAGTGCCATGTAGCAAAGTCCTCCTCGACCCGGCATTAGAGGTTGATGCCGTCTATTGGAAGAAAATGGTGCGGAAATAGTAAACATAGAACAACAATTACTTGATTATAAATAAGAGTCGGAAACAAAGACACGTCAGAGTTGAAAATAAAAACATTGACGCATGGTTGAAAAATACAAAAAAGTGCCTTGTAGCTCCCACGCCAAATTGTGCATATGTTGTTCCAGAGCCAAACGATACGTGTTTCCCACGGAGAAAATTCCATGATTATCCAAGTGCCATGCAGCAAAATCCTGCTCGATTCGTCCTTAGAGGCTGATGTCGTCAGTTCGAAGAAGATGGTTAGGAAATACAATAGACAAAGTTTTCTTTGAGGGTTACAATAGACAAAGTTTATCGCAATAATTATTATATTATATATAAGAGTCGAAAAAGATCCGTCCTTAGAGGATGATGCCGTCAGTCGGAAGAAGATGGTTAGGAAATACAATAGACAATTTTTTTTATGGTCTACAATAGACAAAGTTTATCGCAATAATTACTATATTATATATAAGAGTCGAAAAAAGGCACGTAAGAGTTGAAAATAAAAACATGGATGCAGGGTTCAAAATTACAAGAAGTCATGTGCTAATGTCCGGCACAACCTTCCATGGATACAATGTTTTTTTCTCTTCTTGTGTGGGCACAGGCCTTGGGGATTTTTCGGCTCTGGCCTCTTTTTCTTTTTATTGGGCATTGCGGCCTCTCTTTTTTTTCTTGGGCTCTCTATAAGACCTCTTTTCTCTTTTTTATGGGCTGGGGACGCGCCGGCGACGGGGCGCAGGGGAGAAGAGGAGGCAGGGGAGAGAAAGAGAGAGGGGAAGATTTTTACTCGGCCGCAGCAAACCGGAGTAAATATAAGCGGATGAATAGGGATGGAGTAAAGAAATTATCTACTAACCGGTATAAGGGATCAGCTAGGCGCAACTTAGAGGAGAAAAAAGTAAAATTTACTCCCTTACAGCCGAATAAAGGATCGGTTAGAAATGCCCTTAGAGGTTTATGCCATTAGTTTGAAAGAAAATGGTGTGGAAGTACAGTAGGCAAAGTTTATAGGTAACAATTATTATATTATATATAAGAGTACGAAAAATTGACATAAGAGTTGAAAATAAAAAAAATTCTACTAACCGGTATAAGGGATCAGCTAGGCGCAACTTAGAGGAGAAAAAACCAAAATTTACTCCCTTACGACCGAATAAAGGATCGGTTAGGAATGCCCTTAGAGGTTTATGCCATTAGTTTGAAAGAAAATGGTGTGGAAATACAGTAGGCAAAGTTTATCGGTAACAATTATTATATTATATATAAGAGTACGAAAAAATGACATAAGAGTTGAAAATAAAAAATGTTCAAAACTACAAAAAGCATGTGCTAGCACAGCCTCCAAGGGTACTTGTATTTTTTTCTTTTTGTGTGGGCCTCCAAGGGTACTGTATTTTTTTCTTTTTGTGTGGGCACGGGCCTTGGGGGTTTTTCGGCTCTGGCCTCTTTCTCTTTTTTTTGGGTACTGTCTTTTTTCTAATTTTTGTGTGGGCACGGGCCTGCCTTGGGGGTTTTTCGGCTCTGGCCTCTTTTTCTTTTTTCTGGGCAAAAATAAGGCCTCTTCTCTTTTTTCTGGGCTCTGAGGCCTCTTATGTTTTTTTCTCTCAGCCAGTTGTCCCGTGGAAGTAATACAATGATAGCCAACGCAATATATAAACTGGAGGAGCCGTCCCACGACGGGCGAAGTGGGACAAATCGAAACCGGGAACCGTGCGCTCTCGCCCGCATGGGCCGGCACCGCACGCGCGTGCGCGACACACAACCGAGGCCCAACCGAGGTTTCAGCTAGCGAAAATGAAAAGGCACTATTTACGTACGTACTGGAGAGCTAAACTAGCCGGTCGAGATCGAACGCCTGACCTCGCATTAACGAACTACGAGAATTTGTGTCCTTCGGGGACGTCTGACAAAAACTACGAGTACTTGTCAGCCTACAAAACGTATCATTTCCGTTCCTGGTTTTTTTTTTTTGAGGGAATGACATTCGGTGCATCTTATTATATATTATATATAACAGTCAAAAAAAATTCTCGATCCGGTCTTATGGGTTGACGTCGTCAGATGGAAGAAAATGGTGCGGAAATACAATAGACAAAAGTTTATCACAAAGATTTACTATATTATATATAAATATATACGAGTCAGAAATTTCATGATTATCCAAGTGCCATGCAGCAAAATCCTCCTCAATCCTGCCTTAGGGCATTTCTAACCGATCCCCTAAAATATAGCGGAGTAAATTTCGCCAGACCTAGCCGATTCCCTAAAGTTAGCGGAGTAAAAGTAAATTTGCATAAATTCAATCAAATTTTAACCGAAAGATGCATGCATTTAAACATAAGTTCAACATAGATAGTCCTAATCATAAAATTTAACAAAAACTAAAAACTTGAACTAAATTCGGCCGAAGTGGAGGTCGAGCCAGTCCTTTTTGGTGAGGCCACCCTCGGTGCGAGCTGGGTCCGGGCCGGTGCCGTCGTCGTTGGGGAAGACACTCCGCCACTCCTTGACTTCGATCTCCTTCTCGCCGCCCTCGTTGTCGCCCTCGTCGTTGGACATGACGATAATTTGTCGTCATTAACGACGAATATCGCCCACTCCGCCTCCACGAGCTCCGGGCACTGCCGGCGGAGGAGGCCTCGTCGGCGACCTCCGCCTCGAGGCGCTCCCTCGCCTCACAGTCCTCCTGCGCTATCGGAGCGCTCACCACCCCCGGCTCCGGTGGGGACGAGGTGGACCGGAGCCGTACCGATTGAGCCTCGCCTTGTGGACGTGGAACCACACCTACCGTCGGTTGTACTCCAAGGTCGCGAGCTCGGCTATGTGGAGCGACCCGATCCGCCGCCATTGGTGGGTCTCCTGGTCGGTGGTTTCCGCCACCGACGTCCCCCACGACCGCTACCGGACGCCGAGGTAGGTCCTCCTCAACGACCGTGGCGGAGGGAGCTCCGGGAAGTCCCAAATCGGGCGAGGGGCACGCCGACGGACGGATTGGGCAAGCGGCGCCGGCTCGAGGAAACGGCGGCGAACGGCGACCTGCGGCCGTGGCGGCGCGGATCCACCCTGCAAATCGGCCGAGGGGACCTCCGGCCACCGCGTCCGGCCATCAGGAGGAAAGGGGGCGGCGGATCAGGGCGGGGGACACGCCGACGATGGGGTGAAGAGGAGGCAGGGGAGAGGAAGAGAGAGGGGAAGATTTTTACTCGTCCGCCGTGAACCGGAGTAAATATAAGGATGAATATGAATGGAGTAAAATCATTATTCCAGCAATCGGTATAAGGGATCAGCTAGGTGCAACTTAGAGGAGAAGAAACTCAAGTTTACTCCCTTACGGCCGGATAAAGGGATCGGTTAAAAATGCCCTTAGAGGTTGATGCCGTTAGTTATTGGTGACAATTATTATATTATATATAAAAGTACGAAAAAATGACACGTAAGAGATGAAAATAAAAACGCTCAAAACAACTAAAAAAAAGCCATGTGCTAATGTGTGGGCACGGGCCTGCCTTGGGGGTTTTCCGGCTCTGGCGCTCTAGGGCCTCTTTTATTTTTTTTCCTTTTTTCGGCCGGTTGTCCCCGTGGAGGTAATACCATGATAGCCAACGCAGTATATAAACCGGAGGCGCCGGCCCACGACGGGCGATGTGGGACAAATCAAACCTGGGAACGAACGCGCGCTCTCGGCCCTCGCCCGCATGGGCCGGCACGCACGCGCGCGACCGAGGCCCAACCGAGGTTTCAGCGAAATAAAAATCCCGACACGCACGCACCGACGGGATCACCTACCGACAGGACCAAGAATGGTACTCCCTCGTCCCATAATATAAGAGCATTTTTGACACTAGTATAGCATAAAAAACGCTCTTGTATTACGTGACGGAGGGAGTACATAATAGCAACAGGAAACCCAAAGCACCTCCTACTGGCTACGTCAAGATTAATGTTGATGCGGGGTGCAGGAAAGAAAGCCGGGGAACAGCGGCAGCAGTATGCAGAGATAATTTGGGTACTTTTCTTGGTAGCTCGGCTCTAGTTATCATAGGTGTGGATGATCCGGCAACACTAGAGGCGATAGCGTGCCGGGAAGGTTTGGCGCTCGCAGCTGATCTTCACTTAAATCAATTTATGGTAGCGTCAGACGCAAAAGATGTGGTGAGTGCGATACATAACGACAGCAACTGCGCTTATGGAGCTATCATCAAGGAGATTAGAGTCCAACAATCTTCTTTTCATTGTAAATTTTGTTTTGAAGGCCGTTTGAACAATCTAGAAGCTCATAGATTAGCCAAGCATGCTCTTTCTCTGGGTCCGGGACGTCATGTTTGGTTTGGCCAATCCCATAACCTGATTTGTATCCCACAACGTGTGGACTTTGATGAATAAAGCTTGTCTATTACCCTAAAAAACCTACCGCTCAAAAAAAAACCGGACGGGATTCACCTCAAAAAAGGAAAAATGTACGTACGGGAGGGCGAAACCCCAAGATCGAGAGGTCGAACGCCCGAGACCTCGCATTATCCATCGTTTCTTTTGGGGTTTTCTGACGTCCCTATCCTTTTCCTCTCCCCACGCCGACCATGGCCGCCGATCAGCGGTGCCGACGACGCGCGTGGTCGCCGACGCGCCGGAGTCGGTGGTTGTGGGGCACGTCCGTGTACCGCTGGGCTCGTCCCGTGTACCGCAGCGGACGTCTGACCCGGGGGTCGTCGGACCCGCACCCGACACGCGCGCCATGGCGGGGCAGGGGTGGGGCAAGCCCGTGCCAGGTGGGGCCGCCGGCTACAGGTCATACGGCTAGGGTGGCGGAGGAGATAAGATCCCCATCGACCCGCTCAATTCCAGATCTCGATCTCCTTCTCCACCACTTCTGGGAGGCGCCTAGGGTTTCCCCGTCGTTCGGCTGGTGGGAGGGGAAGGCGGGAGGAGACCACAGATCCTTCGCTCAGGACGCTGCATCTCCGCCACGCATGAATCCGCCCACTCCCATGGTGGATCGAGGAGCGGAGAACCGTGGCCATCGGCTTGATGGCTTCGGGGCGGGCAGGGCTGGCCGGGCGTCGGTCGCTTCGGACGGGGCGCCGGGCGCGGCGGGGGTGGAGGCGGCCGCAACATGGTGTGGATGCGGGACATCGAGGAAGGCGGTCAGGTCTCCACCAACATGGATCAAGGGCGCATGCTGCCAGATCGAGCAAGGTGGGAGGCGGCGGCCATGGAAACGCAGAGCGATGGTCGTCGCACCGAGAGATGGGGCGACAACAACAACCAAGGCAAGGCGACTACGGGAGACAATCAGCGTCCACAACAAGATTTGCGTCCTCAACCAGATATGCGCCCCCAACACGTTGCGCGTCCTCTGCAAGATCGGCGTCATCCAACTCCGGGAAGAAGGAATGCCACCCCACTAGTGGGTGGTGCTGAGGTTTGCGTCACTTGCAAAGATCCTGGGCATGTCCCAATGTGCTGTCCTAGAGCAGTTTGCGGTAGACGTGGTTTAAATGGACATCTGGTTCCTATTTGCAATACTGTTCTTCCTTGGGAATGTGTGGCCCCTATGTGTGGTTTTCAAGCTAAGGGGAAGGGTTTCTTCTGCATACATGACGCTAGTACACCCAAGCAAAATACTGAGAGGAACAGATATATTGTCATCTCTGTGATAGAAGGGCAAGCTAGTGGCAGGCAGTTGCAGGAGTTCTTTAATGCGTACATTAATACAAATTGGAAGTGTTCTGCTAGGTCGATTGGGCTGAATACATTTGTGATGAGATTTCCTTCACCTAGAGATGTTGACAAAGCTTGTTTCGCTGATACTATGAATATTAAGAGCTGTGGTGCTGTGGTGAGTCTCAAAAAATGGTCTGAATCTCTGGGCGCCAAGGGTGTACTTAACTTTGCTTGGGTCAATGTTAGCAACATCCCTTTGGACAAAAGGTGTGAAAAAAATATTGCTTATGTTGGATCTTTGGTGGGTGTGACTCTTGACATCGACAAATCTACTGTCAACAGACCCGAGTCGGTCAGGATTAAGCTGGGTTGTAGAGATGCTGAGAACATCCCAGCTAAGGCTGAGGGGGTGTTGGGAGATCATTTCTATGATTTCTTCTACTCGGTGGATAAAATTCTGGTTAAAAATAATCCTGAAGAAACTGTGACAATTACTCAGGATGCAGATAAGGGGGTGTCACCCAAGAGGGCTAGAATCACAGAAAATGTGCAAAATGGTGACCAGGGGGCTCTTCTTCCACTTTGGGGAACTTTTCTGCTCCTCCCAATTCAGTTGTGAGGGGAGTGCACATGCCAGCTTTAACGAAGAATATGGAAGAGGGAAATGATGCTGGGAAAAATCAAAAAGAAAATGAGGAGAATTTCTATGAGGAGGAAAGTGAGGAGATTGATAATGAGCTTCTCATTGACACTATTGCTGCTGAAAACAGAGAAAAACAAATGGAGGGGGGGGGTGTCTCCAGAAACCATATCATATTAAAAAATTGTGGTGAATACCATGCAGATTATACCCAATGTTTCACTTGTCAGAGAAAAAACATCTTATCTAGGTGCTGTGTTGGGGCAACCTTATGTCACTGAACTGGATCCTGATGATGTATCATGTCAGCAAGTGCCCTCGGTGTATTCTGTGCAGTCTCCTGATACTTCTGAGGAAGAGAATGTGGAGGTGATCCCTACCCCACCTATGGTGGAGGAAATGCAAGTCAGGATGAGCCAAAGAACAGTTGGTGGTAACATGGAACATATGGAGCTGAAAAATTGACCAAGAAGAGAAATCTTCAAGGTAATGAAACAACTCCTAATTCCAACTCTTTTGAGATATTGTCCAATCTAATTGTTGATACTGCCTCAATGATGGGGGTGGATATCCCTGATAATAATTTTACTGTTATTGATCTGATTAGAGAACTGGAAAAGTCCAGAGCCAATATAGCTGAGAAAACTGAAAATGGTGAGAAACAAAAAGATAATATGTTGTTTATTACCAATGCTGCTGGGGACAAATCTCCTCTAAATACTGACTGGGTGAGGGATGGTGAGGTGGATGAAGAGGAGTTTACTGTTGTTAGATCTAGAAAGAAGGATAAGAAGAAGGTTAATGTAGTAATTTCCAAAGCTGTGACTAGAAGTCAGAAAAACAAAGTGTCTTTTGATGCTGGTTCGACCATGCTTCCTGGTAAACCTAGCAACAAAAGACAATATCCCAAATGTAAGAAAAAATGATTAGCCTCTTCTGGAACTGTAGAGGAGTGGGGAAGAGGGGTATGGCTACTTGCTTATCTGACCTGGTTAGAGATTATTGTTTAGATTTTATTGGTATTCAGGAAATAATGAAGAAGGATTTTCCTCTAAATTCTTGAGGAAATTTGATCCAGGACAGTATTTTGATTGGAGGTGGATCCCTTCAATAGGTAAATCTGGGGGAATTCTTTGTGGTACTAAGGAAGATGCTGGTGGCACACAGTTGCCGTGGTGTCGTCTCGGCCCCGCGGGGCCCTTCGAATGTGCCTCGTGACACAGGTGGTGTCACGTCATCGTGCAGTCAAGGATGCGGGGAGCCTTTCGATTGCGTCCACGGTGCAGTGTCTTGGTTTGGTCTCAGTTGGCCGACATCGTTCGACTTCTCCTGTGGTGCTCTTTGTTGTGTTCTGTTGTGTTGTGTTTCCCTCCCTGTATCCCCATTTATGTTTTTGCTTATCTCTTGTCCTCTGTGCCCCTGTAATCCTGCTTCACTTGAACCTATAATGCCACAGGCTGCAAAGCCTTAGGCAAATGAACACATCACCCCCCCCCCCCGCCCCTACACACACACAAACACACAAAAAAGGGCCTACGACGACCTGTAGGCCATTACCGGAGAAAGTTCTCATTGTTAAACTCTACTTCGAAGAAACCACAACCTCAAACTTGTTAAACCCTCAAGACCCTAACCCAGTTAGACTTGTTCGTAATCCTGTTTTCTCCAAAAACAACTCCACGTCACCACTCGTGCTTGCCCAACCTCATCCACGCGGCCCCATATGCTCTGCCTCGTCCCTTCGGTCACCATGGACTGGGTGCCAGCCAACGAAGCGACAACGCCGCAACGTTGGGCGATAATATCGACCAAAGGTGCAGCAAGGCTAGCCCATGATTAGAGTATAGGAGATGGAGTGATAGCAGCCGGTTGAAGGATGAAATACCAACAGGAGCTCCAAGTAGCGGGCCGGCGTCTCCGAGTGCAGGAGCGGTGGTGGTGGGGAAGAGCAGGTCGCGTCAGGCAGAGCGGCGAGTTTGGACGAGCAAGAAAGCTGGAAAAGTACGGCGGTGAGCGGTGAGCAACTGCGGGCTGGCGTTGCCAGATGCAGGAGCAGTGGTGGCGGGGTGCGCGAGGACGAGCGGGAGAGGTGAGGAAGTGCAAGTTGCCTCTTAACTAGGGCATGGACTTGAGAGAATCATGATGGGGAGAGAGAAGGAAGGAAAACAGGAGAGAGAGAGATAGAGGGAGAGGGAGACAAGAAAAGAGAGCCAGGATCAAAGTCGGTCTAAGCTGGTTAGTGGGGTGATTTAGAGGGTTAAGAAAGTTTCAGTTTGTGGTTTAGATCACCTGCACTGTAGGCCATTAGCGGATAAACTGGTGCAAACTGTGAGAACCAGCTTCTTCTCATCATAACAGTACTTCTCATTGTTGTTGAAAAACAGCTCAGATGATGGACAGAATACCTTTAGCTCGTAAGTACACGAACCCTTTCGGAACATCTCCGGTTCTTTTCATTGTTGTAGTTCATCTGAAACCGCTGAAATGGCAAGTCGTTCTTGTCCTTCGGTAATGTTCCCTTCAGGGAAAACACTGGGCAGTTAGAGACTGTTGATAACAGAAGAATTGAATAGGTTATTAGATAATGTCGATGATGACATAAGACCTTCAGCATCTCATGAGCTCCGTATTCGCCTTTTCCTGACTTCACTAGCATCCAAAAGCATTGTGTTGTGGCCTGTGAATTAGCATGTGCAAGGACGCTCATTTTCTTATGAGTATGTTCTAACTACTAGAACAGTCAAGCCGTTGCAATAGGATACCATTAAGAAAAGGGGACACTGGCATTAATAACTATTCATCACGGCATATTGCTAAACAAGCACTAAATTTTAAAGCATGCGTGCTGCACTGCTGCTGAAGTTGAACAACTAAATTCAGATCCGACATGCTGGTTGACAAGTTCCTAAATACTTTTGATTTGTTCAAGACGTGCTCTTTTATAATGAAAAACTCACATTCTGCTTGTCACCATGACAAATAATCATCAAGAATCTTTGGCTTTGGGTAACATAGAACCTCTGCTTCAAACTGTGGTGGTGCACTAATTCTTTATGTGGGAAACATTTCTTTCCAGTTCATCATGTCAAACGAAGTGAGACATCATGAACATGAATGTCGGGTGGTAGGTGCGACATATGCCAATGGGTGGCTTAACTGGTTGGTCTTGCTCTTCAGTTAGACGAGATCGCAATAATATTGGTTGTAGGCGTCGGCGAAGGTGTTGATGAGGGTGACGGCCTGGTGTGGTGGCGGCGCGACCCCTGTTCGACGACGTGCTGGGCCGCTGTGCTCCAGCCCTCCGACACGTAGAGCTTGCAGCACGCTAGCATGGCCTCAGCATCCTCCTCTATGCATCTTGATGCAACCACCAACCAAAAACGGGGCGAGAACTCTCGTACAAGGAGAAGATGAGGCTGTGGACAGAATTGCAACAAGAGAAGAGAACAAGCTTCTCAAATGTTCTCCGTGCTTCATACCAATATATGAATTACAAAAACTTTCAGTTACAAACATTAATATCCACGAGATAAAAAGATTGGAATATACAGGAAACCAAGCCTTTTTCCTGTGCTCATCTCAACATTGCTCAATGTTCTTTGTGCTTTTCCAATATGGAAAGGTACAATTGCTACTGAAAATTAGCAAAACTTTTCATTACATATAACATATATTATCCTTGTGGCACATCAATATCCATGAAAATGCAGCTAACATATATTGGAATTTACAGTAAACCAAGCAAGATCCAAAACAACAGACCTACAAGGCTGAACACCACTATTTCCGTGTCGTCGCCGCCAGCAAAAACTTCAAAATCTAATTTCTTTAAACAAGTGAAAGCCGAGCGAGCAAAATTGTATCCAATACCGAAATCTTCCGATCAGCGACATGAATAGACACTGGCACCATGTGTTCAGTATATAAACACATAATAAGATCGCCATGGATGCCATAAAAAAATATTGATGCAGCCTTTGATGCAAGATCATGTCGTGCTGTTTCAGGGATGTTTAGAAGGAGATCTGATGGCGAGTTTTTGTGCTTGGTGCCGCAAGGGAATATGTTAAAAATCCCTCAACAACGGAAACACTTGCCTTCAGAGATGGTGTAACAGATGCAACCAGAGAAGGGTGGCATCAGGTCCATGTTGAAAATGGATTGCCAAGTGTTGGTTAGTAACTTAGTATGTCAAATTGTCAAAAGAAATAAAGGTTACAAACCATGGGCATTCTCTGTCCTTCCAACCATCATTTCATCCTTCCAGGTGTTTGATCTGTCTTACACCCCAAGGAGTCAAACTTAGCAGCACACTTATGTGCTAAGACTCGAGGGCTGGACTCGAAAGTGCCTAAGTAAGTTTCCTGAAAAAAACTTAATTTGGTATGCACGCTTATGTGAAATGAGTTTTTCAAATTAAAAAGTCAATAGTCCTATTGCAGGGTACGTACAGTCCTATTGAAATTCATACTTGGCTGGCATTGATCTATTTCCAACGTAACTAGTGGTAGCATTTAAAAATGAAAGTTGTACAAAGCCGGGAGAAAAGGAGAAAGCTCGTTTGAAATGCTATTTTTGTCGACACGTATCTAGCAATGTGCCATCCTTTCTTACTCTTGTAGGAGCAACACACGATGATACATAGTACCGTTGGAGAATTACCCAAGATGTCTGTGATAGTTTTATAACTTTCAGAGATGCAAAGTCATTAATATGATGATATAAATATCAAACTTATCCAGTAATTTCATTTCAATATCAAAACATTTCTCCCAAGAAAATAGGTTGTAAAAATTGTACGCCTCTCCGAGCGATCCGAAAATTATCGCCAATGTGAGCACAATCACTTTTGCCGAAAGGTTCCCCGTATAACTCCTTATTGGTTTCTCAAAAGCAGTCACGCGTGACGGACACGGTGGCCTACAAGGTGCGCGTCAATTTTAGAAGGTGAAATGTATTTACACACGACCACTGTCAGAGATCAATTCTCCTAGAGATCTACCATGCTCATATGTGCAAGGTTCTGCTCTGACACCTAAGCTACAGATGAGTACTACCACTTCTCATTCCTGTCATTGGTTTCTGGCTACCCAAATTTCTCATACAACCTTATGGTCCAGGAAAAGCATATACTGAACTAAGGCACCCATCACCATCGATTTCTAATGCTACAGTATGTAAGAACACCATCAAACCCTGACCGGACAAATTCTGGATAGCAGGGGCTGAATCCAATACAAGTCTTAAAGCAAACTGTGATGTCCTAGGTAAATCACACGCCATCATTCTGCTTTTGGTAGATTTGGGAACGCACCTTAGCCCAGCCGGGCGCCTGTGGCGACGCCTCTCGCCTCACCTCTCGGCCCCTTTCTTCTTCAAAGATCTGCCCGTCTCCCGGCGCTCGATCCGCACGCGCAACCAAACCCACCGCTTCCGCCGTCAAGGCTGCTGCCGGCGCTTGCTCCGCACCCGGAACCGAGCCCACCGCCCCGCGCGACGACGGATCCACTGGGGTTGCGCTCTCGTCCACTTCCTCAACAAAAGGGATTCTGCATCCGGCCACGGAAAAGAAAAAGCAAGAGGTCAACACATCGGAAATTAAATCCACCTCATCCGCATCCGCGTCCGCTCCCCAGATAAATCATGTTGTTACCTGGAACTCCATCACCGGCAATGGAGCCGCCTCTCTCCAGCGCCCCCGCCTCCGGGACTGAATCCTTCTGACTAAAATGAGGAGCAACTAGACGGAGCTACCACCTAACCAAAATTAAATCTCTCTAACGCACCATGCCGAAAAGTGAAATTCATGTTTTTTTTTTTTTGCGGGGAAGTGAAATTCATGTTCCACGGATCAACTTCCCGCGAACGATCTGATCCACGGCTCAGCCAAATCTGTAGCAACGGCCGCCGGAATCGTCGTCAGATGCAAGCACCGTCCACCGTTTTCCTGGCCCACAACACAGCACAATCACATACGTACACCACACACTTACTCAATTACATCTACTCTTATAAAAGACCGAGTTGGTGATGATGGTGTGCCTGCCATCTTGTAATATAGACCGTCCGATCTATATCTGACGGATAGAAAGCAAACTATGACAATTTTACAAAAAAAACCCGCACCTCTCTCCACATTTACAGATAAGGACATGCCTCGTTCATCTTATCTTCCATAACCTTGTTGCTGAGCAATTAAAAAAGGAAGTCTCTGGAACAATTTGGCATGGTGGCCGCCTGCCGGCGCCGTCCATCCCCATGCCTCCGCCCAGTCCGACTACCAGTCAACACCACGCCCCACTCCTCCTCACCTTATCTCTCATCTTTCTCGAGATATCATTTTTTCGATGAAATTCTCGAGATACCATTTTTCCGATAAAATTCTCGAGATATCATTAGTTTTTACACATGGGATTACTCCTGCATGGGTCAATCACAACAGGTGTTTTGTAAAAAAAATGCATTTTGATGTTACGTGCAATGCACGGGCATCTTGCTAGTATATCTCGTATTGGACTAAAATGCTCTGCGGAACAGATCCCCATACAACATTCAATGGTGCTGATAACCAGAGCATATGAGCTCGTGACTACATACTCCATGTCCCAGGTTTGCCATCCAACAAACATAAGAACACCTGCTTAAATTAAGAGTCCCAGGTTCACATTTACAGCTTTATTGGATGGTTAACATATTATGGTTTTAACAAGATAGCTTATCATTCCAATAAATTCAATAAACTTCTGCTGATGAGAAGAGGGAAATTTCTGCCATGCCGAAACACATGTCTCTTTCATAGTTTTCTCCTTGCAAAAACAGTGATCCCGACGGGGTATATCCTACCTGTACTAGTTACTAAAACCATAGCCAAAGATGATGCTCCATCATCAGAGAAGCAGAAGCATTCATCAATTTTAGAGCACTCTCATCATTTGGATTGTCAAATGAATGATATCAGCGAGAATTTGGAAACAAAAAAACTCGAACAATAAGACAATACAACTATGTAAGTGGCATTGGAGCTTGCATTTCAATAAATAGGAAACCAGGGGTCCTCACTGACCAAATGTCCAGATCGATATGTTTGAACTTAGAAGAGCCCTGTAACAACATGTTTTGTTGATAAATGAAGCAACATTTTGATTTGACAATTAGCTTGTTAATATTTGCAGCAGTACCGATTTACTCTTTTTTTTGTGAGTATGGAATCAGTCAGTTTCTTGCTTATTTTGCCACTGCATTTATCTTTACCCAAAGTCATCTGGGATAAGGACGCGGAAGCCTTCAGGGAGATTTGATCATATGCCCTTATATTATTTTATTTTTGCGGGGGATTGTATGCCCTAATTTTAGTTCGCCATAGACCATATGCCCTTGTTTTCTTTGCCTTCTTGGTCATTTTCCATGTCTAATTGCACGGATATTCTACTTCACTTGCAACACTAGAAGAAGAATGACGAAAAGAAAGTACACTAAAACCTGAAGCTTTGCATTTTGGGCAGCCAACTTCTCGATGCATCGATCCAGTGCTACAATCTCAACCCTAATAGCATCAATTTGAGCTCTTGTAGCATAAATTTCAGCCCTCGTAGCATCAAAGTGTCGCTGCATTTCTCGTGACACGGGGCGAGCAGCCGCATTGCCCATGATGAGCACATTTATCATCCAAATTTCCTCGACCATGTCCAAATACTTATCCAGCCACATGAAGAAACGCCAGTCTTTCACCTGTCCAAACATACTGAAGTCAGTAAGTTGCTTGAACCAGACATCAGTCATATGATATACGACTTGGTTGAACATTAAAGAACAGAGAAGCAACCTTCATATCCTTGCCATTACTTGGGCATTCCACTGAATATTCGCCCGGATTCAGAGATGTCGCTGCCTGCTTCACGATTCTCTTCCACATTCTGGACATCCAGTCAGAGGGAGTCCCTTTGTGGGCGCCGGCCGGGAACAGATACGAGTGCAAAGCTAGGGTTAGCGGAGCGAGCCAAGGCTGGAGCGAAATTGAAAGGACAGATGCAATCGGTAGGTAGAATCGGTTACCTAGTCGCCGGAGGTGCGGCACACGTGCTTGCCAGATTCGCCGCCGGGCCCATGGTGCTGGGGCAATAGCGGCGCCTGTAGTGCCGGAGTAGTCGAGCCTCCTGCGGTTGCTTCCTGGTGGCTGGGGTCTCCGCGCCTCCGGAGCCGCTGGAGTCGCCGTGCAACGCCGCCGCCCGCCGGAGTGGCTGCACATCGGTGCTCACGAACAGAGGACGAGACGGGGGAGGTTTTTTTTTTTTGAGGGAGCTGGTTCGGTCGGTCGGTGGATCCGTTTGGGTCGGGCTCCGTATGAAAACAAGACCGACTCTACGTAGCTAAAATGCCCATGAGATAAAATATACTTTCTCCGTCAAAAAAACTTGTCCTTCAAATGAATATATCTAGCACCAAGTTAGTGCTAGATACATTTATTTATGGGATAAACTTGAGACAAGCTTTTTCGAATGAAGGGTATGATAATATATATATTTTTTATCGTATGAGCACCTTGGAGATGGGTCGGCACAACGTATCAAGATTTTATTTTAATTTTTTGGAAAAACTTCAGATCTATTCATCAATTATCAGGATAGTATAAAGCACATCAGAAATAAAAAATGAATTTATGTCCGCAGACCACCTAGCGACGACTACAAACACTGAACCGAGTCGAAGGCGTGTCGCCGTCATTGCCCTCCCACACCAGAGTTGGTCAAACCTTGTTATAGCAAACAGTCGATAGGTCGTCGTGTTAATGCCCTACAGGATTAGCGTACCAGAACAACAACCCGCCACCGATGAAGAGAAGTGTAGATCGAAAGGATTTGACCTGTAGACACATGAACAAACAAAAACAAACGCCAACCAAATCCCGTGAGATATGCCGGAGACAAACCTCCATCTATCCTCCGACAACGCAAAAAGCACCGCCGATACGGGGTCTTGGCGGGGAAAATCTTATTCCATCTTTAAGAAGACCGTCCGACCTATTGTCAAAACTAAACTTGGCAATCTCATGATCCACCATGTTAGCGTGGCGATTGATCTTGATGGTCTTGAAATTATTCATAAGCTTCATAATGCTTCGTGCTTCCCTTTTTAAGATCAACAAAAGGGCCTGTTAAGAAAATCATTTGCAAGAAAGGAGACCACAAAAGAGCTATCAAATTCTACACTAACGGGTTTACTGGGACTGGTACCGACATAGAGCCCAGCAAGGCACGCACGAATCTCCGCTTCATCAACACACGTGCACGACAATAAAATCCCAAGAAGAAAGGATGACTTGACCCATATGATCTCTGGCAACAACCCCCACGCTTGCAGCGTTCATGCTCTCCACAAAGCTGACATCAAACCCATTAACCGCCGCCCAAATGGCGCACCCTCGCAACGTCCACATTGGCAGGAAGCACTGTTTCATCTGGCGAGCCGTTATGGGAGCCAATCGGGAGAGAGATCTGCGCCTGACCAATAGGCTTCATCGGACCAGTTCCTGGTGTAGTGCGTCGCCAGCTGGAAGGCGCCGGTTGGTTGTGCGCATGGGGCGTTGGAGGCGTCGTGCGCACCCGAATTGAGTGTGTGCAGGTGGGATGTGCCTCTGCCTCGTGCTGAGCGATGTCAGCGTGGCGTATTGGCATTGTTTTTTCTTCTCCTTTGGGCGTCGCCGTCTCTTTCTCCTTCACACACACGTCTCCTCCTCTCTTCCTCTCCCACTCGTGCACGCCGGCTCCTCCCATTCCTTCTCCCCTTGTCTCAGCACTCCTCAAATCTCCCACCACGATCGCTCGAGAACGACGGCGATGAGGAGGCCTGACCCTTGGCGCAGACCCGCGCCTCTGAGTGGCGGTGACGTCGGATCTCTCCGTCTCGCGAGGCCAGCCATCCCGTCTGTGCTGCGACGCCGCCGGTATGGAAGTATGGGCTCCGGCAGCCAACGCGGCGTCGTGTGCGCCCGCGGGGGCTCGGGGACCACACGGCGAGGGACTGCGTAGCGTCTAGTCGTGGGTTCTGGTGACGCCAAGCCGTAGATCCGAGCCGCCGTCTCCACTTCCTCCTTCCTAACTTCAAGGTATGATCAGCTAGGTCATTTCTTCTCATCAGGCGTAGCACCAGTTTGTCTTGGTTGCTAAAATCAATCAATCCCTCCAAGGTATGGAGGGGACGGGGCCTTCCCAATTCTTGGTATTCAGATCTGCCATACTCATGGCAGGATATTGTATGGTGTCATAGGTTACCAATTGTTTGTTGTGAGATGAGCCAACTTGTAGATTTTTCAAAAGGGATCCTGAATTCTCTGACTATAGGTTCAGAAAGACAACAAGATAACACATGGACAACTTGATTCAGTGTTTTCTAAGTTGCTGCATGATGCTAACTTGGGAAATCTCTCTATAGGCCATGAAAGCATCCATTTGCATATTGCAGCTGGGTGATTGTTGAAACAATATCCTTTTTTTTTTGATGATTTTGTTCTTAGCAGCTTTGGCAGGGATCCTTCATATCAAGGGAAGAGCAGGGGAGTGTAGGCGAGGGAAGTCCTTGTGTAGCAGGTGAAGCTCCTCCTTCCTCTCATTCTCCCCCTTTTGATTATAGCCTGCCGCACTTCCATGTCTCTTTAGCCCTTTTATTTCTCTTAACATTGTCCTAAATATTATAATTGTCACAATTGTGCAAGTTTCTGAAAGAAACACAAAAGGAAACAAGATCAAATATGGTGAATCCTAACGCTTTGCATGCACAACGCGAATCCCTGGAGTTGCTTATTCATGTGGATGCGTGCCCCTTGCATGTGCATGTTTCTTTCCTCTCTCTCCCTGCACACACGCTGCACATACTGACACATGCATGCCGACTTTATCTTCACTCTCCCTTCTATTAAATCACCTTTTATTTTGCTTTGACAATTTAGATGGTTCATATCTTTCAAACCAAAATTGCTTTTTTAAAACTGTTTACATATTTGAACTCGTGGTGTCAGGCCCTTTAGAACAAGATCAGGTTTGGATACATTTGAAACACATTTTTGTTTGAAACTCATTTCATTATTTTATTACCATAAATATTATTATTTTAATTGGAAAATGTAACTGTTTATGTGTTTCGGGCCGGGCCGAGCCCGGCCTTGGGATTTTTGCTTCAGGCTTTGACAAGCCCGGACCGGTGAATGATCAGGTGTAGGTGGGACAAACGGTCTCGACTCCCGGCCCGTGTAGACAGGAGCTCTCAAAGCGAGCGCTACGCTCTCGGGCGAGCGAGATGTAGGGAACTCTCATGTGAAGAAGGTAAGCGCAAGATGGGCCAGCCCAGGCGCCCGGGAGCTACAACCTCGTTTTCTTTTCATGATTTTTTTCTGTTTAGCTATTTTTTACTTTTGTTTATACTTCCAAATATGATAATAAATAGATTACAAAAAAATACGTAAAATATTTGAAAAAAATGTTAACCAGGCGTTTAAAAAATGTTTAAAATGTTAACCAAGCATTTGAAAAAAAATGTTAAATATGTTAACCAAGCATTTGAAAAAAATGTTAAATATGTTAACCAAGCATTTGAAAAAAATGTTAAATATGTTAACCAAGCTTTTCAAAAAAAAATTGTGTCTCATGTATTAAAAATATATACAATGTGTGTGAAAAATGTTGATCATGTATTTAAAAAATGGTAATCAAGCATTTGAAAAATATTGACCATGTATTAAAAAATTATTAATCTTCTATTTCAAAAACTTTAATCAAGCATTTGAAAAATGTTAAATGTATAGAAAAAAGACTAACCATGTTTTAGAAAATGTTAATCTTGCACTTGAAAAATGTTAGTCAAGCATTTGAAAAAATGTTAAACTTCTATTTGAAAGATTTTAAACATGTATTACAAAATTGTATGAGATAAATATCCAAAATGTATCATGTATATGAAAAATGTAGATATAAAAATATAAATTTTCAAAGAATGTTTATCATGTAGTTCAAAATGCTTAACATGTATATAAAAATATTTCTGATGTATACAAGAATATTGTGTACTAACACGTATTGAATAAAAATAATAGATGAAAATAAAAAAACAAAGAGAAGCAAAGAAACCCAATAAAAACGAAAAATAAACACAAAGGAAACAAAACAAAAAAATTAAAAACTGAAGAAACCAATGCAAAAGAATGAAGCCAAAAAAACCGAGAAAGAAACAAAGAAAACCAATGAAAACCAAGAAGGAAACCAAAAAAGAAAAAAACCTAGGAAGAAAAAGATGAAGAAAACAATTCAGTGAAAACCAGAAAGAAATGAAGAAACCAACGGAAAAGCAAAGGAAACAGAAAAATCACAGAAGACCTGGAATAAAACAAAGAAAACATAAAACCGAGAAAAACCAAGAAGAAATTAAAAATTGGAAGAGGGAACATTTTTTAAAATGGGAATTGATACATTATGTTTTATCGGAAACTGATACGACAGGCTGTATCTTTAACCGACAAAACTTGAAGCAACCAAACTGTGACGAGCCCATGTACACATATGCGCATTATTTGTTTGTTTTCTTACTGATCAAGTATACATTGAGGAGTACAGTACAGTGGAAGTGCGCTTCGTGGACTCGAAATCACTCTGTGTGGCTTCGGTTTCGAGCTGAATTGTGCTATAGCTGCAGGTGTGTATAGTTCACAACCTACAGACAGTCAGAGGCGACCTTCATGCGAGTAAATCAGCCGCTAGCACCAAGGCTTCTTTGAGCAAGAAATACTTTCTCGAGGACAAGGACCAAATCTCCAAGGTAGCACCCAAGTCACTCACGGGCCAATGTGCGCATTGTCTTTGTTGTTTTAGGGTGCGGGGAGCAGGGTCGGCTTGCTGATATATTGAGGCTTTACTTGCAATAATGTTATCAGTACTAGATAATAGTTCAACCTGTTTTATCCTCCCTCTTTTCTTGTAACTTTTTCTATTCACATTGGCCAGTGAATGACTTGGACCTGAATCTCTCACACTCCAGACATCACTCCAGGAGCAACATACTGAAACCAAAGTCTGTTTGATTGAGAAGAGACCTCTTTACGCCACACTGTGCTGAAGCTGCTGCCTCAACTCTGAACGTGGTTGACAACATGGAAGGACGAATATTTGCTTTGCACAAACATGTTCTGCAATCTTGTTTATGGCCTACAATGACAGTTAGTGATCTAAAGTACAAATGGTTTTAAAGTTTTCAGCGACGATGGCTGCATGGTGGGAATGCGATCGCATGCATTGGGTAAGTGTTTATGCTTGGTTTTTGTTCTACATATTGGATTTGTTCTACATATGTTTATGGCCTACAGAGGATTTGATCATATGCCGTTCTAGTTACTTGCATCATCATTTCGAATTTCCGATCCTGATATTGGCATGTGAAATGAAGATCTTACCATTTGGCAAACTTGCAATTTCTCCAAACTCTCCGTATAGCTCACAGAACCAGCCAACACAGCCTGTTCGTCCCGTTTGTACAGGAAGATGAACATGAATTTGGACATCAAGTGTAGTGGGACTCTTACGTTGATAAGAGTGACAGGTAAGAAAGTGATTTCGCGTTGATTTAGTACTTTAGTCCAACTTCTCCGGAACGCAACACGCATGCCAATAAGCAACATGCTGAATTACTAACATTTGCATTAGGAGGCAACATCTCATTGTAATCGAATGATCGACTCACGCTTAATTTGTGCTCTCTAAATGAAAATAGTAATGCCCTCTAAATGAAAATAGTATGCCCAAAGAGAATGGCTACAAACTATATATATGTTGTGACTGCATGGCAGGAGATGGAGTAGCATAAGGTGCTTGGAATTATTATGATATGCATCTGCTGTTGGGAATCATTTTCTTAGAAGAATTAGGTAAACAACTGTTTTACGACCTGAGGTTTTATTTTGGAGTTATTTACCCAAAACCACCACACTTGAGGCTAGGGTAACAACTTGATACCACATTTGTGCCAGGGCACAAAAAACCACCGACTCTACGCCTAACCAGTAACACGGAGCACTAATCGTCGAGATTGCTTGAGAAAACAGCGAACCCGACAAGTAGGGCCCACATGTCAGGCTGACGTGGCGAAGACCAAAAAGTTTGACCGTCTGATGTGGCAAATAAGACGCGGGACCCACCTGTCAATGAGTAAGGGTCATCTTCTGGACGTGGAGTATCTATGCGCGAGCTCAGATGAGCCCGTTATCTAGGACGTTGGCTGAAGCATGGAGATCTGTGCCAGTTCCAAATACGGGCGGCCTGGGCGAGTTAGGAAATGTCCACTGTGGCGAATACGTAGATGGCAGGCGTGGGTGGTGGGCCGCAGTTTCACGGGCGGAGAAACGTCCGTTTGAGGCTGACGAGTTGGGTCGTGGATCAGAACAGTAATTTGACGTCTAGTCCGTGGCCCCAGATGTGAGCTTTTCCGTTCGCTGGGCCCATGATAGGAATTAACTATGCGGTCTGGTGGCTTCGGCAAAGCTGACCTAATTTTCGAAGGCCTGATGGTGAGCGGCGACGCCGACGGCGGCGGTGAGGTCGACAAGGATGGAGTTCCTGATGCAGCCTATACACGGGTATGTAATCCAGCTATTTGGCTTACTTCTAAGGATTTGAGACCATAAATGTGTTGATTCCGAGCGGATTTGCGTGTGCGTCGGGCAGATCGAATTTCCTTGAAGAGGTTGGGGAGAGTTTGGTGTCGGCACCGGTGGCGGCGGATGCGGTCGATGCGGAGATGGTGGTGGAGCATCCGCTGGCGGCGCAGGTGACGGAAGGACAACAGGTGCCGGTTGAGGAGCAGCCGGCAGCTACAGGGGAGGCACAGATCTTGATGCTCAGTGAAGCAGCGCAGGAGAGGAGGGACGTGTCACCACCAAGCTCGGAGCTATCTACTGGGAAGATGAACCCACGAGCTCCTGGATGGAATAAGAGGTTAGTGCATGGTGTGGAGATGTACTAGAGTTAATGATGTGCCTCTGGGCTGAGCAAAACGATGATTGTTGTGTGATACCAGTAACTGAATATGTTGTTGCTATCGACTGGTTTAGTAAAATAGATGGTACAGATTTTTTTGGGAGGTTTGACTGAAGAAGCAACCTCATATTTGAATTAGTAGCTGGATATTAGAGCAGTTAACTGGGGCTTGAGCCTTTTGAGGAGAAGTCGGGGCAGAGCTGGGTAATTTCGTTTATTTGTGATTTGTATTTGTCGATTATTACAATCAAGGCAGTGAGGTCTGTGCATTGTTTTTATTAGGAAATTGTTAAAACTGACATAACTATGTATTACATACTTGATTCGATGGGTAGTAGGTGTGCGTGAAAACAAAAGATTGTAGTGATGCCAGTGTGATTTAGGGAGTAAGAGTTGTTGATAAAAACATTCCCTAACAGGCTAGGTTCAATTGTGATGAGACAAAACATGGATGTCTCCCCCTGTTTTTAGCACTTGTGCAACTTGACATGTATTGAGGTCTTTATTTTAGCTAGTACCTGGTGCTCTTGATAGTACTTAAATTTTGCAAATGTCATGTGTTCCCTGTTGTATTTTGTGCTTGAGATGATGAAGGACTGAGTCTGAATATCCTGAGCACCTAATTTTTTTGAAATAGCTCGCACAAATAGTTTATTTGATAGATTCCGTTATAAGCAAATTTTTCCATGAAATCTTCTGTTTGTAATCCATTCTCATTCATGATTCCACGATCTCTGGTTAGGTATTCAAACGTAATTCTATATTTCTGCATTTGCCGTGCATCGTTACGTATTTGTATTACTCACTTCCCTTTAGATGCTGACCACACTAAGGAATCGATGGTGCTAGTGGTGTCTGATCTTAACGTAAACTGGAGAAAAGAAACTTGTACTGATAAGGATATCTTTGTCAGGCTCAGATATCAGATTGTGCTGCCCTTTCGATTCTGATAGCTCCAGCATGCTCTTTTCTAGATTTTATGGGCTGAATGTGTGTGCATTGGTTCCAGGGTGCGTCGGCTAGTTTGTTTTTCATGTAGACAGGTTATGATCACGAGAAGCTCTGAAAATTAATTCCTGGCGATTCCTTTTTTCTTTGGACGGCGCAATATTTTGGAATTTGGACCACTATGAACCGGGTCGTTTCTTTTTTATGTAGATGAGTTATGATCATAAGAATCTCCTGGACCGTTTTGTGGTTGCTTGAGATTTATACTCATTATAACATCTGTTTGGGCTCAAGTGGCTAGTATGTTGATGCTAAAATTATTTAGTTGTTCTGGTCAGCATTTGAAATATTTGCATATTCATATGCCTTATGTCTAGTTTTTCTCTGAACTGCCTTGGTTATTACAATCAGCTCTACTACTTTCTTAAAGATCACCACTGTTTTTTTTGTTAACTGAACTGCCTTTGTTGCTGCATTGTCACAGTCAGACTTGGGTCCCAGTTTTGTGTTCCCCTTGATGTTAGTCCTGATTGAGGGCGGAGACATAGTGTGACATGGTGCAGCCACATGATTTTTAATTATGCTGGCAGCAAAAAGAATCTACATTTGTTGAAATCTGAATCGTGCTATGTGACTGCAGGTTGAGGATCGGTGCCGCTGCACCAAGTCGGCCGCCTTGCCCAAACCGTGTCACTACATTTGAGAAGGCTGTTCGAAACTATGCTGAGAATCCAAGAAAGAATGTGGTCACACCGACTATTGGCACGACCTTTGACTCAGTTGAAGAGGCGCATGACTTCTACAATTTGTATTCATGGGAAAAGGGATTTGGGATCAGATATGGCAAGAGTCGGCTTAATGTAGAGAGGATTAAATGCATGCAAGAAATCGTCTGTGGTTGCTCGGTTAGTAGAAAATGTTTTCTATATCCAGTGTACAATTTCTTGGTGTTCCTCAAACCTGACATTAACTAAGGGCCTGTTCGGAACAAAGGTGTACAAAACATAGGAATTGAGAGAAATATGAGAATAGGAAAGGAATATCATTGCAGAACATAGGAATGAGATAACACAGAAAATCACAGGGAAACTGGGCGAAGGAGCGTTCGCCTCGATGGGAAACGTACAGGAAAAATATCAGTTTTTTATTTGGCTAAGTAGTGATTTGCTTGTGTCCATAGCTGAAGCATCTTCTCTAGTTGAATATTTTAATCATGTTCAAACATAGCAGGGAGCGGCTTGCCTCGGGGGAATCAGCCAAAATCTGCATGCCAAAGGAAGTTTTCCTCCAAAACACTGTTCATCTTTCCTTTGTCCCGAACACCAGCAAAGCGAAACTTCTCAGAGGAACAACTTTCCTACAAGATTCCTGCAAATATCCCGTGTACCGAACAGGGCCTAAATCTGTGTACTCGCTCGAACGGGAAGACAAGAAGATAAGGTTGCAGGGCAGGGGGGGACGGCGCAAGTGAATCTTCCAGAGCAAGCCGTTGGATTCATCAGCTTTATATAATAAAAAAATAGGGGGATGGGAACGTCTGTTTGTGAGGTAACGTATGATCCGTGGCTCACTCCCGTAGTGTGCATCTGAGCCAGCTCACGGGGGGTGATGGCCGTCAGAATAAATGCGGTAGGTGGGTGGGGCCTGTCCTCTGGAAAAGCATCCAATACTGCTGAGAATACGTTGTGAAATACACATGTGGGAGCGAATCTTGGCGCTAAAGAACGGCTAGGATAACAGGTGCATCTGAGCTCGAGCTCAGAATAGCACTTTCGTCATCTTCTTTCCGTCTATATTTCTATGGGGCATTTCATCAAACAGCTTCTGGGCGGCCTCGGGGAGCTTTTTCTTGCAGGCATGGGGATGAGCTTGACGCGGCCAGAGCACGGGGAAGAGTGTCGCGACCAAGGGAGGCCACGCGGACACGAAGCTAGCGGCTCGTCGGGCGTCAAGCTGCCGGCAAGGACGGCTCGTCGGGCGGCCGGACATGCCATCCATGGCGTGCGCGCCCGCACGGGCGTGCCCAGGGGCTCCCTGCTCACCACCACATCGTCCCTAGCTGCCGTGCACAGCCTCCCTGTGCAGGCTGCCAGCGCGCCCTCCGCCGTGGACGTCGGCGCCATCCTTCCTGCGCCGCACCTGGTGGCGCGGGGAGGAGTGTGCTGCTTTCAACGATGGCCCGGGGAGGAGCTGAGGAAGAATGGCCCAGCGGCCGGCAGCTCGGGAACGGAGTCCGCAGAAGAAAACCATGGTCGCCGCCCGAGCTTCTGCGTGACGCCGTGCTTCAGGGGCTTCTCGACCACGCCCTGCACGACGTCGAGGGAGGCGGCCACTTCCACGACGCAGCTCGGGGACGCGACCTTGTCTCCTGGAGCGACGCCCAGGGAGGCGCCCACTTCGACTTCCACGACGCAGAGAGCGAGGATGGCGTCGAACGCCGACCACCGCGTGTATGTGTCGCCTGGCGGCGCACATAGGCTCGACAATGGAGAAGAACCAACCACGGTGGGGCTTGGCCGGAGACAGGGAAGAAGGAAGGGTTGCTCACAACCTGTTTGTTGAAATGCCCATGGAGAAAAGAGGAAGAAAAAGAAAACACTTGAGTCATTGACAGGTGGGACCTTCGTCCAACTCAGCATATTGTCCAAATAAGCATGCCATGTCAGCCTGACATGTGGGCCCTACTTGTCGGTTTGGCTGTTTTCGCAACCAAATCCGAGCATCAGTGCTCCGTGTTACTGGTTAGGCCCAGAGTTGGTGGTTTTTTGTGCCCTGGCACAAATGTGGTACCAAGTTGTTACCCTAGCCCCAAGTGTGGTGGTTTTGGATAAATAACTCTTTATTTTGAGATATTGGAGTCCACCAAGTCCAGTGAAATATCTTGTTGGCAGGCACTTCTTATTCCGTAAAGCAATTCCTGGTTATAGTCTAGGTTCCTCGTCCACCTTCTTCACCAGTTGTGACCACACTCCGTACGACCTTATTACTGATTCGGTAGGAGCTTCGAAACAGAGTGCATTAGTCTATGACCACACTTCATACCACTTGATTCTGCAGAAGCTTGGGATACTTGGAGTATAGCAAAGGGCGGCATGTGTATAAAATATAGTTTTGTGTCCTTCAGACACAGAACAGTGGGTTTCCTGACATTGCTCCAAGCTCGCTACTTCTCTTTCCCCATCCCTTGTTCTTCCCAACAAAACAGACTTTGTATTTCCGCTATGCAAGTAATGGAAAGGGGTAGCCCGGTTCGAAAAAAAATTGTACAAATATAGGAAAGTTTGTAAGTACCAAATTTGGTACCCCGAAGTGAATACAAACCTCAGTTTCTTGTAGTCAAATGATTGATCTCAACTAGTACTCCAACATGAGTAAAAAGGTGTACTGCGGCTACCTCAAAAAACTCTGAAGTACCTCGACTTTACCATGGAGTCACTTCCTTTTGAAGAGTTAACAAGATCAACAGACTATATATGCACGTATGGCATACTGTCATGCCTCGTACCCGTGGCAATCTTTGCCGCCAAGCTCTTCCACTCGGTGGAAGAATGCATCAATGAGGGAGCATTTCATGCCGAGATTAAAATCCTGACAAAAATCAAGCACGATGTGTCGTCAGGCTATATGGCTTCTGTTCCCGCTCCCAATGCAAATTCCCGGTGTAGGATCTTATCGAGAGGGGGAGCTTACGCGTCCATTCTGTGTGAGCAAGAGCTAGTGAAGGAGCTGGATTGGTCCAGGAGAGTTGTTGTCGTGAGGAATGTAGCTCAAGCTTTGCCGTACTTGCACCGTGATTGTGATGATCCGATCGTGCATTGCGACATAAAAAGCAGCAACATTCTCCTGGACCATAAAGAGTATATGAAGCTGCATAGCTAATCTCCTGTGTTGGCAGTTATATATTTGGCATTTGTGTTTGTTTGAGATAACTGATCTATCCTGTCATGTTTCAACTTTGAAGTGTCCTGTAACAAGAGATGGATATATGAAGGGATTTATGTGGATTTTGTTGATAGATGAAGCGACATTTCGATTTGACAACGAGAGTGATTTTTCTACACCCAGCTCGATTTTGTTGATAGATGAAGCGACATTATTAAATAGCTTTGCTTATGTTTGACTAAGTTCCAGTTTGCTAAAAAAAACACTGATATTTGGTGGCAGTGCTTGGATGATAATTATGTGGTTGCTGTTGTCTTGGAACTGATTTTTATTGTTGAGAGAATGTAATCAATCTGTTTGTTGTCTATTTTGCCACTGAGTTTATGTTTGCCCAAAGCCATCTGGGAGAAAGACATAACCGCGACAAGTCAGCCTCCAGGAAAATTTGATCATACTATCCATATCAGCCGTTCATCATATGCCCTAACTTGATTCATACAGGAAGGTGATCACGATTCATTGCACAGAAATTCTAATTCACTATCATCACTATCAACACTAGAAGAATGACGAAAAGGAAATACGCTAAAAACGGAATCCCTGCATTCTGGGCGGCCTCAATCTCACTAAGTCGTTCGTTCAATGCTGCAATCTCAACCCTAATGGCATCAAATTCAGCCCTCATGGCATCATTTTCAGCCGTCCTGGCATCATGTTCAGCAATTATGGCATCAAGTTCAGCCCTCATGGCATCATTGCGTCGCTGCATTTCTCGCGACATGCTAAGAGCTGCCGCGTTTCTCATCCGAACTTCCGTGATCACGTCCAAGTACCTGTCCAGCCACATGAAGAAACGCCAGCCTTTCACCTGTCCAGGTATACATACAAAGTTCAGCAACTTGCTTGAACCAAACATCAGGAAAACCATACGATGTACTACTTGACACTTGACTCTGAACATCATGGAACAGAGGAACAACCTGCTGCAAGATGTCACTCCTTGGGCATTTCACTGAAATTTTGTCTGGGTTCAGAGATGTCAACGACAGCTGCTGCAAGATCAAATTTTCGCGTCCACATTCTGCCCATTCAGTCGGATGGAGCCTCATCATTCCTTGGAGCACACCGTCCGGGACAGAGGGCTTGCTTGCGACACGCGCAACAGGGCCGGTCCTATCCTTCCAGAGGCCCATGAGCAAACTAAAAAAAAGAGGACCCCATCTACTGTTAGTGGACTTACTAAAAGAATTTGTTTGCTTGCATACGTTGGTACTTCAAAACTACTACAAATCGATTTAATCATGGAAAGAAACATGAATAGTTTTTTTTCACAATTTAAGGGCTAATGATATCATTGAAATATCATAGATGATAAGAGTTTCAGCTACAGATTCTTGATTCCAAATCAAGGAAAACAGGAGTTCTAATGACAAAAAAAAAGGGGGAACTAATAACATGCTAAGCAAGCCCTGAAATAGAAGCATCCTGATTTGGTATCATTTTCCACATCTATGATTAACCAGATTGCTGTTTTCCGTTATTGTCAACATCTAATTCCTCGGGATTCTAAGCAGTGAGCACCAACATTCCTAAACATGAAACCATCTACCTTTTCTGTTTCGTCTCCCATTTTTCTTCACAACCAGAAGATTCAGCGATGCAGAGGCCCGGTGTATTCCTCCTTTTCGAAAAAAAAAGAAGATCCAGAGATACCTATTATGAAATCTGTGAGAGGGATAGAAATCCAACCATGAAAGCATCCGGCTATGATCCTCACTCATCTATCCTGGACTCATCGTCTCCTCAAAGCAGCACCTGCACAAGGGCACATCGCACAAGCAGGAAAAAGATCAGTGATTCAGTGGAAAGACAAGGATAGGCGACAGTACAATGGTCAAAGAGAGAAGGGTTTGAAAATTACACAAATTCTTTGAGACATTGAGCCAGCAGCCTAGAATTCGCTTTGGGGTAAATCTGCAGCTCTTGCGCCGCTCATACTCGGGTGGTAAGTATTTATAGGAGGAAAGAAATCCATAAGAAAGTGAGGAAATTGGCAGAAAAAATGGTCAACGGAATTATCAGCCATTAATTAGCATGCTGCTTTGGGAGTTGGATCCGGTGCTTTGGGAGTTGGAGTTGAAACGCCAGCCGCCGGCTTGCGTGGTGATTGAAGCAGTGCCCTCACATTTATTTTAATTTTTTTTGATATATATTGCTCAGGGAAAAGCCCGCTCATTAGTCCAACTCCAACGCCGCGATTCGTTTCGTCCGTCCACGTTTGTTTGGATTTGCGATGACAAAAAAACGCGATCCAACGCACTGAATAAAACAGCCGGGTGTCCGTTTTTTGTCCGTCGTGACCCATTTTTAGTCCAAATTTAAGTTGGGTTTGCATCCGGGTGGACACGACGCGGACGAGTGCGATGCCCTCTTTTGTCCTCTCCCGTCCAGTCTGTCGATGGCATTTCGGCTATTCTTTTCCCATCCTCCTCCACACTCTACACGCCGGCCTCACCACCCTCGCCGCCGGCACCCAATTCCAGCCGCGACGACCCCACCCAGGCACCGTCCCCCGCATCCACCAGCTTCTCCACCGCATTCACCAACTTCCCCACCGCCACCCAATCCACTGAGGCCAACTCTTCCTAGCATCTGTGGCCGCTACTCGCCACCATCGAAGCACGAGAAGGCACACCTTCCAAGGGTCAACGGTACTGCCCTCGCCTCCACGGTCATTGTCGGGGTGCGCGGACTTCGACAGACTTATTGCTCTTCACCGGCCGTGACTCGACCATTGCCTCCTTCGTTGCCACCCGCAAGGTGTTCGGCCTTTTGCCCACAAGATATCTTGGTCAATAGCTCAGATGAGTTCTTTTACAATAACATCATATATTCATCCGACGATGAAACGTCGGACGATGAGGATTTTGTAGTTGCTACTATGGTCGTCAATGAGCACATTTCTAGGATGCAGCTAATGTTTAGGGGGTCGATCCTGGACCATGCTCCGGTCGATCCCGAACCATGCTTTGGCATTGAATCATAACAGAGAGAGCGATCATTGACTACTCTATAGCGATTATTTCCAGTGCACATCCCCACTCTTTGAATGCCAAGCTTTTTCGACCCCGCTTTCGGATGGTGAGACATGTGTTTAGGAGAGAGTGGTGGAGTATGATTATTATTTTAGATGCGAGGATGATTCCCTTGATAGGGTTGGCTTTCTCCTTTTATCAGAAATGTACTGCAACTATTCGGATGCTTGCATGCAAATTTTTCGATGATCTTGTTGATGAGTATTTCCACATGAGTGAGTCCACATGCCTTGCATCATTGTACAAGTTATACAAAGCTATGGTTGTAGTGTTTGGCCCGGAGTACTTGAGAGAACTAAATGATGCAGTTACAGCCAAGTTGTTGGCGATCATTGAATCAAGAGGCTTTTCGGGAATGCTTGGTAGCATAGATTGTATTGCCCGCTAAGTGAAAGAACTGTCCATTTGCTTGGCAGGTGCAATATAAGGGGCATGTTAAAGGTTGCATGGTCATACTTGAAGCGGTGACATCACAAGATCGCTGGATTTGACACTTTTTTCGGCATGGCGGGTTCTCACAATGACATCAACGTGCTTCAACGGTCTCCAGTATTCGCATGGCTTGCAGAAGGCAACTCTCGAGAGGTCATCTTTGAGGTCAATGGCCACCACTACAACAAAGGATACCACCTTTTTTTCGAAAGTACAAGGGATACCACCTAGCAGATGGTATCTATCTTCAGTGGTCAACTCTTGTGAAGACAATCTCCAAACGGATAAGAGAGAAGTCGGCTAGGTTTGCGCAAGCACAAGAGAGTGCTAGGAAGGATGTGGAATGTGCTTTTGGTGTGCTCCAATCTCGATGGGCTATTGTTCGACACCCTGCTAGAACATGGAGCCAGCGGAAGACGTGGGAGGTGATGACTGCTTATGTGCTCATGCACAACATGATCGTAGAGAGTGAGCGTGATGACAGTATCTTCGACCAAGGGTTCGATTTTCAGGATGAAAATGTTGAGCTTGAGCATGGACCGGCAATGTTTGGAGAGTTCACCTAATTTTATCAAGAAATGCGTGATTGGACAACTCACATTCAACTTCAAATGATTTGGTTGAGCATATGTGGACTCACCTATAGGCAGCCAATAGATGTATCAGCCCTTTTTCTTTCTATGTATTTGTGACAATTACAAATTCATTTGGTTGTAAATTATGAGATTTTTATTTGGTTGTAGGCTATTTATTGTGATGTAAAAACTATGCGATTTTTTATTTGTATTCATATGCATAGAATGTAAAATGTGAAAATTTGAAGAAAGAAAAAACGGCTGGACAGACCTGGCAGAGAAAACACGGACTAGGGTGGACGCTGCCCCTACGACCGACCCAAACGGATACAAAACGAATCAAGACAGGAACCACTTACGTCGGCCGGTTGGAATTGACCTTACAAAGAAGCACATGGAGCCGATCAGGAACCCCAAGACCAATCACTACATCATCATTAGACCTATGCTAAAGCCGCCAATTCATAGGCCAGAACGTTGCATTTTCTGCTCACTTTCCTAATATGCCATGCATCAAACTTCCGGAGTGCAGACTTCACATCCACAATGATAGGGAAAGCCGCTGATCGATTCGAGCTGGCAGGGAGCAATTCATTACATTACTAAAGGCTAACAGTCAACTTCAAGAACGACTGGGCTACTGTACCTCCATCGGCTCATCACCTCTTTCAACATAGGCATAGTGACGGTCGTATTTAACTCTACTGGTGCCGATGTGTCAACTTTTCATCTTCTTTCAGACTGTTTGTGTTTGACTATGTAGGGTTGTTTATCATGATTTGTATCCACCTGATGCTATATTCTAAATTAATAAAAGCGCCATTTATGGGAAAGAATGGTTCCTAATCGTCGCACTCACCAGCATATTGGTACGCTTTGTTTTGCTTAAGCAACTTGACAGAACACAGTGACGCTCACACACGCGCATACACTCACCACCCATGCTAAACATAGGACTTGAACGCAGGTAGACTGTCAGACAGGTTCCAGCACAAGAAACCTGACCATCTGAGCTACACTCAATTCACATCGCTCAAAATTTCTACAACACCATATAATCTGAGAAACTGGATGTTACATTGACATGGTCAATCAGATTGGACGCCTATGATTTCTTACATGAATCATCCAGGGACATTTGTCTGATAATGCAAATCTTGCAGTTACATTCTTCTCCTTCGCCTTCAAATCTTACAGGAAGAAGTTCTTCGCCTTCGTTTGCGCCATGGCTATTCTGTTCATTGTGAAGAACATGCCAGTGACAAAAGGCAAGACCTTGGAAGAGATTCAGGCTTTTCAATAAACTGCGCCACCTGAGTGGTTTGGAGAAAGTTAGATTACACATTTTTCTTTGCCCGTGCAATTGTATGCAATGCGTATCAAATCTGTAACGAAGATGTGTATCAGGGCAGCTAAGAAGTGCAGAAGATTTCCATGTTGGTGACTTGATGTATCCTTCAAGAAGACTTGCAACTGCCTCCTCTTCTATTAGATTTACCAAATCCGTATGATATAATAATCCAACTAAAGTGAGTTCATTTGCGTCTGCTGATGCCATCAGCTGAGAGCAAGCAATTACAAAGCAGTAAAGCCGCCGTGCTAAGCATCAGATAGGGTAATGTAAAGCAGCAGGCAGAATATGAGGTATTGTGAAGTTGTGACAGATCAGATTAAAAAGAACTGTTTCACAGTACCAGATATACAAAACAGTATCAGGAACTCCCAAGTAACTTTCAGGTGACACACCTGATAATTTAAACATGAGTGGCTTAGCCATCAGCAGGCCTCTGCTCTTCCTCAAGCTCCATTTTACATATGAAGCACTCCCTCTCAAAAATCAGGAACTCCTGAGTAAGAAATTTAAGACATTTGCTGATATTAGGAAAGCTCTGCACTGCAGTTATTAGATGAACAAACTAAAGAACGTAAAGTAACCTGTAACTGCTGCTGACTGAATAAATGCATCATTCCAGAATCTGATGAAGCAACTAACTCGATGAGTTTATCACAACGGTCTAGAGAATCCCCAGCTTCGGAAAGGGAGATGGATGCCTACAAAATATTAGCATCGGATATCAATATACCATATGCGTACTGAAACAGCAGAACAGCAACCATTTCATATATATTCAATGTAGTAGGGCTGATACTTGTAGAATCTATTTACAAGATCACCTGCATGGAGCGTAGAATTGTTTCCGGCAGGCAGCATCTTCGGCAAAGTCCTCGAATGATATAAGCAGCAGTACTTTCAACCGAACCATGACAATCAGAATACCAAGCATCAAGTCGTGAAATTTCCATCGAAACTCCAGGTTGAAACCGATTGAGTTCACCTGCAAAAATAAATTATCCATATAATTATTGCACAAAATATTATTTGCATTAAAAAAAGAACTGAAGCATACTATTGTTCTAAACTTTAGATACCTTTAAAGCCAGCGGCCATAATTGCAGCAAGAAGACCTCCATCATTGGCTTCATGAAGCCCAAACCCATCACCTTCTGTTGCTAAGCAACGGAGCGCAACTTCAATACAGCAAGGATCTTTAGACGAGACCTTAACTTCCACCTGTCCATGAATTATACAGTCAGAAGTTGCAGAAGCAACCGTGACAAGCAACAACTAGAAATTAAAATGTAAGATTTAACAATCCTTAGTAAACACCAAGATATGATCTGTAATGTACAACACTTCATATTATATCCTGAAGCATAATATGCATATGGCCTTCAGGAGAAAAGAGGTGGACTCAACCTTCAGCTGGCGATGCAGCACATCCTCTTCGCTGATAGTTGAATAAAGTGCACTAGTCAGAGCCGTGCATGATGTTGCATCTGGTGTCATGCATTCCCCAGAAGGTAGACAGAGTATTGCCGTTGCATGCAACTCAAGGAAAACAAGCTCTGATGACTCAAATGGGCTTGTCTCGACAGCATTTAACCATGGTCTCTCTTCCCCTGATTACAGAAAACCAGAACATATAAAATAATGGCAACAAGTTCACCACCGTATACTTTCACAAGTTTAGCAGTTTAAAAAGCATATTTGTAGGCTAAAGGGCCATGTTGATAGAAACATTTATTTGTTTTCAAGAAAAGAGGTTTGTGTCTCGATGAAAGTTTATTACTTACTTTCTAATAACAAGAATGCTAACTCCAGTGTTTGTGTCGCTGCAGCAACAGCTTGATCCTTTTCTTCTGCCGAAAGCATTTCAGGGGGAACAGAAGAATTCTCCATCTCGCATCTAAGCCAACCCCGGTATGTTGCATCCAGGGAGTAATATTCGTGCTGTCTCACCACAAAAGCAATTACTTTGTCAAGAATACCAAGGTACTGACTAAACTCTAAGTGGAAATACCAGTACTGGAAGCATCAAGAGAAGAAGCACAACACATTAGGACAAAAAATGAGCTCTTACCCAATCTTCAAATTCTTCTAAGTTATCAGACACCTCTTGATCTTCAAGCGAAAATAAATTTTCCTTTTGTTTCAATGGTTCGGCAAGGATGGCAAGCAACTTATGTGGTCCTACTGGTAGTTCAGGGACTCTCCTCATTGATATTAAGGAAAATTCTCTGAATAGTGTGTTGCTGATGATAAAGAAATTGATGGTGAGTTGCAATGCTACGATATAAAGGAGGATAAATATCTTGTTTCATCAACCAAAAATAAGTTCCACTCACAAAGTGAGAAAAACAAATAGTACTGTTTTAGCAATCAAAGAGGAACTCAATGGTAACAAAGAAAAAAAAAGACAAGCGAGTACTCCCCCTGTCCGGAAAAGCTTGTCCCAAGCTTGTCTTTCAAATGGATGTATCTAGCACTAACTTGGTGCTAGATACATCCTTTTGAGGGACAAGCTTTTTTGGACGGAGGGAGTACTGTTTACTGATATATTTCAGCAACAAACATACAGACACAATGCCATAAGAGGATAAATGTTTCCAAGACCATGCAGGAGGGCTGCATGTATGACTAGCAAAGTTTTCTCTGGCACAAGAACAAATTAGATATAGTTACCTATGCATCAATGCCCGTATCAGAAGTTTCCCTGTGATCATCTCAAAGCCTGGAATTGAGGATGGTGGTGTGAAGCAAAGCCACTGAATGATCATTGCCTTCTGAAGTGCTTGCAGGTGATGCTGTTCTGCGACATCAGAAAAATCTTCATTGTACTGATGGGGTTTTATTTCTCGAGACCTTGAAAGAACTCTGCACTAAATTAAAATCTTGTCAGAACATGCCCACAAATAAATATAAGTTAAATATGTGAAATTTGATGTATTCAATTGTTATATGTATCCCCACAATCACCGAACCTCTCAATTATCTCTTCAAAACAAGCCTTGGATACATCTCCAGATGAGAATGGCAGATACTCCACAGCAGAGAGGAAAAGCTTGTACATGGTATGCAAGCTGTGGCAGGAAAAAAAAAGGTGTGATGCCAGCTAATCGAAGTCTTGGAAGCAAAATAAACCATCAGCAATAACGCATTTGAGAACATTTCTGTGTGAAAGAACAACAACATTACCAGCACAATTTTTATGGGTAAACATAAAAAGTTGAACATGCAAGCATTGTACCTATTATACTTTCTATGGAATTGTCATAAATCTAAGGCTAAAGGGAGCTGCACCGAAGATACATAGCTCACAAACTAAAACCTACTGGTAAATATTAGAACAAACATGAACAGCCAATAACAGGTACATCATGCACTAATATGTCACAAAAGATTACAGAATACTAATATATGTAACATTTCCCAGATTGCAAAAACATAAAAGGTATAATCACATGAAGTAATACCTGCTATTTAACCTTAGTTCCATCATGTCCACAAACAAATCAATGCAAACATCACGTTCAAGCTGAGAGGCATATACTCCAACCAACTCTTCCTGCCCCTCTGAAAACAAGTATCTCACGTACCTGGAATTAATCATTAGCTTTTCCTGCTGTGGAGATTAAGAAACAGGCAATGTAGCAACATAATATGGAGAAAATAGGAATAAAAGATTCATCTGAAGATCAATGACCAAGCTTAACCTTTAGTTAAGAGAACAGTAGAAGTAATGGAGTAAGCCCTTGACCCAACAAAAAGAAAGAAAACTACTTATGCAACTGAATACTATTAATAAAATTATATTAACCGCCACCAGAAAGACCTTTTTTTAACCAAACAGATGCCATTTTAACATGACATTACTCCAGAAGGCTAAAAAGGCTCAAAGCCACACAATGATTAGTAAACAATACTTACATGTTGATGATGAGATCACCGACAGTAACCAGCTTTTCCTCAAACTCGTCTTCCATTTCATTGCTGAGAAGGTATCTCAAAACAAGAACAATATGTGCCCCAAAACGTATCATGTCGGAATCATCACGGGACCTAATTGGACCAAGAAGTTACTCAAAAGTTAAATAATAAAGCAAAATAAAATATTGGGGTTATCTAAACTAAAATCATAAAAGCAGTACCTCAAGACGTTTTGACCCTCTTCGATGGAAGACAACCATGACCATAGAAGGTCAAGAAGATGAGCTAAATTTCCACTCATGAGATTCATCTACCAAATAAGTAAACATGAAATGGTTAGGCAAGCGAACGATCGTAAATTCAATTGTACAGCTATTGGAGAACTCCATTTACATGGAAAGTGGTTCAAGTATTTGTGTTTATTCCAGTTAATACCATGAGTCACCAGAATGTTTGATTGAGTCACATTTTTTTTGCAAAATACAGATTTAGTAGAACGTTAACTAAGATAATGTTTAAATACTTGGTTTTCAGAATAATCATCTACAAAATCAGAAAACATGTCTAAACTAGTCATCAAACTGGCAAATTGTACAGCAACTGTAAATTACTGCCTGTCTCCGCTTATCTAATGTCAAGTAAATTATCCAGCTATACTAGAAAACATTAAATTAACTTAGTAGAGAAATTGCATATTCTTCGCTCTTGGAAATGTATCTTACCTCAATTTGTCGATGCTGCTCCCGACATGCTCGAGAAACAGTTTCATGAACAAGGTCACTGCATCGCAAGTGACACATATAATAAGCAGGCAAATAGTGAATGTGTGGAAGTACTAAACAATGTTAGTACAGCAGTACCTTGAGTGGAGTTTCTGCAGAAGTGCAGCTATATCACGAGGTTGCTGATCAAGAACATGATATGGCCAATTTTCTGGGCCAAGCTGGGTTCCATTCATATCATCATCAAACTCTTTCTCTTCTGGTCTGCTGGTTTGATATTGAGATAATTCTATATCCACTTTAACATCTAGCCAGGATTTAGCCATTGCCCAGCAAGCTGACTAAGAGATGGAAGGAAAAAGATGCATCACATGGAGGTAAGAAACCAGCATCAGAGAGAATAACATTGGATCAGATTAGAAAGGCAGGCTTAGAAATGAATTGAATAATATAGATACCTCCCAGTCATTACAGATTGGCAAGGTACGCTTCAAGTTACTGCACTGTAAAGCATATACAGCCATCTCATACTGGCCACCATCGTGTTCAGCAATTTTCTGCAATAGTATTATTAATTTAGAGTTGAGTTTAACAAAGTATTAAGTATTGGCAACATATACACACATAACTATTTTGAAGACAAAACCATTGTAACATTTACAGAACCACATTAAATATAACAGCAAAGCGCAAAGCAGCATAGTTCAACAACATAAGTACAGCACGGGAGTTTTACCTCTGAAGCACAATAGGATGCCCATTTCCAAAGACGCCACTGCCGTCCAATACCACTTTCCAGTTCAATTGCTTGTAGTGTTCTAGAATTTCCATTCTTGAGCATGGCCTCCAGGGAAGGAAACAGATCTATGCCACCAAAGGGGCAAAGAGTGGCTGCTCTCCATGACTGAATATACTCGAGGCGTTAGCATCAAGTGGAGGTGATACATCATAAGAAATACATATGCCTATACAAGCTGACCAACCTGTCCAGCAGATCGGCACAATTCACATGCCTCTTCTAATCTTCCAGCTCTTAAGAGAGTCCAGATATCTTCTAAAAGCAATTCATCTTGCTTCTGCTTACACATAAAGGAAAGGTGAGTTCTGATTTTACTAGAGGCAAATTCTAGTTACTTCACCAGAGATGATTAATGAGAAGAGATCTTTAACAACTGAAAGAGATTTGTCTTCGTTGTAGTGCTGTTAGTCCAGTAATTACTGCTTTAACTTAGTAAATAATTAAATTTGAAGGTTACGTACTAGACAGTTATCCAAGGCATCCTCTTAAAGTGAGATTATGAGGTGAAAGATGGCCTATTATCACATTAAAGAGTATAAAAAACATTCTGGAAAGGTCAAGTAGAACCAATTATAATGCATACTTGCAGCACTTTAAATATCATAATAAATTATTAGCAGCTTTATGAAAGGATCTTTACACTGTATTCGAAATAGATACCAAATAGCCTACCTTGTCATCAGGAAGAAGTTGGGCTACTTCACGAGTTGGAGCATCAAAATCCACATGCTTCACTATATTAGAATCATTATTCCTTCTCTTTAGGTACCTCTGTGTACGATGCCAAACACCAGAACTTGGTAGATATGAACCAACATGAGATCCTCTCACCTACAGAACAGAAATATAACACCACAAGAAATGAGTGTACCTCTATCATCAATTTGCTCATGAATAGTAAGTTAAATACTCTGTTACTCCATAGCTTATTGTGTGATTAAAACAAAAGCAAGGTCATTCAAGGAAGAAAAATAACTACTGAAATTTAGATGATCAGGATAGATCTTTATGAAAGAGCAATGTACACATGAGATTTACTCCCTCCATCCAGTTTTATTAAGTGTCTTCCATTTTGGCTTTTGTCCACAATTACAAGGCCCACACTTTCTTCCATATAGTTTTGTTCAATTTTCCACTGTTATGCACCGGTTGCATGCCATTAATGTTTGTTTGGATGAAAAAGTCAGGATGACGCTTGTATGCACTTACTGCCCCTGCTCTGGCTGCCTGCGCTCTGATTTCAGTGCCCCAAATGCAGCGCCTGGAGGCAGAGTGACATTTCACATGCATGCATGCATTTCCTTTCACAGATTATTTGATGATGCTGGTGTTATTAGGTGATGGAACAGAGAGCAGTTGCATTGAATGTATTAACAAATATTAATTAGGGGTAATTTAGACAATTCTAGTACCATGTTGATCATTGTCCTATATTCGTGTTCAGTGGGAGTACATTGTAGCTTAATACCTTTCAACTCAAATATTTAAGTTAACATATCGTGGAGAGATGCATCTGTTTACTTTGCTAATTCTTTTATTGATGGAACTTCTAGAATCTATATTACCTAAGGCGGGTTGTTCCATTCAATCAATCATGTTCCACTACAGGGCTCCCACGTACCAAACAGGAAATAGAAAAGACTAAAGTCTTAGTAAAAAACATAGCATGGTTATCTTACCTTTTTCTCCAAATCAAGACTTTCAGAAGCAAGTCCTTCAAGCCAAAGTACAATCCGCAGACACAATTGTGCTGTAAGATCTGTTGCAACATAGCGGCAAGCCTCCTGATGGGATGTAGTTGGTGACTGTCAACAAAAAAAAATATATCCTTTGATAAATCCACAGATACAAGCACATGAACAGAAAGAAAAGACTTTAAGACATTCACAATTAGAAATGTAGCTTACCATGAATAGTCCTTCAGGAAGCTCTTCATTTGCTGCAATGTAGCACATGGAATTTCATGCAGTGTAGCAAACAGTTTACTTAGAAGAACGTTGATTTATAGCCACTGCTACTTCAACTGACTTATCATAGAAGTTATTACCTTTCCCATAGAGGTACCAAAGAAGTGACCAAGAAGCAGCTTCATCCAGTAGTAGTTGTGCTTTTTGCTGCATAAGTTTATCCTCCACCATCCGAACCTTTCCTGTGGCAGCATACCTGAAAATTAAAAAGCATCCCCACATTAGCATCCACAAGCTACAGCACAGGCATCTATTACCTTGGAAAATAAAGTACTTGGAGCATAATAATTATTCATCTTCACGTGATGAAAAAATAATGATTGTAGTGTATATCAGTAGTGTAATGTGGCAAAGAGTTGCATCCAAGAATTGGTCAGCAGTAGAATATGTCAATCATACAAAGTCATACAATGGAGCATTATTACTAGTGTAAGGCAATATAAAACCTTAGTGACTCTGAAGCGTTTCTACATGTCCTCTCAAATTGTAAAATCACGTCTGGGAAGGGCATCAATCCTGCAACAGAAGAACACATCAGTAAACACAAATAACCGCAAGGATATAGCTAGATAATATGTGTTCACAGATTTCTGGTAAGCAAACAAAAGTACAGGTTTCTCCATGCTATTAATCTAGTACTCCCTCCGTTCCATAATTCTTGTCGTGGTTTTGGTAATAGGTATGTGTGCGCCAAGTCCTCTGCTCTCGGGAAAAAAAGAAGGAAAAGGCACATTTCCCTAAAGTTGAGAGCATGACTCAAGCACCTTTTACTTCACTATTCACTGCTACTTGAAGATTTGTGCAGCTTAGTTTGTGGGAAGCCTTTTTCATTAACTTATTGGTTACTGAAAATTATAGAAAACAAAAGGGAACGCAATGACATGGATCACATACAAACAACGGCTGATAATAATAATGACTACAATGTGAAAATACAATATTCAAATTAAGAACTGTCAGCAATGGCAGAGCATGCTAGATTATAAGCATCACTACCCATATGGCATTGCCAAACTGACCTTGTATTGCTGAATCAAGAAGGGATGCAAACGCTGTAGAAGTTGTTTCTCCTTCTCGTGGCATATCGTCCTCCAGCTTGACTAGATTCAACGTTGATCTTGCCGCCTTCCTACCTGAACCACCATCAAGCAGTTTCGGTCCATTCAAGCCATCAATGTCGGAATAATCAGCAGCCTCCTGCTTGACTTCTTCAAGTAGTAGACCAGCATTGGGCCGCCTAGGTATGCTGCTTCCATCACGCAACGCCCTTGCTTCTGAGAATCTGGAGACTGAGGTCCCCAACATTGGGGAGTCGTTTGAAGAAGATAGTCTCTTTCTGAGTAAAGCACAAGGGAGAACAACAAAATCAGCTAGCGTAGCAACTAGTCCCAGCAGAAATACTGAAGTGGCATGTTCTCACATTTCACACAAAGTAGGCTACATTAACCCTTCCATGAATGTTTTTGCTACACAAAGTACTGGCACTGAATTGCAGAGATCTTTACTAGTATACAACCTGCTCAGACATCGAGCACTTGCAAGCACCGAGGTGGGTGTTCCATGTGGTCACAAATATTACACACTTGGTATGCATTGGCAATATGGCAATATCAACCCACCAATTGGGTTGTCTACTTGTCAGGTGTGTTCCTGGCCACCAAATAACCGAGCCTAACCCAGGCACGCTCCACAGATCCATCCAATCATATGACCGCATCACGACAGGGCTACTAAAATACTTGAGAAAATGACGAACACGCCGCAATTATTCAATCGCCATGATATTCCAAAAATGCTGCGAGGGTGATATGGCCTGATTCAGCGACGAATAAACCATCTGTACAAAACATCTGAGCGTCAACGACTGAATTCTGTAGATTTCCCCGCTCACTCTGACTCCATTTCACCACTCGATCAGTGGCGAGCCACCACGCTCGCCTCCACTGCCCTACCGAATCACCCGGACCAGACAACGCCAGCATTCGAGCTCGAGAGGCGGAAGAGGAACCATTCAAAAAAAACGGAGGAGGAAGAGGGGCGCGCATCTCTCACCTGTAGCGGCGGTACTCCTCCCGGAGGCGGGAGGACTCCGGGTCGAAGTAGCCCGGCGTCGACATTGGCGGCGGCGGCGGGGACGGCGACGGGTCCACCTCCATGGACCGGCGCGGCGTGGATCCGGAGGGGGTTAGGGTTTTAGAGCCCGCTGGGCCGCCCTCCGCTCCCCAGAATCCTCAGCTCCACTGCACGGTTCGCAGTTTTGCTCGGCAGCAAACTCCGCTCCGGCGCCCGCGGTTTATGTCTTCTCTTCTATTTTAGATGGAGTGGAGAGGTGGCGGCCGGAGGCGGCGAGAATGGCCGGTGTTGGTGCGGGAGGTTGGGCTGGGCGGCGTGGTGCAGGGGGGCGGCGCCGGTCGTGCGGGGGCTGGGACGAGGGGAGGAGGGGAGGGGATTGCGGGCCGAGCGAGGAGACTGTTATGACACGGGCTGCTCCCGGATGTCGGCCCAAATCCAGTAGCCGGAACCGAAGGCTGGCCCGTGATTTCCATGGCCAGAAGGCGACACAAAATAGAAACGCCGAGGATAAAAGGGCCAGAATCCTATTCGGCGCTCCAGGCATAGATTCGAACTCAACCCCTCACCATCGCGATAATTTCCCCTAAAAAAAAAACCATCGCGATAATTTCTCAAAAAAAAAAAAACACCATCGCGATAACCACTCGGACAACTTGTTTTCTTGAGAAAATATATTTCTTTATTTTCTTCTTCAAAAGTAAAGATTTAAGAAAAGCATGACATCTTTATATTTTTATTCTTTCTGATTTTTTTGTTCTATTTGGCCGTTTTTTCTGTGATTTTTTTCTTTACTATTTTTTATTTTACTTAATTTGCACTTTCTTCCAAAATTTGTAAAATTTTTCTGAAAATTCATGAACTTATTCCAATTTCGTGAACTCGTTTTCAAAATTGACTAGTATTTTTCCAAATTCATGAACTTTTTTCAAATTTGTGAACTTTTCTTCCAATTGATGAACTTTTTTTCAAATCCTTGAACTTTTTTCAAACACATGATCATATTTCATTGTTGTGAACTATTTTCATAAATTAGTGCACTTTATTCATTTACATGAACTTTTTTTGAATTTGTGAACCATTTGAATACATGAACTTATTTTACACTGGACAACTTTTTTATGCATGTTCGTGAACTTTCGAAATTTGTTCACAATTTTTTCAAAAAATCACGTTTCTCAATTATCTTTTCAAACAATTAAAAAGTATCAGCAAGGTACGCTGGTTCTTAAAATAATTGGCGAAGTAGGGACTCACTTGAGATTTATTAGTATAACTGGATCTTCTGATGTTCGTCTCCATCTGTCCTTTTGTGGTGAATTGAGTCTTGCTCTTTGAAGTTTCTATGTTGGATTGAATACTTTGGATTTGAGATTACGTGATGCATCTTTAGTAATTAACTTGCGGATATCCGAGGTGACATTGGGGGTACTCTTAGCGTAAATGTTGAACGATAAGTATAATATGATGTTATCCTAGTACGATCTCTGGGACTGTCCATGGCACTTTTGCGGGTGGTTCAATAGATCAAGATTGGAAAGACAATATTGAGGTGATTTGCTGTTAAGCACACCTAGGCGATTTCATCCTAGTTTCTTCAATAAAATAGAAACTTTGGACTGATTCTTTTCTCCACTTTAAGGGATTATGATGTGGTCTAATTACGTTAATGATGTTGATGGTTGGCACTAGCAAAGCATGAACCCTATGCCTTATTTCCAAGCATTGAGACATTGTTTTTATTCACTTTCGTTACTTGTTACCTGACTGCTTTTCGCTGAACTAGTGCACCTATACAACTGACAATTGTATCAGTTGTGTTGGGGATACAAGAGACCCCACGCACAGCCACGCATGCCAGCCCATGAAAAAATAACGTGCTATAACAAAATAGTGTGGCCCTTAAAATATGCTATTGGTGTATTATATCACGCTATAGTGTGCTATTAGCCAAACATTGTGTACTACTTTATTTAGCGAAGCATTGCTCAGAACGCTAGCAAGCTATTTTTTTCTTGGCCAGCCCTTGCTGGATCCCTTCGCCGCGCCCCCCATGGCCAGATTCGCCACACTCACGCGTAGCCAGTGAGGAGGCGCCATCAGGGACAGGAGAGCCGGCCACAGAGGGGTGACCTCCGCTCGAAGAGGATAGCTCCGCTGCGGAACCGCCCGGTGCTAACGGGAGGCCAGACCCCGCCTCACGATGCCAGAGGAGGCTGGAACACCCCACCACCACCCTCCTTAGGCACACAGACCGACGACCCCTCCGGTGGCGGCGACGTGAGGGGGGGGGGTCGATGGGGCGCGGCTAGGGTTTCATGAGTAGCTAGTTAAACTAGAAGGAAATTAATAAACTTAGGCCAAAAGCCTAAGCTTGGGGGAGTACGTATTTCTCACCGGCATTACATTTATGTTCACACACTCATTGCTAGATGTCGGTGCTCATACTCTTGCATTGTAATATCCATGCTAGTTTATTTTCCTTTGTATGATTTCCTCTTGTGTGTTTGATAAATCTTAAGAAAACTACAAAAAAAATTAGTAGTAGCTTTTAGCTAGTTTACTTTCTTACCGTAGTAGTAGTTAAAAGAAAAACCAAAAATATTTCCCGTTCTCTTTTTGCTTGTTGGGAGCTTTCCCGTGTAAATAGTTTTATTTCTTTTCTTTCCTTTGGGGGTCGATAGGAGAAGACCATGATTAAATTGTTGAAGTGGCTCTTTGTAACACCCCGGATGTAACTTGCCATATTTGTAACTCCAACTCTTGCCATTTTCGGCAATGTGATATGATATTCCCTCCGTGGTTGGGTTTCCTTTCAGTTTGCATTTTGTCCTTGTCATGCATTTCATATCATGTCATCATGTGCATCGCATTCGCATACGTGTTCGTTTCATGCATCCGAGTTTTTTTCCCCGTTGTCCGTTTTGCAATCCGGCGCTCCTATGTTCCCCGGCGTCCCCTTTTACCTTTTTCCGTGTGCGGGTGTTAAGCGGTCTCAGAATGAACCGAGGTTTGTCAAGCGGCCTTGGTATAGCACCGGTAGACCGCCTGTCAAGTTTCGGGTCATTCGGAGGTCGTTTGATACTTCAACGGTTAACCGGGTAACCGTGAAAGCCTCTTTTGGGTTGCAGCCCAAAACCCCTCCAAATCAGCCCAATAACCCATCTAAGTCACTTCCATGTCCATCGCCGTTCGATCACGATCGTGTGACCACAAACCGTGCTCAATTTGGAGCTCCCTAGCCTCCTCTACCTCTATTTAAAGACCCCCCATTTCCAAATCCCGGATCATTTCGCACCCTAACCCTAGCTCCCCGCACCTCCGTCGCGCCGGACGTGTCCGCCCGGGCCGGACACGCCCGCGCCGCCGCCCGCAGCCAGTGGCCGTGCGCCACGTGGCGACCATCGCCGCCGACCGCGCCGGCCCGCCAGGCCCGGGGCGGCCCCCCCGAGCCCGCTCCCCGCCGCCTCCGCCCGCGCGCCGCCGCCTCTCCCGCGCCCGCGCCGCCCGGATCTCGCCGCCCGCGCCCGCTGCCGTCCCGCGCCGGCGCCGGCCGCCGCGCTCGCCCCGCCGCCGCTCCGCCGCGCTCGCCGTCGCCGCCTCCTCGCCCCGGCGCGCCTCGCCGTCTCCGCCGCCGCCGCCGCCGTGGATCCGGTTGGGCCGGACCAGATCCCGCGCCCCCAACCCTCGCCGGCATCTTCCTCCACTCCGGCGAACAACTCCGGCGCCACCTCGGTTTCCGCGCCGACAAACCCTAGATCTCGGAGGTCGAATTCCTAAGTCATTTTTTTCTGATGTTATTTTGTTGCATGTTCATCGCTTCATAACTTGCTGCATACTGCTCCGTGTCGTGCGTGTAATATGTCAAATTGTTAGTTTCGATGAGTACATCATTTCATCTCATTGCATCATTTTCATTTGAGCTCATAGCGATGCCCGAAATGCTGTTGGAAGAGGGCTATGTGATGTTAGTTTCAGATCTGTTTCAGTAGATGCACTTTTGTCATTTTTGCCATGATTGATGTGTGCATCCTATGAACTGGAGTCCTACATGTGTTTTGTAATATGCCATGCCATCTTTACAGGAGTGTATACCATGTATTTTTGTGATCTTTGTGGTGACTAGCACAAGCATGCAAACTAGGGTACATAATGTTGCTGATTTCAGAGACTTAGTAATTTTACTAAGTTATTCCCTGCTGTTATTTTTATGCCATGTGTTAATGTTGTTTCAGAGAGATCTATGCCTCTTTTGAGCATGATCAGTAAGGGTGTTTTGAACATATGGATTTGCTCTATCCATCCATGCCTTTGTTTGTAATTATGGAGTGCCATAGCTTGAGTCAACCGAGCTCTACTTTTGCTATAAAATGTTTCCTGGCAGATTGTTTACATGTTATTCGATTTTGCCAAGCTTGTTGTAGTTGATATTTACATGCTATGATGTTGTTCTTGCCATGATTAGCTTTTATGCCATGTCTTCTTGATGAATGTATGCTTAGTTTATCATGAAAGACTCTGTAGTGAGTGCATCGAGCTCGTAAACATGCCTACTTGTTATCTGTTTTTGACATGTCCAGTTTTCTGCTAAGTCTGAAAACTGTAACGAATCTTGCTTATTTGACATGGGTGCTATTATATTTTCTGTTCCTTTTTGGCTCATGGTCAGTAAGGGACTTTTGTTGAATGCTTTGAGTGGATTCATGCCATGCCTTGTTTTGCTATATTGTGTTCCTGTAGCAGGTTGTTTCCTTGCTCTAAACATGTCATCCTGATGTTAATTTCTGGCATGTTGTTGATTTCACTAAGTCTGTAAACCTGTTATCTTTTGCACTTTTGCCATGCTTGTTTGAACCTGTTATTGTGTGATTTAGCCGTAGGTCAGTGTTCATCTTTTGTCACGCATCTTGAGTAGATCACTTCCATATGCTTTGCTGATATGTTTGGGTGCAGTAACTTAATTACTTCTTGCTTCTAAGTAGCATCATGCTGTTAATGGCAGAATCTTGTCATTCTTGTTTTGCTTGTCATTTGCAAACCGTGCATCCGATTCCGGTGATCTTCATATCGATTTCAACCGAAATCATCTCAACTATCCAGTGGCATACTTGGTTTGCCAAGATTGTGCCTTGTTCATCTTTTCCTTCCGGAGCACGCATATGCATTGCATCCCACATCTCGCATATCACGCCATGTTTTGCATCCTGTTGTTTGCGCATTGCATCGTGATTGATATTTGTCCCCTTTGCTTGTGTTCTTGTTTTGGGTAGAGCCGGGAGACGAGTACGTGAACGAGGAACCTGTTGAGAACGCTTACGAGGATCAAGCTTTCGACAACTCTGAGAACCTTGCAGGCAAGATGACCATACCCTCGAAATCACTTCTATCTTTGCTTGCTAGCTGCTCGCTCATTTGCTATGCCTATGCTGCGATACCTACCACTTGCTATATCATGCCACCCATATTGCCATGTCAGCCTCTAACCATCCATGTCCTAGCAAACCGTTGTTTGGCTATGTTACCGCTTTGCTCAGCCCCTCTTATAGCGTTGCTAGTTGCAGGTGAAGTTGAAGATTGCTCCATGTTGGAACCTGATTATTCTGGGATATCACAATATCTCTTATTTTAATTAATGCATCTATATACTCGGTAAAGGGTGGAAGGCTCGGCCTTATGCCTGGTGTTTTGTTCCACTCTTGCCACCCTAGTTTCCGTCATACCGGTGTTATGTTCCTTGATTTTGCGTTCCTTACACGGTTGGGTGATTTATGGGACCCCCTTGACAGTTCGCCTTGAATAAGACTCCTCCAGCAAGGCCCAACTTTGGTTTTACCATTTGCCACCTAAGCCTTTTTCCACCGGGTTTTCGCGAGCCCGAGGGTCATCTTTATTTTAACCCCCCCGGGCCAGTGCTCCCTCTGAGTGCCGGTTCGAACCGAGTAGTCTGCGGGAAAACCTCGGGGCAACTTGAGGCTTGGTTTTACTCGTAGGATGTCTCATCCGGATGTGCCCTGAGAACGAGATATGTGCAGCTCCTATCGGGATTTGTCGGCACAATCGGGCGGCTTTGCTGGTCTTGTTTTATTACTGTCGAAATGTCTTGTAGTCCGGGATTCCGAGACTGATCGGGTCTTCCCGGTAGAAGGAATATCCTTCGTTGACCATGAGAGCTTATAATGGGCTAAGTTGGGACACCCCTGCAGGGTATTATCTTTCGAAAGCCGTGCCCGCGGTTATGAGGCAGATGGGAATTTTTAATGTCCGGTTGTAGAAAACCCAAAGTTGACCTTAATTAAAACACATCAACCGCGTGTGTAACCGTGATGGTCTCTTCTCGGCGGAGTCCGGGAAGTGAACACGGTGTTGGAGTTATGTTTGACGTAGGTTGTTCTAGGATCACTGCTTGATCACTTCTAGCTTCACGACCGTGCTTTGCTTCTCTTCTCGCTCTCTTTTGCGTTGTTAGCCACCATATACGCTAGTCGCTTGCTGCAGCTCCACCTCACAACCCTATCCTACCTTTAAGCTTGAATAGTCTTGATCTCGCGGGTGTGAGATTGCTGATTCCTCGTGACTCACAGATTCTACCAAAATAGTTGCAGGTGCCAACGATGCCAGTGCAGATGACGCTTCCGAGCTCAAGTGGGAGTTCGACGAGGAACGTGATCGCTACTATGTGTCTTTTCCTGATGATCAGTAGTGGAGCCCAGTTGGGACGATCGGGGATCTGTGTAGCATTTGGGGTAGTCTTCTTTCATTTTGGTTCCGTAGCCGGACCTTGAGTGTAATCTGGATGATGGATGTTTATTTATGTATTGTGTGAAGTGGCGACTGTAAGCCAACTATGTATCTCTTTCCCTTATGTATTACATGGGTTGTGTGAAGATTACCTCACTTGCGTCATTGCTTTCAATGCGGTTATGCCTCTAAGTCGTGCTTCGACACGTAGGAGATATAGCCGCATCGAGGGCGTTACAAGTTGGTAATCAGAGCCTTCCCCGACCTTAGGAGCCCCCAATGATTGATCGTTTTTAGCGGCCGAGTTGTGTCTAGAAAAATGTTTTGGGTCATTTAGGAATTATGTATCGGAGAGTTTAGGAATTCTTTTTACTTCCCAGTCTCCTCATCGCTCTGGTAAGGCATCCTGACGTAGAGTTTTGACTCTTCTCTTCTCAAATTTCACTAAATTTTTTTTTAGGATCACGCGGGTATCTTAGAATCTTTCCGATGGTTTTATGATGACAACATTGTCTTGGTGCCTCCTGTCAGCAGGGGTTTAGTGGAGGTGTCCCGGGGAGTTGAGCTCTGAGGTGTTGTCGTCATAATTTTATCGTTGCAATTCTGGAATACCTGAGTTTAGTACGCCGACATCGAAAATCTCTTTTGTACAGTTGTTGGTGAGATAACCCTGATAGCCCAGTACTGAGGCGAGTGCGGGAGTATTGCCATAACTCGTATAACGGATGTTTTTTCGAAGGTTGAGGTAGACGATTTCCGAAGGTTTCTTGGTTATGTGTTAAAGGATGGATACAGCTGGATCTAGGTATTGTTAGTTTGGGTGATATATTTTGTGTCCCCTGTATCCCCAACACCTGATTGCATAACCAGAAAGTTTCGGGAGTTTATAAGTGGGAATTCAAGTATCTCGTAGGATATCTTTCCAACAGACACATGATACGATATGGGATCTATCATATGTTTATTTCCGGCTTAGGCTTATTCTACAAGCCAATCTTTTGTTTTGTTTTCAGTTGTGATATTCGAGTTGTTTCGAAGGCAGATGGTGATTCCATACCTTTATCTAAATGGCTTCTCAGCTTATGGAAGTGTGATGCTTTACTTTGGAATTCATTCGTTCATTCTTGTTCGAATGTTTATTGTGAAGACTATATGTTGCAATTTCGATCCTTTGATTCAGCTTGAATATATGTCTTTCAAGATGCTAATGGATGTCACCCTCTTCAGGATGGCTCCGCCAACGCGTCAGAATCCGGAACGCAATGAAGGAAGTCAGGCTAACCCTCCGCCACCACCTCCGCCTCCGGAGGCATGGCAAGCCTTGATGACAGCCACCAATGCCAACGCTCAGATTCTGATTCAGCTCTTGCAAGATCGCAACCAAGGGCAAGGTAATCAGGGAAATCAAGGCCAAGGCAACAATTAGCCACATTTTGCTACCCTCAATCAGTTCCTTGCAAATCAACCAAATACTTTCAGCTACTATGTCGAGGCCACAGACGCCGATGATTGGCTCGTGGACATCAACAAGCATTTCGAATGCAGCAATGTCAGACCCGAGGACTTTGTCAAGTTTGCCTCTTTTCAACTCAAGGATCAAGCTGCTGAGTGGTTCCAACAATACAAAGATTCCAGAGGGGTCGTGTGATTACCTGGGATGATTTCCGCCGTGACTTCAAAGCTCATCACATTCCAGAAAGTGTTGTTGAGACTAAGCGTGAGGAGTTCCGCAATCTCAAGCAAGGCAATATGTCTATGTATCAATACAACACTCAGTTCCAGAAGCTCTCTCGTTTTGCTAAGCAAGACATCCCTGATGAGAAGAGCATGATTTACCAATTCAGGCGTGGCCTCAGAGAAGATCTGCAACTAGCTCTCGTGCTTTTTGAGCCGTTAAAGTATGATGAATTCTACAACATGGCTCTGAAACAGGAAGCTGCTCAGCTCAAGTGTGAGGCATCTAAGAAGAGAGTCAGGGACGCAGTTCAGTCCTCTTCTTCCTCACTAGTGGCGGCCAAGCAACAGAAGTTCTGGTTGCCTCCCCCTCCTCCGTTCCGTCAGCCTTATCAGCAGAAGAACTCAGGTGGTCGTGGATCTTCCCACCCACCCAACCCTGGCTATCAGAACAAGTCTCAGAACCAAGCTCCAAGGCCAAATGCTCCTTATCACCGTCCGCTCTCAGAAGTGACTTGCAACAAATGCCAGCAAAAGGGTCACTATGCGAACAAGTGCTTCAACCAGAGGCGCCTTCCGCCTCCTCCTCCTGTGAGATCTTCCAGCAATGCAGTGGTCAAGCATAATCCTAAGCATGCCAAGGTGAACATGTTGAATGCAGCTCAAGCGGAGGATTCTTCAGAAGTGATCATGGGTAACCTTCCTGTTAATGATATTCCTGCAAAAGTCTTATTTGACACCGGTGCATCGCATTCTTTCATGTCATATCCGTTTGCATTGAAGCATAATGTTGACACAGAGATTTTGTCCAAAGTTATGCAAGTTGTTTCTCCTGGAAAACTTTTGTCTTCTAGCTTGGTTGCTCCCGATGTTTCTATCAAGATGGGCGACTATAGATTTCTGGCTAAACCAATTGTTCTTGGTGACTCCGATATTGATCTTATTCTCGGGATGGACTGGCTTTCTAAGCACAAGGCTCAATTTGATTGTGCTGCCAGGGAAATTTAATTGACTCACTCTTCTGACGATGTGATCATCTATGCCGCTCGTGATGAAACCATTCGGTTGTTTTCTCTCAATGAGAAGGGCGAATTGGATGCTATCTCTCAGATTCCAGTCGTTTGTGAGTACCAAGATGTCTTTCCAGAAGAGCTTCCGGGTATGCCTCCTCACCGTCCAGTTGAATTTGTTATCGATCTTGAGCCTGGCATGGAACCCGTTTGCAAGCGTCCATACAAGCTTGGGCCAAAAGAGTTGAAGGAATTGAAGAAACAACTCGATGAACAAGAGCGTCTGGGACTGATCAGACCGAGTTCATCTCCTTGGGGTTGTGGTGTTCTTTTTGTCCAGAAGAAGGATGGCACGGACCGACTTTGCATCGATTACCGTCCATTGAACCAGAAGACAATCAAGAACAAGTACCCACTTCCCAACATCAATGAGCTATTCGAGCAACTTAAAGGTGCTAAAGTGTTCTCCAAGCTTGACCTTCGTATGGGTTATCATCAGATTCGCATTCGTGAAGAAGATATTCCCAAGACAGCATTCAGAACAAGCTTTGGTTCTTATGAATATACTGTCATGTCTTTCGGCCTTGTCAATGCTCCTCCAACTTTCTGTCGCATGATGAACTTCATCTTCAACCCCTACACCAATGAATTCGTCTTGGTCTATCTCGATGATATATTGGTCTTCTCCAAGAATAAGAAGGATCATGCCAAACATTTGCGATTGGTGCTCGACAAGCTCAGAGAGTATAAATTCTATGCGAAGTTCTCCAAATGTGAATTCTGGCTTGATGAAGTTATTTACCTTGGTCATATCATCTCTGCCAAGGGCATTGCTATTAATCCCGAGAGGGTGTCTGCATTTTTGAATTGGGAACCTCCTCAGAATGTCAAGCAGCTTCGCAGTTTTCTTGGACTTGCAAGCTATTGCCGAAGATTCGTTGAGAATTTCTCAAAGATTGCAAAGCCTCTTTCCAACCTCCTCCAGAAGCATGTGAAGTATGTCTGGTCTCCTGAGTGTGACGTTGCTTTCAACGCTATCAAAGAGAAACTCGTCACTGCTCCAGTTTTGACTCCTCCTGACGAATCCAAGCCTTATGAAGTTTTCTGTGATGCTTCTCTTCAAGGTCTCGGTGCTGTGTTAATGCAAGAGAAGAAAGTTGTGGCCTATACCTCTCGTCAGTTGAAGCCCAACGAAAAGAACTACCCCACTCACGATCTTGAGTTGGCGGCAGTTGTCCATGCATTAATAACATGGAGACATCTCTTGTTGGGAAGGAAAGTGGACATATTCACCGATCACAAGAGTCTCAAGTACATCTTCACTCAGCCCAACCTCAACCTCAGGCAGACTCGATGGGTCGAAATGATTCAAGAGTATAATCCGAGTATTGAATATACTCCAGGCAAGGCTAATGTGATTGCCGATGCATTGAGCAGGAAGGCTTATTGCAACAGCTTAATCCTCAAGCCCTTTCAACCGGATCTCTGTGAAGCTTTCCGCAAGTTGAATCTCCAAGTTGTTCCTCAAGGTTTTCTTGCCAACCTCATAGTCTCTCCTACTTTGGAAGATCAAATTCGTGAGGCACAACTGATGGATACCATGGTGAAGAAGGTGAAACGTGGTATTGACAAGGGCATTTCCAAATACAAGTGCTATCGCGTTGATGACAAAGATACTCTTTTCTTCGAGGACCGGATTGTGGTTCCAAAGGGTGATCTTCGTAAAGTCATTATGAACGAGGCGCACAATTCACTCCTATCCATTCATCCTGGAAGTACGAAGTTGTACCATGACCTCAAGCAGTCGTATTGGTGGACTCGAATGAAGCGAGAAATTGCTCAATTCGTGAATGAATGTGATGTCTGTAGAAGGGTGAAAGCAGAACACCAACGACCAGCTGGTCTACTCCAACCTCTTGCTATTCCAGAATGGAAGTTTGATCATATCGAAATGGACTTCGTGACTGGGTTTCCTAAGTCCAAGCGTGGAAATGATGCTATCTTCGTCGTCATCGACAAGCTCACTAAAGTGGCTCATTTTCTTCCTATCAAAGAGTCTATCACAGCAGCGCAGCTGGCAGAGCTTTACACCTCCAGAATTGTCTCCTTGCATGGCATTCCACAATTGATATCTTCATATCGTGGAAGCATCTTCACATCCAAGTTTTGGGATTCTTTTCAGAAGGCCATGGGCACAAATATTCGCTTCAGCACAGCTTTCCATCCTCAAACTAGTGGACAAGTCGAGCGTGTCAACCAAATTCTTGAAGATATGCTCAGGGCTTGTGTTATCTCTTTCGGCATGAAGTGGGAGGATTGTCTTCCACATGCTGAGTTCTCTTACAACAACAGCTTTCAAGCGAGCTCGGGCAAAGCCCCATTCGAGATTCTCTATGGCAGAAAGTGTCGTACTCCTCTCAATTGGTCAGAGACAGGCGAACGCCAACTTCTTGGCAACGATTTGATCACATAGGCTGAAGATATGTGTAAAGTCATTCGTGAGAATCTCAAAGCCGCTCAATCGCGCCAGAAGAGCTATTACGATAGCAAACACCGTGATTTGGCTTTCGAGATCGGATACCATGTCTACCTCCGCGTCTCTCCAATGAAAGGCACTCGTCGCTTCGGTATCAAAGGGAAACTTGCCCCTAGATACGTCGGTCCTTTCAAGATCATCGGCAAACGAGGCGATCTCGCCTATCAACTTGAGCTTCCCTCCAACTTTGCAAATGTGCACGATGTCTTCCACGTGTCACAGCTTCGCAAGTGCTTCAAGACGCCTGAGCGCACCATCAACTTCAAAGAGATTGATCTTCAAGAAGATTTGTCTTATCATGAGCATCCAGTTGCTATTCTTGAAGAAACTGAGCGCAAGACTCGCAACAAGTCTATCAAATTCCTGAAAGTGAAGTGGTCTCACCATTCAAACCGAGAAGCCACCTGGGAGCGCGAGGACCACCTCCGTTCCGAATATCCGGAGTTCTTTTAGTCCTAGATCTCGGGACGAGATCCTCTCGTAGTGGTGGAGTGTTGTAACACCCCGGATGTAACTTGCCATATTTGTAACTCCAACTCTTGCCATTTTCGGCAATGTGATATGATATTCCCTCTGTGGTTGGCTTTCCTTTCAGTTTGCATTTTGTCCTTGTCATGTATTTCATATCATGTCATCATGTGCATCGCATTCGCATACGTGTTCGTTTCATGCATCCGAGTTTTTTTCCCCGTTGTCCGTTTTGCAATCCGGCGCTCCTATGTTCCCCGACGTCCCCTTTTACCTTTTTCCGTGTGCGGGTGTTAAGCGGTCTCGGAATGGACCGAGGTTTGTCAAGCGGCCTTGGTATAGCACCGGTAGACCGCCTGTCAAGTTTCGGGTCATTCGGAGGTCGTTTGATACTCCAACGGTTAACCAGGTAACCGTGAAAGCCTCTTTTGGGTTTCAGCCCAAAACCCCTCCAAATCAGCCCAATAACCCATCTAAGTCACTCCCATGTCCATCGCCGTTCGATCACGATCGTGTGGCCGCAAATCGTGCTCAATTTGGAGCTCCCTAGCCTCCTCTACCTCTATTTAAAGACCCCCCATTTCCAAATCCCGGATCATTTCGCACCCTAACCCTAGCTCCCCGCACCTCCGTCGCGCCGGATGTGTCCGCCCGGGCCGGACACGCTCGCGCCGCCGCCCGCAGCCAGTGGCCGTGCGCCACATGGCGACCGTCACTGCCGACCACGCCGGCCCGCCAGGCCCGGGGCGGGCCCCCCCGAGCCCGCGGCTCCCCGCCGCCTCCGCTCGCGCGCCGCCGCTTCTCCCGCGCTCGCGCCGCCCTGATCTCGCCGCCATCCCGCGCCGGCGCCGGCCGCCGCGCTCGCCCCGCCGCCGCTCCGCCGCGCCGCCCGCCGTGCTCGTGTTGGAAATATGCCCTAGAGGCAATAATAAAAGCATTATTATTATATTTCCTTATTCATGATAATTGTCTTTATTCATGCTATAATTGTGTTATCCGGAAATCATAATACATGTGTGAATAACAGACAACAATATGTCCCTAGTGAGCCTCTAGTTGACTAGCTCGTTGATCGACAGATAGTCATGGTTTCCTGACTATGGACATTGGATGTCATCGATAACGAGATCACATCATTAGGAGAATGATGTGATGGACAAGACCCAATCCTAAACATAGCATAAGATCGCATAGTTCGTTTGCTAGAGTTTTCCAATGTCAAGTATCCTTTCCTTAGACCATGAGATCGTGTAACTCCCGGATACCGTAGGAGTGCTTTGGGTGTGCCAAACGTCACAACGTAACTGGGTGACTATAAAGGTATACTACGGGTATCTCTGAAAGTGTCTGTTGGGTTGACATGGATCGAGACTGGGATTTGTCACTCCGCTTGACGGAGAGGTATCACCGGGCCCTCTCGGTAATGCATCATCATAATGAGCTCAATGTGATCAAAGTGTTTGATCACAGGATCATGCATTACGGTACGAGAAAAGTGACTTGCCGGTAACGAGATTGAACGAGGTATTGGGATACCGACGATCGAATCTCGGGCAAGTAAAATACCGATTGACAAAGGGAATCGTATACGGGATTAATTGAATCCTTGACATCGTGGTTCATCCGATGAGATCATCGTGGAGCATGTGGGAGCCAACATGGGTATCCAGATCCCGCTGTTGGTTATTGCCCGAGAGCCGTCTCGGTCATGTCTACATGTCTCCCGAACCCGTAGGGTCTACACACTTAAGGTTCGGTGACGCTAGGGTTGTGAAGATATGTATATGCAGTAACCCGAATGTTGTTCGGAGTCCCGGATGAGATCTCGGACGTCACGAGGAGTTTCAGAATGGTCCGGAGGTAAAGAATTATATATAGAAAGTGCTGTTTTGGCCATCGGGACAAGTTTCGGGGTTATCGGTATTGTACCGGGACCACCGGAGGGTCCCGGGGGTCCACCGGGTGGGGCCACCTGCCTCGGAGGGGCCCCATGGGCTGTATGAGGGAGGGAACCAGCCCAAAGTGGGCTGGTGCGCCTCCCCCCAAGGGCCCATGCGCCTAGGGTTGGGGGGGAACCCTAAAGGGGGCGCCCCCCTTGCTTGGGGGGCAAGTCCCCCTCCCTGGCCGCCGCCCCCCCTAGGAGATTCCATCTCCTAGGGCCGGCGCCCCCCCAAGGGGCTATATAAAGGGGGGAGGGGAGGGGGGGCTGCGCACCCTTTGCCCTGGCGCCTCCCTCTCCCTCTCCAACACCTCCTCCTCCTCCGTAGAGCTCGGCAAAGCCCTGTCGAAGTACTGCGGCTCCACCATCACCACGCCGTCGTGCTGCTGCTGGAGTCTTCTTCCCCAACCTCTCCTTTGCCTTGCTGGATCAAGAAGAAGGAGACGTTACGCTGACCGTATGAGTGTTGAACGCGGAGGTGCCGTGCTTTCGGTGCTAGGATCTCCGGTGATTTGGATCACGGTGTGTACGACTACTTCATCCCCGTTCATTGAACGCTTCCGCTCGCGATCTACAAAGTGGTATGTAGATGCAATCTCTCTCTCCCATGACTCGTTGCTAGATGAACTCATAGATCGATCTTGGTGAAACCGTAGGAAATTTTTTAATTTTCTGCAACGTTCTCCAACAGTGGTATCATGAGCTAGGTCTATGCGTAGTTCTCTATTGCACGAGTAGAACACACTTTGCTGTAGGCGTAGATGTTGTCAACTTTCTTGCCGCTACTAGTCTTATCTTGCTTCAGCGGTATTGTGGGATGAAGCGGCCCGGACCAACCTTACACGTACGCTTACGTGAGACCGGTTCCACCGACTAACATGCACTAGTTGCATAAGGTGGCTGGCGGGTGTCTGTCTCTCCCACTTTAGTTGGAGCGGATTCGATGAAAAGGGTCCTTATGAAGGGTAAATAGAAATTGACAAATCACGTTGTGGTTTTCACGTAGGTAAGAAAACGTTCTTGCTAGAACCCTAATTCAGCCACGTAAAACTTGCAACAACAATTAGAGGACGTCTAACTTGTTTTTGCAGCAAGTGCTTTGTGATATGATATGGCCAAAGTTGTGATGAATGATGAATGATCTATATGTGATGTATGAGATGTTCATGCTATTGTAATAGGAATCACGACTTGCATGTCGATGAGTATGACAACCGGCAGGAGCCATAGGAGTTGTCTTTATTTTTTTGTATGACCTGCGTGTCATTGAGAAACGCCATGTAAATTACTTTACTTTATTGCTAAACGCGTTAGCCATAGTAGTAGAAGTAATAGTTGGCGAGCAACTTCATGGAGACACGATGATGAAGATCATGATGATGAAGATCATGGTGTCAAGCCGGTGACAAGATGATCATGGAGCCCCAAGATGGAGATCGAAGGAGCTATGTGATATTGGCCATATCATGTCATGTTTATTATTTGATTGCATGTGATGTTTATCATGTTTTGCATCTTGTTTACTTAGAACGACGGTAGTAAATAAGATGATCCCTCATAATAATTTCAAGAAAGTGTTCCCCCTAACTGTGCACCGTTGCGACAGTTCGTTGTTTCGAAGCACCACGTGATGATCGGGTGTGATAGATTCTAACTTTCACATACAACGGGTGTAAGACAGATTTACACACGCAAAACACTTAGGTTGACTTGACGAGCCTAGCATGTACAGACATGGCCTCGGAACACAGAAGACCGAAAGGTCGAGCATGAGTCGTATAGAAGATACGATCAACATGAAGATGTTCACCGATGTTGACTAGTCCGTCTCACGTGATGATCGGACACGGCCTAGTTGACTCGGATCATGTAATACTTAGATGACTAGAAGAGGGATGTCTATCTAAGTGGGAGTTCATTAAATAATTTGATTAAATGAACTTTATTATCATGAACTTAGTCTAAGAATTTTACAATATGTCTTGTAGATCAAATGGCCAACGTAGTCCTCAACTTCAACGCGTTCCTAGAGAAAACCAAGCTGAAAGACGATGGCAGCAACTATGAACGCTTGGCAGTCACGCTGCGATGATTACTCCCTCGTTCAGTGCGGCATGCTTTACAGCTTAGAGCCGGGGCTCCAAAAGCGTTTTGAGAGACATGGAGCATATGAGATGTTCGAAGAGCTGAAAATGGTTTTCCAAGCTCATGCCCGGGTCGAGAGATATGAAGTCTCCGATAAATTCTTTAGCTGTAAGATGGAGGAAAATGGCTCTGTCAGTGAGCACATACTCAAAATGTCTGGGTTGCACAACCGCTTGACTCAACTGGAAGTTAATCTCCCGGATGAAGCGGTCATTAACAGAATCCTCCAGTCGCTTCCACCTAGCTACAAGAGCTTTGTGATGAACTACAATATGCAGGGGATGGTAAAGACCATTCCTGAGGTATATGCTATGCTGAAATCAGCAGAGGTAGAAATCAAGAAGGAGCATCAAGTGTTGATGGTGAATAAAACCACTAAGTTCAAGAAGGGCAAGGGTAAAAAGAACTTCAAGAAGGACGGCAAGGAAGTTGCCGCGCCCGGTAAGCAAGTTGCCGGGAAGAAGCCAAAGAATGGACCCAAGCCCGAGACTGAGTGTTTTTTATTGCAAGGGAAGTGGTCACTGGAAGCGGAACTGCCCCAAATACTTAGCGGACAAGAAGGCCGGCAAAACCAAAGGTATATGTGATATACATGTAATTGATGTGTACCTTACCAGTACTCGTAGTAGCTCTTGGGTATTTGATACCGGTGCAGTTGCTCACATTTGTAACTCAAAGCAGGAGCTGCGGAATAAACGGAGACTGGCGAAGGACGAGGTGACGATGCGCGTCGGGAATGGTTCCAAGGTCGATGTGATCGCCGTCGGCACGCTACCTCTACATTTACCTACGGGATTAGTTTTAAACCTCAATAATTGTTATTTAGTGCCAAGTTTGAGCATGAACATTGTATCTGGATCTCGTTTAATTCGAGATGGCTACTCATTTAAATCCGAGAATAATGGTTGTTCTATTTATATGAGAGATATGTTTTATGGTCATGCTCCGATGGTTAATGGTTTATTCTTGATGAATCTCGTACGTGATGATACACATATTCATAGTGTGAATACCAAAAGAGTTAAAGTTGATAACAATAGTCCCACATATTTGTGGCACTGCCGCCTTGGTCACATAGGTGTCAAACGCATGAAGAAGCTCCATGCAGATGGACTTTTAGAGTCTCTTGATTATGAATCATTTGACACGTGCGAACCATGCCTCATGGGTAAAATGACCAAGACTCCGTTCTCAGGAACAATGGAGCGAGCAACCAACTTATTGGAAATCATACATACCGATGTGTGCGGTCCAATGAGTGTTGAGGCTCGCGGAGGCTATCGTTATGTTCTCACCCTCACTGATGACTTGAGTAGATATGGGTATATATACTTAATGAAACACAAGTCTGAGACCTTTGAAAAGTTCAAGGAATTTCAGAGTGAGGTTGAAAATCAACGTGATAGGAAGATCAAGTTTCTACGATCAGATCGTGGAGGAGAATACTTGAGTCACGAATTTGGCACACACTTAAGAAAATGTGGAATAGTTTCACAACTCACGCCGCCTGGAACACCTCAGCGTAATGGTGTGTCCGAACGTCGTAATCGCACTCTATTAGATATGGTGCGATCTATGATGTCTCTTACCGACTTACCGCTATCTTTTTGGGGCTATGCTTTAGAGACTGCCGCATTCACTTTAAATAGGGCTCCGTCGAAATCCGTTGAGACGACACCGTATGAATTATGGTTTGGGAAGAAACCTAAGCTGTCGTTTCTAAAAGTTTGGGGATGCGATGCTTATGTCAAGAAACTTCAACCTGAAAAGCTCGAACCCAAATCGGAAAAATGCGTCTTCATAGGATACCCTAAAGAAACTGTTGGGTATACCTTCTACCTCAGATCCGAAGGCAAGATCTTTGTTGCCAAGAATGGATCCTTTCTAGAGAAAGAGTTTCTCTCGAAAGAAGTAAGTGGGAGGAAAGTAGAACTTGATGAAGTGTTACCTCTTGAACCGGAAATTGGCGAAACTCAAGAAAACGTTTCTGAGGTGCCTGCACCGACTAGAGAGGAAATTAATGATTATGATCAAGATACTTCTAATCAAGCTCCTACTGAAATTCGAAGGTCCACAAGGACACGTTCCGCACCAGAGTGGTACGGCAACCCTGTCTTGGAAATCATGTTGTTAGACAACGGTGAACCTTCGAACTATGAGGAAGCAATGGCGGGCCCGGATTCCGACAAATGGCTGGAAGCCATGAAATCCGAGATAGGATCCATGTATGAAAACGAAGTATGGACTTTGACTGACTTGCCCGTTGAACGGCGAGCCATAGAAAATAAATGGATCTTTAAGAAGAAGACAGACGCGGATGGAAATGTGACCATCTATAAAGCTCGGCTTGTCGCTAAGGGTTATCGACAAGTTCAAGGAATTGACTACGATGAGACTTTCTCACCGGTAGCGAAGCTGAAGTCCGTCCGAATCATGTTAGCAATTGCCGCATACTATGATTATGAGATATGGCAAATGGACGTCAAAACGGCATTCCTTAATGGTTTCCTTAAGGAAGAATTGTATATGATGCAGCCGGAAGGTTTTGTCGATCCTAAGAATGCTGACAAGGTGTGCAAGCTCCAACGCTCGATTTATGGGCTGGTGCAAGCATCTCGGAGTTGGAACATTCGCTTTGATGAGATGATCAAAGCGTTTGGGTTTACACAGACTTATGGAGAAGCCTGTGTTTACAAGAAAGTGAGTGGGAGCTCTGTAGCATTTCTCATATTTTATGTAGACGACATACTTTTGATGGGAAATGATGTAGAACTCTTGGACAGCATTAAGGCCTACTTGAATAAAAGTTTTTCAATGAAGGACCTTGGAGAAGCTGCTTATATATTAGGCATCAAGATCTATAGAGATAGATCGAGACGCCTCATAGGTCTTTCACAAAGCACATACCTTTATAAAATATTGAAGAAGTTCAATATGGATCAATCTAAGAAAGGGTTCTTACCTGTGTTACAAGGTGTGAAATTGAGCTCAACTCAATGTCCGACCACGGCAGAAGATATAGAAGAGATGAGCGTCATCCCCTATGCCTCAGCCATAGGTTCTATTATGTATGCCATGCTGTGTACCAGACCTGATGTAAACCTTGCCGTAAGTTTGGTAGGAAGGTACCAAAGCAATCCCGGCAAGGAACACTGGACAGCGGTCAAGAATATCCTGAAGTACCTGAAAAGGACCAAGGAAATGTTTCTCGTTTATGGAGGTGACGAAGAGCTCGTCGTAAAAGGTTACGTCGACGCTAGCTTCGACACAGATCTGGATGACTCTAAGTCACAAACCAGATACGTGTATATTTTGAATGGTGGGGCAGTAAGCTGGTGCAGTTGCAAGCAAAGTGTCGTGGCGGGATCTACATGTGAAGCGGAGTACATGGCAGCCTCGGAGGCAGCACATGAAGCAATTTGGGTGAAGGAGTTCATCACCGACCTCGGAGTCATACCCAATGCGTCGGGGCCAATCAAGCTCTTCTATGACAACACTAGAGCTATTGCACTTGCAAAGGAGCCCAGGTTTCACAAGAAGACCAGGCACATCAAGCGTCGCTTCAACTCCATTCGTGAAAATGTTCAAGATGGAGACATAGAAATTTGTAAAGTGCACACGGATCTGAATGTCGCAGATCCATTGACTAAACCTCTCCCTAAGGCAAAACATGATCAGCACCAGAACTCTATGGGTGTTCGATTCATCACAATGTAACTAGATTACTGACTCTAGTGCAAGTGGGAGACTGTTGGAAATATGCCCTAGAGGCAATAATAAAAGCATTATTATTATATTTCCTTATTCATGATAATTGTCTTTATTCAATTGTGTTATCCGGAAATCGTAATACATGTGTGAATAACAGACAACAATATGTCCCTAGTGAGCCTCTAGTTGACTAGCTCGTTGATCGACAGATAGTCATGGTTTCCTGACTATGGACATTGGATGTCATCGATAACGAGATCACATCATTAGGAGAATGATGTGATGGACAAGACCCAATCCTAAACATAGCATAAGATCGCATAGTTCGTTTGCTAGAGTTTTCCAATGTCAAGTATCCTTTCCTTAGACCATGAGATCGTGTAACTCCCGGATACCGTAGGAGTGCTTTGGGTGTGCCAAACGTCACAACGTAACTGGGTGACTATAAAGGTATACTACAGGTATCTCTGAAAGTGTCTGTTGGGTTGACATGGATCGAGACTGGGATTTGTCACTCCGCTTGACGGAGAGGTATCACCGGGTGTCGTGGTTCTAAGTCTGACAGTAAGAATGGGGGGTAAGTATGGAGAGGCAAGATCCTAGCTATGGAGTAGTTGTATGCGCAAGGAGTTTTACGAGTTCGGGCCCTTCTCTGAAGAAGTAACAGCCCTACGTCTCGGAGCCCGGAGGCAGTAGACTGGATTATGTGTGTGTGTGTTACAAAGTTGCGAACCCTTATCCTAGTGGAGGGGGGTGGCTTATATAGAGTTCGCCAGGACCCCAGCCAGCCCACGTTACAAGGAGTTTAATGTACATAAAGAGAGGGGGTTACTGGTAACGCCTGCAATAAAGGACCATGAAGGCCATAAAAGCTACTTATGAGATGACCGTTTGCAAGCAGTGCCTTTAGGTCTTCTTATAGTCGAGTGGCTGTCTTCATGGTCGACTGCTTGTGCTTCTGGTCGAGTACGCTCGTGTCCGTCGACTGGGCTGACCAGGTCGACTGGAATGTTGATACTTCTTAGAATGTCTTTCATTGTAGGAGTCATGTCCTTGATTGGGTACCTCAGGTATGATAAGTTACCCTACCCTAGGTGCGTATCCTCGTCATTAGCCCCCGAATGGGTCAGGGGTTAAGTGAGAATGGGGCCGAGCCTATGCTTCCGACTCAACCTCCATGCTTCGGTTGCATCTGTCTTTGGATAAATGGAAGTTACGGTGGGAACCCATTCTTCAGTTGCCTTGATCCATTCAGATGTCCGTCGAGTGGTTTCATATTACCGTCGAGTGTGTTTATGCGACGAGTCTCTAGGGAGACTTAAGGAAACGGATCTTTTCGTCTGACAAACCATCCTGTCGATCGCGGATCTTGCGGGATTTGAAAATTGGGAAGCGCTCCGGACGGAGAAAATCGCGCGAATCGGCTAGATAAGGCAAGGGCGCCTCGATCTCCGCGCCACCTTTTTCGCCATGTACCGCGCGTGCGTCCGCTGCGGGATTTGACTGGGGGGCGTAGGCCCAGTGATCAGCCACTCGGGTGTGGCCTTATATAAGGTAATGATTCCGATTTTTTTTTTCACTGTGCGCCCTTGTTTTTCTTCTCCCTTCCTCCGTAAGCCTCCGCCTCGCTCTTTGCTGCAATCTCGACACCGCCGCTCGGCCAAGACCTCGTTCGAGACGATGGGGAAGGACAAGACGGCGGCGGCGGAATGTGCGAAGAAGGCCGCGGAAAAGGGTAAGGGGAAGAAATCTGGCCGAGGCGGGTCGTCCTCGCGGGCCGCTCTGCCGTCCGGCTGGTTACAGGGGGATTGGATGCCCTCCATCCTTACTCAAGCGGATATCGACGACATGGTGGAGGGGGGACTCATTCCCCACAAGGCTGCTCGCCTCCCTGGGAAGGAGACGGAGCCGAAACCTCGCGAGGGTGAGCGCGTCCTGATAGCCACCCATGTCGACCGGGGGTTTTCCCTGCCCCCGAGTCCTTTTTTTAGGGCCTTTCTGAACTTCTTCGGAGCGCAGCTCCACCATTTCACGCCCAACTCCATAGTCTATCTTGCTGCGTTCGTGTCTCTGTGTGAGTGTTTCTTAGGCTGCCGACCTCACTGGGGCCTCTTCAAGCATATCTTCACTTGCCGATCCCAGTCGGTTAAAAGGCTTAACCCGGACGGGGAAAGGACGCAGGTGATCCAGATGTGCGGGGGCCTCGGGATCCAGACGAGGGGTAAGAGTTGTTTTCCTCCCATGACACTTCCCGATTCCGTGCGCGGGTGGCAGTCGACTTGGTTCTACTACAAGGACCAGCCGACCCCTGGCCACTCGACCGGCCTTCCTCCTTTTACCTTGGACCGAGTGCAGAAACCCGCTTCTTTGAAAGTGGTTCCAGAGGAGAAGGCTCAGGTGAAGGTATTAGTCAGTCGAGTGGTTGAGTTGGTTCGGAAAGGCGTGACCGGCATGGACTTGCTCGAAGTCTTCCTCCAGCGACGAATCCAACCTCTCCAGGCTCGGGATCACTCGATGTGGTTGTATTCCGGGCCCGACAACTCCACTCGGATCCACCCGGAGGCGGTCGAGGCTTCTGTACTGGAGAGCTGGCTGACCAGCATGACCGGGAATAAGGACAACCCCAGGGGTTCTAGGAGGATTGCTCCGCTTGATGGGATGATGGAGATAAACCAGGTACGTTTTACTTCTTCCGACTGAAATTTTCACTCCGTCTAGTAACTGGCTTGCGATAAGTCGACTGATCCTTGCTCTGCCCGTTGTCTTGCAGGAGATCAACGACATGTATTCGATGCCGAATGGGAACCAGGAGCAAGTATCTGAAGGAGGAGGGAGTGGAGGCGAAGGAAGTGAGGATGGAGTTGAAGTCGAGGAGTGGGAATCTGATGACGACGTAGAGGAGGAGGCCAGCGACGACTCGGGTGATGAAGATGAAGAGGTGGAGGTCGACCTTCCTCGACGCGAGAGACGCTCCAAGAACGCTCAGGATCCCGCCGCGGAGCGCAGTCAGTCGAGTGCTCCGGTGGGCCAGTCATCCAAGCGCCCTCGGACCGCGTCGCCGGCCCCAACTGAGAAGGCACCCAAGCAGCCCAGAGCCATCCCGACCAAGCCACCCAAGGCCTTGCCCAAGATCAGGGTCGCCATCCCTGTCATCTCTGGGTAAGTGACTGTTTTTATCTTTCTTGAGTCGACTAGAACGGATTCTTAGTCGATTCACTTTCAAATTATTTGCTTGGAATCATGCAGCGCCGCTACTTCGAGACTTCCATCCAGAATGTCGATGAGATGATGGAGGACGCCGTCACTTCCAACTTAGGTATAATCTTTGACACGGTCCGACTGTTTAACTGCTGAGTCAATTGGATATTCATTTCTGAACTTTTGTAGCTCCGACCAACATTATTGACCTTCCGGATGATGAGGAGGAGGCGGAAGTGCCGCTCAGGCCTTTTGGGAGGAGAGGCCGGAGGGCCCCGATCGACAAGGCTCCTTAGACCGCGTCGATTGCTGAGGCGGTGGTCCAAGGGGGTGACAACACCGCCCGGACTACTGTGACTTTTGCTGAATCACTGACGACTGCCCGGCCTTCGTCGTCGACTGCTCCCCCACTGGTCGACCCGCCTTCGTTCTTCGCCGCCTACCAGACCCCGGAGGATCAAGTGAGTGCTGCTAAGGAGGCTATACGTCAGGCGGGGCTCGTGATGGAGCAGACCAAAGCGGCTCGGGATGCCAGTCAAGCGGCCTATGACATCAGCTCGGCGTTGCAGCAGAACGTCCAGGTTAGTTGGTCTTCACTTGCGTTGTACACCCACTGGGTGGTTGTACACCCAGTGGGTGCTGTTGATCTGAAATTTTTCATTGGTGGGGGCACGCTGAGTGCACCCACTGGGTGTAGCCCCCGAGGCCACGGTCGACTGCTAGCAGTCGACTGCGGTCTTTATGCTTTCAAACTTCCTCACTCGACTGATCGGATTGGGTCGAGTGGAAATCAGGCAAACCGGTGGGGGCACGCTGAGTGCACCCACTGGGTGTAGCCCCCGAGGCCACGGTCGACTGCTGGCAGTCGACTGCGGTCTTTATGCTTTCAAACTTCCTCACTCGACTGATCGGATTGGGTCGAGTGGGAATCAAGGAAAACCGGTGGGGGCACGCTGAGTGCACCCACTGGGTGTAGTCCCCGAGGCTACTGTCGAATGTTTTGATTCGGCTGTAGTCTTAGAAGTGTTGTGCTCTTTCTTTCAGTCACTCGGGAGTAACTTGTCTTTGATACCCTTTGTCGATTGACTCTTTGCAGAAGTCTTGTGAGCTTGTTGCTCAGCTCGCTGATCTGAAGGATAAGCAGGTCCAGCTTAATCTTGATTTACAGTTTGCTCAGGAAAACATGCAGAAGGCGAAGGATGAAGCAAAAGGTATGGCTGGTGAGGACTCGACGTCTATCTCTGTTCCTCTGCCCGTTCTGAACTCTGTGTCTGTTGTTGCTTTGCAGACGAACTAGAGAAGGCCCTGAAGAAGAAAGATCTTGACCTTGCGGAGGCGCAAAAGGCGGCTGCGGAGAAGTTAAAGCTCGCTGAAGAGAAACTTGCTTCAGTCAGCCATCTTGAGAACGAGAACGCTAGGCTGAAGTCTGCTCTTGACGAGGCCAATAGGGAAGCGAGTCGACTGAAGACTGACAAGAGTACTCTGAACGACAAGATCGGCCAGCTGGCGGGGAAGCACAAGGACTTGGGGGATTATCTTGGGGGTCTTGCCAAGAAGCTATACCTCATGCTTGAAGGTAACCCCCTTTGTGCGATTAATCTTGTTGTTGTCGACTCACCATTTGGTTACAGTTTTGCTCTGTCGAAACTTCTTTCAGAATTCTGCCGGAATTTTGAGGAAGAGACCAGTCGAGTGGAGACCCGCCTGGACCCTATCAATTCTCCTGTGAAGGATGAAGTGGCCATGAATGTCCTCCGGTTGGAATCCCGTATCGCTGGTGTGGTGGACTACCTGGCTCGACTGAAAGCTGCTGTGTCGCGGATCGACTCCGCACTCTGGCCCAAAGAGACCTTTCAGAACGACCTTGAATCCTTGGTCACTCGACTAAGTGATGTTCCAGGTCGAGTGCAAGAATGGAAAAAGTCTTCTGCTAGGTGCGGTGCTGATGTGGCTCTGTCACTGGTTCGTGTCCACTGCAAGGAGGCGCGAGAGGAGAAGCTGGCCGCTCTCCAGGTTGCCAATACCAGGAAGCATAATTTTCAGGATTTCATGGAGACCTTCATCGCTGCTGCCACTCGAATCTCAGACGGGATCGACTTGGACGAATTCGTTGCGCCATCAAGCCCTCCGCCAGAAGAGTAAAAAACTGCTGTGCTTTACCTTAAATTTGCCTCGGGATGCCGAGTGGTTTATGTATTTGATAAACTCCGTCGGGCTCTCAGCTCGAGTACTTTTATTTGCGATCTAGGATCTTTTGATTTTGTCCGAACATGGCTCGACGTTGAATGTCTTCGTGACTTGATCCGCCGATCTACTATTCGTTGTTCCCTCAGAGGCTGCTATTCGTTGTTCCCTCAGAGGCTGCCTGGTTTGCACGATGCTTATCGCCGCGATGGTGTCTGTCAACATGGCTTAGGCGAGCACTGGGCTGCAGCTAAGTCCCCGAGTGGGAGGTTTGCTCTCCACTCGGTAGGATTCCAATTACTTAGGCGAGTGCTTGGACTGCAGCTAAGCCCCCGAGTGGGAGGTTTGCTCTCCACTCGGTAGGATTTCAATTACTTAGGCGAGTCCTTGGACTGCAGCTAAGCCCCCGAGTGGGAGGCTGGCTCTCCACTCGGTAGGATTTTTTCAAACTTAGGCGAGTACTTGGACTGCAGCTAAGCCCCCGAGTGGGAGGTTTGCTCTCCACTCGGTAGGATTTTTTCAAACTTAGGCGAGTACTTGGACTGCAGCTAAGCCCCCGAGTGGGAGGTTTGCTCTCCACTCGGTAGGATTTTTTCAAACTTAGGCGAGTACTTGGACTGCAGCTAAGCCCCCGAGTGGGAGGTTTGCTCTCCACTCGGTAGGATTTTTTCAAACTTAGGCGAGTACTTGGACTGCAGCTAAGCCCCCGAGTGGGAGGTTTGCTCTCCACTCGGTAGGATTTTTTCAAACTTAGGCGAGTACTTGGACTGCAGCTAAGCCCCCGAGTGGGAGGTTTGCTCTCCACTCGGTAGGATTTCAATTACTTAGGCGAGTCCTTGGACTGCAGCTAAGCCCCCGAGTGGGAGGTTTGCTCTCCACTCGGTAGGATTTTTTCAAACTTAGGCGAGTCCTTGGACTGCAGCTAAGCCCCCGAGTGGGAGGTTTGCTCTCCACTCGGTAGGATTTCAATTACTTAGGCGAGTCCTTGGACTGCAGCTAAGCCCCCGAGTGGGAGGTTTGCTCTCCACTCGGTAGGATTTCAATTACTTAGGCGAGTCCTTGGACTGCAGCTAAGCCCCCGAGTGGGAGGTTTGCTCTCCACTCGGTAGGATTTCAATTACTTAGGCGAGTCCTTGGACTGCAGCTAAGCCCCCGAGTGGGAGGTTTGCTCTCCACTCGGTAGGATTTTTCAAACTTAGGCGAAGCGGATTTGCAGCTAAGTCACCCACTGGGGGAAATTTAGACAAACAGAAAAAGAAATTCTTGCTTGAAACAAAAGAACTACGGAGGTACTTTTATTACATCTCAGTCGAGTGAGTTTTTAAGTGTAAAAAGGACGGAGCAGGTCCGCGTTCCATGCTCGAGGCTCGTCGATCCGTCGATCGATGTTGTAGAGGTGATACGCTCCGTTGTGCAGGACTTTGGTGATGATGAAGGGGCCTTCCCAGGTCGGGGCAAGTTTGTGAGGTTTTTGCTGATCCACGCGGAGGACCAAATCTCCTTCCTGAAAGGCTCGACCCTTCACATTTCTGGCGTAGAACCGACGCAACTCTTGCTGGTAGATGGTCGAGCGGATTAGGGCCATCTCTCTTTCCTCTTCTAAGAGGTCGACTGCATCTTGCCGGGCCTGTTCTGCTTCTGCTTCAGAATATAACTCGACTCGAGGCGTGTTGTGGAGCAGGTCGCTCGGCAAAACTGCTTCGGCTCCATAGACCAGAAAGAATGGTGTTCTTCCAGTCGACCGGTTAGGGGTGGTCCTCAACCCCCATAGAACTGACGGAAGTTCGTCGACCCAGGCGCCTGCTGCGTGTTTGAGATCACGCATCAGTCGGGGTTTTAGTCCTTTGAGGATGAGGCCATTCGCGCGTTCGGCCTGTCCATTCGACTAAGGATGAGCAACTGAAGCGTAGTCGACTCGAGTGCCCTGAGAGGCGCAGAAGGCTTTGAATCTGTCATTATCAAAGTTTGATCCGTTATCCGTGATGATGCTGTGCGGAACTCCATATCTGAATATCAATCCCCTGATAAAACTGATGGCAGTGCTTGCGTCGAGGTCCTTTATGGGTTTGGCTTCTATCCACTTCGTGAACTTGTCGACTGCAACCAACAAGTGGGTGAAGCCACTCCTACCAGTTCTCAGTGGTCCGATCATGTCTAGACCCCAGACAGCGAAAGGCCAGACGAGTGGAATGGTCTTCAAGGCGGAGGCGGGCTTGTGAGACATGTTGGAATAAAACTGGCACCCCTCGCACTTGTCGACTATATCCTTTGCCATTTCGTTCGCCTTTGGCCAGTAAAAACCCGCTCGGTATGCTTTGGCCACGATGGTCCGAGAGGACGCATGATGGCCACAGGTCCCCGAGTGGATATCCTCAAGAATTATCTGTCCTTCTTCAGGTGTGATGCACTTCTGACCAACTCCAGTCGCGCTTTCTCTGTATAGCTGCCCTTTGATTACTGTAAAGGCTTTGGATCGACGGACGATCTGTCGAGCCTCTTCTTCATCTTTTGGGAGCTCTTTTTTCATGATATACGCAATGTACGGCACTGTCCAATCGGGAGTGGTGATCATAACTTCCATAATCAGGTCGACCACAGCTGGAACCTCCACTTCGGTCGAGTCAGAGGCGCTTTTTGGTTGTGGAGGCTCTTCTGTGAAAGGATCTTCTTGCACTGATGGTGTGTGAATGTGCTCCAAACACACATCTTTAGGGATGGCCTCCCTTTTGGACCCTATCTTCGCCAGATCATCTGCAGCTTGATTTTTCAGTCGGGGTATATGATGGAGCTCCAACCCCTCGAATCGTTTCTCCAGCTTCCTCACTGCGCTGCAATATCCCGTCATGGATGGGCTTCGGACGTCCCACTCCTTCATCACTTGATTAACAACCAGATCTGAGTCGCCGTAGACCATGAGGCGACGGACGCCGAGTGTAATGGCCATACGTAATCCGTATAGAAGCGCTTCATACTCTGCCTCATTGTTGAAGGAATCAAAGTGAATCTGGAGGACATACTTGAGTTTATCTCCTCGGGGGGAAACCAGTACAACCCCCGCACCGGATCCGTTCAGCATCTTGGAGCCATCAAAAAACATAGTCCAGTGCTCCGAGTGAACTTGAGTCGGAAGCTCCTGCTCGGTCCACTCGGCGAGGAAATCAGCTATTGCCTGGGACTTGATAGCTTTCTTTGCCTCGAACTTGATATCAAGAGGAAGAAGTTCAATTGCCCATTTCGCCACTCGACCGGTTGCATCTCTGTTATGAAGAATCTCTGATAATGGAGCGTCGCTGACGACTGTGATAGAGTGATCAGAGAAATAATGAGCAACCTTCTTCGTGGTCATGTAAATCCCGTAAACAAGCTTCTGATAGTGGGGATATCTTTGCTTCGACAGGGTCAGAACTTCAGAGAGATAATAAACTGGGCGTTGAACTTTGAAGGTCTTCCCTTCCTCTTCCCGCTCGACCGTAAGAACGGTACTAACGACTTGTCCCGTGGCTGCTATGTAAAGCAACAATGGCTCTTTGCTGACAGGAGCAGCAAGCACCGGCTGGGTGGAGAGCAGAGCTTTTAGCTCTGCAAATGCTGCATCAGCTTCTGGAGTCCATTCGAACGTGTCTGACTTCTTCATCAGTCGGTAAAGAGGCAGCGCCTTTTCACCGAGCCTGGAGATGAATCGACTTAGGGCGGCCAAGCATCCAGTAAGTTTCTGGACATCGTGCACACGCACGGGGCGTTTCATCCGGAGTATGGTGCCAACTTTTTCGGGGTTAGCGTCGATTCCTCGTTCGGAAACAAGAAAACCGAGTAACTTTCCTCCAGGGACTCCAAATGTGCACTTCGACGGATTGAGCTTGATATCATAATTCCTGAGATTGGCAAAAGTTTCAGCTAGGTCAGTCAGCAGGTCGGAACCTTTTCGTGACTTGACCACTATGTCATCCATGTATGCTTCTACATTCCGACTGATTTGAGTGATTAGGCATTTCTGAATCATTCTCATGAATGTAGCTCCGGCGTTCTTGAGACCGAAAGGCATGGTAACATAGCAGAAACACCCAAATGGGGTGATGAAGGCTGTTTTTATTTCATCGGGTCCATACAGACGGATCTGATGGTATCCAGAGTAAGCGTCTAAAAAAGATAACCTCTCGCATCCTGCAGTCGAGTCGACTATTTGGTCGATGCGAGGAAGGGGAAAATGATCTTTCGGGCAGGCCCGATTGATATGCTTAAAATCGATGCACATGCGCAACGATTTGTCCTTCTTAGGGACCGTTACAACATTGGCGAGCCACTCGGAGTGGTAGATCTCGCGAATGAATTCTGCTGCTAGGAGTCGGGCCACTTCTTCACCAATGGCCTTTCTCTTCTGAACGGCGGACCGTCGGAGATGCTCCTTGACTGGCTTGACCTTTGGGTCGACTCGAAGGCGGTGCTCAGCCAGTCCCCTGGGCACACCTGGCATGTCAGCAGGCTTCCATGCAAAGATGTCCCAGTTCTCACGGAGGAACTGGACGAGCGCTTCTTCCTATTTGGAGTCGAGTGTAGTGGAGATGTTGGTTGGAGCCACATTTGGATCGGTCGGGTGGATGTGGACTTGCTTGGTCTCACCAGTCGACTGAAATGCTGACTCCGTGGCGGGCTTCTTGGCTCGTAACAACTCACTCGGATCCGCAGTCTTCTGGTACTCTTGTATCTCTATCTTGGCCATCTGAGCATCAGCAATTTTGGCGCCTTTCTGGAAGCACTCCTCTGCCTTCTTCCGATTGCCAACGATGGTGATTACACCTTTGGGGCCAGGCATCTTCAGCTTGAGGTATACGTAGCATGGTCGAGCCATGAAACGAGCATAGGCTGGCCTCCCAAGAATGGCGTGGTACGCACTCTGAAAATCCACGACCTCAAAGGTTAACTTTTCTTTCCGGAAATTCTTCGAGTCACCAAAGACGACGTCGAGAGTGATTTGACCGAGTGACTCAGCTTTCTTCCCAGGAATGACTCCGTGGAAGCTCATGTTGCTGGGGCTGAGTCGGGACATCGGAATGCCCATCCCCTTCAACGTTTCTGCATACAACAAGTTTAGCCCACTGCCGCCGTCCATCAGAACCTTGGTCAGTCGAGTGCCTTCAATAATTGGGTCGACCACCAACGCTTGCCTCCCTGGGGTGGCAATATGAGTCGGATGATCGGACTGGTCGAAGGTGATGGCGGTCTGGGACCACTTCAGGTAATGGGGTGTCACCGGAGCGACCATGTTTACTTCGCGATTGATGACCTTCAGTCGACTCTTACTTTCGACATCAGCGAAAATCATCAGAGTGGAATTGACTTGGGGGTATTCTTCACCGCTGTCTTCCCTGTCTTCAACTTTGTCTGACTCTTTCTCTTTGTCCTTGGCCTGCTTCCCTTGGAACTGTTGCATCAGGAGTCGACATTGTCGAGTGGTATGCTTAGGGTAAATGAGATTTCCCTCTTCATCTTTCTTCGTGTGAATGTGGCATGGTAAGTCCATCACATCGTTCCCGTCCTGGTCTTTCACTTTCTTGGGGTTCCAAGGACCCTTGGGTTTCCCCTTAAACTTCCCTGGGGTCACAGCTAAGGCTTCCCCGGGGGCGACTGGCTCGGCCTTGCGCTTCTGCTTCCGACTGGAGTGTCCTCCGCCGGCCTCATTAGCGGCTGCCTTATACTTGCCACTCCGGAGTCTATCTTCCTCTTCTCCGTTCGCGTACTTGGTGGCGATTTCCATCATTCGACTCAGGGTCATATCCCCGGTTCGACCGAACTTCAAACTTAACTCCCTGTTTCTGACGCCTTCCTTGAAGGCACAAACTGCCTGATGGTCGGACACATTCTCGACCGTGTGATTCAGAGTGATCCACCTTTGGATATAATCCCTCAGGGTTTCACTCGACTTCTGAACACATGACTGCAGTTCTGTCAACCCTGCTGGTCGCTTGCAAGTCCCTTCGAATGTCCTGACGAACACCTGGGCTAGATCTTCCCAAGTATAAATACTACTGGGAGCCAACTGATTCAACCACGCTCTGGCTGATCCTTCCAACATGAGGGGCAAATGCTTCATGGCCACCTCGTCATTGCCGCCTCCGATCTGAACAGCCACTCGGTAATCCTCGAGCCATGTGTCCGGCTTGGACTCTCCGGTGAACTTGCTGACTCCAGTCGCCAACCTGAAGTTGGGAGGAATCACTGCAGCTCTGATTGCTCTGCTGAAACACTCGGGACCTGAGGCGTGAACTCTGCTGCTGGACGGCGCGCCTCTGTCACGGTCTTCTCGGTGAGCTCTATTTCGGTCGACCAGACCTTGAACGATGACGGATCTCGCATCAAAGCCTGGTTCCCTGGGGTCGACTGGGACCCTTCGCCCAATACTGAACTGGCGTCTGTCCTCTTGCCGTCGAGGAACGTACGACCCCGCTCTTGGGGCAGGAGAAGGCACTCGACGTTGATCGTTGCGATCGAATCGGTGCTCATACCGCTCGTGCCCTTGGTATTGATCCTCGTGCCGGCCTCTGTGTCCTTCACGCCTCGGGGGCGACCTTGGACTATGAGCCGACTGAACGGAATTCGCAGCGACGGACCGACTGTGAATCCTGTTGCGCGACTGGGATACGGCTGAATTCTGGTCACCCGCTGCACGGAGCAAATCTCTGATCTGTAACAGACCTCTCCCTGCCTCTGACTGTGAAGGCTGGATCGACTCCGCTATGCAAGCCGCAGCTGCCAAATTCTGAATCGGGGTACGGTATACCTGGGTCGGCGGCTGGAAGAGGCGACGACGACTGGACTCGGGAACGGGCGGTCGTGCGCGCTCGTCGAGTGCTCTCTGGAGATTCTACAGTCGAGTACGTTCAGCCAAGTTGGCCAAGCGCACCTCCTCCAGGGCTCGTGCCTCAGGGGTTTCTCCAATGATAGGAGTGTGAAGGGCGTCCATGTTCCGGCGACGGAGTTCCTCCCTCTGTACTGAGGTAAGGGGCTCGGGCCTGTACTCTTCGTGGCCCCGCGCCGGAATCCCCCCTGCGGCGACCTCTTCGGTGTGGGGGAATCCGGGGGGACTACGTGGTCCGTCGACCATTAGTACTTCCGCCGCTGGATCACTGCTGTCGCACTCGGACGCAGTCTCTACGGAGCCAGTCGACAGGTTGAACAGGCCGTAGAGTGACTCGTCGGGCTCGATTGCCGCGACTTGGGGGATGGCCGACTGGCGGGCCAGTGCGTGCTTCACCCACCGCTGGAGTCTCGACCGACCGGTGCGCTTGCGCCGGTGGGAAACTGATGACGACGATGGCGAAACGAATGCCGACCCGTACTGGGTCGACGGTTGCCGCAGGAGGACGCCGCGGACGCATGCGCGAAAATGCGTGGCTCCGCGGGCGGGAAGCGCGTCCACGTCGAGTGGAGCCTCCTGCAGCCAAGCAGAGTTGTCAACGATGAAGGAGAGAGCGCCGAGACGGATCTCGCGGCTCTCGACCATGACTCCGCTCGAAAACATGATGTGGGGTGAAAGAATCCCAACTCCTCCAACAAATCGCTAGAACACCTGCCCCACGGTGGGCGCCAACTGTCGTGGTTCTAAGTCTGACAGTAAGAATGGGGGGTAAGTATGGAGAGGCAAGATCCTAGCTATGGAGTAGTTGTATGCGCAAGGAGTTTTACGAGTTCGGGCCCTTCTCTGAAGAAGTAACAGCCCTACGTCTCGGAGCCCGGAGGCAGTCGACTGGATTATGTGTGTGTGTGTTACAAAGTTGCGAACCCTTATCCTAGTGGAGGGGGGTGGCTTATATAGAGTTCGCCAGGACCCCAGCCAGCCCACGTTACAAGGAGTTTAATGTACATAAAGAGAGGGGGTTACTGGTAACGCCTGCAATAAAGGACCATGAAGGCCATAAAAGCTACTTATGAGATGACCGTTTGCAGGCAGTGCCTTTAGGTCTTCTTATAGTCGAGTGGCTGTCTTCATGGTCGACTGCTTGTGCTTCTGGTCGAGTACGCTCGTGTCCGTCGACTGGGCTGACCAGGTCGACTGGAATGTTGATACTTCTTAGAATGTCTTTCATTGTAGGAGTCATGTCCTTGATTGGGTACCTCAGGTATGATAAGTTACCCTACCCTAGGTACGTATCCTCGTCACCGGGCCCTCTCGGTAATGCATCATCATAATGAGCTCAATGTGATCAAAGTGTTTGATCACAGGATCATGCATTACGGTACGAGAAAAGTGACTTGCCGGTAACGAGATTGAACGAGGTATTGGGATACCGACGATCGAATCTCGGGCAAGTAAAATACCGATTGACAAAGGGAATCGTATACGGGATTAATTGAATCCTTGACATCGTGGTTCATCCGATGAGATCATCGTGGAGCATGTGGGAGCCAACATGGGTATCCAGATCCCGCTGTTGGTTATTGCCCGAGAGCTGTCTCGGTCATGTCTACATGTCTCCCGAACCCGTAGGGTCTACACACTTAAGGTTCGGTGACGCTAGGGTTGTGAAGATATGTATATGCAGTAACCCGAATGTTGTTCGGAGTCCCGGATGAGATCTCGGACGTCACGAGGAGTTTCGGAATGGTCCGGAGGTAAAGAATTATATATAGAAAGTGCTGTTTTGGCCATCGGGACAAGTTTCGGGGTTATCGGTATTGTACCGGGACCACCGGAGGGTCCCGGGGGTCCACCGGGTGGGGCCACCTGCCTCGGAGGGGCCCCATGGTCTGTATGAGGGAGGGAACCAGCCCAAAGTGGGCTGGTGCGCCTCCCCCCAACGGCCCATGCGCCTAGGGTTGGGGGGAACCCTAAAGGGGGCGCCCCCCTTGCTTGGGGGGCAAGTCCCCCTCCCTGGCCGCCGCCCCCCCTAGGAGATTCCATCTCCTAGGGCCGGCGCCCCCCCAAGGGGCTATATAAAGGGGGGAGGGGAGGGGGGGCTGCGCACCCTTTGCCCTGGCGAAGCCCTGTCGGAGTACTGCGGCTCCACCATCACCACGCCGTCGTGCTGCTGCTGGAGTCTTCTTCCCCAACCTCTCCTTTGCCTTGCTGGATCAAGAAGAAGGAGACGTTACGCTGACCGTACGTGTGTTGAACGCGGAGGTGCCGTGCTTTCGGTGCTAGGATCTCCGGTGATTTGGATCACGGTGTGTACGACTACTTCATCCCCGTTCATTGAACGCTTCCGCTCGCGATCTACAAAGTGGTATGTAGATGCAATCTCTCTCTGCCATGACTCGTTGCTAGATGAACTCATAGATCGATCTTGGTGAAACCGTAGGAAAAATTTTAATTTTCTGCAACGTTCTCCAACACTCGCCCCGCCGCCGCTCCGCCGCGCCGCCCGCCGCGCTCGCCGTCGCCGTCTCCTCGCCCCGGCGCGCCTCGCCGTCTCCGCCGCCGCCGCCGCCGCGGATCCGGTCGGGCCGGACCGGATCCCGCGCCCCCAACCCTCGCCGGCATCTTCCTCCACTCCGGCGCCACCTCGGTTTCCGCGCTAACAAACCCTAGATCTCGGAGGTCGAATTCCTTTTATCATTTTTTCTGATGTTATTTTGTTGCATGTTCATCGCTTCATAATTTGCTGCATACTGCTCCGTGTCGTGCGTGTAATATGTGAAATTGTTCGCCTAGATGAGTACATCATTTCATCTCATTGCATCATTTTCATTTGAGCTCATAGTGATGCCCGAAATGCTGTTGGAAGAGGGCTATGTGATGTTAGTTTTAGATCTGTTTCAGTAGATGCACTTTTGTCATTTTTGCCATGATTGATGTGTGCATCCTATGAACTGGAGTCCTACATGTGTTTTGTAATATGCCATGCCATCTTTACAGGAGTGTATGCCATGTATTTTTGTGATCTTTGTGGTGACTAGCACAAGCATGCAAACTAGGGTACATAATGTTGCTGATTTCAGAGACTTAGTAATTTTACTAAGTTATTCCCTGCTGTTATTTTTATGCCATGTGTTAATGTTGTTTCAGAGAGATCTATGCCTCTTTTGAGCATGATCAGTAAGGGTGTTTTGAACATATGGATTTGCTCTATCCACCCATGCCTTTGTTTGTAATTATGGAGTGCCATAGCTTGAGTCAACCGAGCTCTACTTTTGCTATAAAATGTTTCCTGGCAGATTGTTTACATGTTATTCGATTTTGCCAAGCTTGTTGTAGTTGATCTTTACATGCTATGATGTTGTTCTTGCCATGATTAGCTTTTATGCCATGTCTTATTGATGAATGTATGCTTAGTTTATCATGAAAGACTCTGTAGTGAGTGCATCGAGCTCGTAAACATGCCTACTTGTTATATGTCTGAAAACTGTAACGTATCTTGCTTATTTGACATGGGTGCTATTATATTTTCTGTTCCTTTTTGGCTCATGGTCAGTAAGGGACCTTTGTTCAGTGCTTTGAGTAGATTCATGCCATGCCTTGTTTTGCTATATTGTGTTTCTGTAGCAGGTTGTTTACTTGCTCTAAACATGTCATCCTGATGTTAATTTCTGCCATGTTGATTTCACTAAGTCTGTGAACCTGTTATCTTTTGCACTTTTGCCATGCTTGTTTGAACCTGTTATTGTGTGATTTAGCCGTAGGTCAGTGTTCATATTTTGTCACGCATCTTGAGTAGATAACTGCCATATGCTTTGCTGATATGTTTGGGTGCATTAACTTAATTACTTGTTGCTTCTAAGTAGCATCATGCTGTTAATGGCAGAATTTTGTCATTCTTGTTTTGCTTGTCATTTGCAAACCGTACATCCGATTCCGGTGATCTTCATATCGATTTCAACCGAAATCATCTGACCTATCCAGTGGCATACTTGGTTTGCCAAGATTGTGCCTTGTTCATCTTTTCCTTCCGGAGCACGCATATGCATTGCATCCCACATCTCGCATATCACGCCATGTTTTGCATCCTGTTGTTTGCGCATTGCATCGTGATTGATGTTTGTCCCCCTTGCTTGTGTTCTTGTTTTGGGTAGAGCCGGGAGACGAGTACGTGAACGAGGAACCTGTTGAGAACGCTTACGAGGATCAAGCTTTCGACAACTCTGAGAACCTTGCAGGCAAGATGACCATACCCTCGAAATCACTTCTATCTTTGCTTGCTAGATGCTCGCTCTTTTGCTATGCCTATGCTGCGATACCTACCACTTGCTATATCATGCCACCCATATTGCCATGTCAGCCTCTAACCATCCATGTCCTAGCAAACCGTTGTTTGGCTATGTTACCGCTTTGCTCAGCCCCTCTTATAGCGTTGCTAGTTGCAGGTGAAGTTGAAGATTGCTCCATGTTGGAACCTGATTATTCTGGGATATCACAATATCTCTTATTTTAATTAATGCATCTATATACTCGGTAAAGGGTGGAAGGCTCGGCCTTATGCCTGGTGTTTTGTTCCACTCTTGCCACCCTAGTTTTCGTCATACCGGTGTTATGTTCCTTGATTTTGCGTTCCTTACACGGTTGGGTGATTTATGGGACCCCCTTGACAGTTCACCTTGAATAAGACTCCTCCAGCAAGGCCAACTTTGGTTTTACCATTTGCCACCTAAGCCTTTTTCCCCCGGATTTTCACGAGCCCGAGGGTCATCTTTATTTTAACCCCCCCGGGCCAGTGCTCCCTCTGAGTGCTGGTTCGAACCGAGTGGACTGCGGGGCCACCTCGGGGCAACTTGAGGCTTGGTTTTACTCGTAGGATGTCTCATCCGGATGTGCCCTGAGAACGAGATATGTGCAGCTCCTATCGGGATTTGTCGGCACAATCGGGCGGCTTTGCTGGTCTTGTTTTATTACTGTCGAAATGTCTTGTAGTCCGGGATTCCGAGACTGATCGGGTCTTCCCGGTAGAAGGAATATCCTTCGTTGACCGTGAGAGCTTATAATGGGCTAAGTTGGGACACCCCTGCAGGGTATTATCTTTCGAAAGTCGTGCCCACGATTATGAGGCAGATGGGAATTTGTTAATGTCCAGTTGTAGAAAACCCGAAGTTGACCTTAATTAAAACACATCAACCGCGTGTGTAACCGTGATGGTCTCTTCTCGGCGGAGTCCGGGAAGTGAACACGGTGTTGGAGTTATGTTTGACGTATGTTGTTCTAGGATCACTTCTTGATCACTTCTAGCTTCACGACCGTGCTTTGCTTCTCTTCTCGCTCTCTTTTGCGTTGTTAGCCACCATATATGCTAGTCGCTTGCTGCAACTCCACTTCACAACCCTATCCTACCTTTAAGCTTGAATAGTCTTGATCTCGCGGGTGTGAGATTGCTGATTCCCCGTGACTCACAGATTCTACCAAAACAGTTGCAGGTGCCAACGATGCCAGTGCAGATGACGCTTCCGAGCTCAAGTGGGAGTTCAACGAGGAACGTGGTCGCTACTATGTGTCTTTTCCTGATGATCAGTAGTGGAGCCCAGTTGGGACGATCGGGGATCTGTGTAGCATTTGGGGTAGTATTCTTTCATTTTGGTTCCGTAGCCGGACCTTGAGTGTAATCTGGATGATGGATGTTTATTTATGTATTGTGTGAAGTGGCGACTGTAAGCCAACTATGTATCTCTTTCCCTTATGTATTACATGGGTTGTGTGAAGATTACCTCACTTGCGACATTGCTTTCAATGAGGTTATGCCTCTAAGTCGTGCTTCGACACGTAGGAGATATAGCCGCATCGAGGGCGTTACACTCTTATATGCATTATTGTTGATTTAACCAAGAGCCCATATTACCTTGTCTTCTCCTGTTTATTGAATGCTTGCAGATTCCAGCTTAGTCCAATGAACGTGCACTATTATTATTATTCACATCGTTTGGTCATGCAAGTGAAAGGCAATTATGACGATATATGATGGACTGATTGAGACGAGAGAAGCTGGTATGAACTCGACCTCTCTTGTTTTTGTAAATATGATTAGTTCATCGTTCCTGATTCAGCCTATTATGAATAAACATGTTTGCAATGACAATTAGAGATTATAGTTACTTATGTCATGCTTAATTATCTAGGAGTTTATAATGGTTTACCTTGGGTGCCAACATGCTATTAAAATGGTTGTGATGTGGTATAATAGGGTGGTATCCTCTTTTAAATGATTTAAGTGACTTGACTTGGCACATGTTCACACATGTAGTTGAAACAAATCAACATAGCCTTCACGATATTTATGTTCATGGTGGATTATATCCTACTCATGCTTGCACTCAATGTTTATTAATTTTAATGCATGTTCATGACTGTTGTCGCTCTCTAGTTGGTCGCTTCCCAGTCTTTTGCTAGCCTTCACTTGTACTAAGCGGGAATACTGCTTGTGCATCCAATCCCTTAAACCCCAAAGTTATTCCATATGATTCCACCATACCTTCCTATATATGCGGTATCTACCTGTCATTTCAAGTAAATTTGTATGTGCCAAACTCTAAACCTTCAAATGAAATTCTGTTTTGCATGATCGAATATCTCATGTATCAACTAGGGTTGTCCGTATCTTCCATGTTAGGCGGGTTATTCTCAAAAGGAGTGGACTCCGCTCCTCACTCACGAGAAAATGGCTGGTCACCGGGATGCCCAGTCCCATGCTTTATGCAAACCAAATCAAAATAATTGCAAACAAAACTCCCCCGAGACTGTTGTTAGTTGGAGACACTCGTTGTTTCGAGCAAGCCATGGATTTATGCTTGTTGGTGGAGGGGGAGTATAAACTTCACCATTCTGTTTGGGAACCGCCTATAATGTGCGTAGCATGGAAGATATCGCCATCTCTCGGTTGTTATGTTGACAATGAAAGTATGCCGCTCAAAATATTATTTATCTCTATTTCAAAACCGAGCTCTAGCACCTCTACAAATCCCTGCTTCTCTCTGTGAAGGGCCTATCTATTTACTTTTATGTTGAGTCATCACCCTCTTATTAAAAAGCACCAGCTAGAGAGCACCGCTGTCATTTGCATCCATTACTATTAACTTATATTGGGTATGACTATGACTGGATCTCTTTTACCATGAATTACAATGTTTAGTCAGTCTTTGATCTTCAAAGGTGCTCTGCATTTATGTTTTGCGGTCTCAGAAAGGGCTGGCGAGATACCATCTTGTTATATCATATCATGATTGTTTTGAGAAAGTGTTGTCATTCGAGATTTATTATTATTGCTCGCTAGTTGATTATGCCATTGACATGAGTAAACATGAGACCTAAGTGTTATTGTGAATATAGTTAGTTCATAATCTTTGCTGAAAACTTGAATGCTGGCTTTACATATTTACAACAACAAGAGCAAACAGAGTTTGTAAAAGTTTTTCTTTATCATTTTAAGTTTATCAACTGAATTGCTTGAGGACAAGCAAAGGTTTAAGCTTGGGGGAGTTGATACGTCTCCGTCGCATCTACTTTTTCAAACACTTTTGCCCTTGTTTTGGACTCTAACTTGCATGATTTGAATGGAACTAACCCGGACTGACGCTGTTTTCAGCAGAATTGCCATGATGTTATTTTTGTGCAGAAACAGAAGTTATCGTAATGACCTGAAACTTCACAGAGATTATTTTTAGAAAATATAAAAAATACTTGCGAAAGATTCAAGGCCAGAGGGCCCACACCCTTTCCACGAGGGTGGGAGGCGCGCCCCCTGCCTCGTGGGCCCCCTGTAGCTCCACCGACCTCAACTCCAACTCCATATATTCGTGTTTGGGGAGAAAAAATCAGAGAGAAAGATTCATCGCGTTTTACGATACGGAGCCGCCGCCAAGCCCTAAACTCTCTCGGGAGGGCTGATCTGGAGTCCGTTCGGGGCTCGGGAGAGGGGAATCCGTCGCCATCGTCATCATCAACCATCCTCCATCACCAATTTCATGATGCTCACTGCCGTGCGTGAGTAATTCCATCATAGGCTTACTGGACGGTGATGGGTTGGATGAGATTTATCATGTAATCGAGTTAGTTTTGTTAGGGTTTGATCCCTAGTATCCACTATGTTCTGAGATTGATGTTGCTATGACTTTGCTATGCTTAATGCTTGTCACTAGGGCTCGAGTGCCATGATTTCAGATCTGAACCTATTATGTTTTCATTAATATATGTGAGTTCTTGATCCTATCTTGCAAGTCTATAGTCACCTATTATGTGTTATGATCCGGCAACCCTGAAGTGACAATAATCGGGACCACTCCCGGTGATGATCGTAGTTTGAGGAGTTCATGTATTCATTATGTGTTAATGCTTTGGTGCGGTACTCTATTAAAAGGAGGCCTTAATATCCCTTAGTTTCCATTAGGACCCCGCTGCCATGGGAGGGCAGGAAAAAAGATGCCATGCAAGTTCTTTTCCATAAGCACATATGACTATATTCGGAATACATGCCTACATTACATTGATGAATTGGAGCTAATTCTGTGTCACCCTATGTTATGACTGTTACATGATGAACCACATCCGGCATAATTCTCCATCACCGATCCAATGCCCACGAGCTTTTCACATATTGTTCTTCACTTATTTACTTTTCCGTTGCTACTGTTACAATCACTACAAAACCCAAAAATATTACTTTTGCTACCCTTATCGTTACTTCCATACTACTTTGCTACTAAATACTTTGCTGCAGATACTAAGTTATCCAGATGTGGTTGAATTGACAACTCAACTGCTAATACTTGAGAATATTCTTTGGCTCCCCTTGTGTCGAATCAATAAATTTGGGTTGAATACTCTACCCTCGAAAATTGTTGCGATCCCCTATACTTGTGGGTTATCAGCGAGGCAACTCCGGGAGGGAGTGCCGGATATGATCACCTGGGCGTGGGAGCGCAATGGAAGGTACTCTGCCCGCTCAGCGTATGCTGCCAAGTTCATGGGCAGGGAAGTAGCCCCGACGGCGACGATGACATGGAAGAACCGGGCACCCGTGCAGTGTCGTTTCTTCCTATGGCTTGCTGTTCGCAACCGCTGTTGGACCTCTGATCGCTTGGCTTGGAGGGGCCTGCCGCACCAGGATGCTTGCCCACTTTGCGACCAGGAGGAGGAAACGATGAATCATATCATGCTACAATGTGCTTTCTCCAGAGGCTTCTGGTTTCAGATTTGCACGGCGTTGGGCAAGCCAGGGTGGACTCCAGCACCTGACGACACATTGCTGGAGTGGCTGCTCAACAAGACCATTGAGGGAACGCCGGATAAGGACGCGAGAGCTATCATCATTCTTGCTCTCTGGGAGCTATGGAAACATCGCAAAGGGATCGTTTTCGACGGGGATTCCCCTTCGCTCGCTAGACTAGTTCGTAGGTGCCTTACTATGGGTAGAACCTGGAAGACGGCGGGCCTCATAAGGACGGACTATGGAGCCCTTCTTCGGGTGGATTCACATGTGGGTAATGGACGAGACGTAGAGCTAGACTAGGGTACGATAGCGAGGGTGCTTTGTAGCACCTTCGGTGGCGGAGGTGTGTTGTAACAGCCTCGGTGGAGGATCCTTGTACCCCTTTCTTTCTTTAATACAAGATACGCATGCTATGCGTATTTGAGAAAAAAATATTGTTCCAGTCGAACGCAGGGCTAAGGTTCTCATTCGTATCGCACATGGAGGTGGAGACCCCGTCGTCGAGCAGCCGTGTTGGCCCCGCCCCACAGCTTACGCCGGTTCGCTACTACATGCTGGACGAGCACGACGAGGAGGAACAGGAATGGCTATCCCGTCCGACGTCTCCGGGCGGCGAGCCTCCTGGGCCATGCCTGGGCGCCGGGTGACTCCCGCCGCCGATGTCACATCGCGCATAGAAGGCGGCGGCGGCGGCCTAGCAGCAGGAACCACCGCAAGACCAAGAAGAAGATCCGGAGTCGGAACCATGTCCATACGATGAGCGGATGCTGTACGCACCACGGCTCGACTCGGCGGCGCGACAGCGCCTCCAGACGAGCCTAGCTATGTCGGGCGCTGAGGACGTGCTGCACCACTACAACGCCGACGCCGGCAACAAGGTCAAGCTCGAGCTGACCAGGGCCACAAGATACGCCGGTCTTCTGAATAGCCAAGGCTCGTACCACCAATGTCAACTTCTTCGCCAGGGCCATGAACGACGATGCTTCTTCTACCCCATCCATGGAAGAGCGCTTCTTCTTCGCCGAGTTGCATGATCAGAACAGGCGTGGCCCTGGCGGAGCTAGGATACAGACTCCGACTTGCCTGTGCTCGCTGGACAGAGAACGAGACGATCAGGTTGGCGGTCTCGCCGGCAACCGGTTTGCCGAAGCTCAGCCGTGGCTCGTGCCCGTGGATTACTGCCTCGCGTGTGACGATGAGATGAAGCATCCCAAGGACGACGCGTCCTACCAAGCCGGTCACCTCTACGCACTGCCCCAGGCCAGGGCCAGAAACAACACTAATTAGATTGATTGTTTAGAGATACTCCTTGTAGTAATGGCGATGATCAAACTCATTGAGACAAGATTTGGCGTAGCGCAATGTAATGTTGCTTTTCTTTGTTCTTCTTTTTTCTTGAATACGCACGAGTGTATATATTAAAGAAGAGGATGGGGAAAGGAACCCCCTCCACGTTGGCGCTTACATGTTACAATGTTACATGTGGACCAACTCCACCGATTGAGCCGGAGAAACAACTCTAGCCTAACTCCTCGCCTCAGCCCACCTAGCTAGCCCTCCAAAGAGAGACTCTACATCACCTTTTAAGATCCCGGCATGTTTCCATGCGCGCCCCTTGGCTTCAATTCTACTCGCGAGCGCTCGCGAAGATAGGGGGGCGCCGTCAAAGACCATTGCATTCCGGTGCTTCCATATCTCCCACATTACGAGTAGTAAAATTGCTCGCGTATCCTTTGCTCTGGAACTAATCGTACCTGTGACGGCGCACCAATCCCGTAGTCTCGAGTCGTGACTTGGCGTCCACTGTGGTCTATCTAAGGTTTGGAAGATGACACACCAAATCTCCCTCGCGAATACGCAACCTAGGAGAAGATGATCAACGGTCTCCTCATGCTGAGTGCAGAAGGGGCACGCGTCGTGATGATCCAATCCACGCCTAGCAAGCCTGTCCGAGGTCCAGCACCTATTGTGCATCGCAAGCCATAGAAAGAACCTGCATCGAAGTGGGGCCTTGGATTTCCATGTAAATTCCGTTGTTGGCTCCACCTCGCCTCCCATGGTCGTGGCCTCGTAGGCTGATCTCGTAGAGTAGTCCCCGTTGGCCTCCCAGGCCCAGGTAATGGAGTCTGCCACCTCCGACACCAGGGCAGTTCTGGTCACCCGGTCCCATAGGGTTCATGTATTCATTTAGCTGCTGGACCGTGAGGTCCGGTCCAATGTCCAAGGCTCAGTCTCCCGTTGATATCGCCTGGCAGACCGTCCTAGATGCCTGCACGCGTGGTGTAACCATGGCGTACATGGAGGGGGCCACGTCCTGAATCCTATATCCTTCAAGCCACTGGTCTTCCCAAAAGTTGGTGAGCATGCCGTTGCGAAGAACTGATCGTGTCGCAGCCCTAAAGAGTTGCCTGGATTCCTCTGGAACCTCGATTTGAAATTCTGACCATGATCGGAATTGGTCCGTACGTTGTAGCCATGGCCATCGGGCCTGTATTGCGACGTTCAGTCATTGGAGGTTCGGCAGGCCCAGGCCACACGCACACTTGGGAGCACACACGGCCTCCCAAGCCACTCTGCACTACCCACCGTTGGAATTGGCGCTCGCGCACCACAAGAAACCTCTACAGATTTTTGTCATCGCCGAGATTACCTTCTGTGGGATGTCAAGCGCCATCATGGCGTGGATCGGGATGGCGGAGAGGATTGATTTGATCAGGAGTAGGCGGCCACTCTTGGGCATGGAGGATGCTCTCCATGTTGGCAATTTTCGCGCTAGGCAGTCCACAAGCCCCATGAGCTGAGCCGATGTCGTCGTACCGTCAACGAAAGGCTAAGATATTTGCACGGGTATGAGCCTGCCGGGCATCCGAGAATTGCCTCCACCCGTCTCATTGCTTCCGCATTGCAGCGGATTGGCATTGCCACACTCTTGGATAGGTTAACCACAAGGCCTGATACCTCCCCAAAGATCTGGAGGATCAAAGCACACGCCCGGAGGTCAATGTCGTTTGGTTTGATGAATAGCATCACGTCATCGACGAACATCAAAGTCCGTTGTTGCATCTCGGATCTTGCCAGTGGTGTAAAGATTGCACGGGAAGCTACGAGTTCCACCATCTTTTGAAGTGGCTCCATGGCCAAGATGAAAAGCATCGGGGAGAGAGGGGCTCCTTGTCTCACTCCCCTGGCATTGTATATGGGTCTGCCCGGGCGGCCGTTCACCATTACCCTCGTCGATGAGATACCTAGCAAGCCGCAAACCCAAGCTATCCACCTAGTGCCAAAGCGCATCTTCCGGAGTACCTCGAGGAGGAACGACCATTGGATCGTGTCAAAGGCCTTTGTGATGTCGAGCTTGAGCATTACCGTGGGTTCTCGTAGGGCGTGTAGTCGGCGTGCCATGCATTGGACTGACATGAAGTTGTCGTGACCGATCGTCCTCTGATGAAAGCGCTCTCGTGTTTTCCCACAAGCATGGGCATATCAGCAGCCACCCTCACAACCACCGCCTTGTCAAAGATCTTTATTGTCCCGTGTATGAGGCTCACCGGCCAGAAGTCCTTGAGATCTACCGTGCCATCTACCTTAGGCAGAAGGGTGACAATGGCTTTGTTAATCGCTGGCAGCCCGCTCATGTCTCCTTGATGGAATAGGTCTATGGCGCGCATGATGTCAGTTTTGATTATGTGCCAGCAGGAGGCACATAATCGGCCAATGAACCCGTCCGGCCCCGGCGCCTTGTCCATGGGCGTAGATTTGATTACTCTCTCAATCTCTTCTTGCGTGAAAGGTGTCTCGAGATGCGATAGGTCTCTATGCGGCAGATGGATGGCATCAAGATTGATGGACTGTGTGCGCTGCGGGGCTTCTCCCAGCAAGTGATGATAAAACCCATCCACCATGTCTGAGAGTTCGTCTTTGCCGGTGGCAATTGTATCTCCATGCCGGAGAGAGTTGATCATGTTCCGCCGCTGGCGATGGCGAGCATGACAGTGAAAGAATTTGGTGTTCTTGTCTCCTTCTCGGAGGAAGAGGAGGCGGGATCGTAGCCTTGCTATTCTTCGTTCGAGGGACTTTATCTATATAGTTCTACTCCACAAGCGACCACAAGACGTCCTGTACTACCTGGACAAGGAACTGCACCGATCCGGTTTTGTATAGCTACCTCTTATAGTATACTAGCAAAAGGGCCCGTGCGTTGCAACAGGAGAAAAAAACAACACACACTTTTAATTAAAAAAATGATTTATAATCTGAGTATTTGTAGCTACGGCCGAAACAAAGATGATATTTGCCTACAAAAGCGCAAGTTCAAGATTTCACATGTCTTCTATTTAAACACGGCTTGCATGTAGATTTAATACGTACAAAGAAACAGTCAAATGATCTTCAATTTCGTCTCCAATCCTGATTTTGCCGAGATGTTCATCCACAATCCGGATCAGTACCGATATGAAAGAAAGACCGATAATGCACCGTTGATTAAGATTGCACCTTAGATAGTATTTTTTTAAAACTATTAACATGTAAAATAACATCATATTCAGATTCTATATATTTTTTAATCAAATTCCATATATAACATGTTAAATTTGGAGCTACAGTTTAAAAGATATGAGTATTTAAAAAAATGTTTGATATGCACTGCAGGTTTATTGTCAGAAACATCAGAGATTTTTTATAAAATAGCATGACGGACTAAGAATAATAAAAAACATACTCCAGTATCATTTTACTAAAACTCACCATCGTGGTCATTGCCTTGGCCGACGTAGTTTGCAGCGATGTTGAGGTCAACGACCATGCACGACGATCCTGGAGACCCCGACAGCACCGCACATGCACCGCCACACACGCGCAACACGTCCACGCATGCACACGCCTTGGGCATGCATGCGTAAGCCCATGCACACGCATGTGCACACACCGTAGTAGCATGTGTAAGCACGAGCACGCACGGGCACCAACAACACGGAATGCCGATGAGGATACACCGTTAACGCGTAGGCGTTGTTCATCAGGCTACGGCAAGGGCGGGGCACGATACGGTGGGGCTGATGCAGTCGGTTTAAGTGTTCTAGGTAGGGCAACGGTATTATAACAACACGGGTTGTCACCACTTATGGCCATGTAGAACAAACGGTTACTAATAATTTAACACCGTACACTACCAGAAACTAGAATTTTTCTGTGAGCCAAAAACCGACAGGAAAATAGGGTATACCGACAGGAATAGTATTTCCTGTCGGCCGGCTGTCAGGGTTAGCCGTCAGCCACAGCTTGACAGGAAAAATAAAATATGCCTGTCAACCATCTATTTTCAAGTAGTATGGTATTTCTTTATGATTGATGTGAACCAAATTCGTTAAGGTATGCTAACAAATAAATGGCTCACGCGCAATCTTTTGGGGACTACTGCCTGCAATTAACTAAATATGTGCATGTACGAAGCCCATCCATGGGCCGCACACCCAGAAAGCATATGAACAGTGCTACATCACCGTATCATGGGATGCACCATGAATAGTGCTACATCACCAAATCATGGGATGCACCACGAGGACGGTGATAGGAACCACATAGAGTTCACATACGTGCCTGTGATTCAACTACCTTATTAATTTGGATCTCCCTGACACGCCAGCCCCACGAGGAATCAAGAAACAGACAACGAACTGTGCAGCGCCCACCACCAAGGCCACGTGGTGCCAGGGTATTCGCAACCGTTCGGTCCCCACACCCATGTGTCGGCCAGCTAGAACGCAACCCAGTAGTATTGTCACTTGCCACGACAATTAGCTACCAAATACATCTTCAAGAAAAAACAGAGCAAGAAACCGTATGTATGCAGTACTAGCATTAAGATTGCAATAGGGGATGGACGTTAACGAATGTACTAACTCGATCATCGACAACAATTCAATTACTAGCACACCATATTACGTCCTTCCAATTGCTGATGATACCAAAGTTATGAACCACCATTGGTGCTACTGCAGAACAGGATATCACTTACTGCTACTATGAAACAGAATATCACTTACTACAACTTAAAATAAAAAAACACTGACAAGTCATCACTTGTTGCTTACAACTAGTCTGTTGATGTGATTCATACATACCAACACTTACTCTATGTGATCAATTAATCCATGGATTATGTAGCTCACAATGGAAGCAACGAATTGAATGTGAATTGTGATTGGCGAATTCACTTTGCTTGCTTACTGTTGGGCGACGAAGCTTGGTGAGTTGAGAGAGTCTGATTGTCCAGCACCCGGTAGGACTCCGCGTTGATCTCCAATAACCGTGCGCCGGGAAGTAACATCTGGGGACAAGAACATTTACAGAATTACGAATGGGCCCCTGTTGAGGAGCGACGGGAGCTCGAATATAAGGGGAGTGAGGGAGGAATCTGAGGAGGAACGAATCTTACGTTGAGCCGATTCTGCACTGCGGGTGGGCGGTGGCGAGGGTGGCTTCGCGGTAGCGCGCCAGTGAGGGCGTAGATGTCTTCCTCGATCTCTTCTACGGAGAGCGTCATGGAGAACCGTGGCCCGTCGAGCGCATCGGCGCAGACCAAACGTCGCTTGCGCTAGGACGCCTGCGGTGGCGCGTTCATGGCACCACTTCCGCTTGGGACGGCTTAGCAGGGCGGCGGCGGTGGGTATGCGCCTTCAATGGCCGCGAAGAAACCGCCTCAGCGACATTAGGGGACTCGTGGTCCGCAGGCTTGCCGATGCCCGATGCTACGGTCACTTCATCGAGGCCGAGTTGTAGCCTCTGGTTGACCTCGTCCAGATCTTGCGAGGAGGAGCCCATGGTCGGGGCGACTGCTTCACCGACACGGTTGACGGGAGTGTACCACACCAATCCTTGGCTCCCACACGTCTTGAGTGTCGACGGTAGCGACGACGGTGTGCCGCGGTGGACACCTAATGAAGCCGTCACAGCCTCTGCAGGAGTGCCCCTCCCATCCCTGACGCCACCTTCGATCGCGGGATCTGACGAGGGAGGCTCGGCCGATGGCTCCGTCGAATTCACCATGGCCGCGGGTAAAGTCGCACCGTCAACTGGCGCTTCTGCAGCCGCTCCAGATCTGGCAGCGGCGGCGGCAAAAGGGGCATGGTGTGGATGTGGTGAGGAGGATTGAAGGGCGAGATATGACAAGGAGGAGGGTGGTTTTGTCTGCAGCGATAGAACAATGGGCGAAAGGCGAAATAGGTGGAAACACCACTGGTCAATAAGTAAACCGGGGGCGGGGTGGGGGAGGGCGGGATATGTGCATGCGTGAGTTCAGCGGGGGTTACAATGGGGTTTCACTTCTGCTTTACGGCTTTTTTGCTTTTTTCATGGAACAATGTCTGGGCTCTTGTCTGTAGACACTCCATTTCCCCACAAATTTCTGCTTTCATTCCATTGTATGGATCACCATTTTTTAAAGTAACATCTAGGTATACCTTTCTACTTAGGGAAAAGTGCATATAATGCAATGCTCATCTACACATTTACTTTCATGTTGAATGGTCCCTCGTTAAACCTATAAAATCCTTAAAAGCTTCCTTCAAAAATGAACCTAAGGATATGTTTCAATTTTAGTGACGTATAACACGATTTTTCAGTCAAATTGACGATCTAAAAACAATGTGTCTCATACAAACTTGGAGAGAGATATTACCCATGTTCATAAATACCCATGTGCATACATACGAAATTTTGTGTCGATCTGACTATTGAAAGTTTTTAAATTATTCGTATCCTAAGGTAAACAATTTTTTTTCACAAAATGAGTTTTTCATATATTTTTGTGTTTCTTGACTAACTTTTTGGCACTTCTTTTTACAAACATAGTATTTCCTTCCTTTACCCATTAGAGGGCGCATAAGAATCACAAGTTTCTAAAAAAAAGTGCATGGTTAACTATCATTAACAGACAATCTAGATTTAGAAGGTTTTTTAAGATACATTACAATTACCGTTGATTAGACCATTTATGGAGCCCTCACCATCTTCATGTGATCTTCTCTTTGAGCAACAATGTGTCTCTACCTCACTTCTATTTGCACAACCGTTTTGGGTTTGAGGTTTAGAGCGGGAGGGTTAAAATAGGGCGTTGGCAATTGTATATGAGGCATGCACCACATTATATAAGATATAGTGATTTGAAGTTCATGCCATATGTAGGGGACGATACCATTTAGTAAATGTGCTTAGTTACTTCTCATTAACTTGATACTAGATTTGGGCCTCATTTAGCAATAAGGGTTTTCAAAACAATTTGGGGGGGGGGGGGGGGGATTGGAGGAGATTTCGCGGTTCCCTTCCCTCCACCCAATTCCCTCAATTGAACGGCCGTCCCCAAACCTATCACATCCCAAATCCCCTTTCTATGGAAAAATGGTTGGTAGACAAGGTTTATTGTAAGGTCAAAGTCATATTCATCTATCATCGGAAAATAAAAATTCATTTTTTGCTCAAAGATTGTGCGAATAATAGTGCTACACTTCAAAATCAACTTTTACATCAAAGATGTTGCAAATATAAGTCAATAATTGTTACAATGCAATTAGTTGCAATAAATGTACGACAACATTATGCAGAATAAAAATATAAAAAAACACATTACATAGTTAGCTGAAAGTATCATGGTGCAAAATATGAAGAAATTTGTTATTGTATAAACACAGACCCATGCCATAGTCCAAATGAAAGTACAAGATGTCGATCCGCAAATGGAATGTGGTTCATCACAAAGAAAAATTACCTATCCGACATCAGATCTGAGTTATTGTTCACCATGAACATGTCATTCCCTTTCTCCGTGCACTCATTTACTAGATAGTCAGGAACCTTCTTTTGAAATCTACTAAAGGCACAAAAATATGCAGCACGCGCGAGCGGGCGCACCAAATATGCAGCGCGCGATACCGTTTTGTCCAGGGCGTTGAATCTTGTTTACCGCGCGCAGGATTTTAGCGCAGCTGTTGGAGCGCTAGTTTTGATCGCGCGCGCTATATAGCTGTTTTTTTTTCAGCAGGCGGCTTATCTAGCGCGTCTGTTGAAAATGCTGAAAATGCTCTAACGTAGTTGAAGGCACAACGTTGCACCGGGAGCTAGCACTGCTAGTTGCCAGCAGTGTGCAAAGCAAAGAGTCGACCGATTTTTGCTGTTTTGGTATACTCTCTATGTAGGGAGGTGGCACCGGGAGACAATGGGGTTTCAAAGGTTAAACTGAGAAGAGGGGTCTAGAACTGTATTTACAAAATTCAGAGCTAATATTTGGGTATACAAACACATTTCACTTTTAATACTCCCTCTGTTTGAGGATCCCGTTTTGGCTCTGGGGAGCATATGCCCGACGCCGAATGTGGCAAAGGGAGCCACCGGAAGCACGAGCATTAGACCTGGCGGAGGAGGGGTGAGGCAACGGGTGGCAGTAGAGGTTGGAGAGGCGACGACATGACGAAGAGAAACCAACTCACGGATGCGACAGCAGTCGACACGCCGACGAGCTAGGACCCGGAGTACTCCTTGGCTGATTTGAAGGTCCTGATTGAAGCATGTCCGCATGGCAGGTCGATCGCAAGTCTGTCCGGATGCGTGATCCAATATAGACTAGGCGACGGATTGATATTTCGATCGTGTGCTGTCTTGGATCGGCAACGGATTAGTTTGGTTGGCGGCGGCGCACACGCACAGAAAGCGCGCCGCTTGGCTATATTAATCTAGAGGGGGGACTCGAACGCAAGGCCAAGAAGGTCCCATCCGTGTCGCATGCACATGGAGATGGAGGCCCGTCGTCGAGGTCGAGCAGCCATGTTGCCCCCGCCCCACTGCTTCCGCCGGTTCGCTACTCATGCTGGACGAGCACGACGAGGAAGAGGAAGTATGGCTACCCCTTCCGACGTCTCCGGGCGGCGAGCCTCCCGGGCCATGCCTGGGCGCCGGGTGGCTCCCGCCGCCGATGTCACCTCGCACATGGAAGGCGGCGGCGGCCCAGCAGCCGGAACCGCCGCAAGACCAAGAAGAAGATCCGGAGTCGAAACCATACCCATACAACGAGCGAGCGCTGTACGCACCACGGCTCGACCCGGCGGCGCGGCAGCGCCTCCAGATGAGCCTAGCCACGTCGGCCGCTGAGGACGCGCTGCACCACTACAACGCCGACGCCGGCAACAAGGTCAAGCTCGAGCTGACCAGGGCCACGAGATACGTCAGTCTCCTGAACAGCTAGGGCTCGTACCACCATGTCAACTTCTTCGCCAGGGCCATGAACGAGGAGGATGCCTCTTCTTCCCACACCACGGAAGAGCGCTTCTTCTTCGCGGGTTGCATGATCAGAACAGGCGTGGCCCTAGTGGAGCCAGGATACGGACTCCGACTTGCCTATGCTCGCTGGACGGAGAAGGAGACGATCAGGTCGGCGGCCTCGCCAGCAACCGGTTTGCCGAAGCTCTACCTTGGCTCATGCCCGTGGATTACTGCCTCGCGTGTGACGATGAGATGAAGCATCCCAAGGACAGCGCGTCCTACCAAGCCCGTCACCTCTACGCACTACCCCATGCCAGGGCCAGAAATAGCGCTAATTAGATTGATTGTTTATAGATACTCCTTGTAGTAATGGCGATGATCAAACTCATTGAGACAAGATTTGGCGTAGCGCAATGTAATGCTGCTTTTCTTTGTTCTCTTTTTTTCTTGAATACGCAGGAGTGTGCGTCCTATATATTAAAGAAGAGGATGGGGAAAGAAACCCCATCCACGTTGGCGCTTACATGTTACAAAGTTACATGTAGACCAACTCCACCGGTTGAGCCGGAAAAACAACTCTAGCCTAACTCCTCGCCTGAGCCCACCTAGCTAGCCCTCCAAAGAGAGACTCTACATCACCTTTTAAGATCCCAGCATGTTTCCATGCGCGCCCTTGGCTTCAATTCTACTCGCGAGCGCTCGTGAAGATAGGGGGGCGCCGTCAAAGACCATCGCGTTCTGGTGCTTCCATATCTCCCACAATACGAGTAGTAAGATTGCTCGCGTATCCTTTGTTCTGGAACCAATCGTACCTGTGACGGCGCACCAATCCCGTAGTCTCGAGTCGTGACTTGGCGTCAACTGTGGTCTATCTAAGGTTCAGAAGATGACACACCAAATCTCCCTCGTGAATACGCAACCCAGGAGAAGATGATCAATGGTCTCCTCATGCTGAGTGCAGAAGGGGTACGCGTCGTGATGATCCAATTGATGCCTAGCAAGCCTGTCCGAGGTCCGGCACCTATTGTGCATCGCGAGCCATAGAAAGAACCTGCATCGAAGTGGGGCCTTGGATTTCCATGTAAATTCCGTTGTTGGCACCACCTTGCCTCCCATGAACTTGGCCTCGTAGGCTGATCTCTTAGAGTAGTCCCGTTGGCCTCCCAGGCCCAGGTAATGGAGTCTGCCGCCTCCGGCACCAGGGTAGTTCTGGTCACCCGGTCCCATAGGGTTCATGTACTCATTCAGCTGCTGGACTGTGAGGTCCGGTCCAATGTCCAAGGCCCAGTCTCCCGTTGATATCGCCTGGAAGACCGTCCTAGATGCCCGCAAGCGTGGTGTAACCATGGCGTACATGGACGGGGCCACATCCTGAATCCTATATCCTTCAAGCCACTGGTCTTCCCAAAACTTGGTGAGCATGCCATTGCGAAGAACCGATCGTGTCGCAGCCCTAAAGAGTTGCCTGGATTCCTCTGGAACCTCGATTTGAAATTCTGACCATGATCGGAATTGGTCCGTACATTGTAGCCATGGCCATCGGGCCTGTATTGCGAGGTTCAGCCATTGGAGGTTGGGCAGGCCTAGGCCACACGCACACTTAGGAGCACACACGACCTCCCAAGCCACTCTGCACTACCCACCGTTGGCATTGGCGCTCGCGCACCACAAGAAACTTTTACAGATTTTTGTCATCGCCGAGATTACCTTCTGTGGGATGTCAAGCACCATCATGGCGTGGATCGGGATGGCGGAGAGGATTGATTTGATCAGGAGTAGGCGGCCACTCTTGGGCATGGAGGATGCTCTCCATGTTGGCAATTTTCGCGCTAGGCAGTCCACAAGCCCCATGAGCTGAGCCGATGTTTGTCGTCGTATCGTCAACGGAATGCCAAGATATTTGCACGGGCATGAGCCCGCCGGGCATCCGATAATTGCCTCCACCCGTCTCATTGCTTCCACATTGTAGCGGATTGGCATTGCCACACTCTTGGATAGGTTAACCACAAGGCCCGATACCTCCCCAAAGATCTGGAGGATCAAAGGACACGCCCGGAGGTCAATGTCGTTTGGTTTGATGAATAGCATCACGTCATCGATGAACATCAAAATCCGTTGTTGCATCTCGGCTCTTGCCAGCGGTGTAAAGATTGCACGGGAAGCTGCGAGTTTCACCATCTTTTGAAGTGGCTCCATGTCCAAGATGAAAAGCATCGGGGAGAGAGGGGCTCCTTGTCTCACTCCCCTGGCATTGTATATGGGTCTGCCCGGGTGGCCGTTCACCATTACCCTCGTCGATGAGATACCTAGCAAGCCGCAAACCCAAGCTATCCACCTAGTGCCAAAGCGCATCTTCCGGAGTACCTCGAGGAGGAACGACCATTGGATCGTGTCAAAGGCCTTTGTGATGTCGAGCTTGAGCATTACTGTGGGTTCTCGTAGGGCGTGTAGTCGGCGTGCCATGCATTGGACTGACATGAAGTTGTCGTGACCGATCGTCCTCTGATGAAAGCGCTCTCGTGTTTTCCCACAAGCATGGGGATATCAGCAGCCACCCTCACAACCACCGCCTTGTCAAAGATCTTTATTGTCCCGTGTATGAGGCTCACCGGCCTGAAGTCCTTGAGATCTACCGTGCCATCTACCTTAGGCAGAAGGGTGACAATGGCTTTGTTAATCGCTGGCAGCCCGCTCATGTCTCCTTGATGGAATAGGTCTATGGCGCGCATGATGTCAGTTTTGATTATGTGCCAGCAGGAGGCACATAATCGGCCAGTGAACCCGTCCGGCCCCGGCGCCTTGTCCATGGGCGTAGATTTGATTACTCTCTCAATCTCTTCTTGCGTGAAAGGTGTCTCGAGATGCGATAGGTCTCTATGCGGCAGATGGATGGCATCAAGATTGATGGACTGTGTGCGCTGCGGGGCTTCTCCCAGCAAGTGATCATAAAACCCATCCACCATGTGTGAGAGTTCGTCTTCGCCGGTGGCAATTGTATCTCCATGCCGGAGAGAGTTGATCATGTTCCGTCGCTGGCGATGGCGAACATGACAATGAAAGAATTTGGTGTTCGTGTCTCCTTCTCGGAGGAAGAGGAGGCGGGATCGTAGCCTTGCTATTGTTGTTCGAGGGACTCTATCTATATAGTTCTACTCCACAAGCGACCACAAGACGTCCTGTCCTACCTGGACAAGGAACTGCACTGATCCGGTTTTGTATAGCTACCTCTTATAGTATACTAGCAAAAGGGCCCGTGCGTTGCAACAGGAGAAAAAAATAACACACACTTTTAATTAAAAAAATGATTTATAATCTGAGTATTTGTAGCTATGGCCGAAACAAAGATGATATTTGCCTACAAAAGCGCAAGTTCAAGATTTCACATGTCTTCTATGTAAACACGGCTTGCATGTAGATTTAATACGTACAAAGAAACGGGCAAGTGATTTTCAATTTCGTCTCCAATCCTGATTTTGCCGAGATGTTCATCCACAATCTGGATCAGTATCGATATGAAAGAAAGACCGATAATGCATTGTTAAATAAGATTGCACTTTAGATAGTATTTTTTTTAAACAGTTAACAGGTAAAATAACATCATATTCAGATTCTATATATTTTTTAATCAAATTCCATATATAACATGTTAAATTTGGAGCTACAGTTTAAACGATATGAGTATTTAAAAAACCATTTAATATGCACTGCGGGTTTAATGTCAGAAACATCAAAGATTTTTCTATAAAATAGCATGGTGGACTAAGAATAATAAAAAACATACTCCAGTATCATTTTACCAAAACTCACCATCGTGGTCGTTGCCTTGGCTGACGAGTTTTTTTTGCGGGGTAAAAGAGTTTTATTCCATAAGCATAGGGTTACAATCCAGAGGCAAAATATCCTTCACACACGGTGGACCTCTCCCGAGCCATACAGCAGTAGTACACTCCGTACGACTATAGCATGCCAAACGATCTGCTACCCTATTTTGCTCACGCTTAATTTTTAAGGGAATAAACTCTCTATCTACCATGAGATGCTTAATCTCATTCACTAGATGACCATACGCCGATCTTGACAGTCCTTCATCAATCATCGATGAAATGTCCACCGAGGAGTCTGACTGGACAATGATGGGCACATTACAATGTTGAATAGCTAATGACATACCCTGCATTATTGCATGTAGCTCGGCTTCCAATGCATCATTACAGTTGAACAAAAACCGGTATGCCGCAAAAATTACCAACTCATCATGTCTCCATAATACCATTCCTGCTGCCGCTGACCCATCCGCTGGGGAAAAGGCTCCGTCGACTGACAGCGCAGCTTGATCAGCAGGTGGCGGCGGCCATGGAGTACTAACAACTTCTCGGTTTGTAGGAACGGCCTCAGTCTCCATTGTAGGCATTTTACCCTTGATTATTTCATCAATCGTGTATGTTCGGGCCAGCCTCAAGGAGCGTACATAACTTTGTAGGTAATCAGCCGTACCAGTTACATTTGGGATCTCCTTCCCATGGGTAAAATCTGATCTTTGAGACCAAATCCTCCATACCAGCATTATCACACAATCCCTCATCAAATCCGTGCAGTTTGCCAAGATATTCAGTAACCAGTCCTTTCCTGAATCCACGAGCATCTCCTGCTTCGGCAGAGGCCAGACAGTGCTCATCTTTGCCCAGATAGTACGTGCATGCTCGCATGCAACCAGGGCATGGAAACTTGTTTCCTCTTCACGCCCGCACAGAGGGCAAGTATCCCGAGTGGGTATATGGCGAAACTTCTTGCAAGAATTCGTTGCTAGAGCACCCGAGACAGCCTTCCAGGCCATGATCTTCATTTTGAGGGGCACTTGAGCAGACCAGATGTGCTGCCATATAGGTCTACGGCCTCACGGATTACTGCTGGACGCCCCCAGCGCGGCGATTTTGCCCTGATTTTCAGAGGCCAAACGGTATGCACTTCTGACAGTAAACTGGCCACTCCTCTCCGAGAACCAGGCTAGGAAGTCCTGACCATTCCTTGGAGATGTACGAATCTTAAGGATTTCAGGGACATCCATCTCCCAAAAATGTTCCTGGAGTCTCTGTACATTCCATGCACCATGCTCATTGATGAAATCGGCGACCCAATTAAATCTGCAATTTCTTTTAGGGGTAATCGGCCTGAAGTGATGGCCCCGCGGGATCCAGGCATCTCTCCATACTTTGATTAAAGTACCATTACCCACACGCCAAATTATCCCCTGCTTCACCAATGCTAGCCCATGCATGATCCCCTTCCACACCGCCGAGGAGTTAGAGGGAAAAACATTATCCAATAAATTTCCATGAGGGAAGTATTTGGCTCGAAGCAACCGAGCACATAAGCTCTCCGGGGTATCTAGTAGCCGCCATGCTTTCTTAGCCAGCAAGGCTTGATTGAACGCACGCATGTCTCTAAATCCCATGCCCCCATTGCTTTTGGTAACTTCATTTTCTCCCAACTTAGCCATGCCATCTTCCTCTTTCCATGCTCTACCCCCCATCAATACTGCCTCATCATTTTTGTAAGGTCATCACAGACAGAAGCCGGCAATCTAAATACACTCATGACATAGGTAGGTATTGCCTAGGCCACAACCTTTATCAAGATTTCTTTGTTACCGGACGAAACATATTGTTCACTCCAATCCACCAGCCTCTTTCTCAACCTTTCTTGAACAGTCTCGAATTGTCCCTTATGTAATCTTCCTTCAGGCACTGGCAGCCCCAAATACTTGGGTTCAAAAACCTGTAGCATTACCTCCAGAATGCTTTTTATTTCATCCACCATCGACTCAAGACAATTATCAGAAAAAGGATGGAACACTTTTCCGGGTTGATGAGTTGACCCGTCGCTCTAGTGTATGTGTTCAACAAACCCTTAACAATCCTTGCCTGCTGAGCCGACGCTTCAAAAAGCAACATAGTATCATCCGCGAACAAGAGATGAGAAATAACTGGCGCTCTTCTACATATGGTGACCCCCTTCAGATCCCCTTCATTCACTGACTTTGAGTTGAGAGCAGACAAGGCGTCTGCAACAAATAGGGAATAGGGACAGTGGATCACCTTGTCGAAGACCCCTGGAAGGGGTAAAACCATGCAGCAATTTCCCATTAAATTTGACAGAGTATTTCACAGACTTAACGCAAGCCATAATCCACGAAATCCATAGAGATGAAAACCCCCATTTAGACAACGCTTGCTCCAAAAAATCCCAATCCACACGATCATACGCCTTCGAGAGATCAAGTTTATATGCACACGCAACCGGCTCATTGTGCTTCATAGACTGAATATGGTGAATGCACTCAAACGCTATTATAGAGTTGTCAGAAATAAGGCGACGAGGCACAAACGCGCTCCGATTTTCAGAAATAAGATCCGATAACATTGGTCGAAGGCGATTCACCAAGCATTTTGACACAATTTTATAAACAACATTACACAACCTTATCGGCCTAAAATCCTTTAGCTCCTTTGGATGTGGAAATTTCGAAATTAGGACTATAGCAGTGTGGTTCACTCCATCCGGCATTAACCCAGTCTTAAAAAATTCCAACACAGCAGCCACTATTTCAGTTTTCATCATAGCCCAATTACGCTGGTAAAATCTAGCCGGAAATCCATTGGTCCCAGGTGCTTTCAGAGGTCCGATTTGGAACAAAGCATTCGAAATTTCCTCTTCTATCAACTGAGCACACAAACTATCATTCATAGCTAGTGTTACCTTTGGCATGATCCCTTCCAGCACACCCGCGGACTCCAGAGTAGGGTCCTTTGTGAACACTTCTTTAAAGACGACGTAGCCATCAGCTCCATGTCCGATGGCGTGGTACTCCACGATCCATCTGACCTCCGCAGCCGTTGTATGTAATTCCTGCGAGATCGCCATACAGCCCGGCGGTGCAAATACGCCGTATTACGCTCCCCCTCCTTGAGCCAAGTAATCCGAGACCTTTGCAGCCAGAGCATCTCCTCACGGTAGAGGAGTTCATCAAGTTGGTGCATTTTCTGCCTAATTAACATCCGGTCAGCATCACAAAGCTTAAGATCCTCAAGGTCAGCCCGCAGTTTCTCTAATTCAGAAGTAACATGGCCGAAGTTTTCCTTACTCCAAGATCACAGTTCGGCCATCATTTCCTTTAGCGCATCCCTGATTGCACCAAGGTTTCCGGCCGGTTTGCTTTTCTTCCATCTCTTAGCCACTACTGTCGCTAGTGCTGGATGTCGCTCCCACATGATTTCGTACCTTGGTGCTGACCTCGCCTGTTGCGGGTCTACACTTGATAACTGTATAAACACTGGACTATGGTCTGAGCATGATGACACTAAGTGCAGCACTTGTGTGGCTGGAATAGCTCTCTCCAAGCCTCATCTGCACACGCTCGATCCAATCTGACTTTAACATTCATGTCACCCAACTGGCCATTATCATAGGTAAACGGAATCCCCGTGAAGCCGAGGTCCATCAGGTCGCATGCCAATAGACAATCCCTGAACATCAACATCTGATTTTCTGACCGTTCAGAGCGTGAGAGGTGTTCATGTTGCCACATTGCCTCGTTAAAATCACCGCATACCAACCAAGGTTCCTCCGACACCGCTCGTAAGTTAGAGATATAGCTCCACATGCGATGGCGGTTCTCCACTCTTGGCTCACCATAGACAAAAGTTGTTCTCCATGACTTATCGTTTGCATTATCGACAATTCGCACGTCAATGTACCGTGCACACGAATCCAACACCGTTACCTGCAGCTTTTCGTCCCAATAAAGTGCGAGTCCCCCACTGAGACTGTCGGTGTCAAAACCGGCGGATCTCGGGTAGGGGGTCCCGAACTGTGCGTCTAGGCGGATGGTAATAGGAGACAAGGAACACGATGTTTTTATCCAGGTTCGGGCCCTCTCGATGGAGGTAAAACCCTACTCCTGCTTGACTAATATTGATGATATGGGTAGTACAAGAGTAGATCTACCACGAGATCAGAGAGGCCAAACCCTAGAAGCTAGCCTATAGTATGATTGTTGTTCTTCTACGGACTAAACCCTCCGGTTTATATAGACACCGGAGGGGGCTAGGGTTACACAGAGTCGGTTACAATGGGAGGAGATCTAAATATCCGTATTGCCAAGCTTGGCTTCCACGCCAAGGAAAGTCCCATCCAGACACAGGACAAAGTATTCAATCTTGTATCTTCATAGTCCAACAGTCCAGCCAAAGGTTATAGTCCGGCTGTCCGGACACCCCCCTAATCCAGGACCCCCTCAGTAGCCCCTGAACCAGGCTTCAATGACGACGAGTCCGGCGCGCAGATTGTCTTCGGCATTGCAAGGCGGGTTCCTCCACCGAATACTTCATAGAAGATTTTGAACACAAGGATCGTGTCCGGCTCTGCAAAACAAGTTCCACATACCACCGTAGAGAGAGAGAGAGAGAGTAACATTTTCACAAATCTAATCTGCTGACGTATTCTGTAGCGTGACATCACACCGCAGCCAAGCCTTCATTCGAATCATTTTTTTACAGTCCCACCTCGGCACGTTTTGCGAGGCGGTTTCCTTGCCACGTCTTGTCGAAGCAGAGATCATGTCCCCTTATCACGGGATTCTCATCAATACGGGCGTGGGTAACCCAACCGTGCCATTGATTACGACGCTTGTGGGATAAGCGAGTTTTACCAGGCTGGTGGGGACGCATAGTTTCGTCCGCCCATATAAAGGGATAAGGATTCTCCTTTTCATCCACGCCTTCTTCCTCCTTTGCTCATCCATTTTCGCACACTCGAGCTCCAGCACGCAAGTCCGCATTTCCCACCTCAACCTTCTCCAACCATGTCCGGAGCGGGAGGCAGATGGATGGTCTCCTCCATCACGGAGGGACACATCAAGAAGATGAGGAGAGCCGGATACCTGCCCGACGACATCGCGCCCCGGCTCCCAGATGAGGGGTATCTCATCCCCACCCCCAGGCCCCACGAGAGGGTAGTGTTCCTTACCCATTTCCTCCGTGGACTGGGATTCCCTCTCCACCCATTCGTCCGGGGGCTCATGTTCTACTACGGCCTGGATTTCCACGATCTGGCCCCGAACTTCATCCTCAACATCTCGGCGTTTATCGTCGTGTGCGAGGCCTTCCTCCGCATCAAGCCCCACTTCGGCTTATGGCTGAAGACCTTCAATGTCAAGCCGAAGGTAGTGAACGGCCGCCAGGCGGAGTGCCGAGGCGCCATGGTGGGCAAGATGCCCAACGCCACATGGCTCGAGGGCTCCTATGTGGAGACCATAAAGGGGTGGCAATCGGGGTGGTTCTACATCATCGAGCCGCGTGACCCTAAATGGGCAGCGGCCCCCGAGTTCCGATCTGGCATCCCCACGCGGCTCACCTCCTGCCAAGAGAAGGGCGTGTCCTGGGGTAGTTCGGGTGAGCTGACCGGACTCCAAACATGTTTCCAAAACATGGTGAGCAAGAAGCTCAAACTCGTCAACGTAGTCCAGGTCATGCTCATCCGCCGGATCCTCCCGTGTCAACAACGGGCTTCCAACTTGTGGGAGTTTGGCCCAGCCCAGCACCAAACTCTGAACAGGCTCTTTGACACAACACACGAGGATGCCTGGAAGGTGCTATTCAAGGGCGCCGAGGTCCCCCCTCCCACTACCGAGGATCGCGGATTCTGCGCGAAGCGCCAAGCCAGCGCGAAGCTGTTTTACGTTTTACAGGATACTCGTTTTTCATAGTTTGACTCTATGTGGGATCTAAGCTCCCATACCTTTGACAGGACTGGCAGGAGACGGCCGGACAGATCGACTGTCCGGCTCCTTTGCCCGAAGGCCCAGCAGACACCCGCTTGGCGGAGCTGCTGGTTCCGGCACCTTACGTGGTGCCGGAGATGAAGGCCAAGAAGAAGGCCACGGGAACCCGAAAGAGTTCCCGGCGCCCGGTGGTGTCGGACTCATCGTCCGATGACTCCGGGGCGCACTCCTCCCACGAAGACGAGGAGGAGGAAAAAGAGGCTTCTTCCCCTCCAGCAGGGGGAGAAAAGAAAAGGAAGGCCGCCCCAACTATGGAGGCCGGAGGGTCCAAGAGGGAAGGAACCTTCCTCCGGACTACTCCACCACCGCCGCCGACAGCGAAGAGGAGTGGCCGCCCAGGGCCAAGCCCCTGGCGAAGTCGTAAGTATTCAGACACCAGAGTGACTCATAGCGTTCCTTTATTGCACAGCTTCTCCTGATGCCGAATATAATCATGCAGTCCACCCCGAGCCCGGCTCGACGTGTCGTCGAGCGGTTCCTTGGGTTCGTCGGATGTGAATAGCCTTTCACTTCCGGCCGCCTCCTCCCCTCGCCCTACGGATAACGCCGAGGTGTTGTCCCAAAAGGTTCCAAGCCAAGGGGAGGTGGTCCTGGAGGCGCCGCAAGGCGACCTTCCGGACTGCAGGCGAAAAGGGAGCAAGGCTCCCAAGGGCTCCAAGTCCGGCCCTGGGCCGAACACCGAACCGGAACCTTCAATGGTTCCGGACTCCGGTAGGCGGCCCCCCACTAAGAAGGGCACGCCTACCGTGTCGGTGATCTCCGTCCAATCGGAGGCACCGGATAACTTGCTGGAGGTGCTTAACGGCGCCTCCATCGACGAGGAGCACCACACTATTATGAGTGCGGTGATCCAGAAAGTTCAGTCCGCCAAAAGCGGGCTGACTGAAGCCTGTGCCAGCCTTCTAACAGGCTTTGAGGTACGTAAAAAATATATGAAAATATTACCGCATAGACAGTAACCCCTGATGCTCTGTTTGGTGTTCAAAAAGAAAAGCCGAATAGAGGATCTAATAATATTCGCAGGAGTCTAACATAATTATGTCGATATGCCTATGCAGGCTTCGCTGCTGGCCTCTGCCGCACTGACTGCGGAGGTTGATGCGCTGAAGCAGAACCTCGAGTGGTCCGAGCAAGAGCTCGGCCTTGCCAAGAAGCAGCTCGAGGAGAGCCAAGGTAAGTAATGCCTTGTCTATATGTGCATATAAAAAAGATGCAGTTGCAAAAATGATACGATCGTTATTGATTTGCTAGGGGCCACGGCCGAGGTGGCGACCCACAAGCAAGCACTATCCGAGGCCGAAGATAAAGCGGCCACGGAGTGCAGCGAGCGGGGGAAGCAAGAGGCGCGGGTTGCCGAGGTGCAGCAAGAGCTCCAGGCTCTCGTGAAAAAGCATAAGAGTTTGGAGCTTGACTCGAAGACTCGCAAGTCCGAGCTCGTTGCGGCCCTCAAGAGTGCCAAGTCTGCCAAGGCCGAAGCCCAAAAAGCCATCCAGGAAATTGAGGCGATAAAGAAGATAGCGGCGGGTAAGGCCTTCATTATGCAAAGCAAGCATGTGAAAGTAAATTACTTGTCACTTAACCAAGTCCGGAGCTCTCCAGGAGCGTTCGCAGATTTGCCCCGCAGCGTGTCCGATGCCACCACCTACTACCGGGCCGAGGAAGGGAGCTCGACGGAGAAGGTGTTCTGGGCTCAGTATGCTGAGACCGGACACCCGGTGCCCTTGAGCGACCAGCTGAAGCAACTGGTCGATCTCCATAAGGTGGCCGAACAGGCCATGAAGGGTCTCATAGTTCGACTGTGGCCTGGAGAGGCCATGCCTGGGAGCTACTTCGGGCTGGTGAGGCGGCTGGCGGATGCCTGTCCGTGGCTTGAAGTCATCAAGCGCTCCGTCTGCATCGAGGGCGCCCGCAGGGCCCTTGCCCGTGTGAAAGAACATTGGGGCAAAATGGACGCGTGGCGGCTGGTGAAGGACGGACCACCGCAGGGCAAGGAGCATCGCCACCCCGAGATGTACTATGAGGGCGTCCTGAAGGGTGTCCGCCTTGTGGCGGATGAATGTTCCTAGGATGTAATATTTGAGTAAACTCGCTCGTGTGATCTTGTGCGCTGAAAACTTGTTCATATGCGTTATGCAACGCTTGTTTGAATTTAAAATATTACCTTCTATGCGGCCGTTTATTAAATTTGAGAGATGGCGAGTCATCGGCTTCTGCCCCGTGCCACGAGTGCTGGGGTTTCGGGATAAACCTGAGCACTCTTTTTCCCATTCTTGGGTCCTTCGAGGGAGGTGCTCAGCACAACGAACAAGGCAATCGGACTATAATGCGTTATCACTCTCACTTAGCAAGAGAATTCTATAATTTTAAATTTCAGCGAAGCCCCTAGTGTTCGGAAGACCGAGTTCGGGGCGCTATACACGCCTAGGCCGGACAAGGCCGACTCCTCGCTCTAAGCGGCATAAGTCTTTAGGGACTCGAAACCTCTCAAACAGCGACCAGCTCTCGCCCTATCATGACAGTCAGTTTTAGCTTTCTCTACAGAGGTTCTTAGCCCAGCTGAACTAGGGCACAATCACAGTAGTTCTCCCAGTGCTACCTTAGCCGATGTAGCGGAACGTAAGGTACCAAAACATTGGAGCCGGGCAAACCCAATTATTGACCAAAGACATGATTCGGAGCTGATGCATATAATGCTATAAGTTCGGAGTGCCCCACTTGTGAAAGTGTTCGGACTTCTCACGCCATATTATCGGGTGCTTGAGCCCCTGGCGTATTAGCCGTACCAAAGTGTACGGGTGCTAAATGTCATGAATGAACATATATACATAAAAAGTACTGAATAGAGAATGCAATAATAGACTGAAGCTAAGCATTTTTTATTCGAAAAAGGTGCATTAAAAGCAGAACGATACAAATAGTGCGATAAGCAGGAGATGGGACTATTTGACATGTCCCCTGCAGGGGCGAGCTGCGGAATGGTATGTAAAACAGGTATTTTGCTTGTTATAGAGACCACCTGGGAGTTCCATAGTGCGACGTAGCTTTCTGCCTCCCTGGTTGTTGTATCGTGTGTTCGGCAATTGTACTGCCGAGCAGGTCTTCCGGAGAGTAAAGTCCTAAAAGTGAGAAAAAATGATAAAATCGGCAGCCCCTAGTGCAGTTGAGCTGCGTTTTGGAGCGTGCCGTGGTAGTGCCCCTCCCCCTGTGTCCATGGTATTTTCAGAGCGTAATTATGTACGCGTAGCACGGATTTCACCGTTTCGCGAGGGCTGGGGTTGGGGCCGCATTGCTACGCTTGCTCGGAACGTGCAGGCGGTCTTGTTGTAGGTTACTCCGGGCGCGCTTGACGGTGTCCGGATGTTTTATCGCCGGACTGGAGAATTGCCTTAAGAGGCTGCTTTGTACTTCCGCTGCGAGGGCCGCCGTGTGCTCCTCTGTTTGGAGAGAGCGCTCGGTGTTTCCATTGACTGTAATGACTCCTCGAGGTCCTGGCATCTTGAGCTTGAGGTATGCATAGTGCGGCACCGCATTGAACTTTGCAAATACGGTTCGCCCGAGCAGTGCGTGATAGCCACTGCGGAACGGGGCTATATCGAAGATTAACTCCTTGCTTCGGAAATTATCCGGGGATCCGAAGACCACTTCTAGTGTGACTGAGCCTGTGCAATGGGCCTCTACACCTGGTATGACGCCCTTAAAGGTCGTCTTTGTGGGTTTGATCCTTGAGGGATCTATGCCCATTTTACGCACTGTGTCCTGATAAAGTAGGTTCAGGCTACTGCCGCCATCCATAAGGACTCGAGTGAGGTGAAATCCGTCAATTATTGGGTCTAGAACCAATGCGGCAAATCCGCCGTGGCGGATACTAGTGGGGTGGTCCCTGCGATCGGAAGTGATCGGGCAGGAGGACCATGGGTTGAACTATGGGGCGACTGGCTCCAACGCGTATACGTCCCTTAATGCACGCTTCCGCTCCCTCTTGGGGATGTGGGTTGCGTATATCATGTTCACCGTCCGCACCTGTGGGGGGAAACCCTTCTGTCATCTGTTGTTCGGCGGCCGGGGCTCCTCCTCCTCGTTGTTATGTAGCCCCTTATCTTTGTTTTTGGCATTTAACTTGCCGGCCTGCTTGAACACCCAACAATCCCTGTTGGTGTGGTTGGCTGGCTTTTCGGGGGTGCCATGTATCTGACACGAGCGGTCGAGTATACGGTCCAAGCTGGACGGGCCCGGAGTGCTTCTTTTGAATGGCTTTTTCCGCTGACCGGGCTTAGAGCCTCTGAATCCGGCATTAACTGCCGTGTCCTCCGTATTGTCGCTGTTAATGCGGCGCTTGTGCTTGTTGTGACGTGACCTGCCATTGTTGTCCTTGGTATCCGAATTACCAGGGCTCTTTGACATGTTATTGTTGCGAGCCAGCCAGCTGTCTTCTCCCGCGCAAAAGCGGGTCATGAGTGTCGTGAGGGCTGCCATGGATTTCGGCTTTTCCTGCCCAAGGTGCCGGACAAGCCACTCGTCGCGGATGTTATGTTTGAAAGCCGCTAGGGCATCTGCATCCGCACAGTCGACGATTTGCTTTTTCTTGGTTAGGAACCATGTCCAGAATTGTCTGGCCGATTCCTCTGGCTGCTGAATTATGTGGCTCAGGTCATCGGCGTCTGGTGGTCGCACATAGGTGCCCTGGAAGTTGTCGAGGAATGCGGCTTCCAGGTCTTCCCAACACCCAATGGATTCTGCTGGCAAGCTGTTGAGCCAATGCCAAGCTGGTCCTTTAAGCTTGAGTGGGAGGTATTTGATGGCGTGTAGATCGTCGCCACGGGCCATGTGGATATGAAGGAGATAGTCCTTAATCCATACCGCAGGATCTGTCGTACCATCGTATGATTCAATATTCACGGGTTTGAAACCCTCTGGGATTTGATGATCCATTACTTCATCTGTGAAGCATAGTGGGTGTCGGCGCCTCTGTACTTGTCTATATCACGACGCAGCTCAAATGAGTTTTTTCTATTGTGTTCGGCCCGGCCGGATTTACTTTTACTGTATCCGGCGTGACGGCTATCGTCTCGTGTCGTGGGGCGCCCACGCGATCCGTAGATCGATCTTGTTTGCCTTGCTTTGTCCTCCAATATATCTCGCAGGTCTAATGCATTTCCCCGTGCCTTGGTGTTTTTTGAGTGACGCCGGGGTGCGGCTTGAGTGGTGGGCCGAGAGGCCTCTATGTCGCGGCCGCGAGGGGGCCGGTCAGCCGCTGGAGATGTGGGTTTAGATGCTTCCTCCTCTAATCGGGGTAGCAATCTGCGCTTTGGGTAGCTCTTGGAGGGGCATTCGAGTTCGTATTCCTCGGCCGCAAGGACTTCGGTCCATCTGTCGGCTAGCAAGTCTTGATCAACTCTAAGCTGTTGCTGCTTTTTCTTAAGGCTACTCGCCGTGGCCATAAGCCTGCGCTTGAAGCGCTCTTGCTCGACGAGATCCTCAGGCACGACAAATTCGTCGTCGTCGAGGCTTGCCTCGTCTTCAGAGGGAGGCATGTAATTATCATCCTCTACCTCTCTATCTGCCGCTCTCTCAGGGGGGCTAGCTTCTCCATCCTCATGCGCTGAATCTTGCTGGAGGGAGTTGTCTTCGGCACTGTCCGGAGTGTTATTATCTCCTGTGTCGGAATCACCGTTTTTGCTCTGGCGGGACTTAGAGCTGCACCGCTGACGTCGGCGCTTAGGTTGCTTCTTGGAGGGGTTATCCTCCGCTGTTCCGTCGCCATTGCCTTCTTTGAGTGTGTCCACCATATATATGTCATACGATGAGGTGGCTTTCCAGTGCCCTGTAGGCGTTGGTTCCTGTTCGTCTCCTGCATCGTCGTCCATACCATCGATGTCTTCGGAGTCGAAGTCGAGCATGTCGGTTAAATCATCGACAGTGGCTACGAAGTCGCTGGTGGGTGGGTGTCGAATTTCTTCGTCGTTCGCATCCCAATCCTGCGGGTCATAATCCGGCCAGGACTCTCCTGACAAAAAGAGAGACCTTAGTGAATTCAGTATGTCGCCGAAGGGCGAGTGATGAAAGATATCTGCGGCGGTGAACTCCATGATCTACGCCCAATCGGATTCGATTGGCAGGGGCGCAGATGGTTCAGAGTTCGGAGGAGAGTCCGGCAATGTGGAGTCACGGGCCTCGCGAAGGATAAGGTTGGTGTTCGGCTCGATCGCCGTCGAGGTTGCAGCCTCCGCGGCGGGTTCTGACCACCCGCCCTCGGTCGGCGCAGTTGGCTTCGAATTAAAGGTCGGAGCGGATGCGGGTGCGGCCTCCAGGACACTGTTCGGCGGCAGAGCTAAATCATGCCCATCGTGACAGTGCGACGCACTCGGCAGGGGCTCGAACCCGTCGAAGATCAAGTCTCCGCGGATATCGGCCGTGTAGTTTAAGCTTCCAAACCTGACCTGATGGCCAGGGGCGTAGCTTTCAATCTGCTCCAGATGGCCAAGCGAATTGGCCCGCAGTGCAAAGCCGCCAAATACAAAAATCTGTCCGGGGAGAAAAATCTCACCCTGGACTGCATCGCTAACGATGATCGAAGGAGCCATCAAGCCTGACGATGACGACACAGAGGAACTCTCAATGAAAGCACCAATGTTGGTGTCAAAACTGGCGGATCTCGGGTAGGGGGTCCCGAACTGTGCGTCTAGGTGGATGGTAACAGGAGACAAGGGACACGATGTTTTTACCCAGGTTCGGGCCCTCTCGATGGAGGTAAAACCCTACTCCTTCTTGATTAATATTGATGATATGGGTAGTACAAGAGTAGATCTACCACGAGATCAGAGAGGCTAAACCCTAGAAGCTAGCCTATGGTATGATTGTTGTTCTTCTACGGACTAAACCCTCCGGTTTATATAGACACCGGAGGGGGCTAGGGTTACACAGAGTCGGTTACAATGGGAGGAGATCTAAATATCCGTATTGCCAAGCTTGCCTTCCACGCCAAGGAAAGTCCCATCCGGACACAGGACGAAGTCTTCAATCTTGTATCTTCATAGTCCAACAGTCCGGCTGTCCGGAACCCCCTAATCCAGGACTCCCTCAGAGACCCTCACTAGACACACCCACAAAACCTCTCATCTGTAGTCTCCACTTCAACTCCTCCATCTTACATGAGGCTTTTCTTGTTTCTGACAGGAAAATAAGCCCCGGGGAATTGGCTTTTGAGAGGGCCAAGACCTCAGGAACTGTCCGGCGGTTCCCCCACCTCGGTAGTTCCATATCAATGCACTCATTGCGTCTGATGGTCCTCCTCGAGGGAGGCCGTCAATCTCTTGCCAGAGTTTTCTGAAGTAATACGAGCACGCTTGCTACCTGTACTGCTGGTAGGTGAAATATTCTCTCTACAATCCTCCCCCATCCCTTGAGTCAGTGCGAGCACACCGACCGGTGCCATATTGTTCATCTTATCCTTCTCCAAGTTCTCCCCCTCCATTGCCAATCTCTTTCTAACCGATGGATCCACCTGCACCATAGTCTGTCTGCTCTTCACCGGACTTGAGGCCGTATCCATAATCTCAGGATCCACCACCTTCTTCCCTGACGTGTTCCCTTGATTGGGAGTGCGCTCAACCTGCTTTGTACCTTCACTTCTACCAATCGGGTCATTCAAGCGTTGATTGTTTGGACCATCAGCATATAGCCAGGGCCGTACTTCTTGTTGTTCTCCTCATGCACTCCTGTACCACACTCTTTAAACTCATGCCCAATAAGGCCGCATACACTGCAGAATCTGGCCAGCTTCTCATATCGGACCAAGAACACCTGACGTTTTTCACCTCTAACAATACTGACAAACTTGGTTAGGGGCTGACGAACATCGTGACGCACCCTAATCCGGACATAGTCACCCCGAGTATTTCCGCTTAGCCTCATCTCCAGGATCTTACCCGAGTTCTTGAGTAACTGTTCAACAATTCCTCTTTTACAAAAGCCATCCGACAGCTTACGAATTTGGAGCCAGATTGACATATACACCATGGGCACCTCATCCGCCTTCGTAAACCCATCATAGGGCACATCAGAACCAGCCAATTATTCCTGAACAGCCAAGGACCGTGATCCACCATGCGTTCCAAATCTCCAAGGCAGGACGCTTGCACAATGAAATCATTGGGGCCAACCGGTCGAAACCTAACTAGTTGCGCCGTGTTCCACGCCGCTCGCATATCCTTGTAGAAGGCAGCTTGACTGAAAGATTTATCTGTGTGAACCCTAGCAAGGGCTAGCCATCTAACGCTGTCGTTAATCTCCGGATCATCTTCATGATTACCAGATCTTCAAAGGTCTCATCCTCCAGGTTGAGTTGCTCAAAAAACTCGCCCAGATCGGACTTCCTGGTGGCGCCGCCACTAGTACCCGATTGGGCATCCGCTGCGTGCTCCATCGCGGAGGGGCGAGGGAGACGAGGGCCAGCAGAAGCGCACGTACCCTACGTGAGGGGAGGGCGATCTAATATGTTAGGGAACTTGCTAGCGAGGAGTCGCCAGCGAGGACATCAAACCCTAGCCGCACGCAAGGGGAAGAGTCGTATGAGGGATTTAACAAAATGGTAATCTGATACCCACTTGACCGACGTAGTTTGCAGTGATGTTGAGGTCAACGACCGTGCACGACGATCCTAGAGACCCCAACAGCACCGCACATGCACCGCCACACACGTGCAACACGTCCACGCATGCACACGCCTTGGGCATGCATGCGTAAGCCCATGCACACGCATGTGCACACACCGTCACGGGCACCAACAACATGGAATGCCGATGAGGATACATCGTTAACGCGTACGCGTTGTTGATCAGGCTACGGGAAGGGCGGGGCACGATACGGTGGGGCTGATGCAGTCGGTTTAAGTGTTCTAGGTAGGGCAACGGTATTATAACAACACGGGTTGTCACCACTTATGGCCATGTAGAACAAACGGTTACTAATAATTTAACACCGTACACTACCAGAAACTAGAATTTTTCTGTGAGCCAAAAACCGACAGGAAAATAGGGTATACTGACAGGAATAGTATTTCCTGTCAGCCGGCTGTCAGGGTTAGCGGTCATCCATAGCTTGACAGGAAAAATAAAATATGCCTGTCAACCATCTATTTTCAAGTAGTATGGTATTTTTTATGATTGATGTGAACCAAATTCGTTAAGGTATGCTAACAAATAAATGGCTCACGCATAATCTTTTTAGGACTACTGCCTGCAATTAACTAAATATGTGCACGGACGGACACCCAGAAAGCATATGAACAGTGCTACATCATCGTATCATGGGATGCACCATGAATAGTGCTACATCACAAAATCATGGGATGCACCATGAGGACGGTGATAGGAACCACATAGAGTTCAGATACATGCCTATGATTCAACTACCTTATTAATTTGGATCTCCCTGACACGCCAGCCCCACGAGGAATCAAGAAACAGACAACGAACTATGCATCGCCCACCACCAAGGCCACGTGGTGCCAGGGTATTCGAAACCGTTCGGTCCCCACGCCCATGTGTCGGCCAGCTAGAACGCAACCCAGTAGTATTGTCACTTGCCACGATAATTAGCTACCAAATACATCTTCAAGAAAAAGAAGAGCAAGAAACTTTATGTATGCAGTACTAGCATTAAGATTGCAATAGGGGGTGGACGTTAACGAGTGTACTAACTCGATCATCGACAACAATGCAATTACTAGCACACCATATTACGTCCTTCCAATTGCTGATGATACCAAAGTTATGAACCACCATTGGAGCTACTACATAACAGGATATCACTTACTGCTACTATGAAACATAATATCACTTACTACAACTTAAAATAAGAAAACACTGACAAGTCATCACTTGTTGCTTACAACTCGTCTGTTGATGTGATTCATACATACCAACACTTACTCTATGTGATCAATTAATCCATGGATTATGTAGCTCACAATGGAAGCAACGAATTGAATGTGAATGGTGATCGGCGAATTCACTTTGCTTGCTTACTATTGGGCGACGAAGCTTGGTGAGTTGAGAGAGTGTGATTGTCTAGCACCTGGTAGGACTCCGCGCTGATCTCCGATAACTGTGCACCGGGAAGCAGCATCTGGGTACAAGAACATTTACAGAATTACGAATGGGCCCCTGTTGAGGAGCGACGGGAGCTCGAATATAAGGGGAGTAAGGGAGGGATCTGAGGAGGAACATATCTTACGTTGAGACGATTCTGCACTGCGGGTGGGCGGTGGCGAGGGCGGCTGCGCGGTAGCGCGCCGGTGAGGGCGTAGAGCCGTAGATGTCTTCCTCGATCTCTTCCGCGGAGAGCGTCACGGAGAACCGTGGCCTGTCGAGCGCATCGGCGCAGACCGAACGTCGCTTGCGCTCGGACGCCTGCGGTTGCGCGTTCATGGCTACCACTTCCTCTTGGGACGGCATTGCAGGGCGGCGGCGGCGGGTATGCATGCTACGTTCCCGTAGCACTTCCCTGCGTCTCGCCGGGATATGGATCTCGAACCAAGAGAAATATTTGAGAGAGAAAGAGAGAGAGAGAGCTTGGAGAAGGGTAAAGGAACAAGGAGGAAAGCTTGAACAGGGAATAATGTTTGTGATTCGATGCCTCACACACACGGCAGCCACACGCTTATATGCCTACTCCACACACGCCACCAGGGCTGAGCCACAAAGGCCTAGTAACACAAAGGTGGGCCGGGCCCAGGTCGTTACACTCCCCTCCTCTTAAGGAACAGGTCGTCCTCGACTGTTCATCATCATGTCGTTGTCTCTGCAAACACAGCTGAAGACCATTCCCAAGTCGCCATTGCAATCGGAAGTCCACTCCATGCAATCTTCCATTGCGTGCGTGTGTGCCCACCCACACGGATGAGCCTTGTTTGTAGAATTTGAGCCGGTTTCGACAGTTTATCCCCCAACAGAAACAGTGAATCTACAGTGTCTGAGGTAGGAGCTGGCGGGTCTGCCGGTTTGAGCAGAGAAACATGCACCACGGGTTGTATCCTGCTAGTCTCTGGCAGGGCCAAACGATATGCAACCTCTCCAACACGTTCAGTGATTTGATATGGGCTAAAGTACTTGAAACCCAACTTGTGGTTGGAGCGTCTGGCAACAGTTTGTTGCATATAAGGCTGCAGCTTCAGAAATGCCCAGTCACCGACTTGAAACTGTCGATCCGAGCGATTGGTGTCTTCCTGGTGTTTCATCCTATGCTGAGCTCGCAACAGGTGTTCTCAGATCAACCCTTGCATCAGGTTCCTTTCAGCCAGCCATCCAGACAGATCGGAGGACAGAGTACTCTAACGGTTAGCAATGCCCAAGTGTCGAGGTTGATACCCATACAAGACCTGAAATGGGGTTGTTCCAAGTGCAGAGTGGTAGTTTGTGTTGTACCAGTACTCAGCCTGAGATAACCAATAGGCCCACTTCTTGGGAGTTGAATGTACCAAGCATCGGAGGAATGTTTCTAGACATTGATTCAATTTCTTAGTTTGACCATCAGTCTAGGGATGGTTTGCAGAACGCATATTCATCTTGGTGTCAGTGAGTTTGCACAATTCTTGCCAGATGTTGCTGGTAAAGATAGGATCTCTGTCAGTGATCAGAACTTGAGGGAGACCATGGAGCTTATCGATGTTATCCACATATTTTTTGCCACTTGCAGAGCATTAAAGGGATGACACAAGGGAATGAAGTGCCCATATTTGCTGAACTTATCAACGATCACCAAAATTGTGTCAAAGTTTTTGCTTTTGGGAAGACCTCCAATAAAATCCATACTGACCATATTCCAAGCTTCTTTAGGAATGGGCAATGGACTTAATAGTCTTGGTTTCTTAATATGCTCAGACTTTTCTTGTTTGCATACCACACATGCTTGTACATAGGCATGGATGTCCTGTTTCATTACTGGCCAAGCAAACAGTCCTTTGATGCGTTGGTAAGTGCCCTGGAATCCAGAATGACCTCCAACTCCACTATCATGTAAAGAGAGCAGAATAGCTTGGTGAGCTTCCTTGTTGTGGCCCAACCAAATCCTGTCTTTGTACCTTATCACTCCCTGGTGCAGAGAGTAACCTTTTTCATTAGAGCCAGTCAGGGACAGTTCTTGCAATAATTCCTTATCTGCCTCATACTGTTGGTATCCTTCTTTCACAATTGCTAACCACTTGTGTGTGCAAAAGGAAAGTGCAGACAACTCCATTGGGGCAGGAGATCTGGACAAAGCATCTGCAGCTGCATTATCCATGCCTTTTCTGTAGATGATGTTGTATTGCAGACCTAGCAGTTTAAGAAATGCTTTCGCTACATGGTGCCACTGAGTTTTTGATCTTGGAGATGTGTCAAGCTTTGATGATCTGTGGAAATGGTGAAAGGTGCATGCTGCAAATAGGATTTCCATTTCTCCACAACAAGCAACACAACCAAACATTCTTTTTCATATGTGGACAGGGCTTGGGCTTTGGGCCCCAAAGCTTTGCTAAGATAAGCAAGTGGATGTCATTCCTGCACTAGTACAGCCCCAATGCCCTGATTACTAGCATCAGTTTCAATTGTGAAATGCTTCTGGAAATCTGGGAGTGCCAAGACTGGTACCTGAGCTAGTGCTGTTTTAAGACGTTGAAAACTAGCTTCATTGGTTGGTGTCCAAGAAAACACAGTATCTTTCTTCAGTAGATCAGATAAACTCCTACTAATAATTCCATAATTTTTGATGAATTTTCTGTAGTACCCTGTGAGACCCAAGAATCCTCTGATATCCCTAGCACAGGTAGGTCTGGGCCACTCTTGCACAGCTCTGATCTTTGTGGGGTCAGTTTGCACTCCTTTGCCACTGATAATATGCCCCAAATATTCCAGCTTTGTTTGAGCAAAAGAGCATTTGCTGAGTTTCACAAAGAGCTGGTTCTCCTGAAGTATAGTGAAAACCTGATTGAGGTGCTTAAGATGTGTTTTCAAATTTGGACTGTAGATCAAGATGTCATCCATGAAGATAAGCACACATTGTCTCAACAAATGGGCAAACAGAGCATTCATAGCCGCTTGGAAAGTTGCAGGGCATTGATTAAACCAAAGGGCATTACCTTAAACTCATATAGGCCATGATGGGTTTTAAAGGCTGTCTTATGTTCCTCTCCTTCAACCACACGTATTTGATGTATCCTGATCTAAGATCCAGCTTAGTAAAAAATGTAGCACCAACCAGCTCATCGAGTAGCTCATCCACTACTGGCATGGGATACTTATGGGGCACTGTGACCGAGTTTAACATTCTGTAGTCCACACAAACGCCAAGTTCCATCTTTCTTTCTGACCAGCAACACTGGTGAAGCAAAAGGGCTAGTGCTCTCCTGGATGACTCCTTGTTGTAGCATCTGAGTTACTTGTTGTTCAATTTCATTCTTCTGCATTGGATTGTATCTGTATGGCTTCACATTGATTGGTTTAGCTCCAGGTATGAGAGGAATTTGGTGATCAAATGACCTTTGAGGAGGGAGCTTTTCAGGTTCTGTGAAAACTTGTTTGTGCTTGTCCGGGATTTCTTGCACAGCAGGAGCGATTAATTGATCAGTATCAGGGGCTTCCACAATGTGATTTAGTTGGATCACTTGCTCTACTGCACCAGTGTTAAGTAATCCTCGCAAATGCTTGCCAGTTATACCTGTGCAGGAGATGACTTTCTCTCTTATTCCTCTTAGGGTGATCCTAACTCCCTGATATTTGAATCTCATGGCCTTCTTTCTCCAGTCCACCCACATAGGACTCATAGTTTCTAACCACTGCATGCCCAAAATGATGTCATACGTGTTGGAAATATGCCCTAGAGGCAATAATAAAAGGATTATTATATTTCCTTGTTCATGATAATTGTCTATTGTTCATGCTATAATTGTATTGTCCGGAAATCATAATACATGTGTGAATACATAGACCACAATATGTCCCTAGTAAGCCTCTAGTTGACTAGCTCGTTGATCAATAGATAGTCATGGTTTCCTGACTATGGACATGGGGATGTCATTGATAACGGGATCACATCATTAGGAGAATGATGTGATGGACAAGACCCAAACCTAAGCATAGCACAAAAGATCGTATAGTTCGTTTGCTAGAGCTTTTCTGAATGTCAAGTATCATTCCTTAGACCATGAGATTATGCAACTCCCGAATACCGTAGGAGTGCTTTGGGTGTATCAAACGTCACAACGTAACTGGGTGACTATAAAGGTGCACTACAGGTATCTCCAAAAGTATCTGTTGGGTTGGCATGAATCGAGACTGGGATTTGTCACTCCGTGTGACGGAGAGGTATCACTGGGCCCACTCGGTAAGACATCATCATAATGAGCTCAATGTGATCAAGGTGTTGTTCACGGGATGATGTATTACGGGAACGAGTAAAGAGACTTGCCGGTAACAAGATTGAACAAGGTATCGGTATACCGACGATCGAATCTCGGGCAAGTATCGTACCGATGGACAAAGGGAATTGAGTACGGGATTGATTAAAGTCCTCGACATCGTGGTTCATCCGATGAGATCATCGAGGAGCATGTGGGAGCCAACATGGGTATCCAGATCCCGCTGTTGGTTATTGACCGGAGATCGTCTCGGTCATGTCTGCATGTCTCCCGAACCCGTAGGGTCTACACACTTAAGGTTCGGTGACGCTAGGGTTGTTAAAGATATTAGTATGCAGCAAACCGAAGGTTGTTCGGAGTCCCGGATGAGATCCCGGATGTCACGAGAGGTTCTGGAGTGGTCCGGAGGTAAAGATTTATATATGGGAAGTTGTTGTACGGACACCGGAAAGTCTCGAGGGCATATCGGTATTGTACCGGGGCCACCGGAGAGGCACCGGGGGTCCACCTTGAGGGGCCAGCCCTCTCGGAGGGCCTCATGGGCCACAAGGGGCAGGGAACCAGCCCCTGGAGGGCTGGGCGCACTCCCTTCCCTTGGGCCCATGCGCCTAGGGTTGGGGTGAAACCCTAGTGGGGGCGCCCCCCTTGCTTGGGGGGCAAGCCCCCCACCCTTGGCCGCCGCCCCCCTGGAGATCCATCTCCAGGGCTGCGCCCCGCCCTAGGGGGCCTATATAAAGGGGGGAGAAGGACGGCAGCCGCACCCCTGCTGCATTGGCGCCTCCCTCTCCCCATTACACCTCTCCCTCTCTCCACAGAAGCTTGGCGAAGCCCTGCTGGAACTCTGCTGCATCCACCACCACGCCGTCGTGCTGCTGGATCTTCATCAACCTCTCCTTCCCCCTTGCTGGATCAAGAAGGAGGAGACGTCATCCCGACCGTACGTGTATTGAACGCGGAGGTGCTGTCCGTTCGGCACTGGGTCATCGGTGATTCGGATCACGGCGAGTACGACTCCATCATCCACGTTCTCCTTGAACGCTTCCGTTGCGATCTACAAGTGGTATGTAGATGCTCTCCTATCCCCTCGTTGCTAGAATACTCCATGGATAGATCTTGGTGATGCGTAGGAAAATTTTAATTTCTGCTACGATCCCCAACAGTGGCATCATGAGCTAGGTCTATGCGTAGTTTCTATGCACGAGTAGAACACAAAGTAGTTGTGGGCGTCGAATTGTCAATTCTTCTTGCCGTTACTAGTCCTATCTTGGTTCAGCGGTATTTTGGGATGAAGCAGCCCGGACCAACCTTACACGTACGCTTACGTGAGACCGGTTCCACCGACTGACATGCACTAGTTGCATAAGGTGGCTGGCGGGTGTCTGTCTCTCCCACTTTAGTTGGATCGGATTCGATGAACAGGGTCCTTATGAAGGGTAAATAGAGATAGACAATTCACGTTGTGGTTTTAACGTAGGTAAGAAACGTTCTTGCTAGCAACCTATAACAGCCACGTAAAAACTTGCAACAACAATTAGAGGACGTCTAACTTGTTTTTGCAGCGAGTGCTTTGTGATGTGATATGGCCAGAAGTTGTGATGAATCATGTATGTGATGTATGAGATGATCTTGTTATTGTAATAGGAATCACGACTTGCATGTCGATGAGTATGACAACCGGCAGGAGCCATAGGAGTTGTCTTTATTTATTTATGACCTGCGTGTCAACTTAAATCGTCATGTAATTACTTTACTTTATTGCTAAAGCGTTAGCCATAGTAGTAGAAGTAATAGTTGACGTGACAACTTCACGAAGACACGATGATGGAGATCAAGATGATGGAGATCATGGTGTCATGCCGGTGACGACGATGAACATGGCGCCCCGAAGATGGAGATCAAAGGAGCGAAATGATGTTGGTCATATCATGTCACTATTTGATTGCATGTGATGTTTATCATGTATTACATCTTATTTGCTTAGAACGACGGTAGCATAAATAAGATGATCCCTCATTAAAATATCAAAAATGTGTTCTCCCTAACTGTGCACCGTTGCTAAGGTTCGTCGTTCCGAAGCACCACGTGATGATCGGGTGTGATAGGTCCTTACGTTCGCATACAACGGGTGTAAGCCAGATTTACACACGCAATACACTTAGGTTGGATTGACGAGCCTAGCATGTACAGACATGGCCTCGGAACACGGAGGACCGAAAGGTCGAACATGAGTCATATAGAAGATACGATCAACATAGAGATGTTCACCAATGATGACTAGTCCGTCTCACGTGATGATCGGACACGGCCTAGTTGACTCGGATCATGTATCACTTAGATGACTAGAGGGATGTCAAATCTGAGTGGGAGTTCATTCATTAATTTGATTAGATGAACTTAATTATCATGAACTTAGTCTAAATCTTTACAATATGTCTTGTAGATCAAATGGCCCACGCTAATGTCACCCTCAACTTCAACGCGTTCCTAGAGAAAACCAAGCTGAAAGATGATGGCAGCAACTATGCGTACTGGGTCCGGAACCTGAGGATCATCCTCATAGCTGCCAAGAAAGATTATGTCCTAGAAGCACCGCTAGGTGATGCACCATTCCCAGCAAACCAGGACGTTATGAACGCCCATCAGTCTCGTGCTGATGATTACTCCCTCGTTCAGTGCGGCATGCTTTACAGCTTAGAACCGGGGCTCCAAAAGCATTTTGAGCAACACGGAGCATATGAGATGTTCGAGGAGCTGAAATTGATTTTCCAAGCTCATGCCCGGGTCGAGAGATATGATGTCTCCGACAAGTTCTTTAGCTGTAAGATGGAGGAAAATAGCTCTGTCAGTGAACACATACTCAAGATGTCTGGGTTGCACAACCGCTTGACTCAGCTGGAAGTTAATCTCCCGGATGAGGCGGTCATTGACAGAATCCTTCAGTCGCTCCCACCTAGCTACAAGAGCTTCGTGATGAACTACAATATGCAGGGGATGGAAAAGACCATTCCCAAGGTGTATTCAATGCTGAAATCTACAGAGGTGGAGATCAAAAAGGAACATCAAGTGTTGATGGTGAATAAAACCACTAAGTTCAAGAAAGGCAAGGGTAAGAAGCACTTCAAGAAGGACGGCGAGGAGGTTGCCGCGCCTGGTAAACCAGTTGCTAGGAAGAAGTCAAAGAATGGACCCAAACCTGAAACTGAGTGCTTTTATTGCAAGGGAACTGGTCACTGGAAGCGGAATTGCCCCAAGTACTTAGCAGATAAGAAGGCCGGCAACACTAAAGGTATATGTGATATACATGTAATTGATGTGTACCTTACCAGTGCTCGTAGTAGCTCCTGGGTATTTGATACCGGTGCCGTTGCTCATATTTGTAACTCAAAACAGGAGCTGCGGAATAAACGGAGACTGGCGAAGGACGAGGTGACGATGCGCGTCGGGAATGGTTCTAGGGTCGATGTGATCGCCGTCGGCACGCTACCTCTACATTTACCTACTGGATTAGTTTTAAACCTCAATAATTGTTATTTAGTGCCAAGTTTGAGCATGAACATTGTATCTGGATCTCGTTTAATACGAGATGGCTACTCATTTAAATCCGAGAATAATGGTTGTTCTATTTATATGAGTGATATGTTTTATGGTCATGCTCCGATGGTTAATGGTTTATTCTTAATGAATCTCGTACGTGATGTTACACATATTCATAGTGTGAATACCAAAAGATGTAAAGTTAATAACGATAGTCCCACATACTTGTGGCACTGCCGCCTTGGTCACATTGGTGTCAAGCGCATGAAGAAGCTCCATGCTGATGGACTTTTAGAGTCTCTCGATTATGAATCATTTGACACATGCGAACCATGCCTCATGGGCAAAATGACCAAGACTCCATTCTCAGGGACAATGGAGCGAGCAACCAACTTGTTGGAAATCATACATACAGATGTGTGTGGTCCAATGAGCGTTGAGGCTCGCGGAGGCTATCGTTATGTTCTCACTCTCACTGATGATTTGAGTAGATATGGGTATGTCTACTTAATGAAACACAAGTCTGAGACCTTTGAAAAGTTCAAGGAGTTTCAGAGTGAGGTTGAGAATCAACATGAAAGAAAAATAAAGTTCTTGCGATCAGATCGTGGGGGAGAATATTTAAGTCACGAATTTGGCACACACTTAAGAAAATGTGGAATCGTTTCACAACTCATGCCGCCTGGAACACCTCAGCGTAATGGTGTGTCCGAACGTCGTAATCGCACTCTATTGGATATGGTGCGGTCTATGATGTCTCTCACAGATCTACCGCTATCATTTTGGGGATACGCTCTAGAGACAGCCACATTCACTTTAAATAAGGCACCGTCTAAATCCGTTGAGACGACACCGTATGAATTATGGTTTGGAAAGAAACCTAAGCTGTCGTTTCTGAAATTTTGGGGTTGCGATGCTTATGTCAAGAAACTTTAACCTGAAAAGCTCGAACCCAAATCGGAAAAATGCGTCTTCATAGGATATCCCAAAGAAACAGTTGGGTATACCTACTACCTCTGATCCGAAGGCAAGATCTTTGTTGCCAAGAACGGGTCCTTTCTAGAGAAAGAGTTTCTCTCGAAAGAAGTAAGTGGGAGGAAAGTAGAACTTGATGAAGTACTACCTCTTGAAAATCAGAGTAGCACAGCTCAGGAAAATGTTCCTGTGGTACCTGCACCGATTCAAGAGGAGGTTAATGATGATGATCAAGATACTTCTGATCAAGCTCCTACTGAACTTCGTAGGTCCACAAGGACGCGTTCCGCACCAGAGTGGTACGGCAACCCTGTCCTGGAAATCATGTTGTTGGACAACAGTGAACCTTCGAACTATGAAGAAGCGATGGCGGGCCCAGATTCCGACAAATGGCTAGAAGCCATGAAATCCGAGATAGAATCCATGTATGAAAACAAAGTATGGACTTTGAATGACTTGCCCGATGATCGGCGAGCCATAAAAAATAAATGGATCTTTAAGAAGAAGACAGACGCGGATGGCAATGTGACCATCTATAAAGCTCGACTTGTCGCTAAGGGTTATCGACAAGTTCAAGGGGTTGACTAAGATGAGACTTTCTCTCCCGTAGCGAAGCTGAAGTCCGTCCGAATCATGTTAGGAATGGCCGCATACTATGATTATGAGATATGGCAAATGGATGTCAAAACGGCATTCCTTAACGGCTTCCTTAAGGAAGAATTGTATATGATGCAGCCGGAAGGTTTTGTCGATCCTAAGAATGCTAACAAGGTATGCAAGCTCCAGCGCTCTATCTATGGGCTGGTGCAAGCATCTCGGAGTTGGAACATTCTCTTTGATGAGATGATCAAAGCGTTTGGGTTTATGCAGACTTATGGAGAAGCCTGCGTTTACAAGAAAGTGAGTGGGAGCTCCGTAGCATTTCTCATATTATATGTGGATGACATACTATTGATGGGAAATGATATAGAATTCTTGGAAAGCATAAAGGCCTATTTGAACAAGTGTTTTTCAATAAAGGACCTTGGAGAAGCTGCTTATATATTAGGCATCAAGATCTATAGGGATAGATCGAGACGCCTCATCGGTCTTTCACAAAGTACGTACCTTGACAAGATTTTGCAGAAGTTCAAAATGGATCAGTCCAAGAAGGGGTTCTTGCCTGTATTGCAAGGTGTGCGATTGAGCACGGCTCAATGCCCGACCACGGCAAAAGATATAGAAGAGATGAGTGTCATCCCCTATGCCTCAGCTATAGGGTCTATTATGTATGCCATGCTGTGCACCAGACCCGATGTAAACCTTGCCGTAAGTTTGGTAGGTAGGTACCAAAGTAATCCCGGCAAGGAACACTGGACAACGGTCAAAAACATCCTGAAGTACCTGAAAAGGACTAAGGATATGTTTCTCATTTATGGAGGTGCCGAAGAGCTTGTCGTAAAGGGTTACGTCGACGCTAGCTTCGACACAGATCTGGATGACTCCAAGTCACAAACCGGATACGTGTATATTTTGAATGGAGGGGCAGTAAGCTGGTGCAGTTGCAAGCAAAGCGTCGTGGCGGGATCTACATGTGAAGCAGAGTATATGGCAGCCTCGGAGGCAGCACAAGAAGCAGTCTGGGTGAAGGAGTTCATTACCGACCTAGGAGTCATACCCAATGCGTCGGACCCGATGACTCTCTTCTGTGACAACACTGGAGCAATTGCCCTTGAAGGAGCCCAGGTTTCACACGAAGACCAGGCATATCAAGCGTCGCTTCAACTCCATTCGTGAAAGTGTTCAAAATGGAGACATAGAGATTTGTAAAGTACATACGGACCTGAATGTAGCAGATCCGTTGACTAAACCTCTCCCTAGAGCAAAACATGATCAACACCAAAATTCCATGGGTGTGCGATTCATCACAATGTAACTAGACTATTGTCTCTAGTGCAAGTGGGAGACTGTTGGAAATATGCCCTAGAGGCAATAATAAAAGGATTATTATATTTCCTTGTTCATGATAATTGTCTATTGTTCATGCTATAATTGTATTGTCCGGAAATCATAATACATGTGTGAATACATAGACCACAATATGTCCCTAGTAAGCCTCTAGTTGACTAGCTCGTTGATCAATAGATAGTCATGGTTTCCTGACTATGGACATGGGGATGTCATTGATAACGGGATCACATCATTAGGAGAATGATGTGATGGACAAGACCCAAACCTAAGCATAGCACAAAAGATCGTATAGTTCGTTTGCTAGAGCTTTTCTGAATGTCAAGTATCATTCCTTAGACCATGAGATTATGCAACTCCCGGATACCGTAGGAGTGCTTTGGGTGTATCAAATGTCACAACGTAACTGGGTGACTATAAAGGTGCACTACAGGTACCTCCGAAAGTATCTGTTGGGTTGGCATGAATCGAGACTGGGATTTGTCACTCCGTGTGATGGAGAGGTATCTCTGGGCCCACTCGGTAAGACATCATCATAATGAGCTCAATGTGATCAAGGTGTTGTTCACGGGATGATGTATTACGGGAACGAGTAAACATACTTGCCGGTAACGAGATTGAACAAGGTATCGGTATACCGACGATCGAATCTCGGGCAAGTATCGTACCGATGGACAAAGGGAATTGAGTACGGGATTGATTAAAATCCTCGACATCGTGGTTCATCCGATGAGATCATCGAGGAGCATGTGGGAGCCAACATGGGTATCCAGATCCCGCTGTTGGTTATTGACCGGAGGTCGTCTCGGTCATGTCTGCATGTCTCCCGAACCCGTAGGGTCTACACACTTAAGGTTCGGTGATGCTAGGGTTGTTAAAGATATTAGTATGCAGCAAACCGAAGGTTGTTCGGAGTCCCGGATGAGATCCCGGACGTCACGAGAGGTTCCGGAGTGGTCAGGTAAAGATTTATATATGGGAAGTTGTTGTACGGACACCGAAAAGTCTCGGGGGCATATCGGTATTGTACCGGGGCCACCGGAGAGGCACCGGGGGTCCACCTTGAGGGGCCAACCCTCTCGGAGGGCCTCATGGGCCACAAGGGGCAGGGAACCAGCCCCTGGAGGGCTGGGCGCACCCCCTTCCCTTGGGCCCATGCGCCTAGGGTTGGGGTGAAACCCTAGTGGGGGCGCCCCCCTTGCTTGGGGGGCAAGCCCCCCACCCTTGGCCGCCGCCCTCCCTGGAGATCCATCTCCAGGGCTGCGCCCCCCCAAGGGGGCCTATATAAAGGGGGGAGAAGGAGGGCAGCCGCACCCCTGCTGCATTGGCGCCTCCCTCTCCCCGTTACACCTCTCCCTCTCTTCACAGAAGCTTGGCGAAGCCCTGCTGGAACTCTGCTGCATCCACCACCACGCCGTCGTGCAGCTGGATCTTCTTCAACCTCTCCTTCCCCCTTGCTGGATCAAGAAGGAGGAGACGTCATCCCGACCGTACGTGTGTTGAACGCGGAGGTGCTGTCCGTTCGGCACTAGGTCATCGGTGATTCGGATCACGACGAGTACGACTCCATCATCCACGTTCTCCTTGAACGCTTCCGTTGCGATCTACAAGTGGTATGTAGATGCTCTCCTATCCCCTCGTTGCTAGAATACTCCATGGATAGATCTTGGTGATGCGTAGGAAAATTTTAATTTCTGCTACGATCCCCAACAATACGTGCCCAGGGGTAGCACCTTCAGAGATGTGTTGAATGTATTGCCTTGATAGAACCATTGCAAGTTAGGGACTTATTTGTTGCAATGTAACATTCCTCCATCAGCCACAGTTACTTTAGCCGCTAGTATCTCTTCCACTGGACACTGTAGGTGTTTCACTAGCTCTGCACTGATAAAATTTGTGGAACTACCTGCGTCAACTAAGATCAACAACTGTCTCTTACCAACCATGCCATGTAACCTGATACTATCCTTCGAAGCAGTGCCCTGGGCTGCATGGACTGACAGTTTCATGAATGCTTCTTCTGCTGTTCCCTTATTAACAACATGTTGTTCGGCTGGCTGTTCAGGTTCAGAGTCACTTTCAGAGATTTCAGACATTTGCAGTGCCTCAATTAGTTCTTCCAGCACATGAAGTTGGACGGTTGTGGGGCACTTGTGTCCTGGCCCATACTTCTCCCCGCACTTGAAACATTCTCCACGCGCTCGGCGTTGTGCTCTGAGGTTATCCACTCGATCTGGAGCTCTCTGATGTGTCTCAGGGGGATTATCTTGTGCTGGTGTTGTCCCTATAATGCCTTGATGCACATAGTTCTTTGCATTAGCTCGGTTTTCCCATCTTTTGCTGTATTTGGAAGTATCTTCAGCCAACAGTGCCTCTTGTGTCTGCGCCAAGGAATAGGCCATATCCACTGAGTTAGGTTGTTGCAGCTTGATCGTTGCACGGATAGCAGGTTTCAGGCCCTCAATGAACCTGTTGATGAAAAAGGTTTCATCGTAGGAGTGGTTATACACAAGCATCCTATGCATGTGTTCTTCAAACACATGAGCATATTCATCGACAGACTCAGTTTGCTTGAGAGAGAAGAACACATCAATTGCTCGGGAATACTTGTTCCTGTTGAATTTGGCGAACACAGCCATGCACAGAGCAGCCCAGCTATCAATAGTGTGCATTGCTTCATACGTCTGCAGCCAGATGGCTGCATTTCCTGCAAAGTGCATAGTAGCGAAATCGACCCATAATTCTGACTGAACATTTTACATCCGGAAGTATTTTTCACACTGTTTCTTCCACCACTTGGGGTTATCTCCCTCAAATCTGGGGAAATCAGAGCGAGGAATGCGAGTAGAGAATTTCCAAGGAGCAGACTGGAACTGAGATTGCGGTGATCTATCATAGTCCTCGTTGTCATCAGACATGTCGTCAAGGTACTGAGCATGGGATTTGGACTGCTCACCGCGATTCTTCTGCTGGAATGGCCCGCGCAGACCCCGGGTGTCCTGCCCTGAATGGTGCTGAGCAGGGCCCTGCCGCTCTGTTTGTGGTGGCTTTGTCTGCAAGTCCTGAGTCGGCGTCGTGTTTGTCGGCTGCTCCAGAGTGTCGACGCGATGTACGATCCCGTCCAGAGACTTCCGAATCTCGGCCACAGCCGCATCGAGGGAGTTGTGTGCGATGATCACACGCCCCAATGTCGATTCGGTGCGGGCCAGCGAGCTCGTGGTCGTCATGGCCAGCGCATCGAAGGCCTTGGACGAGGAGAAGGCGCACTTGTCGATGGACTCCTGCAGCCCGTCCAGCCGTTCCGCCATCTTCACGCCCGCCTCCGAAACCGCCTTGCTCCGCAGGATCGTCACCTGGACGAGCTGCTGCAGCTCGGCGATGGTGAGCTCCGCGGCGGCCATGCGCGACGAGAGGTTAGGCTTAGTCGAACGTGTCGTCGGAAGGGTCTTCGATCTACTCAACCCAGCGCAGGTACACCTGAGGTGTTTTGCGCGAGATCACCCGAGGGGATCAACACCTTTTGCCAGGGATTACAAGCCGATCGAAGGATTGATCATGAGATCTGGAGGAAAAATTCGGATCAGAGGAAGCGGATCGATACACGGCTCTGAGTACCAAATGCTACGTACCCGTAGCACTTCCCTGAGTCTCGCCGGGATATGGATCTCGAACCAAGAGAAATATTTAAGAGAGAGAGAGAGCTTGGAGAAGGGGAAAGGAACAGGGAGGAAAGCTTGAATAGGGGATGATGTTTGTGATTGCAATTCGATGCCTCACACACACGAAAGCCACACGCTTATGTGCCTACTCCACACATGCCACAAGGGCTGAGCCACAAAGGCCCAGTAACACAACGGTGGTCCGGGCCCAGGTAGTTACAATGCGCCTTCAACGACCGCGAAGAAACCGCCTCAGCGACATTAGGGGACTCGTGGTCCGTAGACTTGCCAATGCCCGATGCTGCGGTCACTTCATCGAGGCCGAGTTGTAGCCTCTGGTTGACCTGGTCCAAATCTAGCAAGGAGGAGCCCATGGTCGGGGCGACTACTTTGCCGACACGGTTGACGGGAGTGTACCGCAGCAATCCTTGGCTCCCACACGTCTTGAGTGTCGACGGGAGCGACGACGGCGTGCCGCGGTGGACACCTAATGAAGTCGTCACAACTTTTGCAGGAGTGCCCCTCCCATCCCCGATGCCACCTTCGATCGCGGGATCTGCTGGAGCGCTAGTTTTGATCGCGCATGCTATATAGCTTTTTTTTCAGCAGGCGGCTTATCTAGCATGTCTGTTGAAAATGCTGAAAATGCTCTAACGTAGTTGAAGGCACAACGTTGCACCGGGAGCTAGCACTGCTAGTTGCCAGCAGTGTGAAAGCAAAGAGTCGACCGATTTTCGCTGTGTTGGTATACTCTCTGTGTAGGGAGGTGGCACCGGGAGACAATGGGGTTTCAAAGGTTAAACTGAGAAGAGGGGTCTAGAACTGTATTTACAAAATTCTGAGCTAATATTTGGGTGTACAAACACATTTCACTTTTAATACTCCCTCCGTTTCAGGATCCTCATTTTGGCTCTGGGGAGCATATGCCCGACGCCGAATGTGGCAAAGGGAGCCACCGGAAGCGCGAGCATTGGACCTGGCGGAGGAGGGGTGAGGCAACGGGTGGAGGTAGAGGTTGGAGAGACGACGACATGGCGAAGAGAAACCAAAACACGGATGCGACGGCAGTCGACACGTCGACGAGCTAGGACCTGGAGTACTCCTTGGCTGATTTGAAGGTCCTGATTGAAGCATGTCCGCATGGCAGGTCGATCGCAAGTCTGTCCGGATGCGTGATCCAATATAGACTAGGCGACGGATTGATACTTCGATCGCGTGCTGTCTTGGATCGGCAACGGATTGGTTTGGTTGGCGGCGGCGCACACGCACAGAAAAGCGCATCGCTTGGCTATATTAATCTGGAGGGGGGAGCGTCTTTGAAGTCGAACGCAAGGCCAAGAAGGTCCCATCCGTGTCGCTTGCACATGGAGATGGAGGCCCCGTCGTCGGGGTCGAGCAGCCGTGTTGGCCCCGCCCCACCGCTTCCGCCGGTTCGCTCCTACAATTTTTTTTCAAAAAGGAGGGACTCCCCGGCCTCTGCATCAGACTGATGCATACGGCCATCTTATTAACCAAATAAAGTAGTGCCAACAGGGTTTCAAGGTCTCCAAAATAAAAAAAGCAAAGAAAGCTCACACAGAGCCATAAAGGGCTAGAAACATCAACAAGCCATGATAAGACGCCACAACCGGCTGGCTATAAATAGATAGGTAAACTAGATGCCTATCATATTACATGACCGCCATCCAAACCGGTTGAAGATATCCCGAGCTACCATCTCTCACGGAAAGATCCAGAAACCAAATGCTCCCTGGCCTCCGTCGGAATGAGTAGCGACCATGAACGGATCAGTGCCGTAGTTCGGAATATAACCTGCAAAAAATGAATACATGATATTCTGTTAAAAACCAAACCATTTCTGCAAGTCCAGATAGTCCACAACAAAGCGCAAACTCCAACCCGAATGTGTTTCGCTAAGTCAGGCTCAATCCCATTCAGCCATGTCCCAAATAACGCGTTAACAGAATTCGGTGGATTGATATTAAAAGCAATGTGAACCGTCTGCCAAAGGACATTGGCCAACGGGCAATCAAAAAAGAGGTGTTTGATTGTCTCATCCCGATCACAGAAACTACACCTAGTAGGTCCTGTCCAAATACGCTTTATCAAATTGTCCTTGGTTAAAATAACTTGTTTATAGACAAACCACATAAACACTTATATTTCCAAAGGAACTTTGACATCCCAAACATGCTTGGAGGTAGGAATGGAGTTTGAATTAATAACATCAATGTACATTGATTTAACTGTGAATACTCCAGACCTAGTCAGTTTTCAGCGTAATTCATCGGGTTGTTGGGAAAGCTGGACCTCCATCAGTCTCCTAACAAGACGGAGCCATTCTTCCCAACGATTGCCCGCCAGCGTCCGTCGAAACTGAATATTAAGGGGGATAGATTGAAATACCGAAGCAACAAACACCTCACATCGTTGAACAATACGATACAAAGACGGATATTGGATGGCCAAGGGTGTCTCGCCGAGCCATGTATCCTCCTAGAAACATGTGCTAGTGCCGTTGCCAATAACAAACTTTATCCTATTAAACAAAGATTGTTTGACTTTCATCAGTCCTTTCCAGAAAGGCGAATCTGTCGGCCTGACTGTAATCTGGGACATATTTTTTGTCTGAAGGTACTTGCTGCGAAGGATTTGGGCCCACATGGCATCATTCTCCAATAAGAGCTTCCACAACCACTTGCTAAGAAGGAATCTGTTATTAACCTCAAGATTCTCAATACCAAGACCCCCTTGGTCTTTTGGTCTACAGATGATATCCCATTTAGCAAGCCGGTATTTTCTTTTAAGCTCATCACCCTGCCAAAAGAACCACGATCGATAGAAGTCCAGTCTCTTCCTAACACCAACTGGGACCTCAAAGAACGATAGGAGAAACATAGGCATACTCATGAGCACCGAGTTAATCAGGATTAATCGGCCTCCGTATGACAGGAGCTTACCCTTTCAGCAACTCAGTTTCTTCTCAAATCGGTCCTCGATGCACTTCCATTCTCTGTTGGCTAGCCTACGATGGTGGATTGGAATACCTAGGTAAGAGAAAGGTAACTCTCCCAACTCGCACCCAAACAATTGCCTATAAGCCGCCTGTTCGTCTTTGGCTCTACCAAAACAGAACAACTCGCTCTTATTAAAGTTAATCTTTAACCCGATCAATTGTTCAAATAGGCATAACACCAGCTTCATATTTCTCGCCTTGGCCAAGTCATGCTCCATAAAGATAATCGTATCATCAGCGTACTGAAGTATGGAAACACCACCATCAACAAGATGAGATACCAATCCACCTACTTGACCATTTTCCTTAGCCCTTCCTATCAAAATTGCTAACATATCCACCACAATGTTAAACAGGATAGGGGACATTGGATCTCCTTGTCTTAGGCCTTTATGTGTCTGGAATTAATGACCTATGTCATCATTTACTTTAATTCTCACACTACCTTTTTGCGTAAATGATTCAACCTGTCGGCGTCAAGCTTCATCAAAACCTTTTATACGCAATGACTGTTGGAGAAATGGCCATTTGACCTTATCGTACGCTTTCTTGAAATCCACCTTAAAAATTACTCCATCTAATTTTTCGAAATGGATTTCATGGAGCGTTTCATGCAGGACGACCACCCCTTCAAGGATCTGTCCGACATGAAAGCAGTTTGAGACTGTTGCACCACAGAATGCGCAATCTGTGTGAGCCTATTAGTCCCGACCTTGGTGAATATTTTGAAACTAACATTGAGGAGGCAGATCGGTCTGAATTGCTCAATCCTCACAGCATCCGTTTTCTTAGGAAGCAATGTGACAGTTCCAAAATTCAAGTGGAATAAGTGAAGCTATCCCGAGAACAGATCCTGGAACATAGGTAGCAAATCCCTCTTAATAATGTGCCAACACTTTTTATAGAATTCGGTCGGGAACCCATCCGGTCCATTCGCTCCTACATGCTGGACGAGCACGACGAGGAAGAGGAAGAATGGCTATCCTGTCCGACTGACGGTGTTCTGGACTAGGGGGTACTTACCACGTCGTCTCCCAATCTATTAGATTGGGCCGAGGACCCCCGTGGTCGTATACTCATGGGCCAGTTCGGACAGCTGCCGCATACAAGGAAGATTTCACAAGACTTGGCGATCAAGACAAGGACTTCTCCCCACCGGCGTATTCGGCTAGGACTCTTGTTAACTTAGGCCTCTAGTGCATTATATAAACCAGGGCCAGGCTAATCGATAGAGGATAGACATAACAATCATACCATAGGCTAGCTTCTAGGGTTTAGCCTCTCTGATCTCGTGGTAGATCTACACTTGTACTACCCATATCATCAATATTAATCAAGCAGGACGTAGGGTTTTACCTCCATCAAGAGGGCCCGAACCTGGGTAAAACATCGTGTCCCCTACCTCCTGTTACCATCCAGCCTAGACGCACAGTTCGGGACCCCCTACCCGAGATCCACCGGTTTTGACACCGACATTGGTGCTTTCATTGAGAGTTCCGCTGTGTGATGACAAAATGATCGATGGCTCGCCTGCAGATCAACTACGACTTCGGCATCTTCTTCACCAGCTCGACTGGTTATCTTGGTTCGACCAAGAATAGCGCCCCGTGTTCGGATCACCATGTTCGGACGAGGGCCTTCATCAAACATCAATGCCGATCTTTATCAAGATTACGGAGGAATCATCCATGGAGATCGGGGGCTCAACGTCAACATTGCCCTCAAGCGACCGTGCTGTTTTTCTGGACAGCGAACTCGTATCTGCTGGCACCACCTCCTCGAGTATCGCTTCGACGATCGCTTTGCTGGGATTGTGCGGAATTGAGTCTACAACAACCCTGGAAAATTTCGTCGAGTTTCGATGAAGGAATCTCTCGCAATCCACGATATGCCGGAGCCCTGTCAAATCTGGACGGGAATTTGGATGTGTTTAGGGCGTGGTGTCCAGCTTCTAGCTCGGACATCCTTTGGAAGATCTAACCGTTGATCGGCTGCGGAATTCCTGTATCTACCACCTCTCCAAATTTCAGCTCGATCGGACCGTCCAAACTCCGGGAACCTTCCGATTAGTGCATCATTTTTTGGATCTGTTTTCTGCGCGAAAACGAATCCGACCCGAGTTCATCTTTTCTATAAACGGAATTTCAGACATCCCTTTCGAAGGAAGTTTTGTATGGGGTATTGTGTTTTGTTGCCGAACACATCCCACTAACTTTAAGATCTTTTGAACATGATCTTCAACATCATGCTGGTGTCAAACCAGTCCGGCAATATTACTCCACGGCTGCCGACCTGCGCTAAGACATGGCGTCACTTTGTTGAGGCGAGCTCAACTTCTTCGGATCATCATCTCGGCAAGCCGAACAAGAGTCTGGCATCGCGAAGGATAAATCATCACCAACATCACCGCCGCCCCACGGATTACACGGAGCGGGCATACCGGCATCGCCGCACGGTTGCTTCATCAAGCCGGCATCGACCACGTCACGACCTGCATCGATAAGGCCACACTATCGCTTCTTCAAGCTGGTGTCCATCACACCGACCTACTTCGACATCTCGGCTGGACCGGGGGCTTCGCCATCTCTTCATCAACCTACTCCAGACACTTCGGCGTCACTAGCCGACCAGCTCCGTCACATTAGCTGGGCCGATGGCTTTGCCTCGGCGAGCCAACCTTTACCAGCATTGCCATGCCGTCGTTTTATCGCCCATCAGGAAATGGTGTGCGGAGCGAGTCCCAATTTTGGGAATCACCTTCATTCGGATTGCTACAACAAATAAACCAGGTGCTATCAATCCCTAATATTTTTTGCTTGTTTGGGTTCATTTTTCCCAAGGAATTATTACTCTGGTTTGTCCATCATATGTACACAGGTCTATCAAATGGTGGCCGCATTCACGACAGTCGCATGGTGGTTCGGTCAGTTTCCGTACATAGTCCGGCGAACGCCGCATCCGGAGCTCGGACCGACCTGCGAATTCAGGCTTTGCCACGCCTTTACCGCATCACGCCGACACCCTGCATCGACTTTGACTTCGGCGTCAGGCCATATTTCTTTTGTTACTCACTTTGCATAAATTATTCATTATGCAACAATTTTTTTAATTATCATTATTACTATTATCTCTCGTTTGCACTATTTTTGTGCACAAGAAAATGATCCGATGCCGGTCTGCATCGACCGTGCTATGTCACCACTTCGGCGTGTCGAGCTCTCCGCTCCGCCACCTCAGGACCGGCTTGGGGGATAGAACCTTGTCCCGCATCAAGCTCGGACTACGAACACATTAACTAGCTAAGTCGCTTTAATGCTCAAAGCTTTAATTTCTAACTTGTGTTTGGTTCGACCAAGCGTCATACCTTTTTGGAAAAAAATTGCTTGTAAATTTTGTTTTCCTTGTCCAAACTTTGTTTGTGACGCATAAATTCAAATACCCCGTTTACTTGGGGGCTTCCTTTATGAAGCTTTTCCTGTTCCATATGATTATACTTGTACGTCTTCGTTCCTTGTTTGTGTATTATGCCATAATATGCACCATATTGACTTAAGCGATTTGCAAGCTGGGTTGCCTCACTCCTGTGTTTACCCCTACGTTCCCGATTTTTCGGCTATGGAGTAAAGGGAGCACCTCTGCGATTGTCATGATCGGGTCGCTCGAGCCGGACCTCAGACTGGGTGAAGCCGAAAGCTAGCGCTCTTATAGTTTTCAATGATGGTCGGCATACAACGGAACTCATGAGTACAAAAAATCTATTGCACAAGTCTCATAATAACAATGAGCACCGAAGAAAGGTATCGGTGGGGGTACTATTTTCTTCGAAGATGCTTCTTACACTTCGCAGTAATATAGCATAAGTTCCCTGAGCGCGCTTTGTCTATTACAGCCTTATGGCCTGATTGCCTGGTTATTGGAAACACCGTCGATATTCTCGACCGATGGAGTACATAACACTTTTCGGTCCTTGACCAAAGAGGGAGAAGCCGGCGGTCGGTTAAGACGCGTTTATAGTTTGGTTGAACATAGATATGATATAAGTACTTCAGTACATGCAATCATTCTTCTACCCAAGTCACTTGGGGGCTCTTAAGTTTATTTGAGCCATTTTATAATAAGTGTTCTTTTTCTTAGTCGTTGCAAAGTTTTATTATTATTATTTATCAATCCTTTTTTCGACAAGAGTGTGCGGTCACTAGCCGGGGAGCCTAATTTCTCTCTCAAAGCCGCTAGAGTTTAGTTTGCTAAACTGGCCTGATGAGAAGTACTCCGCCCTCGGGATAGGAGGTTGAAGCCGTAGGCTGACCCGCTCGAAGTCTTAAGATAGGATGTATCATGTTAAAGCACGACAGAAGCACTTTTTTCTTCTAAGACCAATTTTTGGATTGGCACCGAACACTTGATATTGTTCGGACGTCATGTTTTTACTGACGTTTCTTGGTTTTCCAAGCTTTTTGGCACTTTTAAACTATTTGTGCTTTTCCAGCATTAGTCTCGCAGTGCAACGCCGGACACCTTTTAGGGATTTCGCAAAAACATTCTCAGATATTGCTATATATGCATCGGTTTCGAATTGTGTCTTCGGTCAATAGTTGGGTTGCCCGGCTCCTGCACTTGCTTCCTACGTTCCATTTTGTTCGGCTAGGCGTGCAAAGGGAGAACCACTGCGATTGTGCTTCCAGCTCACATGGTTAAGCACCTCAGTGGAGAAAGCCGAAAACTGACTGTCACAATAAGCGTAAACTGCTCAGCGATCCGATGACTATGTTAAATAACAGGCCGTTCATAACATTGCCCGAAGTGTTTATGACTTGACCTCGACTGTCGCCGAACACTACCGGGGGCTATTAACTAGCCTCCCAAACTAAATCCTCGATATTTTGCTCTTACATTGGAGCTGAGGTTTTATGATCATGCTTAGCATGACAACCCAAAGAAAGAAACCGATAGCGGGACTATTTTCTTTGGAAGACATTTCTTCTGTTAAACAGTAATATAACATATCTCTCCGCGTACCTTTGTTTGTAAAATCGTATGGCCAGATTGCCTTGTTTGTCGTAAATCTTTGCCCTCATAAAGTCTTTATAAAGTAAGACAAACACTCCTCGGCTACTGGCCGAGGAGGTGGAAGCCGATGGCCGGTCAACAAAGTTTTGTACAATGCGGATCCGAGCATTAAATGACGTAAAGTACTTGCATATATAGAGTCATTCCACACAATTTGTGATTTTACTATGGATATCGATCCTTAATTCGGCCACCCGTGCCCGCATTAAGGCTCGGGGGCTACTGGGCTTCGGGCTTATTATTTAAACATATTAAAGGGGCACATCGATCCCCTGATCTGGTGTTTCCACCCGACCAGTGTCTCGGGGGATATTGCATTGCTTGTCCAATGCAGAAAACTTTATGTGCAATATAGTTTTCGAGGAGACTTTGATCCTCAGGTTGGTCGGCCGCACCCAACCTGAGTCTCGAGGACTGAGCACGCCGCTTTTAGTGTCCAGAAGTATTCTGCCGAGCTAGGACTTGATCCTCAGGCCGATTTTGCAAATCGACCTGAGTCTCAGCGGCTACTGGGATCAGCGGTCTTATGTCATCCTTCATGTGCATCTCGGGTTTTAGACCGATACCCACCTTGAGGGCTACTGGCTATATATCTCGGCAGAGAATAAATTGCACCAATCAAAAATATTGACAAAAATCGGCCCACATTCGGGGTGGTGCACCACCTCGGAAGCAGTTCGGCATAAAGCTTGGGCGCTAGTGGCTGGCTCCATAGAGGCCATTTCCAGCGTTAAGCTCGGCTAAACTCCTTCAAACTTCTTTGAACCAAGGTGATTTACGACACCTCGGATACAGTCCGGCGTTGGAGCTCGGATACTGTCCGGCGTTGGAGCTCGGATACATAGTCCGGCGTTGGAGCTCGGATACATTCCGGCATTAGAGTTGGGAAGCGGTCCGACGTTGGTGCTCGGCTGCAAAAGATACCTCGAATGCAGTCCAGCATTGGAGCTCGGACGCAAGAGGACATTGCCTCCCCGGAGCAACTTCAAACCCGAGGTGTGGCATAAAAATAAACAAGGCATTGATAAAGGCCGGAAACTTAAAGGGGCTCCTCGGATACCCGACGTGTAAACCCGTCGAATGCATTTCGGCGATTCTCAAGATCAAAGATAAAGAAGATTTGTTGAACCAGTTTTCAAGACCGACGACCGAAGATGAAGAACAGTTCGGAAGAATCGAGGAGCGTACCTAACTTGAAGACCGGTTCAGGGGGCTACTGACGGTGTCCTGGACTAGGGGGTACTCACCACGTCGTCTCCCAATCTATTAGATTGGGCCGAGGACCCCCGTGGCCGTATACTCATGGGCCAGTTCGGACAGCTGCCGCATACAAGGAAGATTCTATAAGACTTGGTGATCAAGACAAGGACTTATCCCCACCGGCGTATTCGGTTAGGACTCTTGTTAACATAGGCCTCTGGTGCATTATATAAACCAGGGCCAGGCTAGTCGATAGAGGACAGACATAACAATCATACCATAGGCTAGCTTCTAGGGTTTAGCCTCTCTGATCTCGTGGTAGATCTACACTTGTACTACCCATATCATCAATATTAATCAAGCAGGACGTAGGTTTTTACCTCCATCAAGAGGGCCCGAACCTGGGTAAAACATCGTGTCCCCTATCTTCTGTTACCATCCAGCCTAGACGCACAGTTCGGGACCCCCTACCCGAGATCCGCCGGTTTTGACACCAACACCGACGTCTCCAGGCGGTGAGCCTCCAGGGCCATGCCTGGGCGCCGGGTGGCTCCCGCCACCGATGTCACCTCGCACATGGAAGGTGGCAGCAGCGGCCGCGGCCTAGCAGCCGGAACCGCCGCAAGACAAAGAAGAAGATCCGGAGTCGGAGCCATATCCATACGACGAGCGAACGCTGTACGCACCACGACTCGACCCGACGGCGCGGCAGCGCCTCCAGATGAGCCTAGCTACGTCGGCCGCCGAGGACGCGCTGCACCACTACAACGCCGACGCCGACAACGAGGTCAAGCTCGAGCTGACCAGGGCCACGAGATACACCAGCCTTTTGAATAGCCAGGGCTGGTACCACCATGTCAACTTCTTCGCCAGGGCCATGACGAACTCTACCACGGAAGAGGAAGAGCGCTTCTTCTTCGCCGAGTTGCATGATCAGAACAGGCGTGGCCCTGGTGGAGCCAGGATGCGTACTCCGACTTACCTGTGTTCTCTGGACCGAGAAGGAGACGATCAGGTCGGCGGCCTCGCCGGCAACCGGTTTGTCAAAGCTCAGCCGTGGCTCGTGCCCGTGGATTACTGCCTCGCGTGCGACGATGAGATGAAGCAACCCAAGGATGGCGCGTCCTACCAAGCCGATCAGCTCTACGCACTGCCCCAGGGCCAGGGGAAACCACGCTTAGATTGATTATTTTGATATACTCCTTGTAATGGCGATGATCAAACTCGCAGAGACAAGATTCGGCGTAGCACAACGTCATGCTGCTTTTCTTCTTCGGATGCGGATTTTTAGAGCTTGGGACCACAAGGAGTCCTGTCCTATCTGGACAAAGAACTGCACCAATCAGGTTTTGTATAGCTAGCTCTTATATACTCCATTCGTTTCAAAATAAGTGTCTCAAGTTTAGTACTCTCTCCCTTCATCTCAAATCTAAGACACTTATTTTGAAATGGAAGGAGTATATGATATCCGTGTTCATAACAAAAAATGTTAGAGGGGAGAGAGTTGCTGGAAGGGAGAGAGGGATTTGGTGGAATCGTTCATTGTATTGCTTGAGCCTCGTGGACATAAATATATAGAAATACATGGTCAACTTGGAGTACAAGACAAGCCGGAACATATCCTAGTCTATCTCATATTTCCTAACTAAACATAATACTCAACATCCCCCGCAGTTACAACGGTAGCGACGCAGACGTTGAGACTGGAGAAAAATCCGAAGGCAAGCCGACGGACACCCCCCACAGTCGTAACGGTCGACGCATCGCGGAAGTCGTGGCTGGAGTGGAAGCCGACGAGGTTGCTCAAGCAAGGCGATAGACCTTTTATGTTGATGTCGAGGTAGCCGAGAGCGTAGGATGGTGTATCCGTGGTCGAGGTAGCCATGCGAAGGACGCCGTGGTCAATGTCGAGTCGGGGTGGCCGGTGTCGAGGTAGTCGCCGTGGACCGGGAAGAAGAGCGGCGGCGACATCCTAAGGAGGCGGCGGCGGTTAGGTCAGAAGGGCGACGATGGTGTTCGAAGTAGGCGAGGAAGAACCCGACAGCGTGACGAGGACCGGCGCGGACGGTGGCGTTCCCGCGCCTAGGGAGGCGGCGCGACGCATACCACGTAGAAGTCGACACGCGAGGACGGCAGAGTGGACCGCGCGCGCGACACTACGGCCCGAAGGGGTGACGCAGCGACAGCGCGCCGGTCGGGGCAACGACGGGGAAGACCTCAGGGCGGTTGCAGGGACTGCGCGCCACGCTCAATACGGCCCGACGGGGCGACGCAGCGGCAGCGCGAGGGTCGATGCAGCCTCGGGGACGGTCTGGAGCGGACGGCCTCGGGACGGCGGTTAACCCCGGGCCGCGGCACTACTGCCCGAATGGGCAACGCAGCGGTAGCACGGGTTGGTGCAACAACGAAAACACCCTTAGGGTGGCAGCGGGGACCACATGCCGCAACGCTACGGTCCGAAGGGGCGACGCCACAGCGGCGCGGACCGGTGCAGCCACAGGAAGAACCATAAGACGGCGATGTTGCGGTCCGAAGGGACGACGCGGCTGCAGTCTGTTCTAAATCGGTGAAGAGGCGTGGAAACTTGACGTTGATCTTCACTAAATCCTACGGAGACGTGCATCGGATTATCAGACTGGACGTCTTGCGTCAGAAGACAGGACGTACAACAGTCCGCATGGGATGCAACGCATCGGATGCAACATGCACCGGCAGCCAGCATGCACACATCGTGCGTGGTACCGTCATGCGGCATGCATCATTGGGCAGCCAGCAGCACGCCTGCTCGGGGCGCGTGAGACCGCGCGCGACGCGGCAAGCCCGACAGGCCAGGACGAGCGACCGCCGTACCAGCGTACACGACGCGAGCGCGTATGGCCCGAGGCCCGAGTGGCAACCGATTCCGTCCGTGAGCCGATGAAGATGCTGGACAAAGTAGACACGCGTTGTCAAGGACGAACGGCAGCGGGCACGCAAACCGATTTATAGATGGAAGAACCAAAAAGAAATACCGATCAAGACGACCGGCATGAAAGAGAAAACCCGGATCAAGGATCGGGAAAAAGACTCTCTAGAGCAGCCGGTCAACATGACCGGTGGACGAACCCTAGGTACAGGCGGCGCGACCCCCGGCGGCGGTCATGAAGGTTGACCACTCAGGAGGCGGCGCGCGGGTGCGGAAGCGGCTGTGGGTAGGATGAAATCGTTCATTGTATTGCTTGAGCCTCGTGGACATATATATGTAGAAATACATGGTCAACTTGAAATACAAGACAAGCCGAAACATATCCTAATTTATTTCATATTTCCTAACTAAACATAATACTCAACAAACAACATGTTTAGACATTGACACAAAAACATACTCCAATATCAGTTGACCAAAACTCACCATCGTGGTTGTTGCCTTGGCCAACGTAGTTGGCAGCGATGTTGAGGTCAACGACCGTGCACGACCACCCTGGAGACCCGACAGCACCGCACATGCACAGCCACACACGCGCAACATGTCCACGCATGCACACGCCTTGGGCATGCATGCGTAAGCATGGGCGGCACGACCATGCACACGCATGTGCACACACCGTAGTATAGCATGTGTAAGCACGAGCATGCACGGGCACCAACAACACGGAATGCCGATGAGGATACACCGTTGATGCGTAGATGTTGTTGATCAGGCAATGGGAAAGGGCGGGGCACGATGCGGTGGGGCTGTGGCTGTCGGTTTAAGTGTTCTAGCTAGGTAGGGCAACTGTGTTATAACACGGGTTGTCACCACTTAGGGCATGTATATTAGTATAGACACCTGCTGTCTACAACAGCGCTTCATGTCAGCTCTAGACAGCAGTAAAAATAGCCTCTACAACGGACCAACTCTTTTGCTGTTTGTTAGCAGGAAGGGCGACGCTACGCGTCCGCCGACTGATTTTCTGATTTTATCCGTCGCCTCGACGACCGTTGGATGTCCGACCTGATAGCCGCCAGATCTACTGTCCACTAGTTATTTCCCGCAACAACCGCTCTGTTGCAGAAACATTAGCACTCTTGCTCCCGGCTGCCCACTAGTTATTTCCTGCAACAACCGCTCTATTGCAAAAACATTAGCACTCTTGCTCCCGCCCCCCGATAGATCTGCGCCCCGCACGGTTTCGTAACAAAAGCATTTCCTACAACAACGCTCTTGTTGCAAGACCTGGTCTTCTCTGATTTCCTGCAGCAATACTCTTGTTTCTTGAAGCTGCATCTAGCAAATCCCATCAACAAATCTTCGATGAGCTCTTGACACTAGCTCTGTTCCACTCTGAATCATGAACACATGCGTGAAAAGACAATAGCTCTATTTCGGAAACAATAGCTCAGGTTCAGAAACAAAAGCTCAGTTTCATAAACGGCTCCGGCGACTCCGGCGAAGCTGTGATGCACTGGCGGATGTTGCGACAACGGTGGAGCGGGAGCCGACGCCACTGTTGTGCTTCTCAACTACGCTTGAAGCAACAATAGATGCAGGAGCAGAAATGGCAGGCTGGGAGCACGTGGGCCGGAGTTGCGGCAAGCATCAACAGCCGTGGTAGACGACTGATGGGCCGGGGTCTTTGGTTGAGTGCGGGGGCAGCGGGTACACGAGAGAGAGGAGAGGAAGAGATGAGTATGAAAATTCTCGGGATGGATAAGGTTGGGACGTGGGGAGTGGGATGGGACCACCGGGGCACGTGGCAGACACCAAAGGCGGCTGATGGAGCGGTGGAAATCAGCCGGTTGAATAGGATCGTTTCCCTAGGAGGAAAGGTTTTCCTTTTTTTGAGAATGTTAGGAGGAAAAGATCGATCAGGATTGGACTTGTGGAGCAGGAGATTCGGGGGTTCGGCTGGGTCGTGGGCGCAAACAGAAAATTACCGACGGTGTGCATGTACAACGGCAAAAGCCTATCGATAAAGAGCGATATTTTTGGGATACCGATCGTATGCAAAACTACAGACACCCTCCTTTTATTTCTTCATTCTCTCTTCTCCACCTAGATAAATTTCTGACATGGTAGTTGTTATAGACAGCTGAGTAGACATCGCTGTACATGCCCTTATGGCCATGTAGAACAAACGGTTACTAATACTTTAACACCATAACACTGATTGGCTATCATACATGACCGACGAGTCTTAAGGATCACTGGTGGAAAAAGGGCCTTTGGTCGCGGTTCGCAACTGCCATTAGTCGCGGTTGCGCAACCGCGACCAAACAGGCGGGACTAAAGGCCCCCCCCCCTTTAGTCGCGGTTGCTTAAGAACCGCGACTAAAGGCCCGTCCACGTGGGCGCCAGGCGGCCGTCGGGGCGGAGGACCTTTAGTCGCGGTTCTTCTGGCCAACCGCGACTAAAGGCCGCCGCAGGTTTAGGGTTTTAGCCCCCCCTAAACCTGCCCCCCCTAAACCTGTTTTCTGTTTAATTTGTATTGTTTTATTTCTTTTATGCTTTATTTTAATTTTGAAGGAGTTTCACATATTCTACGCTACTACATACATGCATATGAATGTACAATTTCAAACAAATTTGAAATTAGAACCAAAAAGAATTCAAGAGGAATATACAGTATATATTCAATATCATCGGATGACCATATACAATTTTGAACAAGTTTTCATACATAATTTAATGCATATAAAGTTCTACGTCCTCGTAATGGTGTTCTCCTTTAGGATGGAGGACTTCCCTCCTGAACCATCCAGCTAGTTCCTCTTGAAGTGGTCGGAAGCGAGCTTCTGGACTAAGCATCATCCGGAGATTATTCCTCTGAGCATTGGTATCACTCGGAACCCGCTCAGAGGTGTATCTCCGGATCATCTCACAGACATAGTATCCACATAGATTGGTCCCCGCTGGCTGAATATCCCCACCATTCTTAGCCTTTGACTTTTTGAATTCTAGCTCTTTTTTGAATTCACCGACCTTTGTATCTACGAACCGTCTCCAAACCCTACGAGGCAAAGAAAATTAAATGAACAAGAGAGTTATTAGTTACTTGATATTAGGAAATGAACGAAATAGGCCGATCGATATAGAGCGCAAATGAATGAAAATAATTACTTCTGCAGCATTCTTCTCTTGCCGCCCCAAAGCTTTGGATCCATATTTAGAGAGTCGTGGACGAGACATTCTGAGGTGTCAACTTTAATTACTAGCAGAATCCAGTGGAACCTGCGGACACGATACATGCACAGTACGTCATGCATAACTCATCGATTAGCCGGCCACATACCATGCATGGAGTAAACAAAAGAGAATGTGCTCAAGACAGAAACACTCACCCAAAATGGTAAGGAAATAGAATATCACTTTTGAGTTCCTGCTTTGTAAGAAACTGCCACAGGTCTGCCTCCATGTTGGCGGGGTGATGCTGCAACACATATCCATTAACGATGTGTGGGTCAATGAACCCAACATCATGGATGTTCCTTACTCTGCATTCCTTAATCTTCATTTTGCATGTATAATAGCGGACACAACAATATAGTTAGGACATATATATAGTGCAGGCAATATGAACGAGATGGGGTAGAAATAAATCACTTACAGAACGTAGCAACTGATGATAGATTTGTGGAGCTCGCGCAGATTAAAAAGCTGGAACAATTCACTCAGATGAATTTGTACATAGTAATGTTTGAAGTGATGCTCATATCTAACTTCCGCATAAATATATTCTTTGGCGTTTTTATTTTTTATATAACCCTTGTACCATTTCAGCAGACCTTTCATTTGTGGAGGTAGATCCTCTTCCTGCGCAGGCTCGACGAGAGGCCCATTCTTCACATATGTAATTACTACCTCCTTCACTGGCGCCTCATCAAGGCCTAACAGTTCACGAAGAGTAATAACTAAGTTGGCCGCTTGTTCTCTGGCACTCGTTACAGTCAATCCATGTGCTGCCGCAGCTGCTATGATATCGGGGTCATCCGGACCGGCGACTTTCACTATAAGCGGGGCAATCGATTGTTTACTTTGTTCCCCGAGCTGGGCAACTCGTTTCCCGCTTTTTTTACTTTCTAATTCCGTTTTCTCGGCCTCCTCCAAGGCTTTGTTCTCCTGGTTCTCCGCCCGCTCTTTCTTCTCCTTCAACATGAGTGCCTGCCTACGAAGTTCACGTGCATAGTCGTTAGGCAAATTCTTCGCGGCTTGGGACGGTGTGCTCAAAAATGACTTAGCCCACTTCTTTTGCTCATCAGAAAATACTGGCTTGGGCTCGGGCTCTCTTTTCTTCTTGCAGTCCGCCTTCCATTTCTCAAGATCAGCAGCCGCGGCCGCGGCAGTTTCCTCGGCACTACGTTCCCAAGGCCTTGTGGGGAGAGGCTTCAGTGATGGCTCCGGTACCTTTGTGGTCTTAGGTACATAAGGGTCCGGGTTAATAATCCAGGACTGCTTCTGCTTCTTTGCCGGAGGTGGATTGGAGGGCGGCGTCTGATCACCCGCCGGACGAGGACTGGGGGGCGGCGTCTGATCATCCGCCGGACGTTGTGGACTGGGAGGCATCGGCTGACGTGACGGAGGTGTAGGTGAACCGCCACCACCACCACCACCACCACCACCGCCACCGCCACCACCACCACCATAGGGGGGTGGACTTGTCGTCCTTGGCGCCTCGCCTGGAAACTTGATAAACTTCTTTTGCGATAGAATGAAATGGCGCTTGACATCTCCAAGTCTTTTCTCCCCTTCAGGTGTAGCAATGTCAATCTCCAGGTCCTCAAACCCTTGGACTATGTCCTCCACCGTGACACGAGCATAGCCATCTTGAATGGGGTTGTTGTGGTGGAGTGCTCCAGGTAAACATGGTAAAGCACTGCCGATGGCTACCTTCATGGACATGTTCCCGATAGGATAATACAGATGACATTCTTTCATCTCCTTTATATCGTCCACGGGGTAGCGAGGAGGCTCCGGTGCAGTAATTTCAACCACCAGAGGCTCCGGTGCAGTAATTTCGATCGTCGGTGCATCTGCACCAGCCGGTGGGGCCTCCGTGGAAGCCACGCTGCTTCTCCGCTGTTGGCTTCCGAGATCCGCTGGATGATCTTCATGCTGCGCCCGAGCTGCATCTCTTTCGGCTACTAGTACACTCACGGTTTTCTTCATCACATCCATTTCCGATGCCAACCGCGCCACAACATCTGCTTCCCGATCCATCTTTCTCTTACGGCTTCTGTAACCTTACGGGTCATCGTTCTGGGGGAACCCTATTTTCCACGGAATGTGCCCCATGCCTCGTACACGTCCTCCGTGTTCAGGATTCCCGAGGGCTTTTGTCAGTGCGTCGTTCTCTCTGTTGAACTTGATCTTCCCCTCTTGAGCATCCCTCATTGCGTCAATAAGGGCTTGGGTGGGTTTAATTATTTTGCCCTGGTAAACACACTCCCCTGTCTCCGGGTTCAGCGTTCCCCCATGCCTGTACCACCAGCTTTTGGCCCTTGGGTCCCATCCCTCCGTACCTGGACGGATTCCTCGCGCCCTCAGCTCGTTCTCCATCTTCTCCAACCTAGGCTGCCAAAGGTGATACCCTCCTGGCCCCATAATATGATTGTACTCCTTCTTAGCCGCATTTTCCTTATTTTTTTTCGATATTTGAATGAACTGCTCCGATTTCTTTTGCTTCACAAATTCTGGCCAATCATGTTTCAGTTTCTCATATTGTCCTTTGAAATCTGGAGTCTTGTTCTGCTTGACAAAGTCATGGGCTAGATTTTGCTTGAATTTTCGGAATGCGTCGGCCATCTTATGAAGAGCGAACTGTTTGACTAGCCTCCTCCTCTCCTTGTTTTCCTCAATCTTGTTACTCTCCTCATCAAATTTGTTGTATTCCGGAGGTAGAACGAAATGTTCCATAAGCTTCTTGAAGCAATCTTTTTTTGTTCTCTTATCGACAAAACTGAAACCAGCAATTCGTGCCTTCTTTGGCTCATTCCACTCCTGGACGGTGATCGAGACGTTGTCTCTAACAACGGCTCCGCATTGGCTGACAAACTTGGTGGCGTTCTTGCGGGGCTCCAGCGGCCTGCCGATTGCACTGTCGACAACCTCGATGGTGCATGTTTCTCCTTGTTTCATCGTCTTGGTTGCGTCACGCTTTGACGACGTACTCGATTGTTTCGACGATCCGGCCGAGGGCTAAAATAAGAAAGAGAGTCGCGCGCGTTAGTACACATATATTTATTCAAATCAGTTAGTTTGTATCACCAGAGGCTCAATGTATATATATACCTCGGCGCCGGAGGTGGTTGCTACTTCCATTTGAAGATCGTCATTTATCGACGTTTGTTCGGCATCATCTTGCTGACGGCGCCCTTCATCTTCACCGTCAAGGTTCAGATAAGAAGAGATATCATCTTCCTCTTGTCCGGTCGGCACATATAGAATATCGCCGTTTATGATGCCAAACATATGTGCTTCACCGTCCGGATCATAGTTGTCCATAATCGGGTCAGCTCTATCGTCCGCCATTATGTCAGTCCTGAAAACATGTAGTAAAAACAAATTAATTAAGTGAAGAAGGGGGGCGGTGGCGGTGGCGGTGGCGAAAGGGCGGTGGCAAAAGGAGGGGGCGAGGAAGGGGTGGGAGAGGGTGTCGCGGTAGAGCGCGAGACGGGGCGGCAGACGACGGCGTCACGGAGAGGGAGGCGAGGACAACACACATGTATAACCCTCGCCATTTGGTTAATTACCAAATTTTACGGTTTTTTGTTAATTATCAAGTTTTAAGTTACTTTTTTTCTTCTTCCTTTTTCTTTCTTCTTTCTTTTGGTTTTCATTTGGTTTTCATTTTTTTCTTCTTCCTTTTTCTTTCTTGTTTTTTCTTCTTCCTTTTTCTTTCTTCTTTCTTTCTTCTTTCTTTTTTTCTTCTTTCTTTTTTTCTTCTTTCTTTTTTTCTTCTTCCTTTCTTTTTCTTCTTCCTTTTTCTTTCTTCTTTTTTTCTTTCTTCTTTCTTTCTTCTTTCTTTTTTTCTTCTTCCTTTTTTCTTCTTCCTTTTTTTCTTCTTCCTTTTTTTCTTCTTTCTTTTGGTTTTGTTTTGTTTTCATTTTTTTTTTCTTCCTTTTTCTTTCTTCTTTTTTTCTTCTTCCTTTTTCTTTCTTCTTTCTTTCTTCTTTCTTTTTTTCTTCTTCCTTTTTTTCTTCTTCCTTTTATCTTCTTCCTTTTTTTCTTCTTCCTTTTTTTTCTTGTTTCTTTTGGTTTTGTTTTTTTTCTTTTTTTTTCTTCTTCCTTTTTTCTTCTTCCTTTTACTTTCTTCTTTCTTTCTTCTTTCTTTTTGGTTAGCGGGCAGCGAGCGGTGGGCAGGGGCAGCGGGCGGGCGGTGGGCGGCGGGCAGGGGCGGGCAGCGCGCGGCGCGCGGGCGGCGGCGGCAGCCAGGGGCAGGGCCAGGGGCGGCGGGCGGCGGGCAGGGGGGCGGCGGGCGGCGGGCAAGGGCAGGGCAGGGCAGGGGCGGTGGCGGCGGCGGCGCGCTAGGGCAGGGCACGGGCGGCGGCGGCGCTCACTCAGGGCGGAGGCGGCGGCGCTCACTGGGGGCAGGGCGTCGGCGTCGGGGAAGGGCGTCGGCGTCGATCGGCGTCGGGGCAGGGCTTCGGCGTCGATCGGCGTCGGGGCAGGGCTTCGGCGTCGAGAGAAGAATGGGAAGTGGCGGAAACTGCTAAGTGCAGTATATATAGACAGACCTTTAGTCGCGGTTGGTGTGGCGGACCGCGACTAAAGGATAGTCGCGGTTGGCCACACCAACCGCGACTAAAGGGTAGCTTTAGTCGCGGTCCGTCACACCAACCGCGACTAAAGGGTTTTGGCGCCGCTTTCGTTCCCGCGCAGAAAGAGCCTTTAGTCACGGTTGGGGACAACAACCGCGACTAATTCATTTCAATATCTTAAAAATACAATTATATATCAAAAAAATCAGAAAAATAAAACTAATTCATTTTAAAATCTTAAAAATACAATTATATATCAAAAAAATCAGAAAAATAAAACTAATTCATTTTAAAATCTTAAAAATACAATTATATATCAAAAAAATCAGAAAAATAAAACTAATTCATTTTAAAATCTTGAAAATACAAATAATATATCAAAAAAATCAGAAAAATAAAACTAATTCATTTTAAAATCTTAAAAATACAATTATATATCAAAAAAATCAGAAAAATAAAACTAATTCATTTTAAAATCCCTTCTTGCATGCTTATGATTGATACATCATTCAGTTCATCAATCAAATATAAAGTTTGGTACAATAAATTATTACACATCAATTCTTCCCTTGTGTCCCTGCTTGCTTACGATTGTGCCGTATCCATGGAGCATCCTCATCATTTAACTTAATGCTTGGGTCGGTGTTCACTTTGAAGGACGGAATTTCAGCAAACATATTATAATCTTCTGACATGTCTGTCTTGTCCTCCACTCCCACGATGTTTCTTTTCCCTGAAAGAACAATGTGGCGCTTTGGATCATCGCATGATGTACTGATCGTTTTCTTATCTTTCCGTTTCCTCGGTTTGCTACTCATGTCCTTCACATAGAAAACCTGACGAATGGTTCGTCAAGGTAACCAAGATTGTTGAAATCCACCATTGTCATTCCGTATTGCTGGTCCACCTTTACCCCACCTCCTGTTAGCTTGAACCATTTGCACCGGAACAAAGGGACCTTAAAGGAGGGTCCATAGTCAAGTTCCCATATCTCCTCTATGTAACCATAATATGTGACCTTTTGCCCATTCTCGGTTGCTGCATCAAAGCGGACACCACTGTTTTGGTTGGTGCTCTTTTTATCTTGGGCGATCGTGTAAAATGTATTCCCATTTATCTCGTACCCTTGGAAAGTCGTTATAGTCGAAGATGGTGTCTTGGCCAACATGTACAGCTGATCTACAACATCATTGTCATTCATTAAATGTTTTCTCAACCAACTGCCGAAAGTCTTCATGTGGGCCTTCCTAATCCAGGATTCAGGCTTACCCGGGTTGTCCGAGCGTAAAATATTCTTGTGTTTCTCAAAGTACGGAGCCACCAAGCTGGAATTGGTCAGTACAGTGTGGTGTGCTTCAGTCAGAGAATGGCCGTCCATACATATCGTTGATTTCCTTCCATTCGTGCCTTTTCCACTTAGTCTCCCCTCGTGCCGCGATCGAGGAAGACCAATCGGCTTAAGGTCAGGAACAAAGTCAACACAAAACTCAATTACCTCCTCATTTCCATAGCCCTTGGCGATGCTTCCTTCTGGCCTAGCACGGTTACGAACATATTTCTTTAATACTCCCATGAACCTCTCGAAGGGGAACATATTGTGTAGAAATACAGGACCGAGAATGAAAATCTCTTCGACTAGGTGAACCAGGAGGTGCGTCACAATATTGAAGAAGGATGGCGGGAACACCAACTCGAAACTGACAAGACATTGGATCACATCGTTCTGTAACCGTGGTAGAACTTCTGGATTGATTACCTTCTGAGAGATTGCATTGAGGAATGCACATAGCTTCACAATGGCTACTCGAACATTTTCCGGCAGGAGCCCCCTCAAAGCAATCGGAAGCAATTGCGTCATAATCACGTGGCAGTCGTGAGACTTCAGGTTTTGGAACTTTTTCTCCGCCATGTTTATTATTCCCTTTATATTGGACGAGAATCCAGACGGGACCTTCATACTGCTCAGGCATTCAAAAAAGATGACCTTCTCTTCTTTGGTCAGAGCGTAGCTGGCACGACCTTGAAACCATTCCGGATGCCGGTCATTAGGGTCTTTCAAACGTTGCTGGTCCTGTCGTGCTTCCTTTGTATCATTTGTCTTCCCATACACGCCCAAGAAGCTTAGGAGGTTCACGCAAATATTCTTCGTAACGTGCATCACGTCGATTGCAGAGCGGACTTCTAGGACTTTCCAATATTCTAGCTCCCAGAATATAGATTTCTTCTTCCACATGGCTGCGTGCCCGTCAGCTCCCTTCGGAACTGATTGTCCGCCAGGACCCTTTCCAAAGATGACTTTCAAATCCTTGACCATATCAAATACCTCAGCACCAGTGCGTTCTGCAGGCTTCGGCCGGTGATATGCCTTGCCGTTGTAATGCTTGCCTTTCTTTCTTACTGGATGAATTTTCGGAAGAAATCGACGATGCCCAAGGTACACGTTCTTCTTACAATTTGGCAAATGTACACTTTCAGTCTCATGTAAGCAATGCGTGCATGCATTGTATCCTTTATTTGATAGTCCCGAAAGGTTACTAAGAGCAGGCCAATCGTTGATGGTTACGAAAAGCAACGCTCGTAGGTCAAATTCCTCTTCTTTGTGCTCATCCCACACATGGACACCAGGTCTGCCCCACAGCTGTAAAAGTTCATCAACTAATGGCCTTAGGTACACATCGATGTCGTTGCCGGGTTGCTTCGGACCTTGGATGAGCACTGGCATTATAATGAACTTCCGCTTCATGCACAACCAAGGAGGAAGGTTGTAGATGCATAGAGTCACGGGCCAGGTGCTATGGCTGGAGCTCTGCTCGCCAAAAGGATTCATGCCATCTGTACTTAGACCAAATCTTATGTTCCTTGCGTCAGCTGCAAAATCTTTGAACTCTCTGTCGATCTTTCTCCATTGCGTTCCATCTGCGGTGTGTCTCAACTCCCCGTCCGACTTACGGTCCTCTTTGTGCCATCGCAACAACTTGGCATGCTCTTTGTTCCTGAACAGACGTTTCAACCGTGGTATTATAGGATCATACCACATCACCTTGGCGGGAACCCTCTTCCTGGGTTTCTCGCCCTCAACATCGTCACCAGGGTCATCGCCTCTGATCTTATAACGCAATGCAGTGCATACCGGGCATTCATTCAAATTCTCGTATTCACCGCGGTAGAGGATGCAGTCGTTGATGCATGCATGTATCTTCAGAACCTCTAAACCTAGAGGGCAGACAACCTTCTTTGCTTCGTACGTACTGGCGGGCAACTCGTTATTCTTTGGAAACATATTCTTCAACATTTTCAGCAAGTTTTCAAATGCCGAGTCAGCTACACCTGCCTGTGCCTTCCATTTCAGCAAATCCAGTGTGCAACCCAGCTTTTTCAGACCACCATCGCATCCGGGGTACAACGACTTTCTGTGATCCTCTAACATGCGATCCAAATTCTCCCTCTCCTTTTCAGTTTCGCAGCGTCTCCGTGCATCAGCAATGGTCTGACCAAGATCATCAACGGTCTCATCACGTGCCTCTTCTTCACCTTCACCTTCCCCTTCACCTTCAGCATCCTCCATGAAAGTATCACCGAAATGAGCAAGATAGCTTTCATCAATGAAATCATCCCCTTCTTCATCTTCTTCCATTATAACCCCTCTTTCTCCATGCTTGGTCCAACAATTATAGCTTGGCATGAAACCGTGCCGAAGCAGGTGCAGGTGAACTTCTCTTGAGGAAGAGTAACCCTTCTGATTCTTACAGTCAACACATGGACAGATAACAAAACCCTTCTGCTTGTTCGCATTAGCCACTACGAGGAAATCTTTCAAACCCGTAGTGAACTCGCGGGAGAGTCGGTTACCGTACATCCATTGCCGATTCATCTGCATTATTATAATATAAAATATATAATTAACCATCATGCATTTGTTAAACTAACTAGCTATAAACAATAGAAATTAAACAATGAACAACACACATGCATATTTTATCAATGACACACATGCATGAAAGGTTCAAGTTGCTAACCGCGATCGAGGAGGAAAAAATAAATGAGGAACCTCAAGTGTGGCTCCAACACTTCATATCATGTTTGTTTCACGCTCTTGGGGCATTTCATCAAACACCTTGTGTGCATAAGAGGAACCAAAAGCAAACCTACACCCCCTTGTGAAGCTTGTGAAGAGAAGTGGCACCAAATGGCTAAGTGAGCGTGCTGAACTGGTATATATAGGGGAGGAGCTTTAGTCGCGGTTGGCCTGGCCAACCGCGACTAAATCCCCTCACGTGCACCAGCTGGCCACCGAGCGCCCTGGGCCCAGGCCTTTGGTCGCGGTTCGTCTGCCGAACCGCGACTAAAGACTTCATTAGTCGCGGTTCCTACAGTTCCGCGACTAATGGGGCTGGACGGAAGCCTCTTTTTCTACCAGTGGATCAACTAGATCATCGATGACGCGCATTGCTGCGTCCATCTGTTTTAATATAGAATGATAGAAATTTATGTAATTATATGAATATTAAAGTTGACATGCAATTGGTTAGTGATTGAAGAGGGTTTTTTTGGAAGGAAATAGAAATATTGAGAACCTTTTAATACGGCGAAAAGAAAATAAACAACTGCAACTTTCCTAAGTGTTAACCCTTGTCTCTGCTTATGTTCCAGACAAAAATCAGTACCTATCACGTTGTCTTATTATCCTTCTTGCACAGAAGTCTAAACGTATTTTAACACACATCTCTCTGATGATCCTTGGTGGTCTTTCCTTCTTCACATCATCTATCATAAGGGATGCATTATGCATAGTGTAACAAATATACTTAAGATATTAAAACGTTAGAGGCAAGGTTGTGTTGCAACCAGAGGAGAGATATGCATTCCACTATTATCACTTTCATAGTGGTGTCCTTGTTCTCAGGCTCTTTGTCATACTGATAGGTTACTCTATTACAATTTGACTAAGGATAGGTGAAACAGGTTAGTTGTCATGAACAGTTCAATCATACAATAAATCGGACACAAAACAACAATATTTTTGGGGACACCGAAACCGTTTACATAATTGTACAGAGGGTAAGCATGGACGAAAATGAATTCATGTATGTATACCGATATAGCAATCGTTCACTCAAAATATTAAATTTACACAAAATGGTACAATTTCAGGACATATTTTGGAATGCCAGATAAACCAGTCTTCCCATTAATTTATCAATAGGAGTAGCCTTCAACAAAATCTTAAATTCATGCAAAAGGAGAAAGCTCATAGATAACCTTGAGTGACAGCAAAAGCTTAAACTCTAAAAGGCCGTCAAGTTAATCAGCACATAACACGAGCTACCTAGGACCTCTCAAACCCCAAAATTTAAACCCAACCAAACACGTGAGCTTCCAAAGGCCGTTCACTCTTCACCATCCTGCTATAGGGACCAGAAACAGTGCAGTGTTTCTTAATTAACCAACATGTTAGGTTGTTGCCATAAGAAACATGTGATGAGTTTTCTCGCATGTAGCATGAAAACAATATCTTCAGTACACACAACATGTTTGTACCAATTCAAATCAATTAAATTTCTGGAGGGGGAGGGGGTGGGATTTGATGTGGTCATTTAGTATGTAAAATTAAATACATAAAATAAACAGTAAAGCCCCTTTGGCATGTACTACTATCTAAGCACATCTATGTCAAAAATTATTGAAATTGATCAAAACACACTAAGCTATGAGTGAATCCAAGACTTTAAATTCTTATTATGTGCTTCTAATGTAAAAGTTTGAGAAACCTGCTTCGGCAATAGAAGGCACAAGTACGACAGTAGCACGCACAAGTACATTTTAGTTGTAAATTATAATGAAGAATGACAAGCACAAAGAGCTGTCTCCTGTCTTAGGGCCACCAAAAAATCTTGAATACCTAGCTCAGTTTCACAGTAAGGTAAGAACAGAGGTTTATAATCCCCATAAGAAGTGAGAATCAGCATCCTGTATACTACCTGAGATAGGTCTTCCAAGATTTCATTTTCATCTTTTCATGACAAAACCACATTCACTTAATTGAATTTAATAACAGGGTAATGTCCATCACGAAAATGCATGTAAAAGTCGGGTTACATCTTTCAGCTCACAATATAAGTTTTAAAATCAGAGAAGGGCATGGTTTGATTGAGAAGAAGAGGTTCAGATGTTACCTTTATTAGGGTACTAAGTTTAAATACCCTCCAAGGCTAGCTGCTGGAATGACCAGGGTTGAGGTTGCATTATTGTTGATCTGCAGCTAAATTTGCATAAAATGTGAAAGGCAAAAAAATGGCAAAAAGAGATAAAAGGAGAATGATATCTTTTGATGGAACTAACATTCGATGAGTGACTACAATTTTTGCACAATTTACTTTTCTGTCCTAAGTAACATGCATGTCCCATATGGAAATAAACAGTTGCATGGTATGAATGACACAGACACATAATCTAAGCAATATATAAATGTTAAAACATGAAAATATGATGTATGATAGTCACTGTTATATTATCACCTTTCTAGGAGCCATTGGAGATTGTCCAGTGAAGAAAATGACCAAAGCAAAATACGAGAATCAATCTCCAATGATGAACACCACCTGCAGGAACACATATTGGATTGAGTTGCATTTTGCATACACCAAAAATCAGGAATGAATCGACGACAAATAGGATGAACACCACCTGCAGATAGAGGGAAATCTAGCCAAGCACCATGGCTGCGTGAGGTACTACTGCGGGAGGAAGGGTGATAGAAGAGCTGGAGGAGGAGAAGTATATATATGCAGGCACACGTGGTGGATGTGATGCAGGCTAGAAGGAAGAAACGCATACATCCATTCAGCGTTCAGATCCGCGATGAATGACTCCGGAAACTGATGATTGATTGCGTCATCAAGTCCCGGCAGATCAGTTTCACTCGCCTTGGTCACCGAACAGACTGTTGATGCTTCGCCTCTCACGCAAGTCGGACGAGGCGTCTGCAATTATCGCCCTCGCCCCCCACCGTTCTTCAGCCGCATCGTGCGCCTCTCCTCATTCCCTCGCGCGCTGGACTGCACCGCCTTGACCCGGATCCCGCCTCCTTCGGTCGATCCCAGGCTCCCAGCGCACGCATGGACCTGCCTCGGTCCATTCCGCACGGTCCAATCGAGCGACACCGGCCGCCTCGCGTCGTGAGTGGAGGGAACCGACCGCTCCTCTCTGCTCCTCGCATCGGGGAAGATCGGGACTGGATGGATGATGGATTGGACGCGTTCGCTCCTCTGGATCCCCTTTAAAAAGCCCAGCAGTGGACCTACTTTGGCGAAGCGAAGTAACGGGCTGGCCGAAGGCCCAGTAAACCACAAGCCTTCGTTTTGGCCTCCAGAGCAGCGGCCCATAGGACAGACAGGCTAATATTAGACACAAAATCTGACAGCCAGGAACTCCCAGATCGTGAAAACGGACGGCAAAAAATGCAAATCACTATAAGGGCAGGGATTAGGTACGGTTATACTGTCCTTAATGTATTGGTGTGTTTTCAATTCTGTGGTGATTATTAATTGAACTGTGGATGGTGGATTCCTGCACAAGTTTGGGATGCCTAAACATGCCTTAGATTTCATCTCCCAAATTAGCAGGACATCACATCAACAACTCCCGTCACCCATCAAATGTTTGCCACACAATTTTTTACGAAGATCGGAGACTCTTGCACAAGTTTGTTCTATCTAAATAGGCCTTCAATTTCATCTCCGAAATGAGGAAGATATCACATTAAAAACTTATACTCCCACCACCCCTCAATATTTGGCGCATTTTTTTTACAAAGATCACGGGAAGCAGAAAGAGAAATTTTGGACTAAGATGTCCATGCTCGGTGTAATTGCGCTAGTGCAATCTTGCCAAAATTGTGGGAAAGTGGGTCGTTTATGGCCAGGGGAGGGAACACTGTGAGATGTGAGGATAGAGAACGCATCAGATGTAACGGTTAGACCATTAACCACCTCTTCCCATAGATTGATAGATAGCATGGAATTTACTCTCTACCCCTATTGTGAGGGGCAAGATAAGATGTTGAATTCCTTTGTGAGCCTTGGGCTACCTAACTCGGGACTAAATCATTTGAAATTTATGCCGCCTATTTTAGGTCGGAGATGTGCTATAAATCTTTTGGGTCAAGTTCTATCCAATGTTAAAAAAAGTTCTATAGAATGTTTTTATGAAATACGTCATTTCAAATGGACAATAAATGACTTGAGATTAATCATATGTATTAGGAATACGAATAACAAATGAATCTCACAAATTTGGGTGTGCAAAATATATTTTTGCCACAAAAGACATGAAAACTATAGAAATAGTCGCTCAAATAGAACAAAGAAAAACTGTCTCAATCCCACGCGCATGAGTTTTAAAAAGAGGTTGGAGCCAATATTCAAATTCAAGTGGAATTGGGATATAGGAGGCTAATCCAAATAAATTTTGGTGGCACCATTCCTTTGATCCAAATGGCATTCATAGGAAAGGAAACCGTAAGGATTAGAATCATAGAAAGAACCTCCAAACGATACAAAGCGAAGTTTAAGCTTATTTCAGCTTCGTATGTGTGCATGCCAATGTTGTGTCCCATAACTAAGGTAGATGCATTGTTAGGGTTATCGGTACGATCTACCTCTCTCGACCATCCGTTGAAAAAGCAGGCGGCTTGGAGAGTAGAGGATGGGGATCATTAATGGACTAAGGAATCAATTAAACCATCTATTTTCAAGTAGTATGATATTTTTTTTATGATTGATGTGAACCAAATTGGTTAAGGTATGCTAACAAATAAATGGCTCACGGGTAATCTTTTTGGGACTATTGTCTGCAATTAACTAAATATGTGCATGGACGAAGCCCATCCATGGGCCGCACACCCAGAAAGCAAATGAACAGTGTTGCATCACCGTATCATGGGATGCACCACGAACAGTGCTACATCACCAAACCATGGGATGCACCACGAGGACGGTGATAGGAACCACATAGAGTTCAGATATGTGCCTTTTATTCAACTACCTTATTAATTTGGATCTCCCTAACATGCCAGCCCCATGAGGAAAAGAAACAAACAACGAACAGTGCAGAGCCCACCACCAAGGCCATGTGGTGCCAGGGTTTTCGAAACCGCTTGGTCCCCACACCCATTTGTTGGCCAGCTAGAACGCAACGCAGTAATATTGTCACTTGCCACGGCAATTAGCTACCAAATACATCTTCAAGAGAAAGCAGAGCAATAAATTGTATGTATGCAGTACTAGCATTAAGATTGCAACAGGGGATGGTCGTTAACGAAGGTACTCACTCGATCATTGACAACAATGCAATTACTAGAACACCATATTATGTCCTTCCAATTGCTGATGATACCAAAGTTACGAACCACCATTGGTGCTACTACAGAACAGGATATCACTTACTGCTACTATGAAACAGAATATCACTTACTACAACTTAAAATAAAAAAACACTGACAAGTCATCACTTGTTGCTTACAACTAGTCTGTTGATGTGATTCATACATACCAACACTCACTTTATGTGATCAATTAATCCATGGATTATGTAGCTCACAATGGAAGCAACGACGAATTGAATGTGAATTGTGATTGGCGAATTCACTTTGCTTGCTTGCTGTTGGGCGACGAAGCTTGGTGAGTTGAGAGAGTCTGATCGTCCAGCACCCGGTAGGACTCCGCGTTGATCTCCGATAACCGTGTGCCGGGAAGTAGCATCTGTGGACAAGAACATTTACCGAATTACGAATGGGCCCCTGTTGAGGAGCGACCAGAGCTCGAATATAAGGGGAGTGAGGGAGGGATCTGAGGAGGAACGGATCTTACGTTGAGCCGATTCTGCACTGCGGGTGGGCGGTGGCGAGGGCGGCTGCGCGGTAGCGCGCCGGTGAGGGCGTAGATATCTTCCTCGATCTCTTCCGCGGAGAGCGTCACGGAGAATCGTGGCCTGTCGAGCGCATCGGCGCGGACCAAACGTCGCTTGCGCTCGGACGCCTGTGGTGGCGCGTTTATGGCTACCACTTCCGCTTGGGACGGCATAGCAGGGCGGCGGCGGCGGGTATGCACCTTCAACGGCCGCGAAGAAACCGCCTCAGCGACATTAGGGGACTCGTGGTCCGCAGGCTTGCCGACGCCCGATGCTGCAGTCACTTCATCGAGGCCGAGTTGTAGCCTCTGGTTGACCTCGTCCAGATCTTGCGAGGAGGAGCCCATGGTCGGGGCGACTGCTTCGCCGACACGGTTGACGGGAGTGTACCGCAGAAATCCTTGGCTCCCACACGTCTCGAGTGTCGACGGGAGCGACGATGGCGTGCCGCGGTGGACACCTAATGAAGCCGTCACAGCCTCTGCAGGAGTGCCCCTCCCATCCCCGACGCCACCTTCGATCGCGGGATCTGACGAGGGAGGCTCGGCCGATGGCTCCGTCGAATTCACCATCGCCGCGGGTAAAGTCGCACCGTCAACCGGCGCTTCTGAAGCCGCTCCAGATCTGGCAGCGGCAGCGACAAAAGGGGTATGGCGTGGATGTGGTGAGGAGGATTGAAGGGCAAGATATGACAAGGAGGAGGGTGGTTTTGTCTGCAGCGATGGAACAATGGGCGAAAGGCGAAATAGATGGAAACATCTCTGGTCAATAAGTAAACCGGGGGCGGGGGTGGGGGAGGGCGGGATATGTGCATGCGTGAGTTCAGCGGGGGTTACTATGGGGTTTCACTTCTGCTTTACGGTTTTTTTTGCTTTTTTCATGGAACAATGTCTGGACTGTTGTCTGTAGACACTCCATTTCTCCACAAATTTCTACTTTCGTTCCATTGTATGGATCACCATTTTTTAAAGTAATATCTAGGTATACCTTTCTACTTAGGGAAAACTGCATATAATGCAATGCTCATCTACACATTTACTTTCATCTTGAACGGTCCCTCGTTAAACCTATAAAATCCTTAAAAGCTTCCTTCGAAAATGAACCTAAGGATATGTTTCAATTTTAGTGACGTATAACACGAGTTTTCAGTCAAATTGATGATCTAAAAACAATGTGTGTCATACAAACTTGGAGAGAGAAATTACCCATGTTCATTGTGTCGATTTGACTATTGAAAGTTTTTAAATTATTCGTATCCTAAGGTAAATATTTTTTTTCACAAAATGAGTTTTTCATATATTTTTGTGTTTCTTTACTAACTTTTTGGCACTTCTTTTTACAAACATAGTATTTCCTTCCTTTACCCATTAGAGGGCGCATAAGAATCACAAGTTTCCAAAAAAAATGTGCATGGTTAACTATCATTAACAGACAATCTAGATTTAGAAGGTTTTTTAAGATACATTACAATTACCGTTGATTAGACCATCTATGGAGCCCTCACCATCTTCATGTGATCTTCTCTTTGAGCAACAATGTGTCTCCACCTCGCTTCTATTTGCACAACCGTTTTGGGTTTGAGGTTTAGAGCGGGAGGGCTAAAATAGGGCGTTGGCAATTGTATCTGAGGCATGGACCATATTATATAAGATATAGTGATTTAAAGTTCATGCCATATGTAGGGGACGATACCATTTAGTAAATGTGCTTAGTTACTTCTCATTAGATTTCGGCCTCATTTAGCAATAAGGGTTTTCAAAACAATTGGGGGGCGGGGGGGGGGGGGGGATTGGAGGAGATTTCGCGGTTCCCTTCCCTCCACCCAATTCCCTCAATTGAACGGCCATCCCCAAACCTATCACATCCCAAATCCCCTTTCTATGAAAAAAATGGTTGGTAGACAAGGTTTGTTGTAAGCTCAAAGTCATATTATCATCTATCATCGGAAAATAAAAATTCATTTTTTGCTCAAAGATTGTTCAAATAATAGTGCTACACTTCAAAATCAACTTTTACAGCAAAGATGTTGCAAATATAAGTCAATAATTGTTACAATGCAATTAGTTGCAATAAATGTACGACAACATTATGCGGAATAAAAATATAAAAAAACGCATTACATAGTTAGCTGAAAGTATGATGGTGCAAAATATGAAGAAATTTGTTATTGTATAAAAATAGACCCATGCCATAGTCCAAATGAAAGTACAAGATGTTGATCCACAAATGAATGTGGTTCATCACAAAGAAAAATTACCTATCCGACATCAGATCTGAGTTATTGTTCACTGACTATATCTTAGACCATGAACATGTCATTCCCTTTCGTCGTGCACTCATTTACTAGCTAGTCAGGAACCTTCTTTTGAAATCTACTAAAGGCACAAAAATATGCAGCGCGCGAGCGGGCGCACCAAATATGCAGCGCGCGATGCCGTTTTGTCCAGGGCGTTGAATCTTGTTTACCGCGTGCAGGATTTTAGCGCAGCTGCTGGAGCGCTAGTTTTGACCGTGCGTGCTATATAGCTGTGTTTTTTTCAGCAGACGGCTTATCTAGCGCGTCTGTTGAAAATGCTGAAAATGCTCTAACGTAGTTGAAGGCACAACGTTGCACCGGGAGCTAGCACTGCTAGTTAACAGCAGTGTGCAAAGCAAAGAGTCGACCAATTTTTGCTGTTTTGGTATACTCTCTATGTAGGGAGGTGGCACCGGGAGACAATGGGGTTTCAAAGGTTAAACTGAGAAGAGGGGTCTAGAACTGTATTTACAAAATTCTAAGCTAATATTTGGGTATACAAACACATTTCACTTTTAATACTCCCTCTGTTTCAGGATCCCGTTTTGGCTCTGGGGAGCATATGCACGACGCCGAATGTGGCAAAGGGAGCCACCGGAAGCGCGAGCATTAGACCTGGCGGAGGAGGGGTGAGGCAACGGGTGGCAGTAGAGGTTGGAGAGGCGACGACATGACGAAGAGAAACCAACTCACGGATGCGACAGCAGTCGACACGCCGACGAGCTAGGACCCGGAGTACTCCTTGGCTGGTTTGAAGGTCCTGATTGAAGCATGTCCGCATGGCAGGTCGATCGCAAGTCTGTCCGGATGCGTGATCCAATATAGACTAGGCGACCGATTGATATTTCAATCGCGTGCTGTCTTGGATCGGCAACGGATTGGTTTGGTTGGCGGCGGCGCACACACACAGAAAGCGCGTCGCTTGGCTATATTAATCTGGAGGGGGGAGCGTCTTTGCAGTCGAACGCAAGGCCAGGAAGGTCCCATCCGTGTCGCATGCACATGGAGATGGAGGCCCCGTCGTCGGGGTCGAGCAGCCGTGTTGGCCCTGCCCCACCGCTTCCGCCAGTTCGCTCCTACATGCTGGACGAGCACGACGAGGAAGAGGAAGAATGGCTATCCCGTCTGACGTCTCCGGGCGGCGAGCCTCCCGGGCCATGCCTGGGCGTCGGGTGGCTCCCGCCGCCGATGTCGCCTCGCGCATGGAAGGCGGCGGCGGCCCAGCAGCCGGAACCACCGCAAGACCAAGAAGAAGATCCGGAGTCGGAGCCGTATCCATACGACGAGCGAACGATGTACGCTCCACGGCTCGACCCGGCGGCGCGGCAGCGCCTCCAGACGAGCCTAGCTACGTCGGCCGCCGAGGACGCGCTGCACCACTACAACGCCGACGCCGGCAACAAGGTCAAGCTCGAGCTGACCAGGGCCACGTGATACGCCGGTCTTTTGAACAGCCAGGGCTCGTACCATCATGTCAACTTCTTCGCCAGGGCCATCAACTCCAGGGAAGAGCGCTTCTTCTTCGCCGAGTTGCATGATCAGAACAGACGTGGCCCTGGTGAAGCCAGGATACGGACTCCGACTTGTCTGTGCTCGCTGGACGGAGAAGGAGACGGTCAGGTCGGTGGCCTCGCCGGCAACCGGTTTGCAGAAGCTCGGCCGTGGCTCGTGCCAGTGGATTACTGCCTCGCGTGCGACGATGAGATGAAGCACCCCAAGGACGGCGCGTCCTACCAGGCCGGTCACCTCTACGCACTGCCCCAGGCCAATGGAAACCGCGCTTAGATTGATTATTTAGAGATACTCTTTGTAATGGCGATGATCAAGCTCACTGATATAAGATTTGGCGTAGCGCAATGTCGTGCTGCTTTTCTTGTTTCTTCTCTCTCTATATCTGTCTATCTATACTAGAAAAAAAGACGTCCTGTCCTACCTGGACAAGGAACTGCACCAATCAGGTTTTGTATAGCTAGCTCTTATAGTGGAGTAGCAGTACATAAAAAAAGTGTGTCTAGGCCACATCTAGATGTGCTCTAGTTATTGTATATCTAAATGAGTGAATCAAGTATAAAGAGAGAAAAAAAGAAAACGAAATATCCACACGAATCTCAACGTAAGATTAATGACATAGAATTTAGATGTGCAATACTTATGGCACATCTAAATATGCTTTAGCAAAACTGGAAAAAAAAGATTTTGCACCTAACCTCTACCCCATGATCTAAGGGCATTTCTTACTGCTACCCAAAACGTACATAGTATCTGCCCGCGCATATATTCCGACGTGTTTGCGAACAATGATACGGAAGTCGGCCATCCAGCGGTTGCCCCAAACCTCCCCTCGCGATGCAAACAAATTCGAACATAATTCATACAAACACGACACAATTCATGCAACCAGACATAAGTTTGATATATATAATTTACATAAACCGGACGGTATTCGGCAATTTCGTCCGATTACAGTCATTAATGTAATCTTTCGAATCCTCACCAAGGGGTACGCCAGTAGGGCGGCCCTCATTGCTCCCAGGATTACCCATCCAAATCAGTCCGCCTTCACTAAAGGTCGCATTATTCTGGATGGAATTCTTGTCTGACACAAAGTCATCCACGAGGTCAAGTAAAGAGACTGCGAGCGGTCATCTATAAGATTGACGTTCACAAAGCTTACGATACGGTACATTGGTCCTTCCTTCGGGAGGTGCTCTCTTAGAGAGGCTTTGATCCGGTTTGGATTGCGAAGGTTATGCAACTTGTCTCTTCTGGCCGCTCGATGGTTAACATCAATGACGAGGTCAGCCCTTATTTCCATACCTCGCGAGGGGTTCACCGGGTCCCTTTTCCTATTTAACTTGGTGGTAGACGCCCTTGCTACCATCGTTGACGCGGCCAAGGCGGCTGGCCATATTCATGGAATTTGCCCACACCTCCTTGGGAAGGGGGGCTCACCCATCTTCGGTACGCGGATGAAACCATCCTTATGGTGGAAGGCTCGGATGAGGACATCCAACACGTAAAATTCCTCCGCTTGTGCTTTCAAGAGATGTCTGGCCTGACGATCAATTTTGCGAAGAGTGAAGTGATGGTTCTGGGGTACTCGAATGCGGACAAGCAGAAGATTGTTGATCTTAACTGCCGGTTAGGCTCGCCCGACATATCTCGGCATGCCGATTAGTGATTCCCGGATCTTGGAAAAGGACCTTCGCCAGACTGTGACCAAGGTCCAACATCATGTGGAACCTTGGCAAGGTCGATAGCTTTCCAAGGCAGCGAGGGTAGTGCTCATGAACTCTTCCATGACAAGCCTCTTGATGTATTTGATGGATTCTATAGTTTAAATGAATCCCTTCACCACGACATTGCGAAATATCAAACCCGTTTCTTTTGGGCGGGAAAGGGGGACAAACAAAAATATCACATGGTGAAATGGATGAAGATCTGCAAGCCCAATGACCAAGGGGGTCTGGGAGTCATCTCCTCCAAGCGCGCGAACATCGCCCTCCTCTCCAAATGGCTCTGGATGATTGCGGCGGACGACGGTGGTCTGTGGCTTGCCATCATCCACGCAAAATACTTATGCGGCCAGCAACTCGCCTTCGCCCCGCGCTTGAGAGGATCCTAATTTTGGCAATCTAGAATCCAGCTTCTTCCTGTCCTCCGTGTCGGCTCCTCGATCACGGTAGGGTCGAGTGTTAACACCCTATTCTGGCTTGACCGTTGGCCAATGGCCATTTGCTCCACGCTTCCAGTTGCTCTTCAGCATATGCTCTGTTCCTTATATCTCGGTGGAGGCCACCCTCGCCAATCTTGGCAACCTCGCCTTTAGACACACCTTTGGCCCCCGGAGCGGGACCAATGGGAGGAGCTCCCGCAATGTGTGGCGCTTCATACGCCCTCCCTAGAGCAGGATTCTATTTCCTGGCACCCGAATCCCAATGTCATGTTTTCTGTTAGATCCTTGTATAAGGCCATCGCAGCCACCCTGGGCCGGAGGAATTAAATCTCCTTTGGGATATCAAGTTGCCTATGAAGATTATGAAGGAAATATGCCCTAGAGGCAATAATAAATTTGTTATTTATATTTCCTTATATCATGATAAATGTTTATTATTCATGTTAGAATTGTATTAACCTGAAACTTAGTACATGTGTGAATACATAGACAAACAGAGTGTCACTAGTATGCCTCTACTTGACTAGCTCGTTGAATCAATGATGGTTAAGTTTCCTAGCCATGGACATGAGTTGTCATTTGATTAACGGGATCACATCATTAGAGAATGATGTGATTGACTTGACCCATTCCGTTAGCTTAGCACTTGATCATTTAGTATGTTGCTATTGCTTTCTTTGTGACTTATACATGTTCCTATGACCGGAGGAACACTTTGTGTGCTACCAAACGTCACAACGTAACTGGGTTATTATAAAGGTGCTCTACAGGTGTCTCCGATGGTACTTGTTGAGTTGGCATATATCGAGATTAGGATTTGTCACTCTGATTGTCGGAGAGGTATCTCTGGGCCCTCTCGGTAATGCACATCATTATAAGCCTTGCAAGCAATGCGACTAATGAGTTAGTTGCGGGATGATGCATTACGGAACGAGTAAAAAGACTTGCCGATAACGAGATTGAACTAGGTATTGAGATACCGACGATCGAATCTCCGGCAAGTAACATACCGATGACAAAGGGAACAACGTATGTTGTTATGCGGTTTGACCGATAAAGGTCTTTGTAGAATATGTAGGAACCAATATGAGCATCCAGGTTCCGCTATTGGTTATTGACCGAAGATGAGTCTCGGTCATGTCTACATAGTTCTCGAACCCGTAGGGTCCGCACGCTTAACGTTCGGTGACGATCGGTATTATGATTTTATGTGTTTTGAAGTACCAAAGGTAGTTTGGAGTCCCGAATATGATCACGGACATGACAAGGAGTCTCAAAATGGTCGAGACATAAAGATCGATATATTGGATGACTATGTTTGGACGTCGGAATGGTTCCGGGTGAGTTCGGGCATATAGCGGATCACCGAGAGGTTACCGGAACCCCCGGGAGGTATATGGGCCTTACTAGGCCATAGTGGGAGAGAAGAGAGGGAGGCCTAGGAGGGGGCGCCCCCCCAAGCCCAATCCGAATCGGGTGGGGGGCCAGCCCCCCTTTCCTTCCCCCTCTCTCCCCCTTCCCTCCACTCCTAGTCTAACTAGGGAAGGGGGGAATCCTACTCCCGGTGGGAGTAGGACTCCCCATGGGGCGCGCCATAGGAGGGCCGGCCCTCCCCCTCCTCCACTCCTTTATATACGGGGGAGGGGGCACCCCATAGACACACAAGTTGATCATTGATCTCTTAGCCGTGTGCGGTGCCCCCCTCCACCATAATCCACCTCGGTCATATCGTTGCAGTGCTTAGGCGAGGCCCTGCGTCGGTAGCTTCATCATCACCGTCATCACGCCGTCGTGCTGACGAAGCTCTCCCTCGACACTCTGCTGGATCGTGAGTTCGTGGGACGTCACCGAGCCGAACGTGTGCAGATCGCGGAGGTGTCGTACTTTCGGTACTAGGATCAGTCGATCGTGAAGACGTACGACTACATCAACCACGTTGTCATAACGCTTCCGCTTACAGTCTAAGAGGGTACGTGGACAACACTCTCCCCTCTCGTTGCTATGCATCACCATGATCTTGCGTGTGCGTAGGAATTTTTTGAAATTACTACGTTCCCCAACAGTGGCATCCGAGCCAAGTTTATGCGTAGATGTTATATGCACGAGTGGAACACAAGTGAGTTGTGGGCGATAATAGTCATATTGCTTACTAGCATGTCATACTTTGATTCGGCGGTATTGTTGGATGAAGCGGCCCGGACCGACATTACGCGTACGCTTACGCGAGACTGGTTCAACCGACATGCTTCACACACAGGTGGCTGGCGGGTGTTAGTTTCTCCAACTTTAGTTGAATCGAGTGTGGCTACGCCCGGTCCTTGTTGAAGGTTAAAACAACACATACTTAACGAAAAATCATTGTGGTTTTGATGCGTAGGTAAGAACGGTTCTTGCTCAGCCCATAGCAGCCACGTAAAACTTGCAACAACAAATTAGAGGACGTCTAACTTGTTTTTGCAGGGCATGTTGTGATGTGATATGGTCAAGACATGATGCTAAATTTTATTGTATGAGATGATCATGTTTTGTAACAGAGTTATCGACAACTGGCAGGAGCCATATGGTTGTCGCTTTATTGTATGAAATGCAATCGCCATGTAATTGATTTACTTTATCACTAAGCGGTAGCGATAGTCATAGAGGCAATAGTTGGCGAGACGACAACGATGCTACGATGGAGATCAAGGTGTCGCGCCGGTGACGATGGTGATCATGACGGTGCTTTGGATATGGAGATCAAAGGCACAAGATGATGATGGCCATATCATATCACTTATATTGATTGCATGTGATGTTTATCCTTTATGCATCTTATTTTGCTTAGTTCGACGGTAGCATTATAAGACGATCTCTCACTAAATTTCAAGGTACAAGTGTTCTCCCTAAGTATGCACCATTGCGAAAGTTCGTCATGCCGAGACACCACATGATGATTGGGTGTGATAAGCTCTATGTTCACATACAACGGGTGCAAGCCAGTTTTGCACACGCAGAATACTCGGGTTAAACTTGACGAGCCTAGCATATGCAGATATGGCCTCGGAACACTAAGACCGAAAGGTCGAGCGTGAATCATATAGTAGATATGATAAACATAGTGATGTTCACCATTGAAAACTACTCCATCTCACGTGATGATCGGACATGGTTTAGTTGATATGGATCACGTGATCACTTAGATGATTAGAGGGATGTCTATCTAAGTGGGAGTTCTTAAGTAATATGATTAATTGAACTTTAATTTATCATGAACTTAGTACAAGATAGTATTTTGCATGTCTATCTTGTTGTAGATAGATGGCCCGTGCTGTTGTTTTGTTGAATTTTAATGCGTTCCTAGAGAAAGCTAAGTTGAAAGATGATGGTAGCAACTACACGGACTGGGTCCGTAACTTGAGTATTATCCTCATTGCTGCACAGAAGAATTATGTCCTAGAAGCACCGCTAGATGTCAAACCCACTGCAGGAGCAACGCCAGATGTTATGAACATCTGGCAGAGCAAAGCTGATGACTACTCGATAGTTCAGTGTGCCATGCTTTACGGCTTAGAACCGGGACTTCAACGACGTTTTGAACGTCATGGAGCATATGAGATGTTCCAGGAGTTGAAGTTAATATTTCAAGCAAATGCCCGGATTGAGAGATATGAAGTCTCCAATAAGTTCTACAACTGCAAGATGGAGGAGAATAGTTCTGTCAGTGAGCATATACTCAAAATGTCCGGGTATAAAAATCACTTGATTCAACTGGTAGTTAATATTCCTGATGATAGTGTCATTGATAGAATTCTTCAATCACTACCACCAAGCTACAAGAGCTTCGTGATGAACTATAATATGCAAGGGATGGATAAGACAATTCCCGAGCTCTTCGCAATGCTAAAGGCTACGGAGGTAGAAATCAAGAAGGAGCATCAAGTGTTGATGGTCAACAAGACCACCAGTTTCAAGAAAAAGGGTAAAGGGAAGAAGGGGAACTTCAAGAAGAACGGCAAGCAAGTTGCTGCTCAAGTGAAGAAGCCCAAGTCTGGACCTAAGCCCGAGATAGAGTGCTTCTACTGCAAAGAGACTGGTCACTGGAAGCGGAACTGCCCCAAGTATTTGGCGGATAAGAAGGATGGCAAGGTGAACAAAGGTATATGTGATATACATGTTATTATTGTGTACCTTACTAATGCTCACAGTAGCACCTGGGTATTTGATACTGGTTTTGTTGCTAATATTTGCAACTCAAAACAGGGACTACGGATTAAGCGAAGATTGGCTAAGGACGAGGTGACGATGCGCGTGGGAAATGGTTCCAAAGTCGATGTGACCGCGGTCGGCACGCTACCTCTACATCTATCTTCGGGATTAGTTTTAGACCTGAATAATTGTTATTTGGTGCCAGCGTTAAGCATGAACATTATATCTGGATCTTGTTTGATGCGAGACGGTTATTCATTTAAATCAGAGAATAATGGTTGTTCTATTTATATGAGTAATATCTTTTATGGTCATGCACCCTTGAAGAGTGGTCTATTCTTGTTGAATCTCGATGGTAGTGACACACATATTCAATATATTGAAGCCAAAAGATGCAAAGTTGATAATGATAGTGCAACATATTTATGGCACTGCCGTTTAGGTCATATTGGTGTAAAGCGCATGAAGAAACTCCATTCTATTGGACTTTTGGAATCACTTGGTACTTGCGAACCATGCCTCACGGGCAAGATGACTAAAACTCCGTTCTCCGAAACAATGGAGCGAGCAAAAGATTTGTTGGAAATCATACATACTGATGTATGTGGTCCGATGAATGTTGAGGCTCGTGGCGGGTATCGTTATTTTCTCACCTTCACAGATGATTTGAGCAGATATGGGTATATCTACTTGATGAAGCATAAGTCCGAAACATTTGAAAAGTTCAAAGAATTTGTGAAGTGGAAAATCATCATAACAAGAAAGTAAAGTTTCTATGATCTGATCATGGAGGAGAATATTTGAGTTACGAGTTTGGTATTCATTTGAAACAATGCGGAATAGTTTCGCAACTCACGCCACAAGGAACACCACAGCATAATGGTGTGTCCGAACGTCGTAATCGTACTTTACTAGATATGGTGCGATCTATGATGTCTCTTACTGATTTACCGCTATCATTTTGGGGTTATGCTTTAGAGACGGCTGTATTCACATTAAATAGGGCACCATCTGTCGTGGTTCTAAGTCTGACAGTAATGTAGGGGGGTAGGTATGGAGAGGCAAGATCTTAGCTATGGAGTAGTTGTAAGCACACGAGGTTTACGAGTTCAGGCCCTTCTCAGAAGAAGTAACAGCCCTACGTCTCGGAGCCCGGAGGCGGTCGACTGGATTATGAGTGTGTAGATTACAGGGGTGTGAACCCTTTACACTGAGGAGGGGGGTGGCTTATATAGAGTTCGCCAGACCCCTCCGGCCCTCAGTTATGCAGGGTTTAAAGTACATTAAGGTTGGGCGTTACTGGTAACGCCTCTAATAAAGATATATGATGACCATAAAAGCTACTCAATGACCGACCGTTAGCGTGCGGAGTGACTTTAGGTCTCCTGGTCGTCGAGTGGTTGGATATTGCTCGAGTGATTGCTTCATGGTCGAGTGTCTTCGAGTCCGTCGAGTGGAACACCTCCAAGTCGATTGAAAGGTGATTTCTTCTAGGGATGTCGTTGGGGAGGGTAGTTTGGACAGGTCCATGACCCTACCCTAAGTACATAGCTTCATCATTAGCCCCCGAGTGGATCAAGGTTTGAATGGGGAAGGAGTTGAGCACTCGTCCAGCCCATTCTTCGTGTCATGAGTATATCTTGTCTTGGGTCAATGAACCTGGGGGTCGTTACCAACTTCTTTTTCAGTCGCCTTGATCCATTCTTGGTTTTTGTCGAATGAGTTTATTTACTTGAAGAGCTCCGAGTGATGGTGAGGAGGTGACCTTCCGTCTGTCACGTTGCTCTGCCGCTCGCGGATTTAGCGGGATTCGGATTTTGGGAAGCGCGAGGTACGGAGGAGGCCGCAGTAATCGGATGGGATAGAGCATAGCCGCCTCGATCTCCGCGCCACCTTTTTCGCCATGTATCGCGCGCGCGACTGTTGCGGGATTTGACAGGATCGTCCGGGCCTACCAGTCAGTCACTCGGAAGTAACCTCATATAAGGCACCGGACCGGTGTTTTTGAACAGTGCGTTCTCATTTCCTGCTCTTCTCCTCAGACTCCTCCGCCGCGTTCGCTTTTGCCCCAGTGCCGCCGCTCCGTATGTGTCTCGGCGGTGACGATGGGGAAGGAGAAGACGGTGGCCCTGGAGCGGGCGAAGAAGGTGACGGTGAAGGCGAAGGGGAAGGCGAACAGTCGAGGCGGATCTTCCTCGAGGACCGGTCTGTCGAAGGGCTGGATCCTGGGCGACTAGATCCGCTCGACGATCCGTCAAGAAGACCTCGACGACCTATCCAATGGAGGACTGATCCCCCATGGATCGGCGAGGCTTCCGGGGAAGGAATCCGAGCCGCAACCTCGGGAGGGTGAGTGTGTTCTCCTTGCCACTCACGTCGACCGGGGGTTTTCTCTGCCTCCTCACCCTTTCTTTCGGGGATTTCTGAATTTCTTTGGGGCACAACTCCACAACTTCACTCCCAATACCATCGTGTATCTCGCCGCTTTCGTGTCTTTGTGCGAGAATTTCTTGGGTTGTCGGCCTCACTGGGGTCTTTTCAAGCACATTTTCACCTGTCGCTCTCAGACGGTGAAAAAGGCCAATCCGAGTGACGAGAGAACACAAGTGATTCAGATGTGTGGGGGTCTTGGGGTTCAGATGAGAGGGAAAAGTTCCTTTCCGGCCATGATTCTTCCCGACTCGGTCCGTGGATGGCAGTCGACCTGGTTTTACTGCAAAGACCAGCCGACGCCAGGGCAGTCGACCGGACTCCCTCCTTTTTCCATGGACCAAGTGAACAAGCCCTCCTCTTTGAAGGTGATCCCGGAGAAGAAAGCGCAGGTTAAGGTGCTGGTCGAACGAGTAGTTCAGCTTATCCGCGACGGGGTCACTGGCATGGATCTCCTGGAGGTCTTCCTCCGGCGACGCATCCAGCCACTTCAAGCTCGAGACCATCCGATGTGGATGTATTCGGGAACTGAGGACACCACTCGGATCCACCCGGAGGAGGTCGAGGATGACACGCCGGAGGGGTGGTTGACGGGCATCACAGGAAACAGGGACAACCCCACGGGAGCCAGGAGAGTTCTTCCATTCGACCTGTCCCATGAACCAGACAAGGTTTGATTCTGAACTTCTGATTATGATCTGGATTCACTCGCGCGGCTGTTTATGCTGCGTCGACTGACTTTTATTCTTCCCGCTTTCTTCCAGGCCCTTACTGACATGTACTCAATGCCCAACGGAGAGCAAGAGCAGGACCCGGGAGGAGAGGCGAGCGGTGGCGACAGTGGCGACTTGCATTCTGACGGAGAAGGGGACGAGGAAAGTGATGACTCAAGTGACGAAGAACAAGTCGAGTCACCTCCGCGCAGGGAGAGGCGATCCAAGATTGACCAAGACCGGCCAAGCGCCCGTGAAAAGGCGATTGGTCAGACTGGCCAGTCTTCAAAGCGTCCTCGGACATCTTCACCGGCCCCGACTGAAAAAGCGTCAAAGCAGCCCAAAGTTGTAGAGCAGAAACCTCGGAAGGCGTTGCCGAAGATCAAGATTGATATTCCCGTCGCTTCTGCGTGAGTGTCTCCCTTTGTATTCACTCGACGCTCCGTGCCGTTTATTTTTCCTTGACTTAACCAGTTGAACTTTGGAACTAGCAGCGCTGCTACTTCCGGGACTTCAGTTTACAGGGATGAGGATGAGGCAATGGAGGATGCAGTCACTTCCAATCTGGGTATGATTCTTGACATTCTGTCTTCATTTGGTCGACTCAACTGTAATATATACCATTGGGTGATGTAATTTTGGTGATTGATCTTTGAACAGCTCCTAACATTATTGACCTCCCCGATGATGATGATGAAGAGCCCGAGAGACCTTTGACGAGGAAAAATAGGAGAGCTCCTGCAGACAAGGTGCCACAGTCGACGCCGATAGCGGAACCAGTCGTTCAGGACGCTGATGATGCCAATCGTCTTCTGTTACCTTCACCGTACCATTGTCGAGTGCCCTGCCTTCTTCGTCGATTGCTCAAGCTCCTGTCGATCCACCTTCAGTTTTTGGCACCCATCATGTCCCAGAGGACGAAGTGAGTGCTGCCAGGGAGGCCATACGCCAAGCAGGTATTATGATGGAGAAGATGAAGACGGTGCGGGACGCCAGTCAGGCCGCCTATGACGCCAGCTCGGCTCTCCAAAGCAATGTTCAGGTTAGCCGCACGTCGACTGATTTTCTTGGCTTGCTCTGTTAGGATATGGTACCTGAAGAACTCTCTTTCCAAGGATCTTTGCATCTGTACACCCATTGGGTGTTTCGAACTGTCACTGATCAAATCCATACTTTGAGCTGAATTTTTGTTGTTTGAAGTTTTAGACTAGTGGGGGCACGCTGAGTGCACCCACTGGGTGTAGTCCCCGAGACTACGGTGGACTGCTGGCAGTCGACTGTAGTCTTTATACTGTGTTGCTTCACTCGAATTTCTTCACTCGGTCTGGTCAGGCCATTCCGAATGGAATATTGGAACCAGTGGGGGCATGCTGAGTGCACCCACTGGTGTAGTCCCCGAGACCGTGGTCGACTGCTGGCAGTCGACTATGGTCTGAAGAGCTTGTTTGTTGTTGTCTTTCTCTTTTTTTACACTCGCGCCGAAAATGTCTCGCCGAAAGTTAACTGAACCAGTGGGGGCACGCTAAGTGCACCCACTGGGTATAGTCCCCGAGACTACGGTGGACCGCTGGCAGTCGACTGTAGTCTTAGTATTTATTGTCTTTGTAGTTTTCCTCTATAAAATAACTCTTCCTCCCCGATTGCAGAAATCTTGTGATCTTGGAGCTCGCTTTGCTGACTTGGGGAAACAACAGATCCAACTCAACCTTGACTTGGAATTGGCCAAGATAGAGCTGTAGAAGGCCAAGGACGATGCCAATGGTAAGACGGTTCTGTCGACTGGTTTGTCTTAAGTTTGGATTTCCTTCTGCTCTTTCTGAATTAATCATCATTTCTTTTCAGAAAAACTGAACCAAGCTCTGGCGAAGAAGGATCAAGATCTAGCTGCTGCTCAGAAGGAGGCTGAAGATAAAACTGCTCTGGCTGAACAGAAACTGCCTTCAGTCGGCTAATTGGAAGAAGAGAATGCCAAGATGAAATCTGCCCTGGAGGCAGCCAACAAGGAAGTCACGCGCTTGAAGAAGGACAAGGTCACCCTGAATGAGAAGATGGAAGGCATCGCTCCCAGGAGGGATGCTACGTCTCGAGCTAGCGTTGTTTTTCCCCGAAGAGGAGGGGGTGATGCAGCACGGTAGCGTAAGTATTTCCCTCAGTTTTTGAGAACCAAGGTATCAATCCAGTAGGAGGTCACGCACAAGTCCCTCGTACCTGCACAAAACGGTAGCAACTCGCAACCAACGCTTAGGGGTTGTCAATCCCTTCACGGTCACTTACGAGAGTGAGATCTGATAGAGATAATATTTTTGGTATTTTTGGTATAAAGATGCAAAGTGAAAAGTAAAAGCAAAACAAGTAAAATAAAGTAATGGAGATTGATATGATGAGAATAGACCCGGGGGCCATAGGTTTCACTAGTGGCTTCTCTCAAGAGCATATATATTCTATGGTGGGTGAACAAATTACTGTTGAGCAATTGATAGAATTGAGCATAGTTATGAGGTTATCTAGGTATGATCATGTATATAGGCATCACGTCCGTGACAAGTAGACCGACTCCTGCCTGCATCTACTACTATTACTCCACTCATCGACCGCTATCCAGCATGCATCTAGAGTATTAAGTTAAAAACAGAGTAACACCTTAAGCAAGATGACATGATGTAGAGGAATAAAGTCATGCAATATGATAAATACCCCATCTTGTTATCCTCGATGGCAACAATACAATACGTGCCTTGCAACTCTTTCTGTCACTGAGTAAGGACACCGCAAGATTGAACCCAAAGCTAAGCACTTCTCCCATTGCAAGAACTACCAATCTAGTTGGCCAAACCAAACGGATAATTCGAAGAGACTTGCAAAGATAACTCAATCATACATAAAAGAATTCAGAGAAGATTCAAATATTATTCATAGATAAGTTGGATCATAAACCAACAATTCATCGGTCTCAACAAACACACCGCAAAAAGAAGATTACATCGAATAGATCTCCACGAGAGAGGGGGAGAACATTGTATTGAGATCCAAAAAGAGAGAAGAAGCCATCTAGCTACTAGCTATGGACCCGAAGGTCTGAAGTAAAATACTCACACTTCATCGGAAGGGCTATGGTGTTGATGTAGAAGCCCTCTGTGATGGATGCCCTCTCCGGCGGAGCTTCGGAACACGCCCCAAGATGGGATCTCGTGGATACAGGAAGTTGCGGCGGTGGAATTAGGTTTTTGGCTCCGTCTCTGGTCTAATGGGGGTACGTAGGTATATATAGGAGGAAGGAGCATGTCGGTGGAGCTCCGAGGGGCCCGCGAGGCAGGGGGCGCGCCCAGGGGGGGCGCGCCCTCCACCCTCGTGACCTCCCTGGAAACTTCTTGGAGTAGGGTCCAAGTCTCCTGGATCACGTTTGGTGAGAAGATCACGTTCCTGAAGGTTTCATTCCGTTTGGACTCCGTTTGATATTTTGTTTCCTCGAAATACTGAAATAGGCAAAAAACAGCAATTCTGGGCTGGGCCTCCGGTTAATAGGTTAGTCCCAAAAATAATATAAAAGTGGAAATAAAGCCCAATATAGTCCAAAACAGTAGATAAAGTAGCATGGAGCAATCATAAATTATAGATACGTTGGAGACGTATCAGGCATCCCCAAGCTTAATTCCTGCTTGTCCTCGAGTAGGTAAATGATAAAAAGAGAATTTTTGATGCGGAGTGATACTTTGCCATAATTTCAATGTAAATCTTCTTAATCATGGTATGAATATTCAGATCCGGAAGGTTCAAGACAAAAGTTCATATTTACATAAAAATGATAATACTTCAAGCATACTAATCGAACAATTATGTCATCTGAAAATAAACATGGCCAAAGGAAGTTCATCCCTACAAAATCATATAGTTAGGCTATGCTTCATTTTCGTCACACAAAGATGTTCCCAACTTCTATACCCCCGATGACAAGCCAAGCAATTGTTTCATACTCAAATAGTCTCAAACTTTTTCAACCTTCACGCAATACATGAGCGCGAGCCATGGACATAGCACTATGGGTGGTATAGAATATGATGATGGGGATTGTGTGGAGAAGACAAAAAAGGAGAAAGTCTCACATCAACGAGTCTAATAAGTGAGCTATGGAGATGCCCATCAATTGATGTTAATGCAAGGAGTAGGGATTGCCATGCAACGGATGCACTAAAGCTAAGAATGCTCAACAAAAGAAAACTAGTGGGTGTGCATCCAACTTGCTTGCTCATGAAGACCTAGGGCATTTTGAGGATGCCCATCGTTGGAATATACAAGCCAAGTTCTATAATGAAAAATTCCCACTAGTATGAACAAGACAACTTATGAGACTCACTATATGAAAATCATGGTGCTAGTTTGAAGCACAATATATAAGACTCACTACATGAAGAACAAGGTGCTACTTTGAAGCACAAGTGTGGGAAAAGAGATAGTAGCATTGCCCTTTTTATTTTCTCTTTTTTTGGGCCTTTCTTTTTTTCTTTTTGGCCTTTCTCTTTTTTTTGATTGGGCAATGCTCTAATAATGATGATCATCACACTTCTGTTGATTACAACATAATGATTACAACTCGATATTAGAACAAGATATGACTCTATTATGAATGCCTCCGGCGGTGTACCGGGATGGTGCAATGAATCAAGAGTGACATGTATGAAAAATAATGCATGGTGGCTTTGACACAAATACGATGTCAACTACAAGATCATGCAATGGCAATATGACAAAAGTAAAGCATGTCATGATGATGATGATGATGGTGGAAGTTGCATGGCAATATATCTCGGAATGGCTATGGAAATGCCATGATAGGTAGGTATGGTGGCTGTTTTGAGGAAGATATAGGGAGGTTTATGTGTGAAAGAGTGTATCATATAACGGGGCTTGGATGCATCGCCGAAGTTTGCACCAACTCTCAATGTGAGAAAGGACAATGCACGGTACCGAAGAGGCTAGCAAATGGCGGAAAGGTAAAAGTGCGTATAATCCATGGACTCAACATTAGTCAAAAGAACTCATATACTTATTGCAAAAATTTAGAAGTCATCAAAAATCAAGTACTACGCGCATGCTCCTAGGGGGATAGATTGGTAGGAAAAGACCATTGCTCGTCCCAGACCGCCACTCATAAGGATGCACAAGCCACGTACACTTCATGCTTCAAATTTGTTACACAACTTTAACCATGCGTGCATGCTACGGGACTTGCTAACTTCAACACAAGTATTTCTCAAATTCACAACTACTCAACTAGCACGACTATGATATTATCACCTCCATATCTCAAAACAATTATCAAGCATCAAACTTATCTTAGTATTCAACCCACTAAAAAGAAAGTTTCACATATCTTGAATACCAAGTATATTAACATTAAGCAAATTACCATGCTATTAACGACTCTCAAAATAATCTAAGTGAAGCATGAGAGATCAAGTTTCTTTAAAACAATCCACCACCGTGCTCTAAAAGATCTAAGTGAAGCACTAGAGCAAAAATTATCACGCTCAAAAAGATATAAGTGAAGCACATAGAGTAAACTATCAAGCTCAAAAGATATAAGTGAAGCACATAGAGTATTATAACAAATTTCAATTCATGCATGGCTCTCTCAAAAGGTGTGTACAGCAAGTATGATTGCGGTAGACTAACAAGAAAAGACACAAATAATACAAGTCGCTCCAAGCAAAACACATATCATGTGGTGAATAAAAATATAGCTCCAAGTAAAATACCGATGGAAGTGGACGAAAGAGGGGATGCCTTCCGGGGCATCCCCAAGCTTTTACTTTTTGGTGTCCTTGGATTATCTTGGGGGTGCCATGGGCATCCACAAGCTTAGGCTCTTGCCACTCCTTGTTCCATAATCCATCAAAAGAATTCACCCAAAACTTGAAAACTTCACAACACAAAACTCAATAGAAATCTCGTGAGCTCCGTTAGAGAAAGAAAACAAAAGACTACTTTAAGGTACTGTAGTGAACTTGTTCTTTATTTTTATTGGTGTTAAACCTACTGTATTCCAACTTCTCTATGGTTTATAAACTATTTTACTAGCCATAGATTCATCAAAATAAGCAAACAACACACGCAAAACAGAATCTGTCAAAAACAGAACAGTCTGTAGTAATCTGTTACTAACGCAAACTTCTGGAACCCTAAAAATTCTACCAAAATTAGAAGACCTGGGAAATTTGTTTATTGATCAGCAGCAATTGGAATCACTATTTTATCACGTTCTGGTGATTTTTAACAATTCGGGCACTGAGCGCAAAGATTCTGGAAATTACAGCAAGATCAAATAACTATCTTCCAAGAAGATCTAATAGGTTTAACTTGGCACAAACACTAATTAAAAGATAAAAACACATCTAAACAGAATCTAGATGGATTATTTATTCCTAAACAGAACCAAAAACAAAAAAACACAAAATAAAATTAGGTTGCCTCCCAACAAGCGCTATCGTTTAACGCCCCTAGCTAGGCATAAAAGCAAGGATAGATCTAGGTATTGCCATCTTTGGTAGGCAATCCATAAGTAGCTCTCATGATAGATTCATATGGTAGTTTTATTTTCTTTCTAGGAAAGTGTTCCATGCCCTTCTTTAAGGGAAATTGGAATTTAATATTCCCTTCCTTCATATCAATAATTGCACCAATCGTTCTAAGGAAAGGTCTACCAAGAATAATAGGACATGAAGGATTGCAATCTATATCAAGAACGATAAAATCTACGGGCACATAATTCTTATTTGCAACAATAAGAAAATCATTAATTCTTCCCATAGGCTTTTTAATAGTGGAATCCGCAAGATGCAAGTTTAGAGAGCAATCATCAAAGTCACGAAAATCTAGCAAATCACACAAAGCTTTGGGGATAGTAGAGACACTAGCACCCAAATCACACAAAGCATGAAACTCATATTTTTTAATTTTAATATTAATTGTTGGTTCCCACTCATCATGGAGTTTTCTAGGGATAGAAACTTCCAACTCAAGCTGTTCTTCATAAGATTGCATTAAGGCGTCAACAATGTGTTCGGTAAAGGCCTTATTTCGACTATAAGCATGAGGAGAATTTAACACGGATTGCAACAAGGAAATACAATCAATTAAAGAGCAATTTTCATAGTTAAATTTCTTGAGATCCAAAATAGTGGGTTTAGCAATATCTAGATTTTTATTTCTTTCAATCCCTTTTTTATCAATTTCATCATCAGGATCTAAAAACTCAGAATTCTTAGAACGCCTTCTAGGTAAGGGAAGATCATAATCAGATTCATCAAGATTCATATTGCAAAACAAAGATTTAATAGGGGACACATCAATAACTTTTAGATCTTCATCTTGATTTTCATAGGAATTAGAAGAACACGCTTTAATAAAGGCATCTTTGTAAGCACGCATCCTAGCGGTTCTTTCTTTGCACTCATAAATGGAAATTCTCATGGCTTTGAGAGACTCATTGATATCATGCTTAGGAGTAATAGATCTAAGCTTTAAAGAATCAACCTCAAGAGAAATTCTATCAACGTTCCTAGCCAAATCATCAACTTTAAGCAATTTCTCTTCAAGCAGAGCATTGAAATTCTTTTGCAAATTCATAAACTCTTTAACACTACTCTCAAATTCAGAGGGCATCTTATTAAAATTTCCATAAGAGTTGTTGTAGGCATTTCCATAATTATTAGAAGGATTACTAGGATAAGGCCTAGAATTAAAATTCCCTCTATACGCGTTGTTACCAAAACTATTCCTACCAACAAAATTCCCATCCATAGATTCATTATTATTCTCAAGCAAAGTAGATAAAGGCATATTATTGGGATCAGAAGAAACACTCTTAACAAATAAATTCCTAAGTTCATCCATCTTTTCACTCAAAACATTGATTTCTTCTATAGCATGCACTTTTTTATTAGTAGATCTTTCAGTATGCCATTGAGAATAATTGACCATAATATTATATAGGAGTTTAGTAGCATCTCCTAAAGTGATTTCCATAAAAGTGCCTCCCGCGGCCGAATCTAAAAGATTTCTAGAAGCAAAATTCAATCCAGCATAAAATTTTTATATAATCATCCATAAGTTCAAACCATGAGTAGGACAATTACGTAGCATTAATTTCATTCTCTCCCAAGCTTGTGCAACATGTTCATGATCAAGTTGCTTAAAATTCATAATATCGTTCCTAAGAGAGGTAATCTTAGCGGGAGGAAAATACTTAGAGATAAAAGCATCTTCGCACTTGTTCCAAGAATCAATACTATTTTTAGGCAAACATGAAAACCACGCTTTAGCACGATCTCTAAGCGAAAAAGGAAATAGCTTCAATTTAACGACATCATTATCGACATCCTTTTTCTTTTGCATATCACATAAATCAAAAAGGCCATTTAGATGAGTAGCGGCATCTTCACTAGGAAGGCCGGCGAATTGATCTATCATAACAAGATTCAACAAAGCAGTATTGATTTCACAAGATTCAGTATTGGTAAGAGGAGCAATCGGAGTGCTAAGAAATCATTGGTATTGGTATTGGTGAAGTCACACAATTTGGTAGCATCTTGGACCATCACGACAAGCAAGCAAACTAACACACGAGCAAACAAAAGGCAAAGGGAAAAAGAGGAGGAGATTGGGAAAGAGAGGGCGAATAAAACGGCAAGGGTGAAGTGGGGGAGAGGAAAACGAGAGGCAAATGTCAAATAATGTAATGCGAGAGATAGAGATTGTGATGGGTACTTGGTATGTTGACTTTTGCGTAGGACTCCCCGGCAACGGCGCCAGAAATCCTTCTTGCTACGTCTCGAGCTAGTGTTGGTTTTCCCCGAAGAGGAGGGGGTGATGCAGCACAGTAGCATAAGTATTTCCATTAGTTTTTGAGAACCAAGGTATCAATCCAGTAGGAGGTCATGTGCAAGTCCCTCGTACCTACACAAAATGGTAGCAACTCGCAACCAACGCTTAGGGGTTGTCAATCCCTTCACGGTCACTTACGAGAGTGAGATCTGATAGAGATAATATTTTTGGTATTTTTGGTATAAAGATGCAAAGTGAAAAGTAAAAGCAAAACAAGTAAAATAAAGTAATGGAGATTGATATGATGAGAATAGACCCGGGGGCCATAGGTTTCACTAGTGGCTTCTCTCAAGAGCATAGATATTCTATGGTGGGTGAACAAATTACTGTTGAGCAATTGATAGAATTGAGCATAGTTATGAGGTTATCTAGGTATGATCATGTATATAGGCATCACGTCCGTGACAAGTAGACCGACTCCTGCCTGCATCTACTACTATTACTCCACTCATCGACCGCTATCCAGCATGCATCTAGAGTATTAAGTTCAAAACAGAGTAACGCCTTAAGCAAGATGACATGATGTAGAGGAATAAATTCATGCAATATGATAAATAACCCATCTTGTTATCCTCGATGGCAACAATACAATACGTGCCTTGCAACTCTTTCTGTCACTGAGTAAGGACACCGCAAGATTGAACCCAAAGATAAGCACTTCTCCCATTGCAAGAACTACCAATCTAGTTGGCCAAACCAAACGGATAATTCGAAGAGACTTGCAAAGATAACTCAATCATACATAAAAGAATTCAGAGAAGATTCAAATATTATTCATAGATAAGTTGGATCATAAACCAACAATTCATCGGTCTCAACAAACACACCGCAAAAAGAAGATTACATCTAATAGATCTCCACGAGAGAGGGGGAGAACATTGTATTGAGATCCAAAAAGAGAGAAGAAGCCATCTAGCTACTAGCTATGGACCCGAAGGTCTGAAGTAAACTACTCACACTTCATCGGAAGGGCTATGGTGTTGATGTAGAAGCCCTCCATTATGGATGCCCTCTCCGGCGGAGCTCCGGAACAGGCCCCAAGACGGGATCTCATGGATACAGGAAGTTGCAGCGGTGGAATTAGGTTTTTGGCTCTGTCTCTGGTCTAATGGGGGTACGTAGGTATATATAGGAGGAAGGGGCATGTCGGTGGAGCTCCGAGGGGCCCATGAGGCAGGGGGGCGCGCCCAGGGGGGCGCCCTCCACCCTCGTGACCTCCCTGGAAACTTCTTGGAGTAGGGTCCAAGTCTCCTGGATCACGTTTGGTGAGAAGATCACGTTCCCGAAGGTTTCATTCCGTTTGGACTCCGTTTGGTATTCTGTTTCCTCGAAATACTAAAATAGGCAAAAAAACAGCAATTCTGGGCTGGGCCTCCGGTTAATAGGTTAGTCCCGAAAATAATATAAAAGTGGAAAATAAAGCCCAATATAGTCCAAAATAGTAGATAAAGTAGCATGGAGGAATCAAAAATTATAGATACGTTGGAGACGTATCAAGGGACGATCTAGAAAGCTATCTGAGGAGTCTTGCAAAGAAGTTGTTCATCAAGCTTGAAGGTATATATTTTGCTCCGACTGAGTTTTTCTTCGTCGATTCGTCATACGAAAAACCGACTTATCCTTGGATTGTGCATGCAGAATTTTGCAGAGACTTTGAGGAGGAGACTGGGCGGATTGAGCCAAACCTGGACCCCATCAACTCTCCTGTGAAGGATGAAACCGCTATGAATCTGCTCCAACTGGAATCCCGCATCGACGGCGTTGTTGACTACTTGGCTCGACTAAAGGTTGCCACGTCAAGGATTGACACGGCACTTTGGCCAAGGGCAACGCTCGAGAGTGACCTTGAGTCACTGATGACTCGGCTTAATGAGATCCCTGGTCGAGTGCAGGAGTGGAAGAAGTCTTCCGCCCGGTGCGGTGCTGATGTGGCCATGTCTTTGGTTCATATCCACTGTAAGGAGGTGTGAGAAGATAAGCTGGCAGCGATCAAGGTCGCCAACACCAAAAGGCATGATTTCCGATCTTTCATGGAGAATTTCATTGCTGCTGCCACTCGGATCGCCGACGGTGTCGACCTGGACGAGTTTGTCGAGCCTGCCAGCCCTCCTCCCGCGGAGTAAACACACTTTTATGTCTCACCTTAAATTTGCCTCGGAATGCCGAGTGGATTTTGTAACCGTTAAACTCCTTCGGGCTGAATGCCCGAGTACTTTGATCTGCGGTCTGGGACCTTTAGGATTTATCTGAACTTGGTTTATCGTTGAGTATCTTCATGAATTCTTTGTCGAGTGGAACTTGTTCTTCGCTTGAAATACACTTTGTGCTTCAGATGCAGTTCTGAGGTGGAAAATCCAGTCGATTTGCACCTCGTCGTCCTTGCGGATCAGGACGGATTTCGTACTTAAGCAAGTACTTGGACTGTAGCTAAGCCTCCGAGTGGGAGGATTGCTCTCCACTCGGTAGGATTTTAAATACTTAGGCGAGTACTTGGACTGCAGCTAAGCCTCCGAGTGAGAGGATTTCTCTCCACTCGGCAGGATTTTAAATACTTAGGCGAGCACTTGGACTGCAGCTAAGCCCCCGAGTGGGAGTCTTGCTCTCCACTCAGTAGGATTCTAAATACTTAGGCGAGTACTTTGACTGCAGCTAAGCCCCCGAGTGGGAGGATTGCTCTCCACTCGGTATGATTTTAAATACTTAGGCGAGTACTTGGACTGCAGTTAAGCCCCCGAGTGGGAGGATTGCTCTCCACTCGGTAGGATTTTAAATACTTAGGCGAGTACTTGGACTACAGCTAAGCCTCCGAGTGAGAGGATTGCTCTCCACTCGGTAGGATTTTAAATACTTAGGCGAGTACTTGGACTGCAGCTAAGCCCCCCGAGTGGGAGGCTTGCTCTCTACTCGGTAGGATATTTTCAAACTTAGGCGAGTAATGGACTGCGGCTAAGCCCCCGAGTGGGAGGGTCGCTCTCCACTCGGTAGGATTTTTTCAAACTTAGGCGAGTACTAGACTGCAGCTAAGCCCCCGAGTGGGAGGCTGGCTCACCACTCGGTATGATTTTGAAACACTTAGGCGAAACGGGTTCGCAGCTAAGCCCCCGAGTGGGAGGCTAGCTCACCACTCGGTATGATTTTTTCAAACTTAGGCGAGTACTGGACTACAGCTAAGCCCCCGAGTGGGAGGCTGGCTCACCACTCGGTAGGATTTTCAAACACTTAGGCGAAACGGGTTCGCAGCTAAGCCCCCGAGTGGGAGGCTGGCTCACCACTCGGTAGGATTTTTTCAAACTTAGGCGAGTACTGGACTGCAGCTAAGCCCTCGAGTGGGAGGCTAGCTCACCACCCGGTAGGATTTTCAAACACTTAGGCGAAACGGGTTCGCAGCTAAGCCACCCAATGGGGGATTTCTCATGCAAGCAAAAGCAACAACAATCACTAGGAAAATTATAACACTCTTGTCTTTGATAAATAAACTACAGAGGTATCTCTTATTACATCTCATCCGAGTGAGTACTTAAGTGTAAAAGGGGCGGAGCAGCTCCGCGTTCCAGGCTCGTGGCTCGTCGATCTCGCGATCGACATTGTAAAGGTGGTATGCTCCATTGTGGAGAACTCTGGTGACGATGAAGGGACCTTCCCAAGTAGGAGCGAGCTTGTGTGGTTTCTGTTGATCCACTCGGAGGACCAAGTCTCCTTCTTGGAAGGCTCGACTCTTCACATTTCTGGCATGGAATTGACGCAAGTCTTGCTGATAGATAGTTGATCGGATCATGGCCATCTCTCTTTCTTCTTCTAAGAGGTCGACTGCGTCCTGCCGGGCTTGTTCGGCTTCATCTTCAGAGTAGAGCTCGACTCGGGGTGCATTGTGGAGCAGGTCACTCGGCAAAACTGCTTCAGCCCCATAGACCAGAAACAATGGAGTTCGTCCGGTCGACCGGTTCGGAGTGGTTCTCAATCCCCAAAGAACTGATGGAAGCTCGTCGACCCACGCGCCAGCGGCGTGCTTGAGGTCACGCATCAACCGGGGTTTCAGTCCTTTGAGAATCAAGCCATTTGCTCTTTCTGCTTGTCCATTCGACTGAGGGTGGGCGACTGAAGCATAGTCGACTCGTGTGCCTTGGGAGGCGCAAAAGGCTCTGAACTTGTCAGAATTGAAGTTTGACCCATTGTCAGTGATGATGCTATGTGGAACTCCATATCTGAATATCAACTCTCTGATGAAACTGATAGCAGTGCAGGTATCAAGATTCTTGATAGGTTTAGCTTCAATCCATTTGGTAAACTTGTCGACTGCCACTAGCACATAAGTGAAGCCGCTCCAGCCCGTTCTCAGAGGTCCAACCATATCCAATCCCCAAATAGCAAAGGGCCAGACGAGTGGGATGGTCTTCAGGGCTGACGCAGGCTTGTGCGACATATTGGAGTAAAACTGGCATCCTTCACATTTGTCGACTATCTCTTTCGCCATTTCATTTGCTCCTGGCTAGTAAAATCCCGCTCGGTATGCTTTAGCCACAATGGTCCGAGAGGACGCATGATGGTCACAGGTCCCCGAGTGGATATCATCAAGGGTTATCTTCCCTTCTTCTGGTGTTATACACTTCTGGCTGACTCCAGCCGCGCTTTCTCTGTACAACTGTCCCTTTATGACTGTAAAGGCCTTGGATCGACGGACGATCTGTCGAGCCTCTTCTTCGTCCTTTGGGAGTTCTTTCCTTAGGATGTACGCGATGTATGGCACCGTCCAGTCGGGAGTGATAACCGAGACTTCCATGATTAGGTCGACCACTGCTGGAACCTCAACTTCAGTCGGATCTGTGGCACTTTTTGGCTGCGGGGCTTCTTCGGTGAATGGATCCTCTTGAACTGATGGCGTGTGGATGTGTTCCAAAAACACATTGCTGGGAATGGCTTCTCTCTTGGAACCTATTTTTGCCAAATCATCAGCCGCTTGATTTTTCAGTCGAGGTATGTGATGAAGCTCTAACCCCTCGAATTTCTTCTCTAGCTTTCTCACTGCATTGCAATAAACAGTCATGGCTGGACTTCTGACGTCCCACTCCTTCATCACCTGATTAACCACCAAATATGAGTCGCCATAGACCATGAGGCGACGGACGCCGAGTGAAATGGCCATGCGCAACCCATACAAAAGTGCTTCATATTCTGCTTCGTTATTGGAGGAATCAAAGTGAATCTGGAGAACATATCTGAGCTTATCTCCTCGGGGGGAAACCAATACTACCCCAGCATCAGAACCATTCAGCATCTTAGACCCATCGAAGAACATGGTCCAGTGCTCCGAGTGAACTTGAGTCGGTAGTTGCTGTTCAATCCACTCGGCGACGAAATCTGCTATTGCTTGGGACTTGATAGCTTTATTTGCCTCAAACTTGATATCTAGGGGAAGGAGTTCAATCGCCCATTTTGCCACTCGACCAGTTGCATCTCTGTTGTGCAGAATCTCTGACAATGGAGCGTCGCTGACGACTGTAATGGAATGGTCAGAGAAGTAATGTGCAACCTTCTTTGTGGTCATATAAATCCCATATACAAGCTTCTGGTAATGAGGATATCTTTGCTTTGATGGAGTCAAAACTTCAGAAACATAATATATTGGGCGTTGAACTTTAAAGGCTTTTCCTTCTTCTTCCCGCTCGACCGTAAGTACTGTACTGACGACTTGTCCCGTGGCTGCAATGTAAAGCAGCAAAGGCTCTTTGCTGATTGGGGCGGCAAGCACCGGCTGAGTGGAGAGCAGAGCTTTTATCTCTGCAAACGCTGCATCAGCTTCCGGAGTCCACTCGAACTTGTCTGACTTCTTCATCAGTCGGTAAAGAGGCAATGCCTTTTCACCGAGACGAGAGATGAATCGACTTAAAGCGGCCAAGCAACCAGTAAGCTTCTGGACGTCGTGCACACGCACAGGACGTTTCATCCGGAGTATAGTACCGACTTTTTCTGGATTGGCATCGATTCCTCGTTCGTAAACGAGAAAACCGAGTAAATTTCCGCCAGGGACTCCGAATGTGCACTTTGATGGATTAAGCTTGATATCATACCTTCTGAGGTTGGCAAAGGTTTCAGCAAGGTCAGTCAGCAGGTCGGAGCCCTTCCGTGACTTGACCACAATATCATCCATGTATGCTTCCACATTCCGACTGATTTGAGTGAGCAAACACTTCTGAATCATCCTCATGAACGTGGCTCCGGCATTCTTGAGGCCGAATGGCATGGTAACATAACAGAAGCACCCGAATGGAGTGATGAAAGTTGTTTTGATCTCATTGGGTCCATACAGACGGATCTGGTGGTACCCGGAATAGGCGTCTAAAAAAGACAGTCACTCACATCCCACAGTCGAGTCGATTATCTGGTCGATGCGGGGGAGAGGAAAATGATCTTTCGGGCAGGCCCGATTGATATGTTTAAAGTCAATGCACATGCGAAGTGACTTGTCCTTCTTGGGGACCATGACAACGTTGGCGAGCCACTCGGAGTGGAAAATCTCTCAGATGAACTCTGCTGCTAAGAGCCGAGCCACCTCCTCACCAATAGCCTTTCTCTTCTGGACGGCGGACCGTCGGAGATGTTCTTTGACAGGTTTCACTTTTGGCTCGACTCGTAGGCGGTGCTCAGCCAGCCCCCTGGGAACACCCGGCATGTCAGAAGGCTTCCATGCGAAGATGTCCCAGTTCTCACGGAGGAACTGGATGAGCGCTTCTTCTTATTTGGAGTCGAGTGTTGTTGAGATATGAGTCGGAGCAGCATTGGGATCGGTCTGGTGAATGTGAACCGGCTTCGTTTCACCAGACGACTGAAAAGATGATTCCGTAGCGGGCTTCTTGGCTCGCAACAAATCACTCGGGTCCGCAGTCTTCTGGTACTCCTGTAGCTCTACCACTGCCATCTGGGCATCAGCGATCTTTGAGCCTTTCTGAAAACATTCCTCTGCCTTCTTCCGATTGCCCGTAACAGTGATCACACCCTTGGGACCTGGCATCTTCAATTTGAGATACACATAACATGGTCGAGCCATGAAGCGTGCATAAGCTGGCCTGCCCAAAATAGCGTGATAAGCACTCTGGAAGTCCACAACCTCGAACATCAACTTTTCTTTGAGGTAATTCTTGGAATCACCGAAAAGCACATCGAGAGCAATTTGACCGAGTGACTCAGCCTTCTTCCCAGGAATGACTCCATGGAAACTCATGTTGCTGGTACTGAGCCTGGACATCGGAATGCCCATCCCTTTCAACGTCTCTGCATACAGTATGTTCAAACCACTGCCACCATCCATCAAGACTTTGGTCAGTCGAGTGCCTTCGACAACTAGGTCGACCACCAAAGCTTGCCTCCCAGGGGTGGCAATGTGCGTTGGGTGATCGGACTGGTCGAATGTGATGGCAGTCTGAGACCACTTCAAATAACTGGGTGTCGCCGGAGCTCCCATATTCAGCTCACGGTTGATAACTTTTAGTCGACTTTTGCTTTCAACATCAGCAAAAATCATCAGGGTGGAATTGACCTGGGGGTATCCGTCATCACTATCTTCCTTGTCCTCAACTTTGTCCGACTCCTTTTCCTTATCTTTGGGCTGTTTTCCCTGGAACTGCTGGATCAAGAGCCGACACTGTCGAGTGGTATGCTTCGGGTAAATGAGTTAACCCTCTTCATCTTTCTTTGTGTGAATGTGACATGGAAAATCCAACACATCATTTCCGTCTTGGTCTTTAACTTTCTTGGGGTTCCAAGGCCCTTTGGGTTTCCCTTTAAACTTTCCTTGAGTTACAGCCAAGGTTTCCCCAGGAGCAGCTGGCTCGGCTTTCCGCTTCTGTTTCCGATTGGAATTTCCTCCTCCGGTTTCTTGGGCGACTGACTTGAGCTTGCCACTTCGGAGTCGATCCTCATCTTCACCATTAGCGTACTTGGTGGCAATCTCCATCATCCGATTCAAAGACACTTCTCCGGTTCGACCGAATTTCAGATTCAGTTCTCTGTTCTTGACGCCTTCCTTGAAGGCACAGACTGCTTGGTGATCAGGCACATTTTCTACCGTGTGATGCAACGTGATCCCTCTCTGAATGTAATCCCTCAAAGTTTCATTCGGCTTCTACACACAAGACCGCAGTTCTGTCAGCCCTGCCGGTCGCTTGCATGTTCCTTCAAATGTTGTGACAAACACTCGGGCGAGATCTTCCCAAGTGTAAATGCTGCTAGGTGCTAACTGATTCAGCCACGCTCTGGCCGAGCCCCCCAACATGAGAGGCAGGTGCTTCATGGCCACTTCATCATTGCCACCACCAATATGGACAGCCACTCGGTAGTCTTCAAGCCAAGTATCGTGCTTGGACTCACCAGTGAACTTACTGACTCCAGTCGCCAACCTGAAGTTGGGAGGAATCGCTGCAGCCCTGATGGCTCTACTAAAGCACTCTGGCCCTGAAACATGACTCTGCTACTGGTAGGTGCATCTCTGTCATGACCTTCTCGGTGAGCTCTGTTCCTGTCGACCAAACCTTGAACGAGAATGGATCTCGCATCAAAGCCTGGTTCCCTGGGGTCGACTGGAATCCTTCGCCCAACACTATGAGGGCGCCTGTCATCCTGCTGTTGAGGTACGTACGATCCACTCCTCGGGGGAGGGGTGGGCACTCGACGTCGATCGTCATGATCGAGTCGGTGACCATACTGCTCACGGTTCCTGTACTGCTCACGCTGGTCATCACGTCCCTCACGCCTCGAGGGCGATCTTGGGCTGTGAGCCGACTGGACTGTGTCTGCAGCAATGGATCTGTTGTGGATCCTGTTCCGCGACTGAGAAACAGCGGAATTCTGGTCTCCTGCTGCCCGGAGTAACGCTCTGATCTGCAGCAAGCCTCTGCCAGCTTCCGACTAGGAAGTCTGAATCGACTCTGCTATACGGGCTGCAGCTGCTAAATTCTGAATCGGAGTTCGATATACCTGCGGGGGCGGAAAGAGCTGACGGCGACTGGATTCTGGAACCCGTGGTCATGCACGCTCGGTGAGTGCTCGCTAGAGGTTCTCCAGTCGAGTGCGCTCAGCCAAGTTGATCAGGCACGCGTCCTCCAAGGCACGGGCCTCGGGGGTTTCTCCAACGATAGGAGTGTGTAGTGCGTCCATGTTCCGGCGACGAAGTTCTTCTCGCTGCAGCGACGTGAGAGGCTCGGGGAGATATTCCTCATGGGGATGCGACGGGTCGCCTCCACCAGCGCCTCCAGCAATGCCTCCGTCGGCGCAGGAAAAACCGGGAGGGCCGCGCGGTCCATCGACCATAAGAACCTCCGACGCCGGATCACTGCTGTCGCACTCGCATGCGGTCTCTGCGGAGCCAGTCGAATAGGCCGTAGAGGGATTCGTCAGGCTCGATCGCCACGAATTGAAGGGTGGCCGACTGGCGTGCCACCGCGTGTCTCACCCACCGCTGAAGTCTCGACCGACCGGAGCGCTTGCGCCGGCGGGAAACAGGGAGGGAGGATGAGGGAGTCCTGGATTTGCGGGTGTTCGGATAGCCGGACTGTACCTTCAGCCGGACTCCAGGACTATGAAGATACAAGATTGAAGACTTTGTCCCGTGTCCGGAAGGATCTTTTCTTGGCGTGGAAGGCAAGCTAGGCGTGCGGATATTCAAGATCTCCTACTGTTGTAACCGACTCTGTGTAACCCTAACCCTATCCGGTGTCTATATAAACCGGAGGGTTGTAGTCCGTAGGACAACCATCATCATACACAATCATACCATAGGCTAGCTTCTAAGGTTTAGCCTCCTTGATCTCGTGGTAGATCTACTCTTGTACTACCCATATCATCAATATTAATCTAGCAGGAGTAGGGTTTAACCTCCATCGAGAGGGCCCGAACCTGGGTAAAATAAAGTGTCCCTTGTCTCCTGTTACCATCCGACCTTGACGCACAGTTCGGGACCCCCTACCCGAGATCTGCCGGTTTTGACACCGACATTGGTGCTTTCATTGAGAGTTCCTCTGTGCCGTCGCGATCAGGAAGGATGCCTCTTCCCATCTTTAAAGACGGCGCCATTACAAAAGGAGCCTTGGCTGTCGGCCAAACTCTCCGGCTAGGTGGTTTTCTCGCAACCACATGTTCGGCTGTTGCGCCGACGGTGACCTCCTGGGTCATCGAAAGCAACCTCCACGTCGGCTCAGAGCTCGCCGAGCAATTGGATCCGATGGAGCTCTCTTCTGTAAAGGAGCTCCTGGATCGCATCGCCGCACTGGGTGTCGCTACAAATTACGACCAGGTTGGGCTTAAACCTGATCTAAGAGAAATTAACTCTCCCCAAGTCACCCACCACGTTGTTGTGGTGGAGACACAATGCGGCGACCCTTCATCTATCTTAAGGACTAGCTACGTCCGAATTCCTGAACCCTCCATGCCGGACATCCGCGGAGGGGAGGATACAATCCAAGACCTGAGCTTAAAATCAGGCAAATCAGATAACATCCAAGACTCCGGATCTCAGAATCCGGAAGTTCTTCGGCCTCCGAACGGCAAACTGGGCGAAGTCTCAGATTCAACGACACCCGCCCGCCCGATCTTAAGCGATCTTTCCCAAATCAGGCAAATGCCCGAAGAAACAGTACATCATTACTGGGCCAGATTCCTCGTGGTTATGAACAGGATAAAGGACTGCCGCGAGGGAGACGCAATTTCAATCTTTTGCAGTAACTGCACGGACAAGGGAATACTCAACGCCGTAAGTCGTCGTAATATTACACGCTTTGCTGACTTGGCGTCCATAGTACAAAAATACTGTGCGATGGAAAGTGCTTGGAAAACCGAAATAAAATTTTGGGATAATCCGGCCTTGAATAGCAATCCCGTCCGAATTAAGAGGGTGCACCACAGTAAGGCGCCCGGGCTAAATACCAAAAAATCAAAACCCTTTAGAGGGCATGGAACCGTACTGGAAAAGTGGCTAGATGGACCCTGCAAGATTCATAGTGCAGAGGACGCCACCCCAACTCACAGCCTCAGGGCATGTTGGATACTCCGGCAGGTGGCCAAAATTGGCGAGGACCTCCTAATTCCAGAGGTCGAAGGAAACCATCCCGAGAATTTCAGTTCCGTTCTCATAGTCTTTGAGACTTTCGCATCAAATAACATGCGAAAAAGAACACTCCGCAGCCTCACTGAAGTCTATCAAGTAGCGACAATAAACCCATGGAGTAATACTGCTATCACCTTCAATGTGAGTGACGAACCTAAATTTCGAACAGCCAGAGCACCAGCCGCATTGGTCCTCAGTCCCATAGTGGACGGCTGTCGCCTCACAAAGGTACTCATGGACGGAGGCAGCAGATTGAACCTCATTTATGAGGAAACCCTCCAAAAGATGGAAATAGACTGGAACCGCATTGAGGGAAGCAGCACAACCTTTAGAGGAATAATCCCTAGTCAGGAAGCGCGCTGCACCGGAAAGATCACACTAGATGTGGTATTCGGCACGCCGGATAATTACAGGTCCGAACAGATCACGTTCCAGGTGGCCCCGTTCAAAAGCGGATATCACGCTATACTAGGACGGGAGGCTATCACAGTTTTCCAAGCTATACCCCATTACGGGTACATGAAGCTTAAGATGCCTGGGCCAAACGGAATTATCACTCTCGCTAGTGATCCGGACATAGCACTCCGTGCCGAGAACAAGACAGCCGCATTGGCCCTCGAGGCACTATCCGAAACCTTAGCGGCCGAAGAACTGAATGCGCTGCGATCCACGGTCAATAGGGATGATGTGATACTCGATAAGAGATCCAAATCCACATCCTTCAAACCAGCGGACGAAATAGTCAAATTCCAGGTCCACCCAACAGACCCTAATAAAACAGCCTCCATCGGGGCAAGACTGAACCCTGATGTAGGCGCCGCACTGCGAGAGTTCCTACGAGAGAACTGGGACATTTTCGCTTGGCACCCTTCAGACATGCCAGGATTCCCACGCAGGTTGGCCGAACACAGCCTAAATATCCAAAAAGGATTCAGACCTGTCAAACAAGCCCTTCGGCGTTTCTTCGAACCAAAGAGATAGGCTATGGGAGAGGAGCTAGCCAAGTTATTGGAGGCCGGATTCATTAGAGACATAAAACACCCGGACTGGCTAGCAAACCTGGTGATGGTACCAAAGAAGGACAAATCCTGGCGCCTGTGTGTCGATTTCGAAGTCCTTAATAAGGCTTGCCCAAAGGATCCTTTCCCCCTCCCTCGAATAGATCAAATCATCGATGCCACTGCAGGACACGATTCGCTGTGCTTCCTCGACGCATACTCCGGTTACAATCAAATCAAGATGGCAGAATCAGACCAAGCCGCAACAGCATTCATCACACCATACGGCCCATTCTGCTTCAACACAATGCCCTTTGGGCTAAAAAACGCCGGCGCAACATATCAGCGCATGATTCAAACATGCCTGGCAAACCAGATCGGCAAAACAGTGGAGGCGTATGTAGATGATGTGGTCGTTAAATCAAGACATGTCAAATCTCTAGTAGACGACTTGAGGCTTACATTCGACAACCTCCGAAAATACGACATTAAGCTCAATCCGGAAAAATGCGTTTTTGGCGTTCCAGCCGGAAAGCTCCTGGGCTTCATTGTATCCGGTAGAGGAATTGAGGCAAACCCAGCTAAAATCCGAGCTTTGTCACAATTGGATGTCCCAAAAGACCTCAAACAAATACAGAAACTCACCGGATGCGTGGCGGCTTTAAGCCGCTTTATCTCCCGCCTGGGAGAAAAGGCATTGCCCCTTTACCGCCTCCTCAGGCGCACCGAACACTTAGAGTGGACAGACGCTGCCACGGCCGAACTCGAGGAAATAAAGGCCATCTTGGCAACAAACCCAGTCCTGGCCGCGCCGAACACTGGCGAACCCATGCTATTGTACATTGCCGCAACTCATCAAGTTGTTAGCGCAGTACTCATCGTCGAGCGGGCAACGGACGGACACAAACTCCCCCTTCAAAGGCCGGTTTACTACGTGTCCACTGTCCTCACACCATGCAAATCACGGTACCCGCATTACCAAAAGATTGCATACACGGTGTTTATGGCATCCCGGAAGCTACGACACTACTTTCAAGAGTGTTCTATAACAGTAGCCTTGGAAGTACCACTCAACGATATTATCAACAATCACGATGCAACGGGCCGGATAGCAAAATGGGCCATAGAGCTCCTCCCGTTCGACATAACCTACAAACCACGGCGAGCCATTGAATTGCAAGTCCTAGCCGACTTCGTCGCCGAATGGACAGAGGCCGAACTCCCTAAAGAGTACGGCACATATTCAAACTGGATCATGCATTTCGACGGCTCCAAAATGTGGGCCGGACTGGGGGCTGGCATCGCTTTGATGTCCCCTACAGGAGACACAGTCCAATATGTACTCCAAATTATGTACACGGACTCCAACAATGCAGCCGAATACGAGGCCCTTCTACATGGTCTCCGGATGGCAGTATCCATGGGCATTCAACGCCTGGAAGTACGCGGGTACTCAAACCTCGCGATATCCCAAATAAATGGCGACTTCGACGCCAAAGACCCAAAAATGGCAGCTTATCGCAATGCCGTCCTAAAAATGTCAGTTCGGTTCGAGGGACTGGAGTTTCACCATATAGCCCGAGAAAATAATCAGGCAGCGGACGTCCTGGCACGCATCGGAGCAAAACGAGATGCAGTCCCCCCCAACATCTTCTTAGAAAGATTATTCAAGCCATCTGTAGCATGGAAGGGGGAACCCTCGGAAAACAGTCCGGACACAACCGCACAACCCGACGCCGAACAATCCGACATAATCGGAGGCCCTGCCACCGAAATCACACCTTCAGCCCACGTAATAATGGCGGTCATCACCCCGTGGACAGAACCATTCCTAGCCTACCTTACTAGGCAGGAACTCCCAGAGGACCAAAACGAGGCACGCTGCATAGTGCGGCGATCTAAATCCTATAAAGTCCACGAGGGAGAGCTATATAAGAAAATCACTACAGGAGTCCTTCAAAGATGTATCTCCGAAGAGGAAGGGCGGAGTCTGTTGGCTGAAATTCATGCCGGACTCGGTGGCCACCACGCCGCAGCTCGGTCCCTTGTAAGCAAGGCTTTCCGTACGGGCTTTTATTGGCCGACAGCCTGAGCAGACGCTCATGACTTAGTCAAACGATGCGTCGGTTTCCAGCTCTTTGCAAACCAAAGCCATATGCCACCCAACGCCCTCCGAACTATCCCCATCACTTGGCCTTTTGCGGTCTGGGGGCTTGATATGGTGGGACCCCTTAAAGGTGGAACCCACAAGAAAAAATACTTATTGGTCATGGTGGATAAATTCACCAAATGGATAGAAGCCAAGCCTGTTAAGACGGCCGAATCCGGACCTGTGACAGACTTCATATCCGGGGTCGTACACCGTTACGGTGTCCCCCACAGTATCATCACCGATAACGGCACAAACTTCACCTCCGACGAAGTAAAGCTGTGGTGCAAAAACATGGACATTAAGCTCGACTATGCTTCTGTCTATCACCCACAAACTAACGGTCAGGTCGAACGTGCAAATGGTCTCATCATGAGCGGCATTAAACCCAGACTAGTGCGGTCCCTCAAGGAATCTAATACGCACTGGGTGGAGGAGCTCGACTCCGTACTCTGGGGGCTGCAAACCACGCCGAATCGTACCACCGGATTCACACCATTCTTTATGGTGTACGGCGCAGAGGCAGTTCTGCCCTGCGACATAATTCATGACTCACCTCGAGTGCGCATGTACGAAGAAAGAGAAGCCGAGCTTGATCGGCAGGACAACCTGGACGCCTCAGAGGAGGAGCGCCACGTGGCTAAATCCCGTTCCGCATTTTATCAACAGCAGGCTCGAAGATATCAAAGCAGAGAAGTACGGGCCAAAAATTACAACGTTGGCGAACTAGTTCTACGCCTGCCGGATAAGAAAAAGGACAAACTCAAGCTCAAATGGGAAGGTCCCTTCATAATTGACTAAGTCCTGACTGGTGGAGCGTACCGCCTACGAGATGCGTCGGATAACCGACTCGAGCCGAACCCATGGAACGTTGCACGTCTCCGAAGATTCTATGCCTAGCGCCGAACTCTGGGTTTGTCTCCTTCCTCTGTCCATTTATATATATATATTTTTTCTGTTTTTATTTTGTCTCCTCCCACTCTTTCCTTTTATAGCCCTTAAAGGCTCATCATGTGACGCGCTACCCGTGCTCCTTAAACCTGGGGGCTTCTTTAACAGAAGCTTGTTTATATGGGTTTCATGCCCAACGCATGCGTCAGACTTCCGCATGCACCTTTTCTTCACCATTATATGCATCGATATGACTTAAGTTTTGGCCAAGCTGGGTTGCCTGGCTTCTGTGCTTACCCCTACGTTCCCGATTGTTCGGCTAGGCGGTAAAGGGAGCACCTCTGCGATTGCTACTGCCAGATAAGCCGGATGTGTACCTCAGACTAGGTGAAGCCGAAAGCTAGCGTTCTTAAGGGAATATTCAGTCGGTGAACTAAAGATGAACCTTTTTTACTTATACATGCCCCCAGATGTTTTTCTGCATTTGCAGTCCGGACGTGCACTTCAGGGCACGCCACCCCAGCGAAAGGAACCCTTAACGGAACTATTCTCTCTGGAAGATGTTTCTTACTAACCATGTAATATAACATAACTAGTTGGGCACTTGTCTGATAAAGCACTAATGACCCCTACGCCTGGTCTCCATGCATACCTCGGTTCTTATATAACTGTTATGGTATTCGGACACACTCCGGACCGTCAGGTCCCGAGGTCGAAGCGAAAAGGTCGGCAACGACAAACGATCTACAATCCGGCTAGAAGGCATTACACATGTCAATTATAAATTACATAGTCATCCTGACTGATTGTATTCCTCCTCTATACCATCTAACAGGCTGTCTAATTTACAGTCCTGCTGGGAATACTTTGCGGCCAATTCTACCTGGTCATACACTAAGCTCACAGGGATCTCCTTCCCGTCAGGCCCCACCGGTCCGGCCTCGGCCATATGATTGGGGTCAGATTTCGTAAAGCGGGTCTTCACCATGGCCCAGGCCTCCCTAGCGCCCTGCCGGCAGGCCGATATCTTCCACAACCGGAAGCGCCGCCGAGCTCCCTTCAACTTCTCCGCAATTTCTCTAAGGCCCTCAGGTATGGAGTGGGCAGGCCACAAGGCTTGGGCAATACCTCGCATCGCCTGCCGAACTCGTTCGTGCAGTTGCGAGAGTTCGGGAAGAAGAACGCCCGTTGAACCGGGCATCTCCTCTGCAGGACGACCTGTCAGCATACCTACAGACATAACTCTGGTAGTCGTCTTCCTCGCCGAACTCCTTTTTAAAGAGTTCGCTTAAGCACTTACTAAAAATGCCGCGTCGAAGTCGCTGATTCTCCTTATTGGAGTCCGACAGCTGGCCACGAACATCTTTTAGTTCAACATCCAGCCTGGTGTTGGCATCCTGGAGATCATTCTTCTCCCGCCTCACCTTTGTTAGCACGCTTTCACCAGCCTTTAACTGGCGTAGAAGCTGTTGCCTATCCGGATCGAGTCCGGCGCCATCTGCAATACCATTTGTCAGATTGGCACATAAATCCGCACAATACTAAATATTCTGGTGTATTGTTTAACTGCAGGGGTCTCTTTAGACCCCCCTGCTGCCGTTAGTGCGGCCTCTAGTTGGGCCCTGCACCTTTCCAGCTTCTGGGACAGCGCGGTGTTCTTCTCGGTAAGAAACTGCATGTTATATGATGCTCGAATCAGTTATTTCCACTGCTTCAAGTCTCGGGGGCTACTAGCATATCTATATTGACCAAAATTTTCTTACCCGTATGTCTTTTACATACTGCTCCGTGGCTCTGTCTAAACCATTTTGAGCGGCACGGAGGTACGCGTCTCCTGAATTGAAGGCATTTAAAGCCTCCTGGGAGAAACAAGCGTCGCGAAGAACTGTCCGGCGACGCCTATGGTTCATGGCACTCTCCACCTCGGAATGGGTGGCAGGCAGCCTGTCCGCATCCTCTGATGGAGGAGCGTCCGGTGCGTGCCTTGCGCGGGCCTCCGCTTCCGGGCCGGGCGTTGGAGTCTGGCTGGTGGAGGCGCGATTGGCAACCTCGCCGGACTCTCTTCGTCCTGAAGATAGCTCGAATGTTAATATACCCTGGAGGAGTAAAACACCAGGGAAAAAGAGAGGGTACGCCATACCTTTGCTCTGGCACCTCAGTCCAGACTACGTTCCTTTTTGCCCCACGGGGCCCTGCGGCCCCCTGCCGGCTAGCTGCAGCGGAGTCGGCTTCCCGCCTCGGGAATCTCCCCTACAAAGCACGGTTGCTGTCAGAACAACCAAACTCGTGAAAACGGAACCCCTCTTAAGGGAGTAAAGCTCCGGTATTTGTCACCTGGGAGGCCGGGATTAACCCTGGGTAATCAGCTATAATAGCTACCACGGTATCATCCTTGCTTAGCTGATAAAACACTCCGTCGATAAGCTCCACCGCTAAGTCCGGATCCTCTTCGGAGTCCGGATCGAGGGACCATTCTGGGTCCTCTGGCTGTGGAGGACGGCTGTTTATGTTTTTTACCTCCTGACGCAGGTCCTGCGTTGAAGTCGTTAGACTGCCTATTTAATCATGAGAATGTAAAATGAACACGGAAGCACGATTGTCCGCTTACCCAATTCGGAGGACTATACATGGAAAATCTGCCCTGCGGGTCGACGCGGAGGAATTCCTCTTCTTCTCCCTTGTACAAAGAGGATAAGATCTTCATTAGAGTGGCAGGCGAGTCCGGCCCTTTACGGCCGTAACGGGTGGCGTCATCTTCCCCGTTGAAATCCCACATGGGGTGGCTTCTGTATTGGAGCGGCTGCACCCCCCGCATAATGCATATGGCCATGACTTTAATCATGGTTAGTCCGGAATGAGCCAGTAGCTTAATCCGGCCCATTAAGTAAAGGACGTCTCTGTCATTCTCTCTCTGAGAGCTCCGAGGGCGCCAGCTCAGGCGTTTCTTCAGGGGAGCGTTGTTGAACTCAGGGAGACCGGCCCGGATAGGGTTCGACAGGGGGACGTCGTCTATGTAAAACCATTCTGAAGGCCAATCCTCGGACGCCTTCTTCGGGGTTCCGGACGGATATCCGGTCCCGGTGATGCGCCATACTTCGGCTCCGCCCACTTGATCTATGGACCCCTCTTGGGAACGGGGCACGAGGCAGAATATCTTCTTCCACAACGCGAAATGAGCCTCGACGCCTAAAAATAGCTCGCAAAGAGCAACGAAGCCCGCGATGTGTAACACGGAGCCGGGCGTAAGGTGATGCAGCTGGAGGCCATAGAACTCCAGAAGCCCGCGGAGAAAGGGATGAATTGGAAATCCCAGTCCCCTTATTAGATAAGGGACCAGGCACACCCGCTCCCCTTTAGAGGGACTAGGTGAGTTCTCCGCTTGTTTTCCGCCTTGATAAGTGGTGAGTCCGGCTCAGACCGAGACCATATAGGCTTGAGGGAGAAATCCCTTGGCTTGGGGCAACACTAATTCGCTATGCGGGATGGAACAACTCTCCCGGTCTCCAGGGATAGGACTGGAAGGGCGAGAGGAGGAGCTACGGCGGCTGGCCATGTTGGAATGGATCTTTGCTGGAGACGCTCTGATGATTTCTCGCGGAAGGGGAAGGTGTGGTTTGGATCTGAATCCCCATCATGTTAGATGGGCGGCTCATTTATACGGCTAGGGGCTTGGATGTAAAACCGCCCCAGCTTTTCGCATTCGTTTGACACGTGGAAGGCGACCATTATTGGGCGTGAAAGCCAAGGAGCGCTACATTATAAAAATCGGACGGTATACCCACAGGTACACAAAGTTTGAAGGAGAACCCGCCTTGCAATGCCGAAGACAATCTGCGCGCCAGACTCGTCGTCATTGAAGCCTGGTTCGGGGGCTACTGAGGGAGTCCTGGATTAGGGGGTGTTCGGATAGCCGGACTGTACCTTCAGCCGGACTCCAGGACTATGAAAATACAAGATTGAAGACTTCGTCCCGTGTCCGGAAGGATCTTTTCTTGGCGTGGAAGGCAAGCTAGGCGTGCGGATATTCAAGATCTCCTACTGTTGTAACCGACTCTGTGTAACCCTAACCCTATCCGGTGTCTATATAAACCGGAGGGTTGTAGTCCGTAGGACAACCATCATCATACACAATCATACCAAAGGCTAGATTCTAGGGTTTAGCCTCCTTGATCTCGTGGTAGATCTACTCTTGTACTACCCATATCATCAATATTAATCTAGCAGGAGTAGGGTTTTACCTCCATCGAGAGGGCCCGAACCTGGGTAAAATAAAGTGTCCCTTGTCTCCTGTTACCATCCGACCTTGATGCACAGTTCGGGACCCCCTACCCGAGATCCGCCGGTTTTGACACCGACAGAGGACAATGCAGGGGCCGACCGATAATGGGTCGACGGTTGCCGCAAGAGGACGCCGCGGACACACGCGCGAAAGTGCGTTGCCCCACGGACAAGAAGCGCGTCGACGTCGAGCGGAGCCTCCTGAAGCCAAGCGGAGTCGTCGGCGATGAACGTGAGCGTGCCAAGACGGATCTTGCGGCCCTCCACCAAAACTCCGCCAGAAACCATGATGATTTGGATTAGAAAAAATCGCAACTCCTCCAACAAGTCGCTAGGACACCTGCCCCATGGTGGGCGCCAACTATCGTGGTTCTAAGTCTGACAGTAATGTAGGGGGGTAGGTATGGAGAGGCAAGATCTTAGCTATGGAATAGTTGTAAGCACACGAGGTTTACGAGTTCAGGCCCTTCTCAGAAGAAGTAATAGCCCTACGTCTCGGAGCCCGGAGGCGGTTGACTGGATTATGAGTGTGTAGATTACAGGGGTGCGAACCCTTTACACTGAGGAGGGGGTGGCTTATATAGAGTTCGCCAGACCCCTCTGGCCCTCAGTTATGCAGGGTTTAAAGTACATTAAGGTTGGGCGTTACTGGTAACGCCTCTAATAAAGAGATATGATGACCATAAAAGCTACTCAATGACCGACCGTTAGCGTGCGGAGTGACTTTAGGTCTCCTAGTCGTCGAGTGGTTGGATCTTGGTCGAGTGATTGCTTCATGGTAGAGTGTCTTCGAGTCCGTCGAGTGGAATACCTCCAAGTCAATTGAAAGGTGATTTATTCTAGGGATGTCCTTGGGGAGGGTAGTTTGGACAGGTCCATGACCCTACCCTAAGTACATAGCTTCATCACCATCTAAATCCATTGAGACGACACCTTATGAACCGTGGTTTGGCAAGAAACCCAAGTTGTCGTTTCTTAAAGTTTGGGGTTGCGATGCTTATGTGAAAAAGCTTCAACCTGATAAGCTCGAACCCAAATCGGAGAAATGTGTCTTCATAGGATACCCAAAGGAGATTGTTGGGTACACCTTCTATCACAGATCCAAAGGCAAGACATTCGTTGCTAAGAATGGATCCTTTCTAGAGAAGGAGTTTCTCTCGAAAGAAGTGAGTGGGAGGAAAGTAGAACTTGATGGGGTAACTATACCTGCTCCCTTATGAAAGTAGTTCACCACAGAAATCTGTTCCTGTGACTTCTACACCAATTAGTGAGGAAGCTAATGATGATGATCATGTAACTTTAGATCAACTTACTACCGAACCTCGTAGGTCAACCAGAGTAAGATCGGCACCAGAGTGGTATGGTAATCCAGTTCTGGAGGTCATGTTACTTGACCATGACGAACCTACGAACTATGAGGAAGCGATGATGAGCCCAGATTCTGCGAAATGACTTGAGGCCATGAAATCTGAGATGGGATCCATGTATGAGAACAAAGTGTGGACTTTGGTTGACTTGCCCGATGATCAGCAAGCCATCGAGAATAAATGGATCTTCAAGAAGAAGACTGACGCTGACGTAATGTTAATGTCTACAAAGCTCGACTTGTTGCGAAATGTTTTCGACAAGTTCAAGGAGTTGATTACGATGAGACCTTCCCACCCGTAGCGATGCTTAAGTCCGTTCGAATCATGTTAGCAATTGCCGCATTTTATGATTATGAAATTTGGCAAATGGATGTAAAGATTGCATTCCAGAATGGATTTCTGGAAGAAGAGTTGTATATGATGCAACGTGAAGGTTTTATCAATCCAAAGGATTCTAACAAAGTGTGCAAGCTCCAGTGATCCATTTATGGACTGGTGCAAGCATCTCGGAGTTGGAATAAATGTTTTGATAGTGTGATCAAAGCATATGGTTTTATACAGACTTTTGGAGAAGCCTGTATTTACAAGAAAGTGAGTGGGAGCTCTGTAGCATTTCTAATATTATATGTGGATGACATACTGTTGATTGGAAATGATATAGAATTTCTGGATAGCATAAAAGGATACTTGAATAAGAGTTTTTCAATGAAAGACGTTGGTGAAGCTGCTTATATATTGGGCATCAAGATCTATAGAGATAGATCAAGACGCTTAATTGGACTTTCACAAAGCACATACCTTGATAAAGTTTTGAAGAAGTTCAAAATGGATCAAGCAAAGAAAGGGTTCTTGCCAGTGTTACAAGGTGTGAAGTTGGGTCAGACTCAATGCCCGACCACTGCAGAAGATAGAGAGGAAATGAAAGGTGTTCCCTATGCTTCAGCCATAGGCTCTATCACGTATGCAATGTTGTGTACTAGACCCGATGTGTGCCTTGCTATCAGTTTAGCAGGGAGGTACCAAAGTAATCCAGGAATGGATCACTAGACAACGCTCAAGAACATCCTGAAATACCTGAAAAGGACTAAGGATATGTTTCTCGTTTATGGAGGTGACAAAGAGCTCGTTGTAAATGGTTACGTCGATGCAAGCTTTGACACTGATCCGGATGACTCTAGGTCACAAACCAGATACGTGTTTATATTGAATGGTGGAGCTGTCAGTTGGTGAAGTTCTAAACAAAGCATCGTGGTGGGATCTACGTGTGAAGAGGAGTACATAGCTGCTTCGGAAGCAGCAAATAAAGGAGTCTGGATGAAGGAGTTCATATTCGATCTAGGTGTCATACCTAGTGCATCGGGTCCAATGAAAATATTTTGTGACAATAGTGGTGCAATTGCCTTGGCAAAGGAATCCAGATTTCACAAGAGAACCAAGCACATCAAGAGACACTTCAATTCCATCCGCAATCAAGTCAAGGAGGGAGACATAGAGATTTGCAAGATACATAAGGATCTGAATGTTGCAGACCCGTTGACTAAGCCTCTCTCACGAGCAAAACATGATCAACACCAAGACTCCATGGCTGTTAGAATCATTACTGTGTAATCTAGATTATTGACTCTAGTGCAAGTGGGAGACTGAAGGAAATATGCCCTAGAAGCAATAATAAAGTGGTTATTTATATTTCTTTATATCATGATAAATGTTTATTATTCATGCTAGAATTGTATTAACCAGAAACTTAGTACATGTGTGAATACATAGACAAACAAAGTGTCACTAGCATGCCTCTACTTGACTAGCTCATTGAATCAATGATGGTTAAGTTTCCTAACCAGAGACATGAGTTGTAATTTGATTAACGGGATCACATCATTAGAGAATGATGTGATTGACTTGACCCATTCCGTTAGCTTAGCACTTGATCGTTTAGTATGTTGCTATTGCTTTCTTCATGACTTATACATGTTCCTATGACTATGAGATTATGCAACTCCCGAATACCGGAGGAACACTTTGTGTGCTACCAAACATCACAACGTAACTGGTGATTATAGAGGTGCTCTACAGGTGTCTCCAATGGTACTTGTTGAGTTGGCATAGATCGAGATTAGGATTTGTCACTCCGATTGTCGGAGAGGTATCTCTGGGCCCTCTCGGTAATGCACATCATTATAAGCCTTGCAAGCAATATGACTAATGAGCTAGTTGTGGGATGATGCATTACGGAACGAGTAAAGATACTTGCCGGTAAAGAGATTGAACTAGGTATTGAGATACCGACGATCGAATCTCGGGCAAGTAACGTACCGAAAGGGAACAACATATGTTGTTATGTGGTTTGACCGATAAAGATCTTCATAGAATATGTAGGAACCAATATGAGCATCCAGGTTCCGCTATTGGTTATTGACCATAGATGAGTCTCGGTCATGTCTACATAGTTCTTGAACCCATAGGGTCCGCACGCTTAATGTTCGGCGACGATCGGTACTATGAGTTTATGTGTTTTAATGTACTGAAGGTAGTTCGGAGTCCCGGATATGATCACGGACATGACGAGGAATCTCGTAATGGTCGAGACATAAAGATCGATATATTGGATGACTATGTTTGGACGTCGGAATGGTTCCGGATGAGTTCAGGCATATACTGGATCAGCAGGAGGTTACCGGAACCCCCCGGGATGTATATGGGCCTTATTGGGCCATAGTGGAGAGAAGAGAGGGAGGCCTAGGAGGGGGCGCCCCCCTCCCCAAGCCCAATCTGAATTGGGTGGGGGGTGGCCCCCCTTTCCTTCCCCCTCCCTCCCCCTTCATTCCACTCCTAGTCTAACTAGGGAAGGGGGGAATCCTGCTCCTTGTGGGAGTAGGACTCACCATGGGGCGCGCCATAGGAGGACCGGCCCTTCCCCTCCTACACTCCTTTATATACAGGGGAGGGGGGCACCCCATAGACACACAAGTTGATCATTGATCTCTTAGCCGTGTGTGGTGCCCCCATCCACCATAATCCACCTCGGTCATATCGTTGCAGTGCTTAGGCGAAGCCCTGCGTCGGTAGCTTCATCATCACCGTCATCACGCCGTCATGCTGACGAAGCTCTACCTCGACACTCTGCTGGATCGTGAGTTCGTGGGACGTCACCGAGCTGAATGTGTGCAGATCGTGGAGGTGCCGTAATTTCGGTACTAGGATCGGTTGATCGTGAAGACGTACGACTACATCAACCGTGTTGTCATAACGCTTCCTCTTACGGTCTACGAGGGTACGTGGACAACACTCTCCCCTCTTGTTGCTATGCATCACCATGATCTTGCGTGTGCGTAGGAAATTTTTGAAATTACTACGTTCCCTAACAGATTAGGATCTTCCTTTGGCAACTTCGTGGTCGTCTCCCATCAGGGGTAGAGCTCCTTAAGCGGAATGGTACTGGTGACGGGACCTTTCCTTTATGCATGGTCCCAGAAGACTCCAACCACATATTTTTCTATTGTCCGTCGGTGCAGTTTCTGTGGAGTTGCTTGCGGGAGGTGGTCGGCGGCAGTTGGTGCCACAACAACATCCCAGACATATTTCGGGAGGTCACAAGTTTCCCCCCTTCCCTATGGCCTACTCTATGGGTAGTTGTGGGTGCTCTTGTGTGGACGCTTTGGAACGTGCGGAATAAGCTGGTTATTCAACATGTGGTTCCCGTGCATGCGACTAAATCAATCTATAAACTATGTGGTTTCTTATAGATTTGGAGACTGCTTAGCAAGCGGTTTGCTCATGACAGCATCGATAGGATCACCGCCGAGCTCCGGTCCCTCGCCTCGTGTCTCGCACCTCCGACGCCACCGCCTCCTCCTGAGCCGGATTAGTGTTCTTCGCCTTTATTTTCTTGTTCTGGGTGTTATGTGATGTGCCCGGAGCTAGACTTATTTCTTTTCTTACACTTTGGTCATTGGCTTTCGTACTTTGGCTCTCTTGTGACTTTGGCTTATGCCTATACTCGGTGTTTGCTTTATTGTATAATATAAAGTGGGGAAACCCTTTTTCTTCATAAACTGGACGATATTTCATTAGCTCAACTAAAAATAAATAAAAAAACTAAACTAATTAGTAGCGGACAGTGACCTTGTACGCCTGACCGGCTGGTCTGCAGCACCTCCATCGCTGTCCATGTCGTTGTTGCGGTCGAGTGGTCCCTCCACCGGCGGAAGGGGGCAGGGGCGCAACAGCCCAGACTGGCCGCCCATGGCACTCATGGAGGAGCCTCTCGACTTTCTCCTGTGTCATGTGCAGGGCCTCCTTGGCCAACGCCGATCCTGTCCTAGGAACCCTGCGCCTGCCCTTGCTGGCAGGGAGGGCACTGTTGCGCAGGGAACACTCCTCCCCGATTTTGGTGAGCTCGCTGACGATGTCCTGAACTAGGGGGTACTCACCACGTCGTCTCCCGATCAGTTGGATTGGGCCGAGGACCCCCATGGACGTTTACTCATGGGCCAGTTCAGCCGATGACATACATGAGGAAGATTCTGCAAGACTTGGTGATCAAGACGAGGACTCCTCTCCACCGACGTATTCGACTAGGACTCTTGTTATCCTAGGCCTCCAGTAAATTATATAAGCCGAGACCAGGCTAGTCGATAGATCATTATGACATTACTCATCATACCCTTAGGTCTTAGACCACAACATATGATCTCGAGGTAGATCAACTCTTGTAACCCTATATTCATCAAGATTAATCAAGCAGGAAGTAGGGTATTACCTCGATAGAGAGGGCCCGAACCTGGGTAAAACATTGTGTCCGCTGTCTCCTGTTACCCATCGATCCATGACGCACAGCTTCGGACCCCCTACCTGAAATCTGCCGGTTTTGATACCGACAATGGTGCTTTCATTGAGAGTTCTGCTGTGTGGTCGGCAAAAGGATCAATGGATCGCCTGCAGATCAACTGCGATGTCGGCGTCTTCGTCGCCGCCTCGACTAGTCACC